>CM035848.1:124319677-124993267 GCA_020510985.1 Pholidichthys leucotaenia
GTCGGGAGAAGGAGTCCAGATTGACCCAAAAGACTTGGATGCTGTGTTCGCTCTGAAAGACAAGAAACCTCACACAGTTGGAGAACTCAGAACGTTACTGGGTTTTCTCAGTTATTACCGATCATTTATTCAAGATTTTTCACGTCTGGCGAGACCCTTGTTCGAACTCCTCCAGAGCACTAATGAAACAAGCAATGACAATAAACCAGCACCAAAAAGGAGTAAAGGACAAACAAAGAAAGTAGACAAAAACTAGCTTCCTTCTCGCACACCAATAATATGGACCAGTGAACATCAGGAAGTTGTCAAGATTTGTGGACATTCTGACTAATCCTCCCATTCTAGCCTATCCCAATTTAGACCTTCCATTTGTATTGCATACAGATGCGTCAAACAAAGGCCTGGGAGCCGTCTTGTATCAAAAACAAGAAAACAAACTTAAGGTGATTGGCTATGGATCCAGAACTCTCACACCGGCTGAGAAGAATTATCACTTACATTCCGGTAAACTAGAGTTTCTAGCTCTCAAGTGGGCCATCTGCGACAAATTCCGCGACTATCTGTATTATGCACCGACTTTTACTGTCTATACAGATAACAATCCTTTAACCTATGTCCTCAGTTCAGCCAGGTTGAATGCTGTGGGTCATAGGTGGGTTGGGGAGTTGGGTGACTTCCATTTTGATATCAAGTATAGGCCAGGGAAAAGGAATGCAGATGCAGATATGTTGTCCAGACACCCATTAGATCTGCAAGAGCAAATGAATGAGTTCACAGAGACAGTTTTACCAGAAGTAGTGTCTCGCAGTGTGGCAAGGGAGCAAGGCAGCACAAATCAGTGATGTGCCATGGATAGCTGCGTTACAACTGAGTTCTAATGACAACAATGTGCCAACTGACAGTGTTTTGAGTATGACACCTAAAGACATCAATGCTGCTCAACAAGACGATGAGTCAATTAGAGAAGTAATCTCACTCAAACTCAAAGAATGGACACCAAACGATAAAGATAAACGGACAATGAGTAAACAAACACGGAGACTACTGTATGAGTGGAACAAGTTGGAAGTTGACAATGGATTATTGTACAGAAAAACAGCACAGCAAACAACTTGTCCTACCTGAACAGCTAAGGCCAATGGTGTTAAAGAGTCTACACAATGACATGGGTCACATAGGGTGTAATAAGGTAATACATCTGGCCCGTGAGCGTTTCTATTGGCCATATATGCAACAAGATGTTGAAGATTATGTAACAAAAAAATGTCTGTGCATCAAACAAAAATGCCCAAATGTTCCCCAGAGAGCTCCAGTGGGATCTATCACAACCAGTGCTCCCTTTGAGTTAATCTTCATCGACTACTTACACCTTGAGCCGAGTAAAGGAGGGTATGAGTACATCCTCGTACTAGTGGACCATTTCACTCGTTTCACACAGGCATATCCTACAAGGAATAAATCAGGCAAAACAGCTGCAGAAAAGATATTTCAGGATTTTATTCCTCGTTTCGGGTACCCTGAGAAGTTGCATCACGATCAGGGACGTGAGTTTGAAAACAGTCTCTTCCACAGATTACAACAACTGTCTGGAATTTCTCACTCACGAACCGCTCCATACCAGCTGTAGTGCAACCCCGTGGAGCACCTGAATCGTACACTACTCCAAATGCTTTGTACCCTACAGGAGGAGAAAAAAAGTGAATGGAAGGATCACCTACCCCAAACTGTACATGCTTACAATTGTACAAGACACGAGTCAACAGGCTATTCTCCATTTTTCCTTTTATATGGCAGAGTCCCAAGGTTGCCTGTAGATCTACTATTGAACCAGACAAAAGACACTGACACACACAACCATCAAACCTACGCCAAAAAGTGGGCTGATAGGATGCGTGTTGCTTACAAAATCGCTGCAGACAACAGTCAAAAGTCTTCAGATAAAGGCAAAAAGCAGTACGACAAACACTTAAAAGGTGTCACACTCCAACCAGGCAACAGGGTGTTGGTCAGAAACCTCTCTGAAAGAGGAGGTCCAGGGAAACTGCGCGCTTACTGAGAGTCAGCAGTACATCGCGTAGTTGAGAGAGTGGGAGATGGACCAGTCTATAAAGTACAAGCAGAGGGAGACAGCAAAGTGATGCGAGTGTTACACAGAAACCTGCTGTTGCCTGTAAATGACTTACCTTTAGAAGAAGAACTGCCTGCAAAAGAAAAGACAAAACAGAAACGGAAGAAGAGGACAGAGACAAATCCGAACAGTGACAACACAGACAATGACAGCTCGGAGGAAGAAGAGGAAAATACTCACCGCTACAACCTCCGTAGCCAAATCCCATGTTACAGACTCATAAATCCTCAGCAAAATGCCTCAAATCTCCCAGACCAAAACACTCAGCAACCAGTACCTGTCATGCCAGAGCAAAATCCTCAAAATCAGCGAAGGCTTCGTGCGACAGCTAGAGAGTTCTGCCCACCAGTAAGACAGGAACCAGTCCCCGTTCAGCCGGATGCTGAGGAGCAAATGGATGGACCAGCTTTGCTGCAGGAAGAATGTCAAGGACAAGTGGAGGTGATGGATGAAGATAATGGAGAACAAGAGGAACTGAGAAGGTCACAGTGGAGAACAAGGCCAGTAGAGAGACTGACCTACGACGTCCTGGGACAGCCATCGTACCAGCCTTGGACTGCAGATGTAAGACCTCTCTTACTCCCTACCCCTGTGCCGCTAACTCAAAACTATATGCCATTCCCATACCCCATCCAACCTCAGTCCTATGGTTATAACTGGTACACTCTCATGCATTAAGTCACCCTAGGACATGAAATGTCGGGAGACATTTATTTGAAGTGGGGGAAAGTGTAGAGGCTTGGAAATAGTTAAGAGCTATGTAAAAGGTGCTAAAAAGACATTTGGATTAAAAAAACAAAACAAAAACAGGCACCCCTACAATTTTTATTTTATTCTTTAATTGTTTTATTTTTCTACAATGCATTTGTAATCCATCTGGTTCCATGATAACTCATGTGAGTTGCGTGCAGTTCTGTATGCCGACCAATAGATGGCACATGTCGCACAATGACAGAGAGTAGACTTAGTCACTCGGATGAAAAATCTATCTTTCAGTTCCGTTCCAGTAAAACCGGTCTAAATGATCTTCACACAGTAATGTTGTAAAAAATATATTGAAGAACAATTCACATAGTTCAACTCGAAAAATACGCACAAAAACGAAATCTAACTCGAAAAAAAATTTAACATTTACAATTTTTTCAACGCGAAGATGATCGCCACGTGATCCGTCTGGACCAATCACCGATCAGCTTTCCTCTCCAAGCAACGAGTAAACATGGCGTCCCCTGCTGCGGAAACCAGCAAGGCAGATAGTGACGGGCAAATAAAATGCTTTTTCCACCTAATTGGGTCGGTCTGCCGCATATGAATCGCCGCCCCGAGTCAACTCTGTGTGTGGCATTAGCATAGATAGACTGGCTCCGTGTCCTAAGGACTCAACATAGACTGGTTGCCGCTCCCTAAAGGAATATAGGGACCGGTAGCTATCGCTGAATTCGTGCTTTCCAGTTGACTTGGTTTATGAAAACATTCCTTTCCCCTTCAATATCAACATGTTACATGTAATGGCATTAAAATTTCTTGATTTTTATTTTTTACCCAGACACCAAAGCAACCGAATAAATAATATGAATGTTCATTTTTAAATATTTCCTCACTGTTTATCTTCATCATCACCATCGAGCTTTCCATGCTTTTTGTATTTAAGGGGCAGACACTATTAAATCAATAACTATCTCCATGTTGTCTCCCTACAGCAAAGTGATCTCCCAAAATGATTTCAAATTACATGTACATGTGCTTGCAATGATTCATGTAGTTCATTAGAGATCAACTAAAAACAAACTACCTCCATTGAACAATTCATGATAAGCTAGTTGAAAAAAAAAAAAAATTCTAGCCATGTCATTTTGGCCCGTGGAATAAAAATGCAAATGTATGTACATGTACAAGGAAAATACACAATATGTAAAATATAATTTGGTCCGAATTTAGGACCTTCCAGGCACTACAATCCGTCCGTCCAAATTTCGCCACGATTTACAACATTCAACAACCTTAATCCACCTCACTGCTGTCATGGGAGCAGCTTTCTCATTTTTCACGGAATCGAGGTGGAAAAAGCATTTTATTTGCCCGTCACTATCTGCCTTGCTGGTTTCCGCAGCAGGGGACGCCATGTTTACTCGTTGCTTGGAGAGGAAAGCTGATCAGTGATTGGTCCAGACGGATCACGTGGCGATCATCTTCGCGTTGAAAAAATTGTAAATGTTAAATTTTTTCTCGAGTTAGATTTCGTTTTTGTGCATATTTTTCGAGTTGAACTATGTGAATTGTTCTTCAATATATTTTTTACAACATTACTGTGTGAAGATCATTTAGACCGATTTCACTGGAACGGGAATTTATTTCTGGGTATATTTCTCACGTTCAACTGAACGACTAACTCGCACACCAGAGGACGAAGAATAAACTCCTCTGTGTGAAATAAGAGGAACCATTTGATTACTTTATGTAAAGACATTTATGAAACGGTTTTCATACAGTATTACATTTACTGGTTTTATTTGTCACCAAGTGTGTATATTTTGGGTTTATTGTCGAATACCAGGAATACTATTGTAAAAGTGTATTAGATACACAGTGGCCAGGTTAATGCATTGTTAAGAATGACACCACATACTGTACAGTGCTTAAAATGATTAATTTAAATGTAAATTCATGGGTTATTGTTTAAAATATAAATATTTGAACAAGTTAAAAGCTATATACATGGGAAGGAGATATAAAAACAATAATTCATTTCATGTTAAGATAATTTGTTAAAAATGTTAAGTATACAGTTAATGTCACATTGAAAATTGTGATAAATGGACAAGATTGTGTTTGGTTAATGGTGATGTGATCAGATAATAAGAGAGAAACTATGGACCTTGATAGTTTTAAATACTAGTCAGTCGATGTTGGTCATGTGAATGATCTGAACGAAGAATAAACTCCTCTGTGTGAAATAACGGCACGAAACGTATTCCCCGCCTATTCTTCTATCACAGGTTGGAGAGTTGACTTCCACATGCACGTTGCCTCCTCCTGGGCCGCTACCCAGGGGAGCAACACACGCGGCAGCACCAAGCGCCTAGGACCACCAGGCGTGGGCGTCCTGTGGAGACATCACAGATTGGAGGGGCCCCATCTTGCAGTGCTTTGGTCTCCAGCCTTAACCCTCTTGGTCCAGACTGGAGTGCGCACACGTCCGCATTGCCAATCTGCTCTGCAGCCATGGCCGTGTAATCTATCCCTACGCAGACTGGGGCCACTACTGCGCGCGAGAGGCAGTCCGCCACCACATTCAGTTTACCGGCCACATGCTGAACATCGGTCGTAAACTCCGAGATCGCAGCCAGCTGTCTGTGCTGCCAGCCCGACCATGGTTCTGAAACCTTGGCCATCGCGTACATTAGCGGCTTGTGATCCACGAATGCAGTGAAGCTGCACCCTTCCAGCCAGAACTGGAAGTGGCGTATGGCCAGGTGGAGAGCCAGTAACTCTCTGTCAAACGTGCTGTATTTACGCTCACTGTCACGCAAAGACCTGCTAAAAAGAAGCGAGCGGCTGCCAAGAACCGGTGACGCGTTGCTCCACGACGGCCCCTATGGCCATGTCCGAGGCGTCGGTAGTGAACACTATCCGAGCTGCTGGGTTCGGGTGCTCCAACAGTGCGGCGTTTGCCAGGGCTGTTTTAACCTCAGAGAATGCCTGCTCCCGCTCTGGAGTCCAGTCGACTCTGTCCGCCGGTTTCCGTTTCTTGAGCGCGGCATACAATTATTGCATGAGCTGAGCTGCGCGATGGAGGAAACAGTTATACGTCAAACAGGTTCATTTTGTCTTCTTTCAATTATTTTTCCTTTTTTTTTTTTTTCCTTTGAAAGACAAAAGTAAAATAGAAAGATGTCTTTACCTTCTTTACATGTTTCAACTGCACTGCAGCCTTCATCAGAAGAAAAAAAAAAAAAAAAAAAAAAAAAAGGAAAAATAATGGAGGAAACAGTTATAAAAGTTAACCATCCCCAAAAACTCTTGCAGCACCCTGACCGTCTGAGGCCGGGGAAAATTCGCCACGGTGCGCACCTTGTCCAGCAAGGGTATCGCTCCCTCCAGTGAGATGTGGTGCCCCAAAAAATCAATCCCCGTCACGCCGAACTGGCATTTCGCAGGGTTGATTATTAACCCGTGCTCCTCTAACCTCCGGAAAACCATCCTGAGGTGGGTTACGTGTTTGTCCTCGGACGTGCTGGCCACCAGGATGTCATCCAGGTAGACGAACACAAACGGCAGATCACACAACACCGCATCCATCATGCGTTGGAATGTCTGTGCCGCACCTTTTAATCTGAAGGGCATGCGTAAAAACTCAAACACACCAAACGGGGTTGTTACTGCCATTTTGGGTATGTCCTCTGTGCGCACCGGGACCTGGTGGTAACCACAGAAAAGGTCTATCTTAGAAAAAATACGTGCCCCTTCGAGGTGAATGGAAAAATCCTGAATATGGGGAATCGGGAAGCGGTCGTGCGCTGTGGCGTTGTTTAATCTGTGGAAATCTCCGCACAGTCGCCACAATCCCTTGACCTTAGGGACCATATGTAGTGGGGATGCCCATGGGCTGTTTGAGCGCCTGATGATGCCCAACCTTTCCAAGTTGGCAAACTCCTCATGCGCTATGGCCAGTTTAGCTGTGTCCAGGCTCCGAGGTCGTGTGAAAACGGGCTGCCCTTTGGTGGTAATAAAGTGCTCCACCCCGTGTTTAGTGATGACCGGTGAAAACGTTGGGACCGTGAGTGCTGGGAATTGAGTAAGCAGTGTGTGAAACTTACCATCTGGAGCTGTGACGTTGGTTAGCGTTGTTGGCCCGGCTCCTCGGGCTATACAGGGGAGGGAATCAAAAGACATTGCATTGATCAGGCGTCTGTTAGCAACATCGACTAGCAGCCCGTGTGCGCACAAAAAAATCAGTGCCTAAGATTGGGAAACTGCATACCGCTATGACAAATGTCCACTCATACGTACATACGGCCGTGTAGGGATACAGTTAGTGTCTTCTCACCAAAAGTCCTAATGTCCGAGCCGTTTGCGGCTATCAGCTTGGGGCTGCTAGCTCCTGCTAGCTGGTCGGCGTAGGACAGGAGGATGAGGCTCTTTTGGGAGCCGGAGTCTACGAGGAACTGTCTCCCCGAGCGTGAGTCCGTCACGTAGAGCAGCTTGTTTTCTTCACCGGCGGTCGCAGCTGCTACTGACTGCCGGCCTTGGCATTTCCCAGACGCTTGAATTGACACGGTGGCACGCAACAGTGTGCGTTCTCTCCAAAACAGCGGTGGTAGGAGCAAAGCGTGTCTCTCTGGCACTTCCTGGCCCCCACTGCCGCTACTGTCGCCGGCTCCTCGCTTCCGCTGGCCGTCTCGCTGGGTTCCGATGCTGCCGCGTTCACTGTGAGGGCTCTGGTGGTGAGGATGATCCAATCTGCCTCCTGGGCTAGCGCACGGTAGTCATGCGCGGCCAGCAACGGCGAGTTGACAAGGACTGCTCTTGCCTCTGTTGGGAGGTTCCGGAGGAAAAGGTGGGCAAACAGAAAATGCCCGTCGTCCGTGCCCATCAACACCAACATCTTCTCCATCAGTTCGACCGCCGACCCATTTCCTGACTCGGAGCGCCTCAGGAGCCTGTCTGCTCTCTCGCAGTCCGAGAGTGTGTAGCGCCGGGTCAGCGCGGCTTTGAGAGCCCCGTATTTATCGTGGGCTGGTGGCTGTTGGAGCAGGCTCGCTACTTGCTGAGTTGTGCGGACGTCCAGCGTTGCAACCACATAGTAATATCTGGTGTCATCTGCCGTTATTCCCCGGAGCGTGAACTGGGCCTTGGTGTAGAGGAACCAAGACTTCTGGTCGTGCAGCCAAAAATCTGGCAGTTTGACCGAAACGGCGCACGCATTGCTGGGGCTTGCCGTCCAGGCCGTCTCTGGGGTGCTTGCCGCGTTGCTGGGGCTTCCCGTCCGGGCCGTCTCCGGGGTGTTTGCCTCGTGTTCCATCATTCATCAAGGGTCACCAGTGTGGAGAGTACAATAAACGGACCAGGCTTTAACAGCAGATGAACTTTATTCACTCTCTCACTTTACTCAGACTCAGAAAAAGCAATAAACTCATGCCACAGGGTCTCTCCTTTATATCACCACACTCATTCCCCTTGCTACCTGAGGTCTTGCATCACAATACATTTACACATCACAATTCCTATTGTCCCTAACTGTTTAATCCCCCACGCTCTTCCGGCAGAGGAATTTACTGCCACTCCTTTGCTTCCAGTCTGCGATGAATATCCCAGCGTGGGTTCCCCACACAGTCAGTATTTTGCAAGACATGAGCTCCGTCATCCCTGCGTGCTATTCCTCCTGTTTCCCTTTATCAGTAAGTGTAGTGTTTCATATAGTGTTTGTGTATTTAATAAATGTTGCAAACTCACTGCGTGCATTTGCATTTGGTGTCCTCAGTTCTGCCCTGAAAGAGCGATTTATGACAGAAGGACACGGCCCGTGTGAGACACCAGCAGCTGTGAGTTTTTGCACTTTTTCCTTTTTTCCTGTAATTATATTTCCCCCCCTTTTTTTCGATACTCTGCACCTGCTGAGATGTCAGCAGGAGGAAGACTACTCACTGAGCTTGGGGTGGGAGCTCTGCACAACTCTCATGGAGAGAGATGAACTTATTGCCAACGCTTGTCAATATTCCACCCCAAAAGATGCTTTGTGGTACTTGGGTCTTGCAGTGGCAGCTGTACAGTGTCATCCTCAGCTCATGGTGCATGCTGAGGGAATGGAGCGGATATCCCTGGTAGTGGACCTACAGCAGGGGAATCGGGGGAAGGTGAAGATCCCTATCGGCAAACCGAGGTCTACACTGACGAGAGTGTCCCCAGGCTTCGGTACCATCGGTTCCTCACCAGTCCCCAGTGTAACCCAGTGTTAAAAACGTAGATTAAATTATAGATATTGATGCCGTTTTTAGAAAGAGAAAAACACCCATTTCACAATGGGAATAGGTGATTTGAATATGAATATTTAAATAAATATATTGTGGAGCGTGTAAATAACGAGGCGGATTTGACTCAGACATTTTATTACACGTCTCACACAAGAAGCATAGACAGAATGAATACTCAGCAGAGACTCTCCTCTTAAAAAGCATGGCATTCTTCTAGAAGCTTCTAACACACAAAAGGTCACATTGCATTCACTTCCTTAATCCTTTAAAATTCTTCTAGAAGTTTCTAACACACAAAAGGTCACACTGCATTCATCCTTCACACCTCCCTGTTATCTCCCAGGGAACCTCTGCTCTTTGTTCTTGTCTAAGATGCTATACAATTATGCACTCCCCATGTGTCACCAAACGACCCCCCCCCCCCCGAGCAACTTGGATAGAACAATAGAATGACAGTCCATATGCTGTGGTAGAATCATTAAACATCAATCCACATGCTGCTTGGGCTTCAGTCTTCTCCCGTATCTGCTGTAACCAGGATTCACCGCCTCCGCGGGGCTGTCATGCTGGGGGGCTGATGTTTGAGGGGTAAAAGTCTGTCCGTGTGGGTGCTCTGGGGAATCTTTTCTCTGGGAAGCTCCCTGTGGGGGTCTTCCACGCCGAGGGGCCCTCGCCAACAGCACTTGCTCGTCCGCCGCCACAAAAGCGGGCTTGAGTCTGTCTATGCCAATCTTTTCCCTCCTACCCCCCAAATCTAGCAAAAAATGCTTGTCCCCTGTTTCCAGCACTCTGAACGGTCCATCATAAGGTGGGCGCAGTGGAGGGCGATGGGCATCGTGTCTGACAAAAGCGAACTCCGCGTTTTTCAAAGTTTTAGGCACAAAAATGCGCGGAAAACTGTGGTGAGCAGGGCCAGGAAGCGTGCTTGTGTCTATGCTACGCTGCAACAGCTGAGACGGGGAGCTGCCCAGCGCGGGATTATCTGGAAGAAACTCCCCGGGCAGCCGAAGTGGCTGCGCAAAAACGAGTTCAGCCGGGGAAGCTTCCAGATCCTCTTTAGGCGCAGAACGTAACCTCAATAAAACCTACGGTAGCTTGTCTACCCAATTTGCATCCATCAGTGACGCCCTGAGAGCCGCTTTCAATGACCTATGAAAACGTTCGCATAACCCATTAGCCTGTGGATTGTACGCGGTTGTGCGGTGAATTGTGACACCCAGGCTGTGGGCCATTGTTGACCAGAGTTCGGAAACAAATTGAGGGCCTCTGTCGGACGTAATATCCGACGGGACTCCAAAACGCGCCACCCATGCTGTTAAAAACGTGCGCGCCACCTCCTCGGCTGTGGTTGCCGCCAGTGGAACCACTTCCGGCCAGCGCGTGGTGCGGTCCACCATTGTCAGAAGGTGCGTGCACCCCTGTGATGGCGGGAGGGGGCCCACGAGGTCCACGTGAACATGATCAAACCTCTTAGCCGGGATGCGAAACGGCTCCAAGGGAGCCTTCGTGTGTCTGTGTACTTTGGCTCGTTGGCACGCCATGCAGGCTGCCGCCCAGTCTTTCACTTGTTTGCGAAGGCTCGGCCACACGAATTTCTCTCCTACCATTTTGACCGACGCGCGCACTCCTGGGTGCGCCAAAGAATGAATCAAGTCCAACACGCGGCGGCGCCACGCGGCCGGGACCACGGGACGCAGGCGCCTCGTGGAGACATCGCAGATTAGGGGGGGCATGCCGACTTGCAGCACCCTGCTCTCCAGCCTTAACCCTGTTGGTCCAGACTGGAGCGCGCATGTCCGGGTCACTAACCTCCTCTGCGGCCATGGCTGCGTAATCTATTCCCACGCAGACTGGGGCCGCCACGGTGCGCGAGAGGCAGTCTGCCACTACATTCAGTTTACCCGAGACATGTTGAATATTGGTAGTAAACTCTGAGATCGCGGCCAGCTGTCTCTGCTGCCGGCCCGACCACGGATCTGAAACCTTGGCCATCGCGAATGTTAGCAGCTTGTGGTCAACGAACGCGGTGAAACTGTGCCCTTCCAGCCAGAACTGGAAGTGGTGAATGGCCAGGTGGAGAGCCAGCAATTCCCTGTGGAACGCGCTGTATTTACGTTCACTGTCGCGCAAAGTCCTGCTGAAAAAGGCGAGCGGCTGCCAAGCCCCGGCAACGCGCTGCTCCACGACCGCCCCTATGGCCACATCTGAAGCGTCAGTGGTGAGCGCTATGCGGGCCATTGGGTCTGGATGTGCCAGCAATGCTGCGTTTGCCAGGGCTGCTTTGACTTCCGAGAACGCCCGCTCTCGCTCCGGGGTCCATTCGACCTTATCCGCGGGTTTCTGTTTTCTGAGCGCGGCGTACAGTGGTTGCTTGTACTTCCTTAATCCTTTAACATTCTTCTAGAAGTTTCTAACACACAAAAGGTCACACTCCATTCATCCTTCACACCTCCCTGTTATCTCCCAGGGAACCTCTGCTCTTTGTTCTTGTCTAAGATGCTATACAATTATGCACTCCCCATCTGTCACCAAAATATGTTCATAAATAGTAAAGAACATTTTCTGGAAAGTTCTGATAATCATTGGGTATACTGAGTGACAAATGGCTGCATCTTTTGTTGGGCAGCAACAGCTAATGGGGCCACGCCAGCCAATGGGGTCACGCGCTTCCTCGCTCGGTTTTGGTGTGATCTGCAGAACGATTTCAGTCACGGCAGAGACGCCGACGAGGAAGCGCGACTTCTTACTAGACGGAGAGCTAACGTGCTAGTAGCAGCCTTTGCCCGGATAAAACCCTTGGAATTGGTAAGCCTAAACCAAAATGAGAAATGAGACTGTGACGATGGGATGTCACCACTGTTATGATTTATTGTATGTGTGTTTGTGTTGTATTTGTATTATGGTAAATGTTATTATGATTGTTTGTATAGTGCACATATTGTTTTGGGATCTGTCTTTGTTTGATTTGAATGCCCTTTGGAGATAATTGGTATGGTTAAGTATTTTAGGTAAAATAATGGATAATGAGTTATTTCACATACCTTTGCCAACATGCTTCCTGTGGGTGTCCAGGCAAAAGACTCTGTGAGGGGTTGAGGGCCTTTTATAGGACACCAGCAGGAAGGAAACATGTATGGTAAGTTAGAGGGGTGGTTTAACATTTGTAAATAGGGGATTGAAATATTTATTGAATTATTTATATTGTTATTTATTATATGTTATTTATATTTGTATTGTATATAGTTGGGAAGTATTTATGTATTTTTAGAGATCAGTGGGTATGTGGAAAACAATGGGAATGTTGATTGTTTTGCCTGGGATTATGGTAGGGGCTAATCAGCCCTAATTATCTCTGATAATATATAACAGGTGTTGGGTCGTTCGTTTGCAGAGTTTTGAAGGATCGTGTTGGATGTCTGGAATGATTTACGTGTAAGTTACTGAAATAAAATATTGGACTAATTGAAATCTCGCCTCGCCCCACCACTTTTCACAGAGACATTGCGGCATTGCCAAATTCTAATACCTTTTTTGTAAATTTTAAGATTGGAATACAAAGGCTGTTGACGCCATTGATCGCGGAAATCCCATTGACGCACGTGTCACCTAGCGTGGTAAGTGCCATTGTTGTGTGTGGGAATGCTAATCGTTAGCTTAGCATGCTAACCGCCGATGCTAATTTTCGGCTAGTTTTTTTATTGGAAAAAGGGCATTTTTCTGAGCTGTGGCAGTTAGCAAAGGTCCCAATTTCCTTGCCATTGAAGTGAGTAGGTGTTAGTGAGGGTTACACACTTACACCAGCTTCAGTTCATGCTCCGTCAGCCTCACAGCCACTCCACGGGAAGAGGTCCGGCAAACCATCTGCGCTGAGGTCTGTGCCGACAAATGAGCATCCACTGACTCCGGCGTCTCGTCTGCCTCCGCCTCCTCGCCAGGTGACCTCCACAGCTTCTGGATGGACGTTGTCTGGTCCCACAGCAGCAGGAACCATCACGCCCTGGGAAATGAGGCAAGTGTGTTTTCATTCTTCTGCACATAAGAATAAAATGTCTTGCCTTATTCCCAGTGGTGAGGCTCAACGACAGCAGCCTAATTTAGCTGTCTTCACCATCTGCTGCTGCTGTCTCATCCTCACCTGCTACTCCTGTGTCTCCTCCCATTTCCCCTGAGTGTCCGCCGGTTCTTGGATGGAGCTGCCGGATGACGGAGGAGCCTGTGGCCTTGGAGGACTCCGTTCCAGCCCCGCAGCCATGTTCCAGATGGGAGAAGAGTGGTCCCGGTGCACTGAAACTTGAGCTGACAAGAGAGTGTCCCCTAGTTTCAGCTGCACGGGGCTCAGCGCCAGCAAGGAGGCAACCTCCAATTCCAGCTGCCGTGCCGGGAGATCCACCTGTGCTGCTCGTCGCGCCTGGAGGCCCTTCAGTTGCATCCACCATCATGCCTCCTGCTGGGGTCGTCGCAGCAGAATCGCTGGAGTTCTGGATGGCAGTGGGGCTTGAGTCAAGGCAAATTCTCTGTTCAGTATCGCCATTATTATCCTTAGAGAAATCTTGTCTTGCTCGTAGCAGGGAGAATCAGCTGCAGATGTCCTCTGCTCCTGAGTTCTCCTCGCCGGGCTCCACTGCTGCCAGTAATAGTGCTCCAACGTCCATCTCTTCCTTCCCATCCGAGGTGGCTGTGTCAGGAGTGGATGCCCAGAGGAATGGATTCAAGACGTCCCAGCCTGGTTTGCCGGAGTCCTGGACGACAGTGGAGTTTGAGCCTAGGCAAGTACTCTGTTCTGTTTTTACATCTGCAGATTTAGAGAAATCTTGTCTAGCTCATGGTGAGGTGAGTCGGTTGCAGACGTCTTCTGCTGCTGAGCTCTCCTTGCCGGGCTCCACTGCTGCCGGTAATGTTCCAGTGTTTTTCTCTTCCTTCCCGTCTGAGGTGGCCGAGGCGGGGTTGGAGCGCCAGATGACTGGATCTGAGACGTCCCAGCCTAATTCGCCAGAGTCCTGGATGGCAGTGGAGCTCGAGCTAAGGCAAGTTCTCTTCTTTGTCTTCACATTAACAGTATTAGAGAAATCTTGCTTAGCTCTTGGTGAGGAGAAACGGTCACTGCCACCGGCTGTTCCTGAATTCTCCTCGCTGGGCTTCACTGCTTCCAGTGGTAGTAACCCGGTGTGTGTTTCTTCTCATCTGCTCAAATCTTCGTCTGGGTTCCCTGAGGTCGCCGTGGGTCCTCTACCTCCACCTGAGGTCACCGTGGGTCCTCTACCTCCACCTGAGGTCACCGTGGGTCCTCTACCTCCACCTGAGGTCACCGTGGGTCGTCTACCTCCACCTGAGGTCGCCATGGGTCCTCTACCTACGCCTGAGGTTGCCGTGGGTCCTCTACCGCCGCCTGAGGTTGCCATGGGTCCACTACTTTTGCCTTTTGTCTGAGGTCACCATGGGTCCTCTACTTTCGCCTGAGGTTGCCATGGTTCCGCTACTTTCACCCGGGGTCGCCGTGGGTCATCCGTCTCCGCCTGAGGTCGCTGTGGGTCCTTCATCTCCGCCCAAGGTCATTGAGGGTCCTTTGTCTCCGCCCAAGGTCATTGAGGGTCCTCCATCTCCACCCAAGGTCATTGAGGGGCCTTCGCCCGAGGTTGTTGAGGGTCCTCCGCCATAGTCTGAGGTCATTGAGGGTCCTCAGCCATAGTCTGAGATCACTGAGGGTTCCCCATCTTCGTTTGAGGTTGCTGAGGGTTCCCCGTCTCCATTTGAGGTCATTGTGGGCTCGTCGCCTTCGCATGAGGTCTCCACTGTGCAGTCATTCTCCTCATCTGGTCATCCCGCTGGTCAGCTATTTTCATCTGAGTTCCTCGCTGATCAGTTGCCATCGCCATCTGGATTTGCTGCTGGCCAGCGGTTCTCATCAGACATCAACACTCTCCTGCTGCTGGTCCACTTGACCTATGCCTCAGCCCCTGCAGCCTGCAAGGAGCGCATGTTCCAGCTGCCGCCTCCAGGGGGGAGGGGGAAGTCGTATTCTGCTGTCCGTTGGCCCAGGGATGCTGGGAGACCACCCAGTGGGCTCTTCTGCCTGTGTAGGTGGCTCAAGGACTCTGGGAGACCACCTGAACTGTGTTAGTCTTTCACTTAATATCACCGGTATTCTGTTGCCACTTGCTGTCAGTGTTGTGGGCCATGAGTTGTTTTTTTTTTATTTGTTTTGGTCCCTGCGTGCCTGGATTCCCCCTCCTCTGCCCCAGGGTGGGTTGTTTTTTTCTTGTTCTTATTGGGGAGGGGGTTTCTTTGTGGGTGGGTCTTTTTTTTGTTAATGTTACATCAGGGTGTCTGGTATCCACCCTCGAGGGAGGGGCACTGTCATGATTCTGAGCATAGGTGGGGAGTCTAGAGTCAGTCTCTAAGTTGTTTTATGTCATTTGTTGTATTTCTAAATCTGTTTATTTTGTATTTACTATGGTTATCTTAGTTTGGGTGTTTTCATGCACTTCTGTATTTTGTCTCTGGGTTGTTATTTGTCTCTGTTTATTTGCATTGTTTTGTTTTCTTAGTTGTGTCATTATAGTCTTATCTATGTATTTGTGTATCATCTTGTATTATTTGCATCTTGGGGGTTGTTATTTTATTCTCTGTATCATTATTTATTCTTTCTGGTCTGTGCTCTTATTTTTACAGCGCCCTGTGCAACACCTTGCTGTCAAACTGTTTTGCTGGCTGCACACCTGTCACAGATTGTATCTGATTATTTTCTTGCTCATGTGACCCACACCTGTGATTCATTGGCCCTTTCCCATTTGCCTATTTAAGGACAGCGGCAACGTTTCCCATTGCTGTGTCCTGCTGTTTGTTTCAGTGTGTTTGTCCGTGGGGTTGTTTGGGTGAGTTCCGTTTTATTTTTATTTTCCCTGGTGTGTCCGTGTGCTTTAGCCTGGCTACTGCCAGGCTGTTTTCTCAGTATTATGCAAGACGTGAGCCCCGTCATCTCTGCGTGCTATTCCTCCTGTTTCCCTTTATCCATAAGTGTAGTGTTTTGTAAAGTGTTTGTGTATTTGTTAATAAATGTTGCAAACCCGCACTCAGTCCTGCCCTGAAAGGGTGATTTATGACATCATACTCACAGTACTCATCACTCTGAACAACAACCCATTGAGATTATGTAGTGACCCACTAAGGAAATGATTTTATTAAGGTTTAAACAAGAGGAAATTAAACAAACTGATTTTTTTTAATCCAAAATGCTTTATTAACAGTTATCAAAGTACAAATAAGTTTTGTCATAAACAAAAATTACAAACCAATAGGGCACAGTACAAAAAAAATTGAATAAATAATTACAATGTAACTTCAAATTGTACAAAACACCTAGAGAGCAAACAACATTCAACAAGAGGAAAAAAAAGGGGTGGGGGTGGAATTCAAACAAAATAATAACAGAGGCAGATAATGGGTATCTCTATAAATAAATAATATAGGCCTTATTAAATTAAACCAAACATTTCAAATGTTGAATATAACTTAAAAGCATTTTTATTTTTAACAAGTTTGAGCAATTTACAAAATACAAAAGTCATTTTGTCAGTGGGTTAGCTGGGGTTTAGTTTTTGTTTTGTTTTGTTTTGTTTTAAATCAACATTTAATAAATAAAATGTTTCCCAATTAAAATCAAATGGTTTACCATAAATTCTATTTTTCTTTGTTGTCACAATTTTAATCCAAACAATATAGTGGTGTCTGCTAAGGGAAAAAACAATGTTCTTTAAATGAAGCCAACCTTGTACATCACTCCAAAACCCACTTACAACCTCACATGAAAAAAGTTCCAGACTCTGTGTGGATATTACAAAAAAATAGTCATCACAGTCCAAGCCAAATTTTGATTTAAGAAATTCACTTGTGGGATAAACCCTGTTAAGTATTTTAAATTGCATCTCTTTTATTTTAGGGGGTAGTGGAAAAGAACCATAATTTGTTCGAATTCTGAGAATCTCTTCTTTCTTTAAACCTTTCAAAATATAGTTCCTTCTAATTGGATTAGGGAAATATTCTTTCAGAAGAAAACTTAACAATTTATTACATTTACATTCCCAAAAGTCAACACCTTCAATAAGTAATGGTCTTAGCATTGGAGTTGGATTTGAATACAAAACACTTTCCTTAACCAAACCTTTAAACAAGCTTGGAATAGCTTTTAAAATTCTTTTATATAGTTTTTCTGAGCAATTAAGGCTATATTTTTCAGACAGTGCTGGAAACTTTTTAAATCGTAAAACTATCTATTATATGACATAGCAACCAAATTCCTCTAATTTCCACTCTTCCATATAGACAGATTTTCTGTTGACTAAAATGAATCTATTATTCATGTGAAATTGTGTTTATAGATTAATTTCCAATACAAAAGAAACTGCTGATGGAACATTGAGAGTTTGATTGGTAATGAGTTACAATTGAAATCACAGCATAAAAAAATTTAATTCCACCCAATTTTTTTGAAATAATAGTTTGGGGATTGTGTACCAGATAGAGTCAGAGTTTATCATAAAATATTTTAACCATTTTAATTTTAAGGCCCCATTCATGTAAAAATCTATTACATTTAAACCTCCATCCTCTAAGCTTTTAACACTGTCTTCTTTTCTTATATAATGACACTTGTTACCTCCGCCAAGGAGGTTATGTGATCATCGGCGTTGGTTTGTCTGTCTGTTTGTCTGTTTGTTTGTTTGTTTGTTAGCAAGATAACTCAAAAACTTATGGACGGATTTTCATGAAATTTTCAGATTGTCAGAAATGGGGTATCCTACAGATGATTACATTTTGATGGTGATCCGGATCACCGTCCAGAAGAAAACCGCCATTACGGAAAATGCCATTTTCGTGAATAACTACTGAATCACTAATCCTATCATTGTCAATCCAATTGCTAGTCATATGTTTTCATGGTCAAGGAATCTGAAAACGTACACACAAACACTGTATGGGGGAACTGTGGCCGCCATTACGGAAAATGTCATTTTCGTCAATAACTACTGAACCACAAATCCTATCATTGTCAATCCAATTGCTAGTCATATGTTTTCATGGTCAAGGAATCTGAAAACGTACACACAAACACTGTATGGGGGGAACTGTGGCGCTTGGCGGAGGTCTGCGCTCTCCGAGTGCTTTTCTAGTTTTTCCAAATGAAATTAAAAAAAATTGTTAATTTCCTTAATCAATTTCTTTGAAATGGCCAGACATGAGACAGGATAAATCAGTCTTGAAAGACCCTTCAGTTTAGACAACACTCTTCCAAAGATTGAGATGTCTCTTTTTAACCAACTATTTCCACACTGGATGCTAAATTTGCACATTGTACATAGTCTCACTCTGTCTCATGTCCATATCATCTCTGCTGCTAAAATATCATTGTACAGTCTACACAGAGAAATTCTCACACTGGGTGCTAATATGCACATTGCTTATTTGCACATAGTCTCATGCCATCTCAGGTTCAAATCATCTCTGATATTAAAATTACCATTGTACAGTTTATTGGGTATTATCAGAGGCGAATCATACTCATTCAGTGAATTTTTACTTACTCAGGATCATGTTATAGTCATTCAGTGAATTTTCAATTTTCATTCTTCTTGTTTCTTCTAGTTTTAACTGTTTTACTGTAATTGTGTTTAATGTGTATTTATTAGTATTTAGTATTAAGGTGTGTTTATTACATTTATTAGTATCGATGTGTATTTATTACCTTGGCATTTGTTCGGAGAGCAGAGTAAGAATTTCATTGCTCAGGAAATGTTGTATTTCTTTGTGCACATAATAAAGCCTTTGAATCTTGAATCTATTTAAAATTAATATACAACTATCCACTTTTTTTGCAATATTTAAATTTTCAGTTATCTTCTGATTGTAATGCCCAAATATTTTATCTCCGTTTTTACACTAATATTATATAGGGATTTTAAATGAAAATTGTGCAGAGGTAACGGTTCATATTTGTTCAAATTTAGTTTCAGGCCTGAAGATGTAGAAAATTGATTAAATTTAATACCAAAGGAAATTGGTGTTCATTCTTCAAGAACAGGGTTGTAGCGTCAACCAGTTGACTGATCTTAATCTGTTTATCGATCACATTAATACCTTCAACATTGCTGTGTTTAATACGAATGGATAAAACTTCTGCAGCCAAAATAAACAATAGTGGAGAACAACCACAACCTTGCCGTATTCCTTTTTTTTATATCAAACCTTCAACAAGTACGATTTACAAGAGAGACTGAGCCGTTTGTCCCATTATACGACATTTTCACTGCATTTATAAATGTATTGTGGAGGTAATAGAACAGGCAAGATGCCACGAGCTGGAAGGGTGCAAGGTTTTATTTCTTCCAACATAATGAAACACACTTTGTAGCTCGGTGAGCTACTGCGCTGCTTAGGCATGTGTAACAAGCTCTTTTATACGTTATACAGACAGAGAGAATGCATGGTACATTAGCATAGTGATTGTCATTTAATACCCATCATTAGCATGACATCAGCTGGTGCCCAGGTAAACGGCCGTGAATCGTGGGCGCACGGGGCCGGTGCACATCGTGCCTAATGGAACAAACCGGCAATCGCCTGGCTTTAGGGAGTGAGGTGCAGGAAGAACGATGTGGAGGAGGAGGGGGAGGTGGATGGGAATAAGTGAGTCTCAGCCCAGGACGTCAAAAGTGTCTGGGCCATGGAAAAATTGCGTGTGGATCCGCCATGGTGAGGGACTTTCCCGGCAAACCTGGCGGTCATCCGCAGCGGCTGTGAAAAAAAAAAAAAATTAAGTCTCTGACTCCTCTTGCGGCTCAGTCCTGCGAGGATGTGGGGAAGGTGAACGGCCAAATTCCCTGAGGATGCGTAGCAGCTGTGAAAAAAAACTGAAACTGTGTGAGGGACTTGGCGGTTTTGCTTTAGGTGCGGGAGCAGCCCTAAAATCATTGGGGAAAGCAATTGGCTAAATTCCCGTTGTGCGCCGTGGCTGAGAAACTTCCAGTCCCATGTGCGGGCTGCATGTCTGCTTCAGGTGCGTGAACAGCCCTATAGGTTCCGAGGATAGCGATTAGCTGTGTTTCTCAGGCATGTGCAGCAGCAGAGGACGATGTATAAGTCTGTGGAGCTGGTTTGTCCCTGGTGCATGGCGTGTGCCTGGCGCAGTGACCACATAGCTGGAAGTTGCGCTGTCCTCGTAATCCTGCGGTGTGCGCATGGGGCTTCTGTGCACAGAAAGTCCGCTGTCGGGAGATGAGTCAGGGTCGGGGAGCTTGATGGAAATCAACGCAGACGGCGCCAATGATCTTCCCCGTTCAGGCTGTTTCCTTCGGTTTGCTCGTGTCGCCGTTCATGGTGTGTCTCGGTCCCAGTGCTGCCCCCTCCGGCGAGCGTGCTCCAGTGTGGATGAAGAAGATGCAGGCACTCTCTGGTACTCTGGAGTCCACAGTGCGGTGAGAGGGAGCTGACGGTCATCCCACGTCAGGTCACCATGTGGTGTGCGGATGCGTAGCAGCTGTGAAAAAAACTGAAACTGTGTGAGGGACTTGGCGGTTTTGCTTTAGGTTTGGGAGCAGCCCTAAAATCATTGGGGAAAGCAATCGGCTAAATTCCCGTTGTGCACCGTGGCTGAGAAACTCAAAGTCCCACGTGCGGGCTGCATGTCTGCTTCAGGTGCGTGAACAGCCCCCAAAGGTTCCGAGGATAGCGATCAGCTGTGTTTCTCAGGCATGTGCAGTGGCAGAGGACGATGTATAAGTCTGTGGAGCTGGTTTGTCCCTGGTGCGTGGCGTGTGCCTGGCACAGTGACCACATAGCTGGAAGTTGCACTGTCCTCGTAATCCTGCGGTGTGCGCATGGGGCTTCTGTGCACAGAAAGTCTGCTATCGGGAGATGAGTCAGGGTTGGGGAGCTTGATGGAAATCAATGCAGACGGCGCCGATGGTCTTCGCCGTTCAGACTGTTTCCTTCGGTTTGCTCGTGTCGCCGTTCATGGTGTGTCTCGGTCCCAGTGCTACCCCCTCCGGCGAGCGTGCTCCAGTGTGGATGAAGAGGATGCAGGCACTCTCTGGTACTCTGGAGTCCACAGTGCGGTGAGAGGGAGCTGACGGTCATCCCACATCAGGTCACTATGTGGTGTGCGGCGTAAGGGAGAGACAGCTCATCTCCGTCAGGTCACCAATGTGGAGAAAATGGCATAGTCGAGAGACGCACCATGCACGTCCAGGGTCACCATTGTGGCCCATTATGTGTTATGTCCATAACTCGTGCTATCAAGAATCAGGCTGGAGGTGCAGTTGAACGTAACTTTATTAAATGAACCACATGTAACACAGGTGCTCCGTGCAGGCAGATGGTCGACGGCGAAAGAGACAGTCTCTTCCGCGTCTGCCCTTTATACCCCAGGGTGACGGCGGAACTGGAAAGGCAGAGCCGTTACCCCCAGTACACCCAGAGTACACCCAGTATCATATTTTGATACACTACATTTTCCCTCCTGTAGAAAAATGCAAAACACACAAATTAGGCCCTCCCAAATTTAAACCTGACTCACACGCCAATAACAATAACACATATGTATATAGGCCTATCCATTCACACAACATAACCAAACTAGAGGGGGCCAGGTAGACTGCTGACCCACCTCAACACGGCTAGACGGGTTATTCTGCCGTCTTTGACCCTTTAAAGTCCATAAAATAAAATCAGCCGTGTTCCTAACAATTAAAACAATCCCAGAACTATTCTACTGTATATATATAACCAAACCCTCATAACACACTATAACAAAACAACAGTTAATTTGTGCATCTACAACCCATTGTTAGCCCCCACCCCAACACACCCACCCCATAACTTGGGCACTTGACACAAACACATTCAATTACACGAGCAGTGTTGGGGAGTTGTTTTTTTTTTTTTTTTTTTTTTTAAACAGGACAATAATAAAATGAGTGCATGTAAACATATTCACAACGTGACTTCTGGGCAATAAAACATATTAACATTTCCATCACGCCATGTTAATAGCCACCCTACAGTCACCTTGCAGTCCCGATGGAAGACCCAACCCCTGGATTTCCGTCTGGCGGATCCCTCCCAGAGCCTCTTCGTCTCTGGGGATGAGACACGTCCCCATTTCCTCTTGTCCACGTGCCGCAGCTCGTTGGGGTGTCTCCACGAGTCATCCAACAGCCTGAGATAGCCGTCCTCCCAGGCACCCACCACCCGTAGCCACCCCTGGTCATCCTGACGTTTTCTCTTCTTGTGGACCCCCCTCAGCTGAGCCTCCCCCCTGGGCCGAACCTCGTCATTGACCTGTAGAGGAACTCTACTCGGCTTCAAATATCCACCATGTCGTAACCGGGCTTCCTTCCTGGGTCGAACTGTTCCACCAACCTGATCCGAAGCCCTCTTTGGCCTCCAGGGTTGCTGGTTGGTGCGTCGTTTTACTGCACCAGCCGGTTCTGCCCTGCTCTCTTTCATTTGAAACGCCGGCAAAGCCACTGTAGCTCTCGTTCTGGCTCCATCCGCCGTCATGGGTGTCCCACCGTGCCATCCAGTTCCCACATCCAGGGAACTTAGACACTGGCGCCCCAACCCTCCCGTGATGGCGCTTTACGGCATTGGTCCTGGTCATCTCCCAGAATACTAGGCCAGTCGCTGTCCCAAACTGCATCATCGTCCGTGTACTGTGGAGTGCCTTTCAATAAACGTGTGTTCAGTTCGACACCTGGCCTCGTCCTTGGCTCCATATTCATATCACATAGACATAACAGTTAGCACTGTTCACTAACAGCTAGAAGGTTCCAGGTTCAAATACCCAGGCTGGCAGAGGTAGGAACCTTTTGGTGCGGAGTTTGCATGTTCTCCCTGTGCAGTGTGGGTTCTATGGTTTCCTCCCACAATCCAAAGACATGCATGTTATGTTAACTGCTCATTCTAAATTGTCCCTGGGTATCTGTCTCCTATAGGCCCTTAGAATAGAGGGTTAGTACTAGTAAAATGCTTTGAGTGGTCTTTGAGACTAGAAAAAGTACCATATAAGTACAGATCCTTTCTGTCAGCTTGAGCCAGTGCTGCTATTTTCCTCTGACATCCACAAGGTATTTTTCTCCCACAGACTAGGAGCCTCATGTATAAAGGATTGCACAGCTTTCATACTGAAAGATGGCGTACTCACAAAATTTGAAATGTATGTGCAAACAAAAATTTTCAGATTTATAAAACTGTGTGCATGCCCGATTCTCCGCTCTTCTTTATACATCCCACTGAGATTCTAAAATGATGGAGGTCGGAGGGCTTTCTCTGTGAGCATTCAACTGAACTTCATTGAGTTCACATTCCAATTTATATCCCAGCCATAGCCTGCCTGACATCACTCATTCCCCCCACCCCGGTGGGGCTACGGCAAACCCCAAAGTCCAATTCCCATACATAACATTCCCTCCGCCTCACAAGTTCCAGAACCCATCCCTTTATGCAATCAACAAACAAGATTATGAAACAATCAACACAGGTATACACTTTTTTTTTCTGTGAACTATAAACAAGTGAACACCTGCGGGCGCCTGGGTAGACTGCCAGGATGCCCTGCCAAGTTGGAGCGGGTTATTCTGCTGCTAGTCCCGACCAGCACTATACACTACAGTCTTTACAACAAAGTCATCGAGGCATTTAGACTGCCGACACACTCTAGCCGGGTGTACCCCAGGAGGGGACCCTGCACCTGGCACCGTGAAAGAGAGAGAGAGAATGAATCTTTATTTTGGATAGATTAAAAGTAAAGATTAAAAAACGAAACAAAATAATATAACAAAGGGGGAAAGAAAATCCAACGAGGTCAAATTAGACAATAACTCCTCTGATTATACAGTTCAACATAAGTTATCCGAAATGGGTGATGGCTGAAGCCGCAGCTTATATTGCCCACCCATATTCCGTCCAAGAATTCAAAAGAAAAACAAAACAAGAGCGATTACAATTCAGAACAAAGCTAAGACAAAATGTGACAAAAAAAACTAAGCAACAACACAACGCAGACTGGATATGACAATCCTTATGTGATTTTACATGTCATTTTGTATATATGTTTGGAGTATTTCTTCATTTAGTTTTTGTTTAAATTGTCCAAGCGTTGTACATGATTTTAATTCAGGTCCAAAATCGTTCCATAATCTGACTCCTTGCACTGAAACACAGTGTTGCTTGGTGGTAGTTCTCACTGAAGGTTTTTGAAATATACATGTTCCTCTGAAATGATATTGTTTCTCCCTTATTTGGAACAACTTTTGGATATTTGCGGGCAGTGATAGATTCTTCACTTTAAACATTATTACTGCAGTTTTAAAGTCAACCAGATCTTTCAACTTGAGAGCTTTTAATTTAAGAAAAAGTGGGTTTGTTGGTTCCCTGTAAGCAGCTTTGTTTATTATTCTAATAGCTCTCTTCTGAAGCATAAAGACTGGATATATGTTTGTTTTATATGTATTTCCCCATACTTCAGTACAATATGTCATGTATGGGAGTATTAATGAATGATACAAAGGATATAATGTGGGTTGATTCAGCAAATATTTCACTCTTTGTAGTATTGCAATTGATTTAGATATTTTACCTTTAATATAATTAATATGTGATTTCCAACACAGTTTATTATCAATTATTACTCCAAGAAATTTAGTTTCGGATACCATTTCAATCTCTACACCATTTACACTGAGTTTAGATACTAAGTTGTTGTGATGGTTGTTAAAAACTATAAATTTTGTCTTACTTAAATTGAGCGTTAATTTGTTTGAATCAAAACACAGTTTAAGCTTTCCTAATTCCTTTCCAAGTGTATCCAAAAGTTGTTCCAAATTGCTTCCACTGCATAATAAATTAGTATCATCGGCAAACAATATTAAATCCATTTTTTCCGAAACTTTACATATATCATTTATATGCATATTGAATAACAATGGCCCCAAAACTGAACCCTGTGGGACTCCACAAGTAACCTTCAATAACTGTGAGTTTTTGTTACCAACACATACATACTGATATCTATTCTTTAAGTAACTACATAACCAGGACAGTGCTACCCCGCTAATACCAGAATTTTGTAGTTTCTTTAATAATAAATTATGATCCACTGTATCAAATGCTTTTTTAAGATCCAGGAATACCCCAACTGAATACTCTTTATTTTCAGTGGCAGTTGATATTTTTCTATAAATTCCATTAGAGCAAATGCAGTTGTCCTCTTGTGTCTGAACCCATATTGCTGCTCACACAATAAATTATTCTTCAGTATGAAGTTGTCAGGTCTCTCATAGAATATTTTTTTCAAGTATCTTGGAAAATTGCGGCAATAGTGAAATTGGTCTATAGTTTGAGAATTCCCCTCTGTCACCTGTCTTGTATATCGGAATTACTTTAGCTATTTTCATTGCATTGGGAAATATACCTGTTTGGAGAGACAGGTTACAGATATACGTCAGTGGTTTCACTAAGCATTCAATAATAGTTTTGACTGAGCATGTCAACACCATCACAGTCCGTAGATGTTTTACTTTTAAACGATTTAACAATTTCAATGACCTCTCTCTCGTCTGTGTTCTTTATGAAAATGGAGTCTTTTATAGCAGTGTTTTTGCTTATTGTATCACCTGCAGGTGCCGTAATGGGTATTTCTCGAGCCAAATTAGGACCAATGTTAACAAAAAAGTTATTAAATTCATCTGCAGGTGAAACTGCATTCACACTCTGAGTCGTTTTATTATTTTTTGAAAAATTGGTTGGGTAGCTTGTATTTCTGTTTTTATTTCCAAGAATATTGTTAAGTATTGTCCATGTATTTTTAATATTGTCTGTGTTTTTCTCCAGTTCTTTACTGTAATAGTCTCTTTTACTACATCTTATTATATATGTTAATGCAGCGGCATGAAATAAGGGCAGTGACCTGGTAGTTTTAAGTAGAGTTTTATTGAATCATACCGCCGTCACGAGCTCCGCTCCCGGCGCCATGCATGCACGCCGGGAGCGAGCCCAAGCGGCTCTCAGAGAAGAGGAGACACACGGTGGGTGTGTCCAGCAGTAGCAGTTGCAGAATCAGAATGAGAGAGAGTTTGAGTTACAGAGTTGCAGCATATATACCCAACTACAACAATACATCAAAGAGCATTCCCCAGCAGTTGGTATGATCAAAGAGATAACAGAACAGGCATGAGACATTTGCATTTGAGAGACATATTGATCTCGGTCCCTAGGTCACAGTAAGGACAGGACGCACGAACACAATGCATGAAAGGCAACATTAACATCACAGAAGTGAGCCAGAAGAAGCGGGGCTGCCTGTAGACATTGATACACATTTCACTGTTCTGTTAATTGCTCTAGCCGAGCGCTGTGTCTGTCCAGTCTGTTTGTGGGGGTTTACACCAAACCGCCACATTAACTTATTTTTGTATGTTTTATACCGCTGCTCTGCTTCTTTTATCCTTTTCTTTAGGAGAGCTTTATATAATAAATTTTTCTTTTTACACGCCTTTTGTAATCCTTTGGTTAACCATGGCTTATCGACAAATTTATGTTTAAGCTTTTTCTTTACTAATGGACAATTTTTTTCATAAAGAGTGGTTACAGTGTTCATAAATGTGTCATAAGCTTCAGTTACATCTGATACATAGACTTTTGTCCAGTCTTGCTTCAGCAAGTCTTCTTTAAAAGAACTGATTGCATTTTGTGATTTGTATCTGAACGATTTTAAATTTTTTTCTGTATTGGCCCCCGTGTGGCCATGGATAAGTGCAAAGGTTGGCAAATGGTCACTTATATCATTTATCAATAATCCACTTTCTATTTTCTTATCAATAATATTAACAAACAGGTTGTCAATAAGTGTAGCAGTGTGAACTGTGATTCTACTGGGATGTGTTATTGTGGGATATAGACTCATACTGTACATAGAATTCATGAACTCTGTAATTACATTTTGTTGATATGGATTTAGTAAATCAATATTGAAATCTCCACAAATTACTACCATTTTCTCACTAGTAATATTATTGTACAACTCGACTAATTTATCTCTGAATGTCTCAATGCAAGTTCCCAGCGTTTTATATATACAACTTATAATTAGATTTTTTGTTTTATCTTGGTCAGTCTCAACAGTAACACATTCTAAAATCCCTGGTAGTGCAAAGGACATTCCATTTACAAGCTTACACCTATACAGGTCATCAATATACAGTGCAACACCACCACCCTTTTTTTGAGATCTGTTAATATGAAACATTGATATCCCTCTATTGCCATCAGAGGAGCCTGCCCTTCATTAAGCCAAGTTTCAGAGACTGCGATAGCTGTAAATTTTCTGTCTAGCCGTTTTAAATAGTCCTGAATCTGTGGAAAGTTTTTGTTAAGACTTCTGCTGTTGAAGTGTATTATTGATAGTTTACCATCTAGTTGCACTTGACTTTTGAATTGCTTTTCAGTGTAATATTCACAATGATTATGAATATTATTGAAAAAGTGGTTATCAGGATCAATATCAGTCTCCATCTCTTGTAGTTTATGTTCAGCATAATGGCATATTTTCAGAGTTTGAATTTCTCCACTCTGTGTCAAATGACTTCCTCCAACTGGGGATAATTGATGTCTACTCAAGTCAGTCATAAGTTTTTTTGTTTGTTTTGGGTTTTTTTTTTTTTTTAAATGCATTGACATGGTATGTTAAAAGAACCGTCGGTCTGGCCTGCGAGTCCTAACCAGTTGGGACCCCCAGTCCCAGCTCTCACCGAGATGCCCAGTAGTGTCCAAACTCCTCTGTCCAGGCAAGGAACGTCTCAGTCTGCTGGCATGCCACCTAGACCCGTCGTCAAGTTCAAATGTGTCCAGGCCCCGCTGCCTTGCGATCTGTCATGGTCCTGTCCATAGCAGTTGTAGCTTGTGGGCTCGGACCGGGTGCTTGATCCATACCCGATCCGCTTCTCCCAGGCCATGGTCCCTTGCTCTGTGCTTCTTGTCAAACCTCTGCTTCATCTTGCACTGCTGACCAGCGACCCTGCTCCTTACTGCTTCCATGTCTCTTTGAGGAAACGTCATTGGTGGTCTCAGTCGGTTCACCAGCGAAGGCAGCTCTCGCCCCAGCATGACAGCTGCCGGGGAACAGCCCGTCGTGGCATGGACCGACGCTCTATAGTGGAGCAGTGTGTTTTGGAGGGCATCTGAGAAGGTGAAGCCGTCCACCAGATGGGCTCTTAGTCCGTTCTTTAAAGTCTTATTAAACCGTTCGACCTCACCATTGGCCTGCGGGTGATAGAATGCTATCTTCACATGTTCCATGCCCTTGCTGCTCAGAAACTCAAAAGTCCCTGATGTGAACTGTGGGCCATTGTCTGTCGTGAGTGTGTTTGGGGTTCCCCACCTTGCAAACGGAGATGTCAGGAACCCCGTGACCACTTCTGTTGTGACCGAGTTAGTAGGGAGCACCTCCAGCCACTTCAAAAACACATCATAAGCCACTAACAGGAACTGGCTATTTGAAGATGCCGCATGGAGTTCACCGCAGATGTCCAGCTCAACGTGCCTCCAAGGCCCTCCCGGGTATGGTACTGGCCGTAGTGGTGGGGGAGGCAGTCCGCCAGTCTTGCCACACTCCAGGCATGGTACACAGTGTTTCACCATAGCCTCAATGTCTTTGTCAATACGCGGACACCAGACTGACTCCCTACTACGTTGTTTCACTCTAACTACCCCCAGGTGGCCCTCGTGCAGCACTGACAAGACACATGCCCTCAACAATGACGGGATCAGGGAACACTGACCTCTGGCCACACACACCTCGTTCCAGCAGCTCAATTCATCCCTGAAACGGTGGTAGGGCGCCAGCTCGTCCTGCACCCTCGCTGGCCATTCCTCCCTGATCACTGCATGCAATTTCACCAGAACTGGGTCCCGCTCCGACTCCTCCCTGAGCTCCTGGGGGGAAACGACCACCTGGAGAGACCCGCACAACACGTCAATCAAGTCCTCTTCAGCCGGGTCAATGTCATCGTCGTCCGCCGGGAAGTGTCAGCCGTGGCTTGGGACAGGAGGTCCGCCACTATGTTGTCTTTGCCCGGGATGAATTTAGCGTGAAGTCGTAAGCTCTCAGTCTCTCAGATCACCTATAGATCCTCAGCGGCCTGTGCCCCGACCCTGACGTGTCCAACAGGGTTGTGAGTGCCCGGTGATCAGTCCATAAGGTGAAACGGCACCCATAGAGGTACATATGCCACCTCTCACATGCCCAGACACAGGCCAGCGCCTCCCTCTCACCCACAGCGTATTTTTGTTCCACCGCCGAGAGGGACCTTGACGTGAACGCCACTGGTCGTTCCATGCCACCCTGCACTTGTGACATGACTGCCCCCAGTGCCGAACCGGACACATCGCAGGTCACTACAGTCTCGAGAATAGGGTCAAAATGTGCTAACACCGGTGGGGAGGTGAGCTGTCGTTTGAGCTTGGAGACTGCCTCCGAACAGGCTGGGGTCCACTCCCACGGTGCATCCTGCTTCAACAGAGCCCAGAGAGGCACCATTGTCTCCGAATAGTGAGGGATGAACTGCCCATAAAAGTTCACCATGCCAAGGAACGATGAGATCTGGGCAGGTGTGGAAGGATCCAAAATGCATAGGACCGCCTCCACATTTGAGTGTAACGGTTGGAGCCCTCTTCCTGTCAGCCGAAACCCCACAAACTCAATAGCGTCTGCCGCAAAGAGACATTTTCCAACATTCAGAGTAACTTCATAGTCCTGAAGCATAGCCAGTACACTCTCCAGTCTTTCGTCATGCTCTTCCCTTGATGTGCCATGCACCACGATGTCGTCCAAGTAGGCCACTACACCCTTGAGGCCAGCCAACATTGTCGACATCACTTTCTGGAAGCAGCTGGGGGCGGAGCTCAGGCCAAACGGCATCCTGGTGTACCTAAACCCCCCATGTGGGTCACGAATGCCGTCAGGTTCCTGCTGTCCGTGTGAAGCGACACCTGGAGGTAGCCCTGTCGGAGGTCCAGCTTTGTGAATACCTGGGATCTGCTAAACGTTGCCATGAGTTCCTCCATGGTTGGAAGGGGGTACCTGTCCAGGATGATTGCCTTGTTTACCACTCTGAGGTCTATACATGGCCTGATGCCCCCCCCCCCCTTTGTTTTTTGCCACTACCAGGTTGGAAATCCATGGCGAGGCATCCACCTTCTCGATGATTCCGGACTCCAGCAACCTTGTCAGCTCCGCCGAGACCTCATCACGCAGGGGAAGGTACCGCAAAGGTTGAATCTTAGATGTCATGGTCTCGTCCACCAGAGGGCAATGGTAGAAAGCACCTATAAGACCCAGGCCCATAAATAATGCTGGCCAGCAGAGTTGCCAGTCAGTTAATACCGTCAGCACGGTAGAGCCTTCCGGGTCCCATATAGAGAAACCCAGCTCCCCCAACAGGCCAATTCCCAACAGATCCGCCCCCTGGTGTGCCACCTGGAAAGTGAACCTGGGCACCATCTTCAGCCCGCACATCACTGAAAACTCTGCCGTGCCTGCCATCTCAATTTCTGTGTGGCCATAGCCAAATATCTTCACTGTCCCTGCCTTGACAGTCTTCGCTGGGAACAGCCTCTTCAGTGTGTCCAAACTTAGGATGGATTTACTGGCCCCCAAATCCACCATACGGGGCACGCTGACCCTGTGGAGCTGAAGGACATACCACTTAAGTGGCCCTTTTCCCACAGGTGCAACACACACCCATCCGTTGTCACCAGATCCCGCTGTTACTGGACCCGTGAATGCCTCGTGAGCCCTGTTTCGCACCTTTGTCCGCCTTTTCTTTCTTTAGCATGCTAACTGTCGTTCCTGGCAGGGGAATCACGGACCGCCGGCCCCTCGTTAGCTGACGTAATTAATTTCTGCAGGGCCGCAGACTCCTGTTGTTTCACCAAGTCCAACACCCCGTCTAGAGATAACATCTGTCGAGTTTGCCTTAGCATGTCCCCCAGCCACGAATTGTTTGTGCCATGAGCTAATTTGTCCCTCACTAGCTCATCTGCTAGCAGCCCAAAGGCACATTTTCCCGATAGACTGCGCAGCTCCATGATAAATGATAGAGTGGACTCACCAGCTTGCTGTTGACGGTCAAAAAACTCGTACTGTGGGCACCCAGCATACGTGTGGGCACCCAGCACAATGCAGACTGATAATATTCACGCTCAGCAGGGATTGCATACAAACAGAGAGCCCCTTGGGGTACAATCAGTTAATCACGCGATTGATATGTATGGACTGATATCAATATGTAAATGTGCCTTGCATTCTCTTTTGTCCTATTGTTATACATCCCTGGAGTAAGGAGAGGAGTCTGGTGCCAGTTAATCAAGCAATTGATATGTATTGACTGTTATGTATATCAATATGTAAATGTGCCATGCATACGCTCTTGTCTGTATAAATGTGCTGACTTGACATGCCTTAGGGAGCTCACTCACAGCGCACTGATAACAGTGCACACACAGAACACAGTGCTGCAGTGTGTCTCATGATGATGGAGGAATAAAACTCTTAAACCTTCAGCTCGCCGTGTCTCGCCTGAACTTATTTCGTTCCTCCACAGTACGTTCTTTCAGTGATGGTGGAGTGGTCACCGAAAGTGGTGTCCATTTGCAACAAGCTTTCTTCCAGCAAGCCGTCACCACACAGCCCAAAGAAAATGCGCTGCCCTTCCGTGCCCAGATGGTGCACCAACAAGCCTCTCCACCTCTCTTCGGTAACATCACCAAGTCCGGCCGACATCACATATACCTCAAACATACGTTTCCAGCGCGCCCATGGTATGGCTGGCATGCCCTGGTACTGAAGGAACAGAGGTGGCTCTGTGACACATGTGCCCATTTGTTTTCCTTTGTCGCCAAATGTTAGATTCTAAAATAATGGAGAATGGAGGGCTTTTTCTGTGAGCATTCATCTGAACATTCATCTGAAAAAAAAAAAAAACCCTTCCGGCGCCACACGAGTCGGCTGCTTTTTGCAACAGCGGCTCAATTCTGAGTTTTTTTCTTTCTTTCTTTAAACACTTTATACATCACGGACACACAGATCGCCCCAAAATGCCTCCCGAGCCGGCGGACGGAGCCACTGTTTACAGCAGGAGACGGTACAGCAGGGAACAGCTGCTTGCACTTAATCGCCACTCGGTGCTGACGAAAAAACTCGACGTACCGAGAGAAATAAGGCGAAAACGACGTGGTTGTCGGGCTGGTGTTAGACGGCGGACAAGGAGTATAAGGTACAGACCCACCTTCCCATCCGTTATTATGGGGAATGTACGCTCTATACTGGGAAAGGTAGATGAGCTAGCGGCTATCTGCCGTTACGATAGCACATACCGGGAGTGCTCTCTCCTTTTGTTTACTGAGACATGGCTAACTGAACTAGCAGCAGATGCTAACATTGAGCTGGAGGGTTTCCACATGATACGGGCAGACCGAACACCAGACAGTGGCAAAGCAAGGGGCGGTGGAGTGATAATGTATGTTAACAGCAACTGGTGCAGACTGGGACATATCACTGTTAAACAACGTCACTGCAGCAAAGACATTGAGTTGCTAGCTGTTAGCATGCGGCCTACATATCTCCCGAGAGAACACTCACACGTGATCTGCATTGTTGTTTATGCAAATCCGACGGCGAACGCTGGGACAGCGCGTGACGTCATCCATTCAGTAACCAGCAGGCTGTAGACAGAACACCCAGATGCTCTTCTCCTCATCTCAGGCGATTTCAACCATGTTTCACTGTCTCCCATTCTACCCACGTTTACCCAGTATGTCACATGCCACACTAGAGACAATAAAACACTGGACTTATTCTACGCAAACACTAAGGAGGCGTACACCTCATCACAACTCCCCCAACTCGGGAGATCGGATCACAACTTGGTTCATCTCCGGCCGGTGTACAAACCCCTAGTGCACAGACAACCCCCGGCCATGCGCACAGTGATGTTATGGTCTGAGGAGGCAATGGACACTCTAAAGGGCTGTTTTGAAGCCACCGCCTGGAAGCAGCTCTGTGATCCACATGGTGAGGACATCATTGGCCTCATTCACACCTTCACGGGCTACCTCAGCTTCTGTGCGGACAAATCCGTTCCCACCAAGACCATACAGTGTTGCTCAAACAACAAACCCTGGATCAACCCTGAGATTAAAACACTTCTGAGAGAGAAGAAGAGGATCTTCAGGTCGGGGAATAGGGAGATGCTGAAGTCCGTACAGAGGGAGCTGAGGAGAAAGATCAGAGAAGGCAAGGACAGCTTCAGGAGGAAGATGGAGGACAAGATGCAACAAAGCGACATCAGCGGGGTCTGGAGAAACCTCAAAACCATCTCTGGGCTCCAGAATACCTCCCCCCAGGCCACGGGAGGCAGGGAGTGGGCGAACAATCTGAATTTGTTTTTCAATAGGTTTGACCAACCGCCCTCCCCCCTGACTGCACAACAACCACTGCTGCCTGTAAAGACATCAAGTCCTGCTGCCCACTCCCCACTCCACCAACACCCCCCCACTCCCAACACACAGCCCCCCATCCTGACCCTGACCAGGACCCAGGTGAGGACGGAGCTGAGGAAGATCAAGGCGAGGAAGGCGTCGGGACCGGACGGCATCAGCGCAAAGCTCCTCAAGTCCTGTGCAGACCAGCTGTGTGGGATTGTGACATACATCTTCAACCTGAGCCTGAAGCTGGGGAGGGTACCACAGCTGTGGAAAACATCTTGTGTGGTACCTGTACCAAAAACTTCCCACCCCAAAGACCTGAACAGCTACAGACCGGTGGCCTTGACGTCCCACTTGATGAAGACCCTGGAGAGACTGCTCCTTGCTCACCTCCGCCCCCTGGCGGAACCAGCGATGGATCCACTCCAGTTCGCCTACCAGCATGGCATTGGGGTGGAGGATGCGGTGATCTTCCTCCTTCACCGTTCTCTGTCCCACCTGGAGAAGCCCGGGAATGTGGTGAGGATCATGTTCTTTGACTTCTCCAGTGCTTTCAACACCATCCAACCGATGATCCTGAAGGACAAGCTGCTGCGCGCAGGGGTGGACCAGCACCTGTCATCATGGATCCTGGACTACCTCACGAACCGGCCTCAGTTTGTGAGAACCCGGGACTGTGTGTCCGACACGATCATCAGTAGCACGGGGGCCCCCCAGGGAACGGTGTTGGCTCCCTTCCTGTTCACTCTTTATACTGCGGACTTCTCACACAACACAACACACTGCCATCTGATGACTCTGCGATCGTTGGCCTCATCTCCAATGGAGATGAAGCTGAGTACAGAGGGCTTATCAAGGACTTCGTGGACTGGTGCCATCGGAACTGCCTCCAGATCAAGGCGAGGAAAACTAAGGAGCTGGTGGTGGACTGCCGCAGGCAAGGACAACCCCTCACAGCACCAGTAAATATACAGGGAACAGATATTGAGATGGTGACATCCTACAAGTACCTGGGTGTTCATCTGAACAATAAACTAGACTGGTCACACAATACTGATGCACTCTACAAGAAGGGACAGCGCAGGCTGTTCCTACTGAGGAGACTCAGGTCTTTTGGTGTACAAGGGGCGCTGCTGAAGACATTCTATGACACGGTGGTGGCATCAGCCATCACTTTTGGAGTGGTCTGCTGGGGCAGTGGCATTACTGCAGCCGATAGGAAGAGACTGAACAAACTGATCAAGAAAGCTAGCTCCGTCCTGGGGCAGCGCCTTGATCCGGTGGAGGAGATAGGAGAGAGAAGGACGGTGGCTAAACTGTCATCTCTGCTGGAGTCCGAGTTCCACCCTATGCAGGACATACTGAATGCACTGAGGAGCTCATTTAGCAGCAGACTACATCATCCCAGGTGCACAACCGAGAGGTTTCGCAGGTCCTTCCTACCAACGGCTGTCAGACTGTACAACCTAAGCAGGGCTGCTCGCAGAGATAGCAAAAAGACGTAACAACCTAATAGTTTTTTTGAATGCAAAAGATGCAATAGACTTACACAATGGTCCCCTCCGGCATACAACTAGGAAAATACCGGTAGCTACGGAGGGTGAGAATATGTATGGGTACATAATCATACCATGTAGGATAACTAAGTAGATGGTTGTGCTGTTTCATCCCATCTAGCAACAATGCTCTGCACTGTGTGTGTTTATATATTTACATATTTATTCCATCTAGCTACAATGCTCCGCACTGGGTGTGTTTATGTTTGTTTATATTTATATATCTATATATTCATTTCATCTAGCTACAATGCTCCGCACTGTGTGTTTATATATCTACATATTATTCCATCTAGCTGCATTGCTCCGCACTGTTTATATATTTACATATTTATTCCATCTAGCTGCAATGCTCCGTACTGTGTGTTTATATACTCATATACTTATCCCATCCAGCTACAATGCTCTACACTGTGTGTCTGTGTGTATATATACTGTATATACAGTATATATTTATAGTAATATGTACATATGTATATTAGCTGCTCTTGCTTGCTTGCTTTTTTTTTTCTTGCCTTCTGATTGTTGCTCTGAGTGTTGCTATCCCTGTGCTGTTGCAATCCTGGAATTTCCCCGTTGTTGGACTAATAAAGGCTTATCTTATCTTATCTTAACTTTATTGAGTTCACATTCCAAATTTATATCCCAGCCGTAGCCTGACTGACGTCACTCATTCCCCCCACCCCGGTGGGACTACGGCAAACCCCAAAGTCCAATTCCCATACATAACACCCACCTCACATGAAAAGTCAGTGCATGTGCACGATCTCTTTACTCCGCTTCGGTTCTTCCCACTAATGACTATGTAAATGAAGAAAAACGCCCCTTCTGTCACTCTTATGTCAAACAGTGATCATCAATCCTGTGGGAAAGCACAACATAAAATCACTTAATGGAGTGTGACACTGAGGTGTTGATAAATGAGGTGGTCAGAAAAAAATATTTTATTGTGTTCTGACCCTCTGGAATCAAAAATAAAACTAAGTTTACCAAGTGGACCGTGTTACGATGACAGTTCATTCATTTATTTATTTATTTATTTTTAATTTCTGTCAGATCACAAGACAAAAAGACGACACATTTCGGACAGAAAGGGTGTAGGCTGAAGCAACGACTTGGGCCTACACCTCAGTTAATGCAGCCAGATCAGACTGAAATAAAATAAAATGGCATTAAAATGTATAGATGGTTCACTTTAATGACCGGGGGGGGGGGGGGGGGGGCTACCAGCTACTGGGGTTCACCTGCGGGGATCCACAATCCAGTTGCCTCCAAGTAGTCTGCAGTCAGGGGCTTCTTGTTACCTCGGCACATATTATGCTGGAGCTGGGGCTCGATTTTAGAGGGCATTTTGCAAAGAGATTTCCTCACAGGAGAGATGAATCTGTGCGCGTTGCCTCGTGAGTCAACTGTATAGTCTCCGGTATTTTTTTTTAAAATCTCTGTCACATTTACAGAGACGTGATCCAGTTTCCAGTGGCACTGGTTTTGGACCATGAATGAGGCAGGTTATATCTGAGGGAAATCAGTTATTCATCAGGGTTTCACTGCGCTCAAGCAGAGTTGTGGAGATAAATCTTATAATAATAATAATAATAATAATAATAATAATAATAATCCATGGGCAGTGGAGTGGTTAGCACTGCTGCAGCACAGCAACCCACCCTTGGCCGGGGGATCCTGGGTTCGATCCCAGCCTCTGACCAACAATGATCTGTGGGAGTTTGCATGTTCTCCCCGCGTCTGCTTGGGTTTACTTGGGGATTTCTCCAGTTTCCTCCCACATGCCAGAAACATGCAAGTTAGGTTAATTGGTATCAAACTGGGGATTCTAAATTGTCCTTAGGTATGACTGATAGTGAATGGTTGTCTGTCTCTCTGTATTGGCCCTGCGATGGATTGGCGATCTGTCCAGAGTGTACCCTGCCTCTCACCCAAAGATGCTGGGATAGGCTCCAGCTCCCTGTGACCCGAAAAGGATTAAGCAGAAGAAGATGAATAATAATAATGTTTTTCAACCACTAATTCATAGACATTTAACTCTAAGTAGAAACGTTATTTTAACACATTGTTAGTTTCAGCTGATTTGTAGTTTAACAGACCCACCTGATAGTCAAATAGAATTTTGCAGATAGCCCGCAACTTCTCACGGCAGGTGGAAACTACGGCTCCACCTGCAGATTCTCACGTCATGTTTGTTTTTATACATTTCACTACATGCGTGAAAACCGTGCATACCGTTTATACACGAGACCCCTGCTGCTCACTGGATAGATTCTCTTTCTCAGACCATTCTCTGTAAACCACAGATGGGTTACCTGTGAAAAGCTCAGTCAATCAACAGTCTGTGAAATACTCAGAGCGGCCCATCTGCACCAACAACTATGCCACTTCCAGAGCCACTTCAACACCTTTCTTCCCCATTCTGATGCTCGGGTTGAACTTCAGCAGCTTGGCTTCACCATGTCAACATGCCTAAATGCATTGAGTTGCTGCAAGCTGATTGGCTGATTCAATGTTTGCTTAAATGAGATGACTTGGCCTTTGTAATAACTTGGCTGGTGAGTGTATAGCCTAGACCTACTCAAAGTTGAAATGACACATACTCATACCTTGTGACATTGAGTGAGACCTGGATGAACAATTTCACCAAAATGACCTAATTACATCTTTTAGTAGTACATGGCAGATTTTTGGACCATTAAATACACCATTACCTTGGCAGGTGTATGCAAAAATGTGGCAACACATTGACAAATACCATTTAGGTGATTTTTTAATTGAGAAGATGTAAATACTCTGTAGAATATGGAACAAAGGATAATATTACCATCAAACATTAATGCTTTACCTATTTTATAAAGTGATCAAAAATTATAAATACATTAATTATTGAAGCATGTGCAAGTTTAGGCACCCTACGTATTTAGTAAGACCCCCCTCTGCAGATATTACAGCTTTTATTCTTGGACAGTCTTACATGCAAGCTCTTTTAAGATGTACTCAAATATTTTTGATAATGTTGAAATCTGGAACTGTAAAGGTCTTTCCAAACCCTTTAGATTGTTTCTTGAGGGAGTCCATGGTGGATTTCAAAATGTTTTGGATTATTATCCTGTTAAGAGAAACTATCATCTTTTAAGTTTCAGCTTTTTTACAGTTAGTGTGATGTTTGCTGGTATTTAGTGTAATACATTCTTCCCTCAACCCTGCAATGTTTCCTGTTACACTGGTTGCAACACAATCCCAAAGCTTGACAGAACCACCCCCATGCCTATCAGCTGGCAAGGTGCTTTCATGAACTCATGCAGCTTTTCTCCAGACATTACTGATTGTGGCCGACAAGTTCTACTGTACCTTCATCAGTCCACAGGCTTTTCCAAAATGCATTTGATTTTATGGTAAGGACATTGGTAAGGTTTTCTCCTCCAAATTCTTCCATTAAGGCCTTCTTTGTGCAAATACTGTTGCACAGTGGAATGATGCACCAAAAAATAAAACCACCAAATTGTAGTTTGTCACAGGGTAACCAAACATTTGCATCCAACTGTATATATTCAGCTATAATGAATGGCAGCAATGGGGTAGCCTAGGTATGGATGTTAATACAAACTATCCATAATATTTTGCCATTTTTTTTTTTTACTTTATACATCAGTTCTAAATAGTGGTTATCACCTTTTGTGGTGGAGGCAAAAGTGTCTAGATGTGAACTTATGACTGGAGGGTCACTGGCTCAATCCCTGGACTGGCAGGATTATATCTGGGTAGGACAGATGATAAAGCAGTGTGCCCTACCTAACTAACTAACTAACTAACCTGCACTTACACTCACCGGCCACTTTATTAGGTACACCTGTCCAACTGCTCGTTAACACTTAATTTCTAATCAGCCAATCACATGGCGGCAACTCAGTGCATTTAGGCATGTAGACATGGTCAAGACAATCTCCTGCAGTTCAAACCGAGCATCAGTATGGGGAAGAAAGGTGATTTGAGTGACTTTGAACGTGGCATGGTTGTTGGTGCCAGAAGGGCTGGTCTGAGTATTTCAGAAACTGCTGATCTACTGGGATTTTCACGCACAACCATCTCTAGGGTTTACAGAGAATGGTCCGAAAAAGAAAAAATATCCAGTGAGCGGCAGTTCTGTGGGCGGAAATGCTTTGTTGATGCCAGAGGTCAGAGGAGAATGGCCAGACTGGTTCGAGCTGATAGAAAGGCAACAGTGACTCAAATAACCACCCGTTACAACCAAGGTAGGCAGAAGAGCATCTCTGAACGCACAGTACGTCGAACTTTGAGGCAGATGGGCTACAGCAGCAGAAGACCACGCCGGGTGCCACTCCTTTCAGCTAAGAACAGGAAACTGAGGCTACAATTTGCACAAGCTCATCGAAATTGGACAATAGAAGATTGGAAAAACGTTGCCTGGTCTGATGAGTCTCGATTTCTGCTGCGTCATTCGGATGGTAGGGTCAGAATTTGGCGTCAACAACATGAAAGCATGGATCCATCCTGCCTTGTATCAATGGTTCAGGCTGGTGATGGTGGTGTAATGGTGTGGGGAATATTTTCTTGGCACTCTTTGGGCCCCTTGGTACCAATTGAGCATCGTTGCAACGCTACAGCCTACCTGAGTATTGTTGCTGACCATGTCCATCCCTTTATGACCACAATGTACCCAACTTCTGATGGCTACTTTCAGCAGGATAATGCGCCATGTCATAAAGCTGGAATCATCTCAGACTGGTTTCTTGAACATGACAATGAGTTCACTGTACTGAAATGGCCTCCACAGTCACCAGATCTCAATCCAATAGAGCATCTTTGGGATGTGGTGGAACGGGAGATTCGCATCATGGATGTGCAGCCGACAAATCTGCGCCAACTGTGTGATGCCATCATGTCAATATGGACCAAACTCTCTGAGGAATGCTTCCAGCACCTTGTTGAATCTATGCCACGAAGAATTGAGGGTCCAACCCGTTACTAGCATGGTGTACCTAATAAAGTGGCCGGTGAGTGTATATAGCGCTTTTCTAGTCACAAAGACCACTCAAAGCGCTTTCATTAATACTAACCCTCTATTCTAAGGGCCTATAGGAAACAGATATCTAGGGACAATTTAGAACAGCCAATTAACCTAACATGCATGTTTTTGGCATGTGGGAGGAAACCGGAGAAATCCCGGAGTAAACCCACGCAACACGGGGAGAACATGCAAACTCCACACAGATCACTGTTGGTCGGGGGCTGGGATCGATCCCACGATCCCCACAATCCCCCGGCCAAGGGTAAACTGTGCTGCCGCAGTGCTAACCACTGCGCCACCGTGCAGCCAACTACCCTCATCAACCTCACCATGGTACCTCTGAAGAAGGCCCCCAACCCCAACTGCCCCAATGGAGGTGCCCAGTGGCCACAGGTCAGTCTGTGGTTGTACTGGGCCACCTCCAGGTGTGAATGTGGACAGGGTATCAGTTTAACCCCTTGCACTCCGGGCAATTTTCCTAAAAATGCCCAAAAATAACGTGCCCAAAGTAAATCAAAAGCTGTTCTTCAACCCTTTGCAGCATCTTCATGGGGTTGGTCTCATTTAAAAGAAAACACTTTGAATTTTTTGGCAAAAAAAACAATCTCTCTACGTGCTCCGGCCACTGAGTTACAGTCATCTAAACATACTGAACTTGAAGAAAATAAATTTTGCCACGGTGTTTTTTTGGATACAAATGCTTGCAAATAACACACAGCTGTCCGATCCGGCTGGAAAATGCAACAGAAATGTAGAACCAAGTGTTATCAAGCTGAGATCCAAATTTGGTAACAATAGCACAAAAAATGAATATTTTACACAGCTTTGTTCTCAGGTAGTTCCCAGGCGTTTTGGAACTGTGCCAAATGGCAGAGTTTGGAAAAACGTCCAACTTTTGAATAATTCAATGTAGAATCTTCATTTTAGGCTCTAATGAAAGGTCACATTCAGGGCTGTGTGTGTGTGTGTGGGTTGTCCCCCCTCCTCGCTACAAAGGACGGAGTTCGGCCCTTGCTACATGACGGATTACACTCGTTGCATGTTTCCACAGCAACGCTGTCACAGCGCCCCCCCCCCCCGCTACTGTGTGTGTGTGTGTGTGGGGGGGGGGGGTTGTCCCCCCCCCCTCGCTACAGAGGACGGCCATCGCTACATGACGGAAAAGACTCGTATGCTTCCCCCCGCGGACTGGGGGGCGTTCGGACCGTGAACGCCCCCCCCCGCTCCTCTTCTGCAGCGGGGGGCCTTCACGATCCGAACACGGCAAATGAACCGTTTATCGCGGCGCACGCACTTCGTGCGCCGTACAGTTGTAATTTACCGATCGGTCAAAAGTCATTTTTTGATTACAATTTTCAGGGAGAAATAATAATTTAGCTTATAACACCTTACCTCTTCACAGCAGCAGAGTCCTGGCGAACTTCTCTTCCCCATTGTCAGACGAACGCGACGCTGGTCCGCTCGTGGATCCCGGTCAAAACATAATTCCATTATTGCCGTTTTGGCGAATGATTTACGACTTTTGTCGTCGGCCTCCGTCGGTCTATGATGACGGAAGAGAATCCTAAACGTCTATTCTGCTGGAATGAGTGCAGGTCCCACTTGTGGGTGTTCTCCATGCTGCTGGACCTGTAGCAGGTTCGTCCAGCGTCCTTTTTTTTTCATCTGCTGCAACAGTAAATCTCTCTTCACCCAGCCCGAACTTCTGTGCTTCAATTGGCTCCTGCATTCATAGTAGGCGGGTCCTCCTTCCTAGGTTTTCATTCATTGGTTCTTCAAGGTTTCAGAAACCCAATTCAAGGCTCTTATTAGTCGAATGAGAGGTCAATCAGATGAACTAATCTGTTCGCGGCTGTGTCTGCAGCTTTTTTTTTTCAGTGGCGCTTGGACGCCACACCACCTACATCACCACCATCAGTATCTCTATCATGCGTCATGCGTCCGAGCGCGCTCTCGTGCGCCCTAGGATGCAGAGACTTGCCCGCCCGCGGAACAACGGAGTGCAAGTGGTTAAAAAAAAAAAAAGAAGAAAAAAAAAAGAGAGGCTACCTCTCAATGGAACTTCCCTAAAGAGTAAATTTAAAAAAAAAAAAACAACCCTATGACTAATAATTGGTTTTGGATCAGATATCACATTTCTCTGAATCAAATAGTAGGCTGAGAAGCACAGATCCAGACAGTCTCATAACTGCTGATGCTGGCGGTATAATGTGAGGGGGGGCATTCTGGCTTTATTTGAATTTTTATTATACCACACAATATGTCATATAAACCTGTTAAAACATTAACCAAATTAATCTGTTTCATTACTCTTTTTTTTTTTTTAAGTTTCTTCATTTGGCTACTCCCTTTAGGGGTCACCACAGTGAATCATCTGCCCCCATCTCACCCTATCCCTTGCATCTACCTCTATAACACCAACCCTCTCCATCCATGAATCTTCTGTGGTCTTCCTCCTGCCTGGCAGCTCTGTTTTCAACATCCTTTGTCCAATATATCCACTATCCCACCTCTGCACATGTCCAAACCATCTCAGTTTTGCCTCTGTCTTCAAACTGTTCAAACTGAGCTGTCCCTCCGATATACTCATTTCTAATCCTGTCTCTCCTAGTCACTCCCAGTAAACATCTTAGCATCTTCAACTCTGCCTCCTGTCTTCTTTGCAGCTTAAAAAAAAGGCAACAAGAGGTGAAAAACAGCTTCAAATGAACACACACCAACAGGAATAATGCCTCATTATTTAGACAACAGAGTACCGGAGTTCTTCTGTTGCACACAGTTTATTTAACAATATGGTATATAAGTAAGAAATGAGTCTTTTACCAGTTTATACAGTGATTTCTCTCTCTCTTCCTTATATCTATAGTATTTTGCTTAACGTGATTTACAATAGGAGAAAAAGTAAATCCCCCTAATTCAAGTTTCCATGAGAGGAATGAGGGTTGATGACTTTTTTTTTTCCTACTAGAGGTGAATCTCAAATGTGCCCTTCTTCCCTAGATAGCACACAAGTTAGTGTAAAATTTAGAGTATTTGGGCGTCATCTGAGATGTTGCCTTCAAACAACCGGTGATCATTCCACCTCAGCTTAGGGGGCTGGTCTCTTTCTCACACTCTCTTTACACTTTACAACATTTGTATGACAAGAAAAGTATGACAAATTCTTTTTAATGTCAATGCAATGATTTTCTATACCTGCAAGACACACTTTCCATGTTCCGGAACACAGCGATGTAGATTGCAGTCCTTGTTGGTGAAACCAGCTGGATCCCCCCCCCCCCCCCCCCATGTTTACACCCAAATTATACTGAGCATTTAGACCCAGGTTCCTTCAGGCCCATCTTGTCTGCATTTCCACTGCGATCCAGAACAGAGAAAAAAAAAGAAAAAAAGAAATGAGGCCTGTTTTATGCCCCAAAGCTGGCAGTAATGCAGAAGACTTTCAGCCCATCAGCAGTGCTACAAGCTGAAGCCATCCCCCATGATTGGTGTACTAAAAATGTGCATCAAATATTTGCCTTTTTTCTCAATTTAGTCCTGGTCCTTGCATGCCTCCAAAGGTTCCTAGTGATCAGTCAAAGTTCTTGGGGGTGGAAACACGGCTTTAGTGACTGAGAGATTTTGTGTCAGTGTCTTCATGTGTACCTGCATACATACCCATGTATACACAACCTGCTGCAGGCCATTTCCTATTTCAATAGAACTGAGTGCTCTTCATACACACACACACGCAAAAAAAAAAAAGTAAAACAAAACAAAGGGAGCAGTCACTGTCCCCAAACGCATCATCTTGCAGTAATGGTACAACACTAGATTACAATAGCCAGGAATGACAGTTTGAGAACAACAAAAACCTGGCCCGGTTCCCTAAAGTATTTTACAGTTTTAATAAACAAAAGTACAAAATAAAGATATGAATAATATAATGCAATTGTACATTTCTTAAAAAACAAAAACAAAAAAATGCATGAAATCATACCAAAACAAACCAAAATAGAGTACTGAACACATTTGGTCTCAACCAAAAAATATATTCTTTGTGATTTAACTTTCATTTAAGAAGCAATTTGTGAATCCCTCAACATCTTAAGGAAGAAATACCCACCACTTGCAATTAGGAAAAAATTACATTCCCTAGAGATGTTGATTTTTTTTTCTCCCCCCCCCCTCGACTAAATTTTCTTTTTTCTTTGAACAAGTTGAAACTTTTTACATGTCAGTACAAAAACTGTTCAGCTTTAGAAAGACAAAAAGCCCTCTAATGGGACAAAGAGTTCGAGGAGGACCTAGAGGAAAAGGAGTGGGAAGATAGTTTGTGGGAGTGAGAAAGAGGTTCAAAACTCAGCAGAAATGCTACAAGTTCTCCACAAACTTCTCTAGTGTGTCTCCTGTAGCATCGCCTCCCATCCCTAATTCATTGTTCAACACTCCTCTGTTGGGCGTGTTAAGCTGCGGGAGCATGGCGTTTTGTTCCAAGTGTCCCTGCTCCATGGACTGAAGTGGGCCCCCAAGTCCTGGGTGAGGAGAGCCCGAATGTTGTGGAGGTGGGTGCTGTGGCGAAGGTTGGGGCTGATTCTGGACCTGTGGTGAAGGACTGGAATGTGGCGGCTGCTGGGGCTGCTGCTGCGAGGGCGGACAAGGGGACTGCACTGGTGCAGGCGACCGGACTTGGCTGCTGAGGGCATTAGTTAGAGCAGGCTGACCAGGGAGGTGGGCTCCACCCTGGCCAGCAAGCAAGTGGGTCTGGGGGCTCATGGGACTCGGTTGGGCAGGTGAGCCCATCTGTTGCTTGAGAACGACCTGCTGCTGCTGGGGAAGTTGCTGCTGCTGTTGCTGGAGCAACCGTTGATGAAGTATATTTTGGGCAGTGTCCATCCCCATGCCAGGCTGGGTCATCTGAGCCATTGTGGGGAGCTGACTCATGGGACCCCCTGCTGCTCCTGCACCTGCCTGCATGGCTATTTGCTGCTGTTGTTGCTGCATGCGGAGCTGTGAGTAAGTAGTTGGTGTACCCTGCGTTGGAGCAGCGAACTGGCCGGGATGGCTCTGTGCCATCACTCCCTGCTGTTGCTGCTGCTGCTGTTGTCTCAGGAGTTGCCGTCGGTAGAGCTCCTGGAGTTGCGGGTTGGTGTTGTGTGCGGCGTTCATTAGCTGCCCTTGAGCTCCTAACTGTGCCATACCCTGCACTGGGGGTTGCTGGGGAGGAATCCCTGGCCTCTGCACTGCCCCACCTGGCATAGTCATGGTCTGCAATGGCATGCCAGGTTGCTGCTGTTGACCCGTTTGCTGTTGCTGTTGTGGCTGGTTGGCATGGTACTTCGCTGTTCTTTGCTTGATGAAGGCAGCCATCAGCTGAGGGTTTGATTTGAGAATGTTCAGGACTTGCTGCTGCTGCTGAGGTGAGCTGGGAGACTTCAGGGTGCGAAGAAGGTCTTGCAGGGCGTTGGGTGGTATAGTACCAGGCCTCTGGGGTGCCTGTGGCCGAGCACCAGGCTGTTGTGGCATTAACATTCTCTGGCTCTGTTGGGATTGCTGCCCTGGCGGCATCATTGGTCGTTGCATGGTCATGGTCTGCTGTGGGGTCTGGCCAGGCACCAGGGTTTGCTGTGGATTCTGAGCTGCCTGCATAGGCCCTGATGTACTGGGCCATTGTCCAGGGGCCATGCCAGATTGCATTACTTGTGGACCTCTTTGTCCTGGAACCATCTGTATGGGTGGCTGCATAGGCCCAGCCATGCGCTGCTGCGGCTGTTGGGGATTCATGGGCAAGCCGTTCATGTTGACCCGGTAGTTCTGCTGGTTCTGTTGGGCCTGTGCCATCATCTCAATGTGTCGTGCCATCTTGACTGCAGCGGGGGGAGGCTGCTGTGGCTGAGGTGGCTGGGGTGGCTGAGGGAGAGGGGACTGCTGCTGGTGTAGAGGGGAGGCCTGGGTCCCAGGCTTACCCTGGGACACTGGTGCTTGAGGCTGGCCAGTGCGAGGTGCATTGGGGTAAGAGGGGGACATGACGCCTGCAGAGTTGGGAGTCTGCGGCTGGTTGGAAAGTGGCTGCTGGGGTGTTTGGGGAGTGTTGGGCTGGGTATGGGAAGTGGGAGTGTTGGGAGCAGCTGAGGCCGGCGGGGACGGTAATGGCATGGTTCTTCCTTGCATGGTGGCCATTCTTCTCCTCATCAAGTGTGCCTGCTGGAGCCTATGCTGCAGCTGCTGCTGGTGAAGCTTGTGCTTGATGTTCAGGCAGAACGGGACAGGACATTTATTCTCCTGACAGTGTTTTGCATGGTAACAACATAAAGCAATAAGCTGCTTGCATACAGGGCAGCCGCCATTTGTTTTGCGCTTGCAGCCCTTGGTGTGCTGTACAACCCGCTTCATTTTCTGGCAGGACGGCAAAGAGCAGTTGGCATTTCGACACTGACAAGCATGGACCAAAGACTGAATGCACCGTTGAATACTTAAACGCCGACTCTCTTGCGGGCTCTTAGAGGCCTCTCCACTTTGGCTGTTGCTGTCATCATCCAGGCCAAGACCCCACTTCACCATCTGGTGCTCATGGCCCTTCGTGTTGTAGCAATTAATGCACAGGTCAAAGTCCTTAGGAAAGGGGGAAAAAATTAGAGATTGCAGTAATCAACCTGAATGTAAATTGAATGTCCATTCGTATTTTTGTTGTTAATGTAAACTGACAAACTTTTTACACAAATTCCTGCCCACACTGCCAACAGTAACTCACCTCACACACAGTACAATGCCATCGCGTCTCCACGTGATGCTTGCACTCGTTGCATGTATAGACAAAGCGGTCCTGGCCCTGGTTGTGCAGCTCGACCAGCATGCACATGGTGCTCCACTTGCACCTCCTAAGAGAGCTGAACTCCCAGTGTTTGTCCCTGGCCAGCGTCAGAAAGGCATCACGACCGTCCATGAGATCACAGGAGAGCAACGGGTCAGGGTCGACAATGGGAGGCAGGGTGTTGACCATGGGCGGTGGGTAAAGGTGAATCACAAAGAACACCTGCAGCAGAGAAAGGGAAAAGAAAATTGCTTTTTAAAACCTGACAGTTAAAATTCAGGCCTCCCCCCTTTAGTATTTTCGTTATCAGTCTTGAAATTTTTTTCAGTTTTCGCCATCCCTTGAATTCTGTAATAAAAACAAAAGACATCTGACCTCTTTGTGCTTCTCCATGGTGGCATATAACTTCTGGGACAGATCATTAGCTACATTTGGCATCCCAGGCTTTTTCTTGTTGGCTCGGCTCACACTGCTCTTGTTTTTATTCGTCTTCTTGTTGTTCTTTTTCTTAGCATTTTTGCTGTCACTGGGTGTACCCTGAAGGATAAACAAAATCACAGTTTAAAATGAAAAGAATACGATTTATAATTATAGTCACATCATTTTGATTACTCAGACTCATCTGTTACAAATTAGCATTCATCACAGCATAGACTTGATATTACAATTTCACATCTTAATCAACTTCTACTAATCAAATTCCACTCATATGTTAAGAGATCTAGCAACAGGACCCAAATAAGATATAAATCACGTCTACATTTCTAAACCAAACAAATGCACAACACGGGCACCTCTGGAGTTTCTGAGGCAGCTGTGTTCTCCTCCTTCTTTCTCTCTTCTTCCTCCTGCTCCAGTTCTTTGATGCTCTCCTCCAGAACGTTAGGCCAGAAGTCACCTTCGAAGTACGGCAGCTCATTGGCGCTGGTCAGTCGATCTTCAGTCGCCTGTTTGAAGATGTCCTGCAAGACAGATTGAAAATACAGCTTACAGATTCAAACAGAGGCAGTTAAAAAAAATCTGAATGTTGCCTATTTTTATGTAATTTGGCAAATCAGATGCTGCACTAGACTTTTTGAGGATTTGTAGGCAGGAGAAATTTAGGACCAGGAATCACATTTAATCCTTACATTAATAAAAGCAAAAAATCTAAATGATCACAAATACAAATAATTGTATACAAATAATTCAATATTTACTGGAAGTGAAATTGCTGCAAATCCTATTTGGAATCATCAATCCAAGGTCACAATAAATGTACACTTCCCCAGGATTAAAGGGGCTGTTAGATAAAGTCATTAAAATAAGGTGCTGATGTAAATACCTGACATGAATCCTCACTTTCAACTAAGGGTTTGCTGTTTCCACTCTAATTTCAGTTTAGCTAAAATGCAGAGTGAAAGAGTAACTAAAAATTCACAAAACTGAAAGATGATGTAACCTCATGCTTGAGTTTCTGTGTTATTGCGAGCCCATAAATTGTATATTTAATGATCATCATGAGGCATGGCCTTACTGTTGGAAAAACAAATGACTTTTTAAGGATCCAGGCACCCAGATGTTGTAACCATGAATCACAAAAGACAATTATTTATATTCAAGTTAGAAAAAAAATGTAGACAACAGAGTATGCATTTATGTGGGTATGGAGAGAAAAATGCAGATGTATAGTGGGGGGTTGCTTCAATGTCATCAATAATGGTAGATTACTTAGTTTCGCAGCTTTACCTAAGACAGATAACTTACGTTTTGATGTATTCAATAAACAGTGACAGAAAACTGTCGTATAAAACCATCTCTAACTGTGATCCTTACCTTGTAGTCATGCAGGATCCTCTCAGCAAAAGCCTTGTCCAACATCTTCCTGTACCACTCCTGCAGTCTTTTAGGCTTTGGGATCTTCTGGTCAGGTGGATGGCAATGGAAGATGTAGTCGTCTCCTTCACTAGGAGGACAGGCCCAGATGTGGCCTTGGGCGTACCTGTGAACACAGACCAGAAGTTAGGACATACAAAAAAAGAGATGAGGTCAGATGAGGCTAGAAAGAGTAGTTGCTGCATGTCCTTTTTTTGGCCAAAACTCCTGTCAGCTGTGGAAACTTTCAGACAAATGACTTAAAAAGTGAGGCTTACCCGAGTTTTTTGACATATTCTAAGTAACCAATGAGGATCTCATGGTACACGGCTGTTCTCAGAGTCCGAGGTCTGAAGAAGTGAATACTGTCAAGGTACGATATGTAGACCCGTCTGCAGAAATTGACAAAGAAAACGTGGTATTTTTGACATGACTCTCGCATAAAATTCTAACTTGGAAGAATGTCTTTTATGGCCACTATTAATTCGATGAACAAACCTAGTGTTGGGGAATGGGCAGTCGGAGCCGTACTCCTGCACGTGCATTCCAAAGAAGCAAACATCTACACCATCAATTTCCTCAAAAGCAAAAAGTGCTTTGGTTCTGTAAGGAAAGGCCTCAGGCATCTCACTCGTGTCCACAAACCTGCAATAATAATAAAAATATATATATATAATACCATGTATTTATGTATCACATTAAACAATGCAGACCATTGCAGGTTTATAAAGCACTTAAAATATATTTTTTAATTTCCATTTTAAAAACCTTCTAGAGACACAAATCATGGCTTGAACAAGACTGAGCCATGTTTGCCACCTCTTATCAACACTGAGTACAGGAGCATTTCAATAAATTAGAATGTCACTGAAAAGTTGGTTTATTTCAGTAATTCAATTGAAAAAATTAAACTTACATTATATAGATTAATCACACACAGAGTGATCTATTTCAAGCGTTTCTTTTTATTTTGATGGTTATGGCTTATAGCTCACAAAAATCACAAAATGCAGTTTCTCAAAAAATTAGATTATTACATAAAATTAATTCAGAAAAAAGGTTTTTGATAGAAATGTTGGCCGACTGAGAAGTATGTGCATGTACACACAATACTTGGTTGGGGCTCCTTTTGCATGAATTACTGCATCAATGCAGTGTGGCATGAAGGTGATCAGCCTGTAGTACAACTGAGGTGTTATGAAGGCCCAGGTTGCTTTGATAGCGGCTTTTAGCTCATCTGCATTGTTGGGTCTGGCATCTTTCATCTTCCTCTTGAATACTTCACAGATTCTATATGGGGTTTAAGTCAGGCCAGTTTCCTGGCCAATCAAGCACAGTGATACCATGGTCATTAAACCAGATGTTGGTACTTTTGGCAGTGTGGGCAGGTGCCAAGTCCTGCTGGAAAATGAAATCAGCATTTACAGAAAGCTTGTCAGCAGAGGGAAGCATGAAGTGCTCTAAAATTATCTGACAGACAGCTGTGCTGACTTTGGAGTTGGTAAAACACAGTGGACCAACACCAGCAGATGACCTCTTTTCAGATGAGAGTAAAGTTTGCATTTCATTTGGAAATCAAGGTCCCAGAGTCTGGAAGAGGAGTGGAGAGGCACAGAGGGAGGGAGGGGCAAAAAAGTATTTAGTCAGCCACCAATTGTGCAAGTTCTCCCACTTAAAAGATGAGAGAGGTCTCCAATTTTCATCATAGGTATATCTCAACTATGAGAGACAAAATGAGAAAAAAAAAATCCTGAAAATCACATTGAAGGATTTTTAATGAATTAATTGGTAAATTCCTCGGTAAAATAAGTATTTGGTCAATAACAAAAGTTCATCTCAATACTTTGTTATATACCCTTTGTTGGCAATGACAGAGGTCAAACATTTTCTGTAAGTCTTCACAAGGTTTTCACATACTGTTGCTGGTATTTTGGCCCATTCCTCCATGCAGATCTCCTCTAGAGCAGTGATGTTTTGGGGCTGTCACTGGGCAACACGGACTTTCAACTCCCTCCAAAGATTTTCTATGGGGTTGAGATCTGGAGACTGGCTAGGCCACTCCAGGACCTTGAAATGCTTCTTACGAAGCCACTCCTTCGTTGCCCGGGCGGTGTGTTTGGGATCATTGTCATGCTGAAAGACCCAGCCACGTTTCATCTTCAATGCCCTTGCTGATGGAAGGAGGTTTCCACTCAAAATCTCACGATACATGGCCCCATTCATTCTTTCCTTTACACGGATCAGTCGTCGGATCACCATACCTAATGCTTCACAGTAGGTATGGTGTTCTTTCTCCTCCAGACACGACAAGTTGAGTTTTTACCAAAAAGTTCTATTTTGGTTTCATCTGACCATATGACATTCTCCCAATCCTCTTCTGGATCATCCAAATGCTCTCTAGCAAACTTCAGACAGGCCTGGACATGTACTGGCTTAAGCAGGGGGACACGTCTGGCACTGCAGGATTTGAGTCCCTGGCGGCGTAGTGTGTTACTGATGGTAGCCTTTGTTACTTTGGTCCCAGCTCTCTGCAGGTCATTCACTAGGTCCCCCCGTGTGGTTCTGGGATTTTTGCTCACCGTTCTCATGATCATTTTAACCCCACGGGGTGAGATCTTGCGTAGAGCCCCAGATCGAGGGAGATCATCAGTGGTCTTGTATGTCTTCCATTTTCTAATAATTGCTCCCACAGTTGATTTCTTCACACCAAGCTGCTTACCTATTGCAGATTCAGTCTTCCCAGCCTGGTGCAGGTCTACAATTTTGTTTCTGGTGTCCTTTGACAGCTCTTTGGTCTTGGCCATAGTGGAGTTTGGAGTCTGACTGTTTGAGGTTGTGGACAGGTGTCTTTTATACTGATAACGAGTTCAAACAGGTGCCATTAATACAGGTAACGAGTGGAGGACAGAGGAGCCTCTTAAAGAAGAAGTTACAGGTCTGTGAGAGCCAGAAATCTTGCTTGTTTGTAGGTGACCAAATACTTATTTTAAGATAAGATAAGCCTTTCTTAGTCCCACAATGGGGAAATTCCAGGATTGCAACAGCACAGGGATAGCAACACTCAGAGCAACAATCAGAAGGCAAGAAAAAAAACAAGAACAGCTAGTATACATATGTACATATTACTATAAATATACTGTATATATATATATATATATATATATATATACATACAGTATATACACAGAGAGAGAGACACAGTGCGGAGCATTGTGGTTGGTGAATGTGCAGCAGAAAGTCTAAGCTCTCTCTCCCTCCGCGGGTGCGGCAGGCCAGCTGGATGTCTTTGGGCATGATGGTGGTGACCCACTTGGCGTGGATGGCGCACAGGTTGGTGTCCACGAAGAGATCCACCAGGTAGGCCTCGCTGGCCTCCTGCAGAGCCATGACGGCAGAGCTCTGGAAGCGCAGGTCGGTCTTGAAGTCCTGAGCAATCTCCCTCACCAGGCGCTGGAAGGGCAGCCTACGGATGAGCAGCTCCGTGGATTTCTGGTAGCGACAGATCTCTCTCAGAGCCATGGTACCGGGCCTGTAACGGTGAGGCTTCTTCACTCCGCCGGTGGCCGGAGCGCTTTTTTCGAGCAGCCTTGGTGGCTAGCTGCTTCCTGGGGGGCTTTTTCCTCCAGTAGATTTACGGGCGGTCTGCGTGGTTCTTGCCATCGCCCTTTATTATTCTGTCTTATATTTCTTGCACGCCGCCTAAACTCCAGCCCGGCACCTGCGTTGTTTTCGCTTCAGTTCCCCGGTATGTCGAGCTTCTCCGTTAGCACCGGGTGGCGGTTGGAGCTAGCTAGCCAGCTAGCTAGCTCTTCCCTGCTGCATCATCCCCCGCTGCAAACAGTGGCTCCGTCCGCCGACTCGGGAGACCCTTGGGGCGATCTGTGTGTCCGTGATATATATATAGAGTGAAAGGTGTAGAAAGAAGAAGGAAGATAAGAAAAAGGCAGTTGCAAAAGGCAGCCAACTCGTGTGGTGCCGCCGGTCCGGCGGAACCGGAAAAAAAAAAAAAAAAAAAAAGGAATGTCATTGCCAATGTCACTGATTGTCATTGTCTGTCATTGCCAACAAAGGGTATATAACAAAGTATTGAGATGAACTTTTGTTATTGACCAAATACTTATTTTACCGAGGAATTTACCAATTGATTCATTAAAAATCCTTCAATGTGATTTTCTGGATTTTTTTTTTTCTCATTTTGTCTCTCATAGTTGAGGTATACCTATGATTAAAATTGGGAGACCTCTCTCATCTTTTAAGTGGGAGAACTTGCACAATTGGTGGCTGACTAAATACTTTTTTGCTCCACTGTACAAAGTCAGTGTAGCCATCTACCAGGACATTTTAGAGCACTTCATGCTTCCCTCTGCAGACAAGCTTTATGGAAATGCTGATTTAATTTTCCAGCAGGACTTGGCACCTGCTCACACTGCCAAAAGTACCAACATCTGGTTTAATGACCATAGTATCACTCTGATTGGCCAGCAAACTTGCCTGACCTAAATAAACCCCATAGAGAATCTATGGATTATTGTCAGGAGGAAGATGAGACACCAGGATCCAACAATGCAGATGAGTCGAGGTCACTATCAAAGCAGCCTGGGCCTTCATAACACCTCATGCAAAAGGAGCCCTGACCAAGTATGAAGTGCGTACATGGACATACTTTTCAGTTGGCAAACATTTCTATTAAAAATCCAATTTTTTTTAATTGATTGTATGTAATATAATTTTTTGAGAAACTGAATTTTGAGTTTACATTAGCTATAAGCCATAACCATCAAAATTAAAAGAAACACTTGAAATATATCCTATTTATATCTATAATCTAGGTGACGAATGAACGTGCAGCAGCCTCCCTTCTCTCGTGTTTTGTGCCATTTAGTGTTGTTTAAATTATGCCTAAGTGTATATTCATGTGTTTAATGTCCGCACATGATGCTGCGCACAAGTTACAGTCACCACAGCCTTCTGGAGATAAGGAATATGACCAAACACTACGTCTTGGACCAGAGTGTTATAGAGGAACTTCGTGGCCTGGGACTTCTCCGCCACACCTCCGGCCTGGACTGCTGTGTCTCATCCCAAATGGAGACACTGCAGACATTGTGAAAGGAGATGAAAGAGAAGTAAACGTGGAGGTATCCAAATGAAGCTAGCTGCTAGCCCACACAGAATCCCTCATTCTGGCCAACGTACGCTCACTAAACAAAATAGACCACATACAGCTCCTGAGATCTATGCAACGTGATGCGCAGAACTGCTGTGTCTTTATCTTTACGGAAACGTGGCTAAATGACAATATCCCAAACTCTGCTATTCAGTTAGCGGGGCTAACATGCTATCGTGCTGATCAAGTGTTCATGGCAGGAGGGAAGAGCCGCGGAGGAGAAGTGTGTGTTTACATCAGTGACGCTTGGTGCCAAGATGTGACTGTTATGCACAAACACTGTTCTCCATTGGTGGAGTTTATGATCATCAAATGCCGACCCTTCTACTTACCGAGGGAAATTACATCTATGGTAAATGGCGTTCACTTATATAGCGCTTTTTCTCATCTCTAGATGACCAAAGCGCTTTACAGATCCTGCTATCCACACATTTACACACTGACGGCGGTAGAGCCGCCATGCACAAGCACTGGCCTGACCCACCAAGAGCAACTGGGAGTTCAGTGTCTTGTTCAAGGACACTTTGACATGCAGACTGCAGACAGAGAGGGAATCAAACCCCTGACCCTCTGATCAGTAGTCGGCCACACTACACCTGCGCCACAACTGCCCCTGCTAGTCGCCGTGTATATCCCGCCCACTGCCATCGGCAAGAGGATGTAAAGCACTAAATGAACTCAACCAGGGCATCAGTGGGACACAAACAGTGCATCCAGACAGATTCCTCATCACAGCAGGAGTCTTCAACCATGCAGATTTAAAGGCCCTCCTACCAAAAACTACACCAACATGAGGAGACAACTTGCTGGACCTGGTGTACACAACTCACAAGAGTGCATACAGAGCCTCCCCCCTCTGGGTTTCTCTGATCACATCACCATCTTGTTAAGGCCTGCATACAAACCCAGACTGAAAACAATCAGACCAACAAAAAAGCAGGTACGTGTGTGGCCAGAGGGTCCTCGGATGCTCTGAAAGACTGCTTCAGCACTACAGATTGGGACATTTTCAAGCATGCAGCCACTCACAATGGACACACAAACAGAGGAGTACACTGAGGATGTTGTAGCATACATAGCCAAATGCATTGATGATCACTGCAAAACTATCACTGTTCGTGATAACCAGAAGCCATGGATGACAGCACAGGTCCACGGGCTCCTGAGGGCTTGAGACGCAGCCTTCAGGGCTGGTGACACTGCAGGACTAACAACAGCTAGGGCCATCCTGTCCCGTGGCATCAAGGAGGCAAAACGACAGTACAGCAAGAAAATATCCAGCCATTTCAGCAACACCAGAGATGCACGTTCTCTCTGGTGTGCCATACAGACCCTCACCAACTACAAACCTCCATCTTAGACCTGTGCACGTGACATCACACTGCTTAACAACTGAAATGATGTCTTTGCCCGTTTTGAAGCACAAAACAGCACATCAGCACAGAAGACCACTCCTCTCCCAGATGAGCAGGCTTTAAGTCTGGATCTGGACAGCGTGAAGAGGACCCTCTCCAGAATCAACCCATGCAAGGCAGCTGGACCAGACAACATAGCAGGTCACGTTCTGAAGGACTGTGCGGAGGCGCTCAAGAATGTCCTGGCCGACATCTTAACATCTCCCCGAGTCAAGCTGTGTTTCAAAACTGCTACCATCATACCAGTCCAAAAGAAGCCTGTCCCATCCAGCTACAACGATTACTGGCCCGTAGCACTGACCTCCATCAAAATGAAGTGCTTCAAGCGGCTGGTCATGCAGAACCATCAAGTCCATCCTCCCTGCCTCCTATGATCCATTTCAGTTTGCATACAGGTCAAACAGATCCATAGAAGATGCCAGCGCTGCTGCTCTCCATTCAGCCCTCACCCACCTGGACTCAAAGAACTCCTATGTGCAAATGTTGTTCTTGCGACTTCAGTTCAGCATTCAACACAATCATCCCCAGGCACCTAACACAAAAACTCAGACACTTGGGACTCAAAACCTCTCTCTGTAACTGGGTGCTGGACTTTTTCCACAGGGAGGCCACAGAAGGTGCAGGTTGGCAGCAACACCTCCAAGACCATCACACTGAGCACAGGGGCCCCACAAGGGTGTGTGTTCAGCCTGCTGCACTTCACCCGGCTGACCCATGACTGCGTACAAGCCTACAGCACCAACCACCTCATCAAGTCTGTGGATGACACGACAGTGGTGGGCCTCATCACCAACAATGAAAAGACCGACTACAAAATGAGCATCAGCCAACTGGTCCAGCAGTGTAAAGACAATAATCTCTTCTTGAACGTGGGAAAAACCCAAGGAGATTGTGGTTGACTTCAGCAGAAGACACACAGCATCCCCCTCTGCTCCTCGATGGGAGCAGCTGTGGAGAGGGTGAGCAGCACATCTCTGAGGATCTCTCTTGGCCCAACAACACCCCATCACTGGCCAAGAAAGTTCCAACTCGCCTCCATTTCCTCCGCAAACTGAGGAGAGCATGAGTCCCACCCCCCATCATGTGCTTATTCTACTGGGGTACCACTGAGAGCATCCTCACCAGCTGCATCACTGTGTGGTACAGAAGCTGCATCACCTCCTGCCACAAGACACTATAATGCACAGTGAAAGCAGCCAGCAAGGTCATCAGTGCCCCTCTGCGCCCCCCCCCCCCCCGACATCTACCAAACCCGCCTCACCCGCAAGGCCATCAATATTGCAGGCGACACCTCTGACCCCTCACACTCCCTCTTCAGCCCCCTGCCCTCAGGGAAAAAGGTACCGAAGCCTCCGGGCCCGCTCCACAAGACTGCTAAACAGCTTTGTTCACCAAACCATCAGGACTCTGAACTCTGCCCACTCCCCGTAACACACTCACCCACACAACAACTACCTCAGCTGTTTGCACAGAAAGACTTGGCACACCAACCGTAATACATCCGCTGCTGTATATCTCTGCACCTTACTGCAACCAATTGCACAAATGCCATACCTGCTGCTGTCTGTATTGCAATATTGATCATGTGCAGTCCAACAGTGATCTGTGTGGAGTTTGCATGTTCTCCCGTGTCTGCGTGGGTTTACTCCGGGATTTCTCCGGTTTCCTCCCACATGCCAGAAACATGCAAGTTAGGTTAATTGGCATCAAACTGGGGATTCCAAATTGTCCTTAGGTATGACTGTGAGAGTGAATGGTTGTCTGTCTCTCTGTGTTGGCCCTGCAATGGACTGGCGATCTGTCCAGGGTGTACCCTGCCTCTCGCCCAAAGATGCTGGGATAGGCTCCAGCTCCCCCGCGACCCGAAAAGGATTAAGCGGAAGAAGATGGATGGATGGATCGATCATGTGCAGTCCAATCTGTCACTGTCTGCACCTACACTACCACATCCAACTTGCAATTACGGGTATTACTGCTCTACTTCTGTATATAGGATTGCTGGGTTTTATCATTTATCTTTAATTTGTACTACAGGTAGCATTACTGTACACAGACTGCTGTTTTTGTTTTTTATCCTTATTCCTTCTTTTTTTTTAATACATTGCGGACACCACTAAGAGAGAAATGGCATTTCAATTCCCCTGTCCTGTACATACAAAAGTATCGACAAAAATCTTTGAATCTTACTCTGTGTGTAATGAATCTATATAATACGAGTTTCACTTTTTGAATTGAATTACTGGGAGGAGACCCCGGGGCAGACCCAGGACTCGGTGGAGAGACTATGTCTCCCAGCTAGTCTGGGAACGCCTTGGTATCCCCTCTGAAGAGCTGGAGCAGGTGGCTGGGGAGAGGGAAGTCTGGGCTTCTCTGCTTGAACTGCTGCCTCCGCGACCCGGACCTCCGGAAAAGCGGTAGAAGATGGATGGATGGATGGATGGAATTGAATTACTGAAATAAATTAACTTTTCAATGATATTCTAATTTATTGAGATGTACCTGTATAATGGGGCATTTAAAGCCAAGTGATCTTGAGTCAATAAAAAGCCAACAGTTTAATAAAAAAACTCAATCTGAGGATAACAGGTTCTCATGTGAAAGAAACCACCCTACAAGAATGAACTGGGACTGCAAACTTTGATCTTGCGTGATGGTATAAAATTTTTATAGCTGTTCAAGTTCTGTAATCAGGGACAATAAAAACAGCTGCAGTTCTACCTTTAAGGGCCATCCAAACCAAGCACTATAAAGACAACTATAAAATTATAGTTTTAAAAATCGTTCTGACTGCAGAACAATTGCACACTGACTCTGATACACTGACAGCAGTGTGGACACTGCCATTCACTTGAGTTAGAATGATTTTTGAAACTCTAATTTTATAGTTATCTTTATATACAAAGAAAACAAAAGAGTGACATCAGTATCAGTGGTGTCATTACCTGGCTTTCATGCCCGGCTTCACCTCCACCGTTTTGTCAGAGCTCGCCACCACTCGCACAAACACTTCTCCAGCTTCTGGGTGGTTCTGTCTTTTCAAGTATTTATTCACACGGTCCTCTATGTACATTCCCAATCGTGTTGACTGCAGCCCTACAGCGAGCAAGGACGTGGGAAAACCCATTTTAAAACAAATCCTGTTTAGTTATCCAGGGTTAAATGAAGAGCAGAACTTTCATAAGATTTAAAACAAACTGCAACAGACTTCAATTTAAGCAAACACGCAAAGCACTACAGGACAAACAGCACTATGAGCACTTGAATCTATTGAAAGCTTATAAGCAACAGACTCAAACATGTTAGCATGACATCCCATAAAAATCAGATATGGTCTTTAGAGGTACAAAAAGAGTGCTACAGCAGGAAAAGCTTACAGACAAATGTGCAGAGTGGGATGATACTTTTTTTAAGTTATACAAAACATTACAGAGAAAGAAAAACAAAAGGCGATGCAATTATAGAGAGGGAAGAACTAACTTTTTGCAGTGAACTTGTTTTCTTTTCGCGTTTTTCCACTTTTCTTCAAACAGTTGTCGCAAATGAATCTGGAAAGAAACATTACAAAATGTTAGGTATAGTATTACAACTAACACAACCAATGAAAAAAAATTACTCCAAGACATAACTACTCACCCAGATGGCCAAATGACTTCGTAGTGTAAGACGCATATCTGGTGCATTTTCCGTCCACAATCTTTACATTCAACGAACCTAAAACCACACCAAGTATACATGTAATAAGACATTTTCACATTTTTACTTGAAGACTATCCCTTTTTTTAAAAAAAAAAGACAATTCAAAAATAAGCTCACACAAACTACGAGGCTATGCATTCATAGAAGACAAACAACTTCAACATCAAAACACTGCTTCAGATCCACTGGTTTCCTGTGGTCATCATTTGTATGAATGTTGATAATGTGACTGCCAAGATGGCTAGCAACAAAAAATATCTCCATTCATGTTAATGTCCCTCCAGTCGTTACGCACTTGCAAGCCAGCCAGTACAAGAGCGCCTTTGTGGGAGGTTTGGGTCAAAACTTTTCCTTCTCTTTAAAGAAACCCTGACAACAAACAATCATTGCTTTAACAGTTTTTGCCTCTCAGATAAAAAAAACGTCTTTGCAAAATGAGTTCTGACACATATTCCACTTAGTAGGTGTTGCTGCTAAAGAGTGGGCACTAAAAGACACATGAAAATAAAGCCAGATATAGATGACAAAAATACAGATCTTTGAAGATGTTAGCAGCAACACATGGATAGTATTATCTATCAAACAAAATAAACTAATTTAAAAAAAGTTGTGTATTTGTCCGTTTCACTAGAAGGTGTGTGTCTGTGTTTACTTACGGCTCAGGGTCAAGCACATCATTCTTCTTTCGTTCAAACTGGTCTTTTGATATCATCCTGGTTGGAAAAATTTCGGAAATATGTTAAGCCTTTTGTATTGCAGTATTTGATCATTAAAATAAAATGCTTGACACTTGATTTTTATTTTACATTTCTGGGATTGACACGACTTAAATACATAAGGATATTTTAAGGATTTCAAATATCATTTGCTTGCATCTGATGTGTAAAGTGTTTTTGATTAGGAACAGGGGATTTTTTTTTTTGAATTGATGCACAGATATCAAAGGATAAAATTATAAGTCCAGAGTCCAGCAGCAACCCATGTCTGTCCATGCTAGAGCTGAAGAATGAATGAGTGAATGAATGAATCTTTATTTCGATTAAAAGTAGAGATTAAAAAAGAAACAGAATAATATAACAAAGGGGGAAAGAAAATCCAACAAGGTCAAATTAGACAATAACTCCTCTGATTATACAGTTCAACATAAGTTATCCGAAATGGGTGATGGCTGAAGCCGCAGCTTATATTGCCCACCCATATTCCATCCAAGAATTCAAAAGAAAAACAAAACAAGAGTGATTACAATTCAGAACATAGCTAAGACAAAATGTGACAAAAAAAAAAACAAAACTAAGCAACAACACAGACTGGATATGACAATCCTTACGTGATTTTACATGTCATCTTGTATATACACTACCGTTCAAAAGTTTGGGGTCACCCAGACAATTATTTTGTGTTTTCCATGAAAAGTCACACTTATTTACCACCATGAGTTGTAAAATGAATAGAAGATATAGTCAAGACATTGACAAGGTTAGAAATAATGATTTGTATTTGAAATAATTTTTTTCCTTCAAACTTTGCTTTCGTCAAAGAATCCTCCATTTACAGTAATTACAGCATTGCAGACCTAACATGATTGCACAAGGGTTTTCTAATCATCCATTAGCCTTCTGATGCAATGAGCAAACACACTGTACCATTAGAACACTGGAGTGATAGTTGCTGGAAATGGGCCTCTATACACCTATGTAGATATTGCACCAAAAACCAGACATTTGCAGCTAGAATAGTCATTTACCACATTAGCAATGTATAGAGTGTATTTCTGATTAGGTTAAAGTTATCTTCATTGAAGAAAAGTGCTTTTCTTTCAAAAATAAGGAAATTTCTAAGTGACCCCAAACTTTTGAACGGTAGTGTATGTTTGGAGTATTTCTTCCTTTAGTTTTTGTTTAAATTGTCCAAGCGTTGTACAGGATTTTAATTCAGGTCCAAAGTCGTTCCATAATCTGACTCCTTGCACTGAAACAGTGTTGCTTGGTGGTAGTTCTCACTGAAGGTTTTTGAAATATACATGTTCCTCTGAAATGATATTGTTTCTCCCTTATTTGGAACTGCTTTTGGATATTTGCAGGCAGTGATAGATTCTTCACTTTAAACATTATTACTGCAGTTTTAAAGTCAACCAGATCTTTCAACTTGAGAGCTTTTAATTTATTAATGAATGATACAAGGTATATAGTGTGGGTTGATTCAGCAAATATTTCACTCTGTGTAGTATTGCAATTGATTTGGATATTTTACCTTTAATATAATTAATATGTGACTTCCAACACAGTTTATTATCAATTATTACTCCAAGAAATTTAGTTTTGGATACCATTTCAATCTCTACACCATTTACACTGAGTTTAGATACTAAGTTGTTGTGATGGTTGTTAAACTATAAATTTTGTCTTACTTAAATTGAGCGTTAATTTGTTTGAATCAAACCACAGTTTAAGCTTTCCTAATTCCTTTCCGAGTGTATCCAAAAGTTGTTCCAAATTGCTTCCACTGCATAATAAATTAGTGTCATCGGCAAACAATATTAAATCCATTTTTTCCAAAACTTTACATGTATCATTTATATGCATATTGAATAACAATGGCCCCAAAACTGAACCCTGTGGGACTCCACAAGTAACCTTCAGTAACTGAGTTTTTGTTACCAACACATACATACTGATATCTGTTCTTTAAGTAACTACATATCCAGGACAGTGCTACCCCCCTAATACCACAATTTTGTAGTTTCTTTAATAATAAATTATGATCCACTGTATCAAATGCTTTTTTTAAGATCCAGGAGTACCTCAACTGAATACTCTTTATTTTCAATGGCAGTTGATATTTTTTCTATAAATTCCATTAGAGCAAATGCAGTTGTCCTCTTGTGTCTGAACCCATATTGCTGCTCACACAATAAATTATTCTTCAGTATGAAGTTGTCAATTCTCTCATAGAATATTTTTTCAAGTATCTTGGAAAATTGCGGCAATAGTGAAATTGGTCTATAGTTTGAGAATTCCCCTCTGTCACCCGTCTTGTATGTCGGAATTACTTTAGCTATTTTCATTGCATTGGGAAATATACCTGTTTGGAGAGACAGGTTACAGATATACGTCAGTGGTTTCACTAAGCATTCAATAACAGTTTTGACTAAGAGCATGTCAATACCATCACAGAGAAATTAAAGCAATACTATGCAAGCTTCTCATCTTAAACGGTTGATTCCAAAATTATTTTGATGGTACATCAACCTTTGACGAGGTTAATGTCATTTCCTTCATAGCCTGAGTGGGTCCTCATCAGCTATATTCTTGGTAGAAACACCGACTATGGCAACTCTGACCCAGAGGTTGCATTAACCGAGAATTGTCCTTCAATGACAGTCCCCCCCACTCCCCCAGCAGTAACAGAAAAATCTGAAAGCTGTCTATCATTTTGACTTTTACAACCCTGTCTGTTAACATGATAGATTTAAAAAAAAAAAAAAAAAAGTCTAGCACAACCTCTGCTCTGACCTCAGTCCTAACACCTAATCACAAGGTCCTTGGATGTTGGGTGGCTACAGTTCATTATGGGTCATTAAATACTTTGCTTTAAAAGTACCAAGTAGTCATAGAGTGAGAAAAAAATCCTCAGTAGAAAAAAACAAGATGAATCAAGATGCATTAATAATTGTTTCATCATCCCATCACAGCCCTCATTGTAACTGAATCTAATCGTAAGGTGGCTCAAGATTTCCACCCCAAATTTTGATGTTAAAAAATAGCTTCCTGCACAGCTCCGCTGGTATTAAACTAAACAACAAAAAAACCCCACTAAGTTCCTTAAAAAAATCTAACATGCAAAGTCATTCAAAGAGCATATTTCTAAGCATGCAAAAAATGACTTTATTCTAGGACTAGGTTCTAAACAGTGATCTGACTTACGTCTGTGGTTGAGCAGGATCATCTCCCAATGTCACGCTCTCCCCTTGGATCTCATTGAAGCACTTTTCACAGAAGTGATATCTGAAATTGGATAAAAGGATCTAAATATTGGGAAAGAAAATATTTCTGTTTTTCTCCTCAATAATTTCATACACAGCCAACTGTTTGTGTGTGTCTTGTACAACTGTGTGCAAAATAACACTTGTTTTTTTATGTTGAGCTGAGAATCCTGAGCTCCCATTGAGAGTGTAAATGGCCTGCACTGCAGGAGCCTCTTGCTGTCTGTCAGCTTTGCTGTTTCGTTGCTGCTCTGAGAGAACTCAGACAAGATGCAGTTCCACCATTTACACAGGAGGTGGAGCAAAGGTACGTGAAGTAATCAATGATGTGTTGGATTTTAGCAGAGGAATAGGCAAAACTGGGCAATGCAGTGTCTGGTCTTTAACAAAGCATTATATTTTCAACCGTCGAATGAGATGGGGGCAGCAACACTGAACATTCAGTCCCTTGACATAAGCCAAAAGGCTCTAATGGCTCCTTTTCTGCTTTGAATGTATGATGGTCTTTGGAGTTCAAAGCATTTTCATTAATGTGCAATGCTGGAAACCTGGTAATCATTAAATGTGTACAAAAAAGTTTCATAGTTACATGCTGTGCCAGAACTTGAAGGCAGAGCTGTAGCTGACACTAATGCCCGGATCACAAAAACACAGATGAGCTTTTTGGTTTAAACGGCTCCATTTACTGCCCTTCAAATCTGTGCGTGAGTGTGATGCCACTCTGGACCAATTATTAAGAATAAAAAAGGCAATATTAGATTTATATTTCACTGCTCGTAAAAGCATCTGTCAAAGAACAGACAATCACAAGTATCCATACATGTACCTGTTCTGGTAACTGTAGTATGTGCCCCCAGTAGGTATGGTGCAAAGCTGCTTCCCATAGCAGCATAGAGTTTGCGGAGAGAACTCATACTGCATACACAAATGAAAGGACGGGTCAATACAGTGTGGCCAATGAATAAATAAATTAATTAATTAAAAAAGTCAAACTGAATATGAACAGTATTATTTTAAATGTTGGATTTTGTTTATAATAAAAACCCAACAATTTCAAAATCTTATAGTCTGTGAAAAACAAAGCACATTATTCATCTCAGTGTTGTTCTGTTGCAATGTGCCTCAATGCTGAATGTTTTCTAACATGGCGCCATGTCACAAAAACAATTATTTAACATCTGCAACAGAAGACAAAGTCATATGCTTCAAATCACACTGCTAACAGTGTCCATATCCTTTTCCCTCTTGTCTGACCTCGATCCATCTTACCTTCCTCCCACAGCAGTACCCAAGGCCCTGCATGACAGGGTCAATCTCTGATTCAAACACCTCAGCTAGCTTCGAGCAGTACTTGTAGACACGGGACGTTTTACGGTTATAGAGCCAGGCATTGTTAAACATAAGCCAGACATCATCCACATACTGCCAAGGTTCCTGGTATTGGCCTGTGTCAAGCTTTCGCTTTATTGTAGACAGGTCTATTGGGTTCTTAACGATGTCGAAGTAGTCCTAAAGAAAAAAGAAAAAAAATGTAAATTTCAGATATCACAAAGCTACAATACTGCAGGCAATGAAGTAGTACCACTAAAATGACAAGCATATTTATAAAAAAAAAAAGGGACTGTTTGCTGCATACCGGGATACCCAGAAGCATTGGGTCAACAGGCTGTCTGAAAGGCAGAGACTCAGGATCTTGTCTGTAAAGAGACTCCAGAGTTGGCATCAAAGCCTGCCGCAACTCCTCCGGCTTAAAAACTGAAAAATAAATAATGGAAAAGCTAAGTTAGGAGAAAAATGGTCGGCTAAGTATAAAAGAAAACAGTGGGGGAAGACAGAGGAAAGAGAGCTGCTACACAGACAACAAAAACAACGTTCAAATTTAATGGTGGGTATTTCATTACTTCACTCCCTCAGAGAGGAAGGAGTTCTGTAATGAGTTGAGTCCACTGTGTCTGTATCTGCACACTGTCAAACAAATAAATTTCGACACACAACAGCATGATTGTACTGTTTTGCAGTGTAGAGCATCCCCCATCCACCCCCTTCTCCATTTGCGCCAGTTCATCAACAGCAGGTCAAATGATAAGGGATGTGAGGAGCAGAGCCCCGAGTCCATCAGTTTCTCACTGTTCCAAACAGGAAAAGTGCAAACAAAATTCTGTACACAGAAGATCACAACTGACGTACTGGTTGTCAGACTTGTGGCACAGACCAACCCCTCTTCTGCTTTTAAGTTATTTAAAAGGATGCTAAAACAACATGCAAGACAACACCACTTGTTGAATTTTGGAAATGACAGATTAAAAAAAAAAAATTAATCACCCTACTCATAGCAACCAAGCTGTTTACATAAATAGCTATTCCAAGAGCACAGAAAACAGGAATATTGTGTGACTTTAATCCAGGGGTGTCCAATCATGTGCCATGGAGGGCCAAGACCCTGCAGGCTTTACGTTCAACCAGTGTCTTCAACAGCAGATTTCGATGAATTTTTTCCCACTGATTGCTGATCAGTGAAAACGCCTGCTGAAGAGACTGTGTAGAAGAGAAAATCTGCAGGGTCTTGGCCCTCCATGGCACATGATTGGACACCCGTTGCTTTAATCCTTTATTGCTTTAATTTGACGTAACTCTGAACTAACACTTAAGTTACAAAATAGTATGGAGTAACAAATCAATTTATAGATAACTTCCATGTTCCATTTCATTTTACTCTATGAAGACTACGTTCTCTGATCTCAGACTCACTTTTCCGCCGTGACTGAGAGGGCGATGTGGAAGTTGTGGTGTTGGCGCCACCCTCTTCTTCCTCTTTGGGTTCCATCTTAATTTCTGTCTTTTTCTCCTCCACTTCCATTGGCTCCGGCTTTTCTTCAGGCTCCTCCTTCTTGGCTACCACTGAAGCAGCATCTTCCTCAGTCTGTAAATGATTCATCATACCACACATCAACTTTTAAAAACCACGGAGCTGAGGTTTTGTAAATCTTAACATCTCAATCTGATACACAATAATGTGAGTTAAAGCTAGGGGTGGGAAAAATGATTATTTTTCCGATGCATCTCGATGCAGACATGAACAATTCTGAATCGATGCACAAATGACAAAATTCCGATTCTTAAATATATATTTATAATGCAATTTTGGGCGGCACAGTGGCGGAGTGGTTAGCACTGCGGCAGCACAGCAACTCACCCTTGGCCAGGGGATCGTGGGTTCGATTCCAGCCCCTGACCAACAGTGATCTGTGTGGATGTTCTCCCCGTGTCTGCGTGGGTTTACTCCGGGATTTCTCCGGTTTTCTCCCACATGCCCAAAAACATGCAAGTTACCGTATTTTTGGGACTATAAGGCGCACCGGATTATAAGGCGCACTATCAATGAACGGTCTATTTGATGGTCTAATTTCATATATAAGGCACACCGGATTATAAGGCGCATTAAAGCGAGGTAGTCGGAGCCGGGAAAAAAAATTTTTTTTGCATGCATGGAAAGAAAATCCTCTCTATAGTCATTATAGACACATATAGCGCGATTGTCTGCGAGTGTTGAATGACCTGCTCCAAGAGCAGGAGGAACGTTTTTAGTCCAGTGGCTGTTTACATCGCCATATTGGCCAGAATATCGCTCGGTACTCGATACGGCTCGCTCTCCGGCAGAGAGCGAGCCGTATTTACAGCCGTAAATACGTATTTACAGCCGTATTTACTGCTCCCGTTTACAGCTAAACGGGAGCAGTTTCGATGCCGAAATTTCACATACAAATCCTAATATAAGTGTTCTATACACCATCGGCTTTTGGTTATCGACTACCTTGCGAGGTAGTCGGATCTAGGAATTTTTTTTTTGCGTGCATGGAAAGAAAATCCTCTCTATAGTCATTATAGACACATATAGCGCGATTGTCTGCGAGTATGAATGACCTGCTCCATGAGCAGGTGGAACGTTTTTAGTCCGTGGCTGTTTACATCGCCATATTGGCCAGAATATCACTCAGTACTCGATACCGAGTACGATACCGATACGGCTCGCTCTCTGCCGGAGAGCGAGCCGTATTTACAGCCGTAAATACGTATTTACAGCTGTATTTACTGCTCCCGTTTACAGCTAAACGGGACCATGAGCAGGCGGAACGTTTTTAGTAAGTGGCTGTTTACATCGCCATATTGGCCAGAATATCGCTCGGTACTCGATACAGAGTACGATACCGATACGGCTCGCTCTCTGCCGGAGAGCGAGCCGTATTTACAGCCGTATTTACTGCTCCCGTTTACAGCTAAACGGGAGCAGTTTCGCTGCCGAAATTTCACATACAAATCCTAATATACGTGTTCTATACACCATCGGCTTTTGGGTATCGGATCTGGGATTTTTTTTTTTTTTTTTTGCGTGCATGGAAAGAAAATCCTATCTATAGTCATTATAGACACATATAGTGCGATTGTCTGCGAGTGTGAATGACCTGTTCCATGAGCAAATGTATGTTTTTGGTCCGTGGCTGTTTACATCGCCAGGGTACTCGCTCAGTAATCGATACGGCTCGCTTTCCGGCGGCAGCCCCGAGAAGTAAACAATGCAAACAAATGCCGTGACGCTTGAATTCTTTCGTCCCGAAAATATCATTTTTGAATATTAATTACAGCTAAACAGGAGCAGTTTCGATCCACGATCCATTGGCAGATAGTGGCGTAACTCGCTAGCAATTTAACTATGAACAACCTGTTGACACCAATATAGCGGTTGGAGTTCTTTGGTTAATCCACCCGGAATGATGGCAAGCTCCAAATTAGTTTGCTTCACTTGGGTTTTGACAGTATCAGTCAGATGGGCGCGCATGGAGTGGCAGATCAATAGGGACGGAGATTTGTGGAAAAAGCCATCCAGCCATTATGTTGAAGCACATATTACTCTGCGAGGCTCCTGACTACCGTAATGCTCCGAAAATCCCTCAAGCGGTTCGGCTTCGTAACTTACCAAAGTCGTACTAAAACATTTTTGACAGATTTTTGAGCGCCGTGTACCACATAAAATCGGTTCGAGGTCAGTAAGCACAACCAGAATTAACACATAAGGCGCACCGTATTATAAAGCGCACTGTCGATTTTTGAGAAAATTAAAGGATTTTAAGTGCGCCTTATAGTCCAAAAAATACGGTAGGTTAACTGGCATCAAACTGGGGATTCTAAATTGTCCTTAGGTATGACTGTGAGAGTGAATGGTTGTCTGTCTCTCAGTGTTGGCCCTGTGATGGACTGGCGATGTGTCCAGGGTGTACCCTGCCTCTCGCCCAAAAGATGCTGGGATAGGCTCCCTCCAGCGCCCCTGTGACCCGAAAAGGATTAAGCAGAAGAAGATGAATGAATGAATGAATAATGCAATTTTATGTGACAGGAATAAAAAAAGCGGAACCTTAAACACGGAAGTTGGCACCCGCCTGGACGGTATTTCACGTGACGCACAACACTGAAGAGAGACTGGCCGTTTCTCAATATGTGTACTTGTGTGGACTTGTGTTCTTGTGAAACGTCATCAGTCACAGCCCAAGTCCTGTTCCAATTGAAAGTTCGCATCAAGCCAAGTTTGGTCCAAATGTCTGGATGTGTTCTCGCTCCCCCCATTTTTACCGGGGATGCATCGGGAGGTGACCTGTGGCAGTCATGTATCCCATAATCCATTTTACTTGAGAGAGCTCTTGAAAAAAACAAACCAAAACTCTGCTTTATTTAGAACCAAAGAGAGCAAACAAGAATAAAGAAAACATAAGATAATAAGGAAAAAGAAACAAACAAAAAAATACAATAAATTTGAGTATTCATAAATAATCACAGTATACGAGGGATATCACTTACAACTGAAATTTGCACATTTTAGAAGACAAGTCCATTCATTTCTTCCGGATTTTCTTGACAATACGTAGAGTTTTTGCTGCTTTTTTGTTTAAACTAATACTGGAACATGATGTACACAGAAACTGGACCTCATTCTTAAATCACAATATTTGGGGTGGATTGCAGAACCAACCAGACAGAGAAATGTGACACATTTATTGACAGAAGTGTGCAATTAAAAAAAATAAGTGAGAAATTCATTACTGCAAAAAGTACATAAAGGGGAGACATCTGTAAATTTGCTTAAGAATTTGTTACAGGGGTAGAATCTATGTAGAATTTTAAAGTGCATTTCTTTGATTTTATTAGGAATACGGCATTTGTATGGGTCTGTCCAAATATTTTTTGTATTAGGGAAAGATATCTTCCACAACATTACAGAATTTGGGGAACAGCTCCGATCTGCAGTGACAACATTTCTGATGTGACCATTGTTACATGAGCAATCAAGAAGTTTTTTCCCACCAATTGAAATTTTAGGGAATTCATCCTTTAATGGGCCGTAGAATAGAGCGTTTTTGACGAAGAGTAAAATTTTTGGAGAAATGCTTTTGATAAGCTTTATATCCTCTTGATGAGGGAATGAGAGAGCGTTACCGTGGAGGACAGAGCTCACACCTGGAAGTTACAAAAACTGTCTAAAAAGACAAGAGAAGCTGCATCCTGGCAAGTCCGTTTATATGTGCCGCTGCTGTTTTAAAGGCAAATTAATTCTATGCATTGCCCTGCCTTAATCTGAATCACGCGCAGTCAAATTATTGATTAAATTAAATTACAAAATCATACCTCCATTAAATCAATTATTAGTCATTAATTCAGCCATACCTCCATTTATTAAATTTACTATACCCCTCTGTGGATTGCCACCTTATTGTCGTGGAGGGGTTTAAGTGCCCGCATGAACCCAGGAGCTATGTTGTCGGGGGCAACTTGCCCCTGGTAGGGTCTCCCAAGGCAAACTGGTCCTGGGTAAAGGGCCAGACTAAGAGCAGTCCAGTGGATCTCCATGAAAAACGTTACATCAAGGACCCAGTGTACATGGGTCCACCATCCAGTGGGCTCACCACCTGCAGGAGGGATCATGGTGCTCCGTGAACTGGCCCCCACAGCCCAGTTCCCCGGACAAGTGGTAGAAGATGGATGGATGCTATATATTTATTGTGTATTTATTCATTGTATATTCATGTATTTTCTGTATGGATGAAGTGGCTCTTCTTTGGTGTATACATCATCTTATCTCCACTGCCTCCTCCTCGGCTTGATGGTCAAGGATACCAGGGATCAGAGCGACCACCACACCGTCCATGGTTGTGTCTTTGTGTGTGTGTGTGAAAAATGCCAATCGATCAATCAATCAATCAAGCAATAAGTATTCCGACTCCAACTACATAAACCCACAAATATTTTCCCCACACTGGCCCTTTTATGTGTTGATTAATATTTTTAAATATGAAGATAAACACAGGCAAATTATTCTGGTTATAGTATTTTTTTAATCTTTTCTTTTTTAGCATTAAGTAAAGTGAAGATACAGTAAAGTGAAGAGTAATGCAAGGCAGACTGTAGACCCGAGTTCATCCAAGTCCAGCTGAGCTGAGCGTGACATCATCAAGAACACAGCCATTCCAATGCCAAGTTCAGTGAACTGTCTCCTCCCCTGCTCCGGAGTCAGGACTTCCAAGTCGAACTTGACAAGTCCAAACTCCCAAGTCCACAAGACCAAACTTGGCGAATTTGGTATTGAGAAACGGCCCCTGCTTGTTTTATATGTTAGATTGCTAATGCATCACTTTCATGCTGTCTGTATATATGGACCGTAGATTAACGTAATTAATGTTAACAGAACAAAAAAAAGCACTCTTAAATGCGGAAGTTGGCCTCCAGACAGTACTTGCTGCGTCACGTAAATATGTTCATATCTGTGGTTGCGGCAACACCAGCACAAAACTCATTTTATTTAATAATTATGGGTGCTCAAATCAGTTTGCTGGAATGTCACTGTTTTCCTATATGGATATATGGACCGTAGATTACAGTCAATGCACGCGTGTGAAACGCAGCTGTGGCAACTGGGTCATCCGACTTGCACAGCCGCAGCTAGACCAAAACATGGAAAGAGTGAAACCAGCAGGTAAGAATGCTTCTATTTTTCATTATAAGTGTATATAATATTTCTTTCACAGAGGAGAAGAGTCAGAGCACACTGTTAAATTCACAGCCTTTGTTGATGTTAAGACTAATACAACACTTCTGTGTCTGACTCTGAAGAAGACACAGAGTGATCGAAATATTATTACCTCCGCCAAGGAGGTTATGTTTTTGCGGGCGTTGGTTGGTTGGTTAGACTATGTCTCCAAGCTGTTCTGGGAACATCTTGGTATCCTCTCTGAAGAGCTGGAGTAGGTGGCTGGGGAGAGGGAAGTCTAGGCTTCCCAGCTTGAACTGCTGCCTCCGCAACCCGGACCTCCGGAAAAGCAGTAGAAGATGGATGGATGGTTGGTTGGTTTGTCTGTCTTTTAGCAACATTATTCAAAAAGTTGTGAATGGATTTTGATGAAATTTTCAGGAAAGGTGTGTAATGGCACGGGGAACAGATGATTAGATTTTGGTGATGATCTGAGAGTGCATATCTCCACCAAGGGCTTTGTATGTATTTGTGCAGCAGGATTACACAACAAGAGCACTCTGAGGCGAGTGCAACATCCTCCCCTTCTGTTTTCTTTGAAGATCCCAATACTTACTGACAGAGCAATTTTTAACTTTTCAATACAATTACTGTGGCAGAACCAAATTATGATAAGCCCATCATCCATGAGTACACAAAGTATATAACGCATAGTTATAGGGCAGGATCCCAAGGTGAACCTGTGTAGCAAGTTTGGTGACCCTAGCTTTCTTTGTTGTTGCGATAAGAGTTTCTAAGGCATTTTGATGTTGACCTTGCGATTCCAAAACCACAGTCACACTTTAGGGTCACAGGATGAACCTGTGTAGCAAGTTTGGTGACCCTAGCTTTACTCGTACACTAATAAGGCACAGGGAATGTTAACGTTCACCTTTGACCTTTTGATCCCAAACCCATACTCTGAGGTCAGGATCCCAAGGTGAACCTGCGTACCAGGTTTGGTGGCCCTAGCTTTACTCATTTTATAGTAATAGTAAATGTACCATTTACCATAGTGCAACTGCAATGTTAACCACTTGCACTCCGGGCAATTTTCCTAAAAATGCCAAAAAATAACGTGCCCAAAGTAAATCGAAAGCTGTTATTCAACCCTTTGCAGCATCTTCATGGGGTTGGTCTCATTTAAAAGAAAACACTTTGAATTTTTTGGCAAAAAAAAACAATCTCTCTACGTGCTCCGGCCACTGAGTTACAGTCATCTAAACATACTGAACTTGAAGAAAACAAAATTGGACACAGTGTTTTTTTGGATACAAATGCTTGTAAATAACACACAGCTGTCCGATCCGGCTGGAAAATGCAACAGAAATGTAGAACCAAGTGTTATCCAGCTGAGATCCAAATTTGGTAACAATACCACAAAAAATGAATATTTTACACAGCTTTGTTCTCAGGCTGTTCCCAGGCGTTTTGGAACTGTGCCAAATTGTGCCAAATGGCACAGTTTGGAAAAACGTCTGCAACTTTTGAATAATTCAATGTAGAATCTTCATTTTAGGCTCTAATGAAAGGTCACACTCAGGGCTGTGTGTGTGTGTGGGCGGGGGGTCGTTCCCCCCCCTCCCCCGCTATCAAGGACCGAGTTCGGCCCTCGCTACATGACGGATTACACTCCTTGCATGTTTTCACAGCGGCTCCCCCCCCCCCTCGCTACTGTGTGTGTGTGTGTGTGTGGGGGGGGAACCGTGAACGGACCGTGAACGCCCCCCCCCCCCCCCGCTACAGAAGAGGGCCATCGCTACATGATGGAATAGACTCATATACTTCCCCCCGCAGACCGGGGGGCGTTCGGACCGTGAACACCCCCCCCCCCAGCTCCTCTTCTGCAGCGGGGGGGGGGCGTTCACGGTCCGAACACGGCAAATGAACCGTTTATCGCGGCGCACGCACTTTGTACTTCGTGCGCAGTACAGTTGTAATTTACCGATCGGTCAAAAGTCATTTTTGGATTACAGTTTTCAGGGATAAATAATAATTTAGCTTATAACACCTTACCTCTTCAAAGCAGCAGAGTCGTGGCGAACATCTCTTCCCCCATTGTCAGACGAACGAGACGCTGCTCCGCTCGTGGATCCCGATCAACATAATTCCATTATTGCCGTTTTGGCGAATGATTTACGACTTTTGTCGTCGGCCTCCGTCTATTCTGCTGGAATGAGTGCAGGTCCCACTTGTGGGTGTTCTCCATGCTGCTGGGTGAGCCTGGGTCTGTAGTAGATTCGTCCAGCGTCCTTTGTTTTCATCTGTTGCAACAGTAAATCTCTCTTCACCCAGCCTGAATTTCTGTGCTTCAATTGGCTCCTGCATTCACAGTAGGCGGGTCCTCCTTCCTAGATTTTCATTCATTGGCTCTTCAAGGTTTCAGAAACCCAATTCAAGGCTCTTATTAGTCGAATGAGAGGTCAATCAGATGAACTAATCTGTTCGCGGCTGTCTCTGCAGTTTTGTTTTTAGTGGCGCTTGGACGCCACTACATCACCATCACCACCATCATGCGTCATGCGTCCAAGCGCGCCCTAGAACGCAGAGACTTGCCCGCCCGCGGAACAACGGAGTGCAAGTGGTTAACTTTGAACAAGGGATGCAAGGTATCAATTACACACGTGGACAAAATTGTTGGTACCCCTCTATTAATGAAAGAAAAACTCACAATGGTCACAGAAATAACTTGAATCTGACAAAAGTGGTAATAAATAAAGTCTATGAAAATTAACCAATGAAAATCAGACGATGCTTTTGAATTGTGGTTCAACAGAATTATTTTAAAAAACACTCATGAAACAGGCCTGGACAAAAATGATGGTACCCTGAACTTAATATTTTGTTGCACAACCTTTTGAGGCAATCACTGCAATCAAATGATTTCTGTAACTATCAATGAGACTTCTGCACCTCTCAGCAGGTATTTTGGCCCACTCCTCATGAGCAAACTGCTCCAGTTGTCTCAGGTTTGAAGGGTGCCTTCTCCAGACGGCATGTTTCAGCTCCTTCCACAGATGTTCAATAGGATTTAGATCAGGGCTCATAGGAGGACACTTTAGAATAGTCCAATGTTTCACTCTTAGCCATTCTTGGGTGTTTTTAGCTGTGTGTTTTGGGTCATTATCTTGTTGCAAGACCCATGACCGGTGACTGAGACCAAGCTGTCTGACACTGGGCAGCACATTTCTCTGTAGAATACCTTGATAGTCTTGAGATTTCATTGTATCCTGCACAGATTCAAGACACCCTGTGCCAGATGCAGCAAAGCAGCCCCAGAACATAACAGAACCTCCTCCATGTTTCACAGCAGGGACAGTGTTCTTTTCTTGGTATGCTTCATTTTTGTGTCTGTGAACATAGAGCTGATGTGCCTTGCCAAAAAGTTCCAGTTTTGTCTCGTCTGTCCATAGGACATTCTCCCAGAAGCTTTGTGGCTTGTCATCATGCAGTTTGGCAAATTCCAGTCTGGCTTTTTTATGATTTGTTTTCAACAGTAGTGTCCTCCTTGGTCGTCTCCCATGAAGTCCACTTTGGCTCAAATAACAACAGATGGTGCGATCTGACATTGATGTACCTTGACCTTGGAGTTCACCTTGAATGTGTTTAGAGGTTGTTCTGAGCTCTTTTGTTACCATTCGTATTATCCGTCTCTTCCATTTTTCATCAAGTTTCCTCCTGTGGCCACGTCCAGGGAGGTTGGCTACAGTCCCGTGGATCTTAAATTTCTTAATAATATGTGCAACTGTAGTCACAGGAACATCAAGCTACTTGGAGATGGTCTTATAGCCTTTACCTTTAACATGCTTGTCTATAATTTTCTTTCTAATCTCCTGAGACAACTCTCTCCTTTGCTTCCTCTGGTCCATGTTTAGTGTGGTACACACCATGTCACCAAACAGCACAGTGACTACTCGGCCTATTTAAAGGGTGACAAGTAGTCACTTACTTGTCACCCTTTAAATAGGCCGACTGACTGATTATAAGTTTGTAGACACCCATGACGTTAATTAGAGGACACATCTTGGTTGAACATGTCCCTATGGTCACATTATTTTCACTCTTTTCTAGGGGTACCATCATTTTTGTCCAGGCCTGTAATTCATTAATCGTTAATAGATTCATCTTATTGATCGATTAACGATTAATTGATAAGCAGCAATTTTCCTGAGAATCTGAATTTCCCCTCAGTACAATACGGTCTATCTTTAACATCTAAAAAGTTAATTACCATTTTTGATATGCTGAATAAAACATGAACATTCTATTCCTCAATGATTTATTGTACATTTGCATTTTTTTTTTTACTTCAGATAATGACATTTTTTGTAGTTTAATAAATTTTGTACTGTATAGTGTGGACTATGTGCTGGTATATCTCAGTAAATTACAAATGTCAATTTTTAATTTATTTTAAAAACTATGATCAATATTGGGGCGGCACGGGGGCGGAGTGGTTAGCACTGCGGCAGCACAGCAACTCACCCTTGGCCGGGGGATCCTGGGTTCGATCCCAGCCCCCGACCAACAGTGATCTGTGCGGAGTTTGCATGTTCTTCCCGTGTCTGCGTGGGTTTACTCTGGGATTTCTCCGGTTTCCTCCCACATGCCAAAAACATGCAAGTTAGGTTAACTGGCATCAAAACTGGGGATTCTAAATTGTCCTTAGGTATGACTGTGAGAGTGAATGGTTGTCTGTCTCTCTGTGTTGGCCCTGCGATGGACTGGCGATCTGTTAATCGAAAGTAAATTAATCATTAACATCCCTACTTTGAACTTTGACCCCTTGACCCCAACCCCATAGTTAGGTGAGGGTGTAAATTGTCCAAGATGTGTATTACATACAACTACTGTGTCAATTTGAAAAGCCTACATCATTTCTTTCAGTAGTTGTGTTTAGACGATTTAGGGAAAATCTGACCTTTGACCTCAAGGTCATCCAATGAGAGTCAAATTGCAATATGCACATCATCAGAATATATCAAATCATGGCACCAAGTTTCAAAACAATCGGAACAAAACTGTGGGCGGAGTTGATTTCACAAGGTTGTTACCATTTATGAAGTGAGGTGAAACAGGAGGTCATAAGTCAGGGGTAGAGCTGGGCGATAAAATGATAATTATAGCAAAAAAACTTTTCCTTGATAGAGACAAAACATTTTCGATAGAACTCACTCATTCCGTGTAATGACAGACAACATGAAAAGCCAATGAAAATGAGAATATACTGCACTGAACCAATTATGTGGCTGGAAATTGCATTCGATTGATGCATGCAACAGCGTGCGTACGCACGTAGGACCAGCACATAGCCGGGGCTTAGCAGCTAGCACACCTGCTAATGTTTGGGCTAGCACAGCCATAGGAGACAACAGAAAACAATGAAAAGTCCAGTGACAGCGTTACCAAAAAAGATGCCGAAATGGACGCCGCCCAATGCTCAATAGAGGAGGAGATTTTTGAAAAGAACGGTTCAAGGAATTCAGTAATGGGGAGATATTTGGGCTATTTTAAGTCTAACAAGAAGCAGCTTAGCATGCACTGCAAACTGTGTCGCAAGCACATTCCCACAAAAATCAGGTAACACTACAAATTTTTTACCATCTGAAGCAGTGCCATCCTATTGAGCACACAGAATGTCAGATTTAAGTGCCTGATTAAAGTAACTGACCCTCATTACCAACTCCCTGGCTGTAAATATTTTTCCCAGATGACACTTCCCCAGCTGCACACGGAATGTAGACAAACTGTTGAAAAGGAGCTGCAAAGTGTGCCATACTTTGCTACTACGTCAGATTTGTGGTCAAGTCACACAGCTAAACCATATATAAGCCTCACTGCCCACTTTACTGATCAAGATTGGAATTTGAAAAGCAAATGTCTTCAAACTTTCCTGAAAACCATACAGGTGAAGTCATTTAGGACTGACCGAAGCACTTGCATCCTGGAGACTGAGTGAAGACAAGTCTGCGTCACGACAGACAGTGGGACAAATAGAGTGAAGGCCACATCACTAAACAAGTGGACATGGCTGCAGTGCTTTGGGGCATATACTACGTCATTCAGCTATTGACAAGTTGATGAGCAGAATATTATAAAATATTAATATTGTATGATATATAATTATTTTATGTTTTATAATATTTGAAATACAGTTGTATAATGTTCTACACTACATTTGTCAGATTCAACTTCTGACAGAAAATAAATATTTAAAATTACATTGGGAAATCCTGGAGGGACTGATTAGTCTCAGCACCAATAAAAGTTGTGAATCTGACTGTGTGCTCCAGACTCTTTTCCTCTTGATGTCCTTATGCTGACAAGCACCTGCAACAGCTGTAGTTTCTTTGGAATGAAGTGCAGAAAGTCCTTTTTCTAATATTTACATGTTAGGGGAAAATGTATTGTAATCAGCTTGAATTCTAAAGATTCCCACCTCCAATACTTGTATATGTATTTAATAAAGTATATATTTATTTCCATTTTTAAATAATTGACACTTGTTTAATGAAAGAGCTTTTCATTTCCAATTATAAATAATTCAACATACATTTGTGGAATTAATAGTGTGTGTATTTATTTATGTATTTCATTTAGTCATTGCTGACCATCGATAGTCACACAGTGGGAGGAAAAAAAATCCAGAGTAGGAAAAAATAAAAAGGAGAAGATGCATTGAGAATCGGCTCAAATAGTGAGGTGCCTAAAGATTCCCACCCCCAGTTAAAGCCATTAAACAATATTACTGCTTTCATTGACTGAAAGAAGTGATGCCATTATGTTACTCGGACACGTCATATTTTTGTGTATATTATCCTCAGCTTCATTTAGATATGTCCAAGACAGGTACAGCTGTGATATTTGATATTCTCTTGAAGCCAGAATGTGTATCTTGTAATATGATACAAGTAGTCAAATATCTTTTGTATGCACCTCTTTGATTAAGGCATTAGACCCGCTTCAAGATATATTTTCTACTATAATAGTGGGACTCAAACAAACCGCAGCAGTATCTGGAGTGATAACACTGGTAGCCTGCACATGACTTCTGTCACAGTTGCAACATCGTCACCTTCCAGATTATAGTGCCATACAACACATTACAACCTTGACTATCAATCTGTGTACAGTGCTGCGATAAAGTATTTGCTCCCTTTCCTGATTTCTTATATTTTTGCATATTTGTCACACTTAAATATTTCAGATCACTAAACAAATTCTAATGTTAAACAAATATAACCCAAGTAAATACAAAACGCAGTTTTTAAATAATGATTTCATTTATTAAGGGTTTTCCAAATCTACCTAGCCCTATGTGAACAAGAGCACTCTCAGGTGAGTGCAATATATCCCATCTCTATTTTCTTTGAAGATCCCAGCATGTCCACTGAAGACCAGTTTTCAACTTTTCCATATAATTACTGAGGCACAACCAAATTATGATAAGCCTGTCATCCATGAATATGCAAAAAAAATATATTGGTATACAACCATTAGTTATAGGTCAGGATCCCACAGTGAACCTGTGGACCAGCTTTGTTAAGCCTAGCTTTACTCGATCTACAGTAACAGGGCATAGGGAATGCCAAGCTAGACATTTCACCTTTTGCCCCAAAACTCCTGCAAAATTCATCTGATTGGAGCCAAATTTCAATATGCACATCACCAGTGTATATCAAACCCTGGCACCAAGTTTCAAAACAATCACAGCAAAACTGTAGGAGTTGATTTCACCAAACTGGGACAGATGGACCCATAACACAATTACCCTTTGGTCTTTGGCGGGGGATAAAAAGTAATTGCCCCTAAACCTAAAAACTGGCTGTGCCACCCTTGGTGGCAAAACTGCAATCAAGCATTTGCAATAACTTGCAGTGAGTCTTTTACATCGCTGGTGAGGAATTTTGGCTCACTCTTCTTTGCAGAATTGTTTTAATTCAGCCACATTGGAGGGCTTGAGGTCATGAACTGATGGCCAGACATTCTCCATCAGGATTTTCTGGTCGAGAGCAGAATTCATGGTTCCATCAATTACGGCAAGTCATCCAGGTCCTGAAGCAGCAAAGTAGCCCCAGACCATCACACTACCCCCACGTTTGACTGTTGGTATGATATTCCATCCATCCATCTTCTACCGCTTTTCTCCTGTGGTCCGGGTCATGGAGGCAACAGCTCAAGCAAAGAAGGCCAGACTTCCCTCTCCTCAGCCCCCTGCTCCAGCTCTTCAGAGAGAATACCAATACCTTCCCAGGCCAGCTGGGAGATGTAGTCTTTCCAGCATGTCCTGGGTCTGCCCCAGGGTCTCCTCCCAGTGGGATGTGCCCGAAACACCTCAAGTGGGAGGCGTCCTGGAGGCATCCCAATCAGATGCCCAAACTACCTCAACTGGCTCCATTCAATGTGGAAGAGAAGCAATTCTACTCTGAGACTCTCCTGGATGACTGAGCAACACACCCTATCTCTAAGGGTGAGTTCAGCAATCCTGCAGAGAAAGCTCATTTCAGCTGCTTGTATCCCATCTGATTCTTTCGGTCATTACCCAAAGCTCAGCTCCCTCTTCACCACAACAGATTGGTACAACGTCCACATCACTGCAGATCCTGCTCCGATCCAATCTCTCGCTCCATTCTCCCCTCACTTGTGAACAAGACCACGAGTCAACTCCAACTGTTGGTATGATGTTCTTTTTATGAAATGCTGTTAGTGTTATGGCAGATGTAACACGATGCATGCCTTCCAAAAAGTTCACCTTTTGTCATCAGTCCACAGAATATTTTCCCAAAAGTCTTGGGAATCATCAAGACATTTTTTGGTAAATGTGAAGCAAGACTTCTGTTCTTTTTGGTCAGCAGTGGTTTTCACCTTAGAACTCTCCCATGGATCACATTTGCGCCTAGTATCCTCCTTAATGTTGAATCATGGACCAGTGTCTTAACTAAGGGAAGTGAGGTCTGCAGTTCTTTAGATGTTGTTGTGGGTTTTCATTTCTCATCTGCTCTTGAATTTCTTTAGATCATGGCATGGTATGTTACTTTTTGAGATCTTTTAGCCTACCTCACTTTGTCAGACAGGTTCTATTTAAATGATTTCTTGATTCAACAAGTCTGGCAGTAATCAGGCCTGGGCGTAGCTAGTGAAATTGAACTCAGCTTGTGGCTAACCACAATTAATTAATAATGTAACAAGGGAGGCAATTACTTTTTCCACACAAGACTAGGTAGGTTTGGATAGCTTTTTTTCCCTTAATAAATGACATCATCATTTATTTAAAAACTGCATTTTCTATTTACTTGGGTTACCTTTGTTAACTGTTTCAAATCAAACAGATTTTAATATTCAAGTGTGATAAATATGTAAAAATATAAGAAATCAGACAAATACTTTTTCACAGCACTATCTATCTAGATGGCTCAGATGTATCCCTTGTACAAAGCAACACCTGTATCTGTTTGGGTAAAACAGGACCAAGGTGCACCATTCGTTTGATAGCGAGTTTGCTTGCCTTTTTGAGAAATCCAAAACAACATTAATTATAAGTGGAACAAAGACTGTATAACTTTAATCCTTCATAAAGTTTTGCTTATTTCTACTTCAGATCAATAATCAGCAGCAGCTCACCTCCATCTTGGGCTCAATTTTGCCACCAGCAGCCTCCAACTCCTGTTGGTCCTGGTGCGTCTCAGTTTTGACCTCCTGGATAGGCAAATCTGCGGCAACATGTTGTGAGTGCAGATCAGCACTGGCGGCTGATGCCGGCGTGGGCACCCGGTGATCCAGGCTGGCACCTGTCTGAGATACCTGAAGCACAAATAAGGAAAGGGAAGGATGGAGGCAGAGAAACAAAACAAAAATGAGACTCAGAACAGATTCAATGTTTTTTATTTGTTTGCATGCAGGGCTGAGGCTGCGGCACAAACGCACACCTCCTCTGTTGCTATATTGCTCCCTTTGGTTGTGAGATGTGACATTCCAATTATGGAGGCTACAAACAATGGTGAGCTTGCAGTCATTACACAGAAAGGTGGATGTGGATGGGATGGTTTGGTATATGGCAATCAGAGGTATGGGAGTTTGCAAGGGGGGGGTCATAGTAGAGGGCATGCGGAGGGACTCAGTCTCACCGGCGTGGTAGGGGGCTGAGCCGGGGGCTGCGTCTGTGCTGCTGGAGGGAGCTCCACCTGGGGTTGGGGCTGGGTGGGGCAGGGCGGGGTGGCAACCTGGGCTGGGGCCGGGGCAGGGCCAGGGAGGGTGGGGGTGGAGCTGCGGCTGGAGGGCTGGGGGAGCGGCAGGTTAGTGACCCCCCCAGCCGAGGAGGCAGAGGAGGCAGCAGGCGGAGGCGTGGAGTGCAAAGGGGTTTGGGAGGAGGCTAGCTGTGGGCCCAGCGAGGGGCCGAGTGCATTCATGGGGAGGTTAGCACTCTGCTGCTGCTGCTGCTGGAGAGAGGGACAGACAAAAAACAGGCAAACGCAAACACACACACACAATAAGCAGACAAACATACAATCATAAGATCAAACAGAAAACACCACACAATTTGGGGTTTAGAGACCACATTCTGATTGGTACAGGAACAATTTAAAAGCAATTAGTGTGAAGTATGAAGGGTTAAGTAATTTAGCTTCTCTGCATCTAGTTAGAATCAGCATGATTTTGCAGCAACTCTACAAGGGATAGCTTTGCCAAACGCAGCAACACAAATCAGATCATTACCACAGCTCCACACCCATCATTTCTCTTCAGGTCTCACCTGGGTGACAGCAGCCTGTGCCTGTGGCTGCCCCATGCCAGGCACCACAGTGACATTCATGGCACCTGTTGCAGTAACTGCAGCAGATCCTGGAGGGAACTGATTCTGAGGCAGGAACTGCCCCTGGTTCGCTGTTTGCCCCACCATGTTGCCACCGCTGTGTCCAGGCATCATGCTCTGGGCCTGTGGCATCCTAGAGGGGGACATCCCCATCTACAAAGCAGGAGAAGAATGTTACAAAGGGCTCTACAAGTGTCTGCTACCAAATAGAAAACTTTTCTTTTTTCAGTGTGTACAAGGCAAGTTTAGTTGTATCCACCTTATTCCTAGCCCCCCCCCCCCCCCCCCATGCCTTACATAAATTATGGGCACAACTTCCAGTACTAGTTTAGAATGTGTGGTTGTCACTGAAGTGGGACACTTTTCCTTCTTAAAAACAATGACTTCAAAAATCATCAAAAATGCGAGAACACGGCCTTTTGCACCTCAAAAAGAGTAACAATCAATCATACCACTTCCCATGACTACTGAGGGATGAAAAGAAGACCTTAAAAAGTGGCCTCGTAGAAAGTAGCTCCGTTAGTTAGCACCGCTGCCAAGATGCTCATGTTGTAAACAAATAAAAGTTCTGGGATATATCAAAGTCTCCACCGCAATAAAGTTGGATGCATTTTGTTAAAAGATGTTGGACATAATCAAATTTACCTTAGCGCAGACAGAGAATCTAGTCAGAGCCACAAAGAACCACAACACCGTGCTTGGCTGGCATGGTAAAAACAGACCGCTGCAGCAGTTTGTTTTATCCTGAAATTAAAATGCTCATGCTGCTGTCATGCCATGAATACTTGTTATTTAACTTAACACGAACAGACATTTTCTGACAATTGTTCCAAATTTTATTGATCTATATTTTGTGATAATTTAAAAATTAATGCCTGCTGAAGCTGCTAATATCAAGCCCATTTTGTTCCAAGGCAGTGCAACAAATGAGCCCCCCCCCCAAAAAAATCAAAAAATATTTGATCTTTCTTAAATTGTTAAGCCTTAGGAAGCAAATTGTTATTATTTTTTATTTATTTTAATTCATGCAGCCTTGCATCTGGTGACATATGATGCATAAACGTCAGATCTGTGACATTTATACAAGTGAAAACATACCTGGTGCTCTTGCGTCTGTACCACCGATCACACCAGCAGCCCTTTACTTTTCAGTGCATGATCTACGCATTGCCGGTAAGAAGCCTCCATTTATACAGTCTATGGCACAACCACAAACACCAGCAGCAAGTAGCAGAACTACGCTAAAACATTCAAAAAATACAAAAAATACAAGAGCTGAAATTAGCTGCCGCTTGAGTGCAAAACACGTAAGTGGACTATACATTAAAATGAATTTGAAAAACTTTTAAAAATGCTATTTTAAATACCCCACTACTCCACTCTTGCTGACTGATTTAACACTATTTCAGCCAAAACTGGAAGTTCTGCCAATAATCGTTCTTACAGCGGCACCCCCAGGAATAAGGTGGATATTACCTTTCATGTACAACACAATTCACAGTACTTAACGTACTTTACATAAAATATTAAAGCATTACAGCAAGTTGCAAAAAGAATACATAAGAATTTAAAACCAAACTAAAAAAACAAGCTAAAATAGAATAAGAGAAAAAGTGCAAGAAATAAAAGTTACAGTGCATTATGGGAGACTAACAATTGTACTACTGAAAGGCAGCAGCAAATAGAAAAGTTTTTAACCCTGATTTAAAGCAGCTGAGAGTGTCAGCAGCCCTGATGCTTTCTGGGAGTTTGTTCCACATATGAGGAGCATAAAAACTTAACGCTGCCTCACCATGTTTGGTTCTAACTGGGCACAGAGAGTAGGCCTGAACCAGACAACCTTAAGGCTCTGTCTGGGTGGTTCATAATGAACCAGAAGATCTGAAATGTATTTTGGCCCTAAACCAAAGCTTTATAAGCCAACAGCAGTATTTTGAAATCTATTCTCTGACAGACAGGAAGCCAATGTAAAGATCTGAGGACTGGAGTTAAACGATCTGTGTTCTTGGCCTTAGTGAGGACTGGAGCTGCAGCTTTCTGAACTAACTGCAGCTGTCTGATGGACTTTTTATGGAGACCTGTGAGGACAGCATTACAGTAGTCCAGTTTACTGAAGATAAATGCATGGAAAAGTTTTTCTAGATCCTGCTGAGACATCAGACCTTTAATCCTCACTATGTTCTTTAAGTGGCAATAGGCTAACTTCACTACTGTCTTAATGTGGCTGTTAAAATTCAGGTCTGAGTCCAGAACCACACCCAGATTTCTGGCTTTAAGCCTCATTGATTGAAGCGGAGTGCTAACTACAATAATAATCATAATGCATCAGATTTACGTAGCACTTTTCATAGACACTCAAAGATGCTTTACAGTGGAAACATTATTCATTCACTCCACAGACAACGGTAGTGGTAAGCTACTACTGTAGCCACAGCTGCCCCGGGGCAGACTGATGGAAACGTGACTGCCAATCTGCGCCAACGGTCTCTCCAACCACTACCGAACATTTATACACATTCATACCCAGTGTCATGGACACTGAAGGCAAGGTGGGTAAAGTGTCTTGCCCAGGGACACAACGGCAGGATATCTGGGGAGAGCGGGATTCAAACCGCCAACCCTCTGATTATTAGATGACCCACTCTACCTCCTGAGCCACTGCTGCCCACATTTCCCTCCTTCGTTCCATTTTTGCTGAGCCCCAAGCTGGACGACAGGAAGTTCCATTTTTATATGGTCTTTGGCATGACCCGGCCGGGACTTGAACCCCGACCTCCCGGTTGTGGGGTGGATGCTCTACCTCTAACCCACCACTCCGGTGTCATTATGGGTTATATTTTATTTTTAAAAAAGGTATTGATCAGAACTTAGCCCTCCCCCCAGGAATCCTCTACTGTTGAACTTGGACTTATAAATAAAACTAAAGGAGGCTGCAGTTGTCTTTACCGGTGGGACGGAGCTCATATTCATTTGTTGGGGGTGGTTCATAGGCGAGGCAGCTCGGGCTCCCATTGGTGTCTGGGACATCTGGGCATTAGGCAGAGCCATGTGGTTGAACTGGTTGATTCCTTTAGAGAATAGAGGATGATAATGTTTAGGGCAACCACTGAAATGGGGGATACAGAAGCATAATTCAAATACATGAGAGCAGTATAAAAGCACATGCATACTTGGCTTACTTCAAATTTTAGGCTTAAGATCAGAGTGACCTTAAACCTGAAAAGCTTTGAGTAATAACAGGAATGGCACTGTCTAGCCCTCAGGCATCAGTTTACTACCCTTTACAGTCATTAAGGACAAAAATGCCCACTTCCAAAAAACCACGATAAAAATTTTTACAGAATATTTTTTTCTTTTCTGCATACAACTCTTAAAACGTCAGCCCTACTCAAAACTACCAATCATTTTGAAAATTTTAACCCTTTAAATGCCAGTTTGATCACTTGATGTCATTGTCATTATTTTTGGAAAAAAATACAAAATACGAGACATTTTCTATAAAACTAATGTTGGGTGGCTGTGGGATTTTTTTTAAAATCAGTCAGACATATTAAAGATTATCCAAAATACTGACTTTGATGCATTATTAGTTTTTGTGTAGCATCAATTTTAAAATTTACTATGAGGGATGAGCTAATATGATACGCAGTATCCATATTGAGTTCAATCCATGCAAAATGGCTGGATTGGTATTGGTAAGGAATAAAAGTAATTTACCGATCTGATACATTAGTAGTATTAAAATTAAGATGGATCACTGTTCTCAGCCACGCTGCACACGGCTTCCATAAGCAGAAGAAATGTTTGCTTGTCTGTGGGACTCGCTTCGGTATGGTTGCTGTGTGAAATTATAGAACTGTTTTGTGGCGTGGTACAAGTGTTTACAATTTTAACACCGCCAACTTGATAAAACACTTGCAAAAGTATCACACTAAAAAGAGTCGCCAAAACTGAAAAGTAAACAAAAGCACAAAACTTAAGGTACAAACCAGACGGGAGCGTGGAAAGCGACAGGAACAAAGACATAACGTGGGGTTACCTTTCGGTAGAGAACGAGGAACAGTTGAGTTAGGTAACAGAAACGTAAATAGCAAATCATAACTGTGAACTGGAAGCATGACTACAACAATAATGGCCCTTTTTCACTAGTACTTACTCAGCCTGACTCGCCTCGACTACTTGGTTTGTAGGATTTTCCATTAGTACCTGATACATTCACTGATATATAAACATGCACTGACTCTCTCAACTCTTGTTTTGTGTGATCTATTGTCTGCTAATTTATATGTGCATTAGAGAGTAGCTTTATTTTGATTAACAATGCTTTTTTCCTCTCTGCCCATTGTGTTTCCCTACCCCCTTCCCCCCTCCCCCTCTTTACCCCCCACTGTATGACAGGCGCCTTGCATGGCTGCCGCGTCATTGGGATGCGCTTATCTAGCGCGCCCAATGTCAAGTCAAATTCCTCGTATGTTTACTTGTGTTTCCTTGTAAACGTGCTTGGCAATAAAGTTCATTCTGATTCTGATACCTAGTACCAGGTACTTTTTTAGTACCTACTCTGCCGGGGTTCCAAGCAAGCTGAGTCAAGCTGAAAATGTGACGTCAACAGACTGCAGGCCACTGAATGGCCAGGGTGTAACGTCACTGGATGAGTCATGAGAGTGACGTCTTCACAAGAATTAAACTCACCGTTTGTAAATTCGGCAACAACGACCCTGAGTTTTTATTATTTCTGTGATAATCAGCGGGATAAATGGCTACACATAGTCGCTACGGAGGGTGACAATATGTATGGGTACATATTCATACTATGTAGGATAAAGCAGACAGTTATGCTGTTTATTCCATCTTGCTACAATGCTCCGCACTTTGTATATATATTTATATATTTAGGTGTACGTATGTATATCCACTGCTCTTATTTATATTTTTCGTATCTTCTTAATTATTGCTCTGAGTGTTGCTATCCCTGTGCTGTTGCAATCCCGGAATTTCCCCATTGTGGGACTAATAAAGGCTTATCTTATCTTACACACAAATCAACAACGTAGTGCGGACTCTTCTGTGCTTGGTGGCTGACGAGAGAATTCAGAGGGAGCTAGACGGAGCGACCTGAACTGAAAAAGTATACTAGGAGGTCGCCAAGCTAATGGCTGCTTATCGGTACCGTACCACCAGACATTAAAAGCTTATTACCGGACTAGGGCTGTCGCGATAACCGCAATTATGTAGTACCACACTATGGACAAGCCTACCACAGCAACCGCAGTGTATCGTCTGAAAGGTTTATTATTTTAGGTTAATTACTTGATCGATAACTCTGAGATATGTATTTTTTGATCTGTGCATAAATGTTTTCCTATTAGTAGTTAATTTTACAGTGTACAGAGGCCTTATGCCATCCTATGCATTGAAGTAAAAAAGTAGGCTTTTATTTTGATAACAGTGGTTTTGTTTTCACTTCCTGCGCCTGCCTGTGGAATTGTCAGTAAGGCTACAGCGCTTAGCAGAGACAGTTGAGCTACGAACGCCAACATTAATCAGCTTATGGAGCCGTAATGAGGCATAAGCTCTTATGGTGGTCGTAGTTTGTGTGTTTTACTTAATGTGGACTGTGCTAAAATAAGAAAATAAAACTGGAAACTTCACCAGCAGTCAAGACCATTGCCATCACATATTACAGGGATTCGTACACGCAGTGTTCACTTTTTTTGTGTGTGTGTGTGTGTGTGTGTGTGTGTGTGTGTGGCTAAATCTCATTGTTCACTTATGTCCCCCTATTGATTATTAAATAAATTGTTAAATGTTAAGTGTATTTTTATTGCCAACAGCATGTTTGCACCCGGTACTGTGGAAGCTCCCACAGCACTGGGTGCTGCCACCGCCAGCACCATTTGGGGCACTCTCCAGATGGACTCCAGCAGCCAGTTAGTGGTGGAAGCATTTGGACGAATTGCTAAATACAGCCGTGACAGTGAGCACTGAAAGGGCAACAAAGCGTGTTCTTTACTTCTAAGCAAAGTGTTTATAATCTTGACAACTGAGCTCCGAGAGCTAAACAACTACTGCATAGTGCATTGCTTATCTGAACATGATTTTTTCAGACAGTGACAAAAATCCAAAAATCACAGAGACAAGAGCCACGCAGGGTCCTGCATGCAGGCTGTCCTGTTTAAATAAGCTGAATGTTGCTGCAGTCTCCAACCAGTCCACACACCCTGTAGTTGAAATACTGGAGTTACTAAGATAAGATAAGATAAGATAAGCCTTTATTAGTCCCACAACGGGGAAATTCCAGGATTGCAACAGCACAGGGATAGCAACACTCAGAGCAACAATCAGAAGGCAAGAAAAAAAACAAGCAAGCAAGAGCAGCTAATAAACATATGTACGTATTACTATAAAATATATATATATACACACACACACAGACACACAGTGCAGAGCATTGTAGCTGGATGGAATAAATATATGAATATATGAACACACAGTGCAGAGCATTGTAGCTAGATGGAATAAATATGTAAATATATAAACACCCACAGTACGGAGCATTGCAGCTAGGTGGAATAAATATGCAAGTATATAAACACACACAGTGCGGAGCAATGTAGCTAGATGGAATAATATGTAGATATATAAATATATAAACACACCCAGTGCTGAGCATTGTAGCTAGATGGAATAAATATGCAAATATATAAACACACACAGTGCAGAGCATTGTTGCTAGATGGAATGAAACAGCATAACCGTCTACTTAGTTATCCTACATGGTATAATTATGTGCCCATACATATTCTCACCCTCCATAGCGACCGGTATGTTCCTAGTTGTATGCCGGAGGGGACCATTGTGTAAGTCTATTGCATCTTTTGCATTCAAAAAACTATTAGTTTGTTACGTCTTTTTGCTATCTCTGCGAGCAGCCCTGCTTAGGTTGTACAGTCTGACAGCCGTTGGTAGGAAGGACCTACGAAACCTCTCGGTTGTGCACCTGGGATGATGTAGTCTGCTGCTAAATGAGCTCCTCAGTGCATTCAGTATGTCCTGCATAGGGTGGAACTCGGACTCCAGCAGAGATGACAGTTTAGCCACCGTCCTTCTCTCTCCTATCTCCTCCATCGGATCAAGGCGTTGCCCCAGGACAGAGCTAGCTTTCTTAATCAGTTTGTTCAGTCTCTTCCTATCGGCTGCAGTAATGCCACTGCCCCAGCAGACCACTCCAAAAGTGATGGCTGATGCCACCACCGTGTCATAGAATGACTTCAGCAGCGCCCCTTGTACACCAAAAGACCTGAGTCTCCTCAGCAGGAACAGCCTGCGCTGTACTACCACTGCTTTATGAAAATGATTGGGGTTTTTTTTCGTTGTTTTTTTTTTTTTTTTTTTTTTTTTTTTAAACAGAATCAGCAGTTCATGCCTGTAGGAAGACAGGAGCTCCACACAACTGTCACACACGCACAAGTTCAGAGCAGAGCTGCAGCGAGTTTCTCACAGCTTCCATCATTTGCCACATTAAGTTATGAATCATGTTTAAATTACGAGATCACAGGGTCCTAAAAACATCTGCAATAATACCACATATCGCGATGTTGAGCTATTCACCGTTACTGCAGGGGAAATTCCTCCACCGTGACAGCCCTATACCGGACCATCAAGAACCACAATGGCCGAAATGGGTCGAACATAAAAGGCTGGAAGTGGTTCAACCATTACAGGCACCGACCCGCAAGCAACAAGAGGGAGAGTGGCCTTGACTTGGCCACGGCATCATTGGAAAGCATGATAGAAGATGGTGTTTTGTGATTTTAAGCATCTTTTACGTTACTTAGCCCATTAGTGGCAAGCTTACTTTGAATAAACAAGGATACTGCCATTATCTCCTGTATGCAAGACAATGAACTAGCTAACTAGCCATCAATGCTAACTTTGTGCTTTGCTTGGATTTTGCGCTTGCTGTCTCTTAAGTATTTGCTTCTGACAGCAAAACGTCAGCATGTCAACAACATAATGGGCCGCCTTGCTATAATGACACCCCCCCCCCCCCCCGGAGGTGGTACCGTAAAACGGGGCTATAAGGGACGGCGGGGTAATAAGGGACACTTTTTTTTTTTTTAAATTTTCCTTAAATATAACGGCGACAAATTTCTTAAAACTAATATCTATCTACAGGAAAGACAATAACAACACAACTCAGCGTCCTGCTCAAAATAAAAAAAGCAGAATTACATTTAAAACATTTCCCAGAAAAGTGTCCCTTATTACCCCGCCGTCCCTTATAGCCCCGTTTTAAGGTACTCAGTTGTAATGAAAAACAATTAAAACCGTGTCAGGGTGAGTAGAGTCGCAGCGAGTCAGGGTGAGTAGAGTCACAGTGAGTCAAGCTGAGTAGGTGCTAATGGAAAAGTGCCATAAGGCTACAGGAAATGGAACAGGAATGACTTCAAAATAAGAGCAAACCTAAAAACTAGGAATGGACAGAGAATAATATCAGAAACACTACTAAATAAACAAAGAACCAGGAGAATACTTATGATAATAACAACGGACAAAAATACAACTTATAAAGGGTTAGTTCCTTTATTTTCAGATCAACAGTATTTTTTCACATCATGCATAAAGGGGCACTTTGAATTTCATCTGGATGTTTAATACTTAGCTTTAAAGTTTTGCAGAAACTTGCACTTAAAACTTCAGAATGCATGTTTACATAGTGCTGACCAGTGAAATGCTGCCAATGTTACAAAGTTTAAAATTGAAAAAAGCAGCAGCATTGGTGAACTGAGTCAAATTTGTAATATATTCTTTGATTTTTAGATTTATTTTTTTTTATGTGTGTGCAAAATGCAACCAGTCATTACCAAAGTATGTTCTGTACTTTTGTTGTTTTCAGTAAGAGAGACTGTATTGGGTTTGGATCAGTATTGGCCAATACTGGCCAAGTCACAGTATCAACATCAGACTTGAAAAAGTGGTATCAGCTCATCCTTGTTTACTATCCTCTTGAGTCTTATGGACAAAATGTGCACTAACAAAAACTGTGCTAAAAATAGTACAGATTAGTAATTTTTTCTGCTTTTTTGGTTTAAATCTTCTAATCAACTTCAATCCTCATCAAAACGATGTTGTTTAACCCTCAAGCGACCGAGTGGGGTCATTTACGACCCCAGCCATATAATTTAATGTGCCGTCTCTTTATTTTTTATCCAAATTTTCTTTCCTAGCATGAATTTGTCAGTCTACTAATCCTACACACTTTCATAGTTTTTTGCAGGGATCAACCAATTGGTGTGGCGTAGACATCGCAAACTCTTGTAGAGAAGCACTGGTTTTTAAACATTGGTTTTATAAATTTTATTCAAATGTTCCACTTCTAATAGTTAGTTAGTTAATCCCTTCACACCTGAAGGTGTATATGGGCGGCGCCTATCTCTGTTTCTCTGACCCTAGGCCACACAGCTACTGTAAGTAGTGAAAGCTACAGCGGGGGGTCAGTCCTCTGGTAGCTCTGTGTGTAACTTTGTGTGAACCCCATTCCATTATGCGGAGCACCACGCTAGAAGGCAGAAAGCACCATTTTTATATGGTCTTTGGTATGACCCGGCCGGGATTTGAACCCCTGCCTCCCGGGTGTGGGGCGGATGCTCTACCAACTGAGCCACTACTCCGGTTTCCACTTCTAATCAGTACTTTATATTGTATTGCAGTGAACCATGGCTAACAGACCTAGGATAGCAAGATCTGGATTTGTCTGTTTGTTTGTCTGTTTGTTAGCAAGATAACTCAAAAAGTTATGGACGGATTTTCATGAAATTTTCACAGATTGTCAGAAATGGGGTATCCTACAGATGATTAGATTTTGGTGGTGATCCGGATCACCGTCCACAAGAAAACCGCCATTACGCAAAATGCCATAATAGGTATCCTGATCATCATAACTACAATAATAGGTATCATCATCATCGTGATGATGATATGATGACTATGATGATACCTATTATTGTTACTATGATGATGATGATACCTATTATTGTTGTAACTATGAAGACGATGATGATGATGATACCTATTATTGTAACTATGATGATAATAACTATGATGATGATGATGATGTTCCAAGAGTGAACTGACAAGGACTGTCTAAATAAATGTAATGTTGTTCTTACAGTCTGTGTTTTGGTTATTTCTTGCAATAAAAGTATTATTAGCAAACACATTTTACATTAGATCATTATAAAATACCTGTCTTAAATACAGGGAGTAGTTTTAGTATGATAAACCTCCAACCAGCCATTTATAATAAGGATCCCTGTACAGAGCACAATGGGGTCATAAATGACCCCACTTGGTCATTTCAGTCCGTAAAATAGCTTGGTCGCTTGAGGGTTAAGAGATTTATGCACAAAAAAATATTAATCTGTAAAATTTTTATTGCAGTTTTTTGGAAGTGGATAGTTCATCCTTAATGATATAAAGGGGAGTAAATTTGTTTCACAGTGTTCCATTGGTGTATTAGAAAAAAATATAAAAAATTGAATTCCAAAATTTTTCTAGAGAGGCTTTGTTACAAAAAATTGTGTCATATGCACTAACATAGCCAAAATGATAATCAGATAAAGAGGAAAAATTTGCCCAAATACACAAAAATGTCCATAGTGGTGCCTGAGGGTTAAGGCAGTGGTTAGCACTGCTGCCTCACAGCACAAGAGTCTGGGGTTAAACCTAAGTCGAGTCCATCTGTGTGGAATATGTTATTTTCCTCCTGCTAACATAGGTTTTCCTTCAGTTTCTTTGTACAATCCAAAGACGTGCTTTTAAAGTGGCAACCTGCATGGGCTAGTCTGGTTCATAATCTATTAATGTCGAAGCATGGAAAAACGTCATTTCATTTTATTGTGCATAATTTGATTTGTACAGACTGAATGACAAAGATGTGTTTACTATGTTTCTGTTACTCAGCATTTTCCTCTGCAATCTATATTTTGTGAAAGTAAGACAACGACTTATTTACAGCTTTGTAATAATCATGTTTTGTTACACTGTCCATTTGGCATTTTTCCCATCTTCCCTCACTACCATGAAATCTTAAAAGTATTATGTGCTTCAAGTGGCAGTACAATAAATAATAAAAATATGTACCCTGTGAAACCTGCATACGATTCATGATTTGATTTGGCATGTTGGGCAGAGGAACAGGTCCATCTATAAAACAAAAAGTAACTGTAAGGATCAGAATATAGTTTGTACATATACAAATACATATACACATGTACAGAGGGGAAAATAAGTATTGAACACGTCAACATTTTTCTCATTAAACATATTTCTGATGGAGCCATTGACCTGAGATTTTCACCAGATATCAGTAACAACCCAAGTAATCCATACAAAGAAATCAAGGCAACTGTGTTCACAAAACAAGTTATATTTAATAAAGTGGAAAGACACAAGGAATAAGTATTGAACATGCTTGGTGCGATTCATTTAACATTTAGTAGAGAAGCCTTTGATGGTAATAACAGCTTTCAGATGCCTCCTGTATGGAGAAACTAGGCGCAGGCATTGCTCAGGAGTAATTTTAGCCCATTCTTCCACACAAACTGTCTTCAAATCTTGAAGGTTGCGTGGGTGTCTTCTATGAACTCTGATCTTCAGTTCATTCCATAGATTATCAATTTGATTCAGGTCAGGTGACTGACTGGGCCAGTCTAACAGCTTTAGTTTCCTTCTCTGGAGCCCTTTGAGAGGTTCCTTGGCTGTGTGTTTGGGATCACTGTCTTGCTGAAATGTCCACCCTCGTTTCATCTTCAGCATCTTGGCAGATGGCAACAGGTCCTGATCTGTGATGTCTCTGTACACTTGTCCATTCATCTTTCCTTCAGTTATATGAAGTCTGCCTGTACCATGTGCTGAAAAACACCCCCAACACCATGATGGGATGTGCAGTGCCATTTCTCCTCCAAACATGCTGTGTGTTGTTCCATCCAAAAAGTTCAATTTTGGTTTCATCTGACTAGACTATATTCTCCCAGTATTTTACTGGCTTGCCCAAATGATGTGCAACAAACTAAACAAGCTTCAACATGCTTTTCCTTCAGCAATGGAGTCTTGTGATGTGAGGGAGCATAGAGCCCATGTTGGTTGAGTAAATTACTTATCGTTTTCTTTGAAACAACTGTACCTGCTAACTCCAGGTCTTTCTGGAGCTCTCCACGAGTGGTCTTTGGCTCTTGGATGATAATTCTTTTGACTCCTCTGTCAGAAATCTTGTGATGAGCTCCTGGCCATGGCCAGTTTATGGTAAAATAATGTTCTTTCCACTTCAAAATGATGGCTCCAACAGTGATCTCTGGAACATTCAGCAGTTTAGTCATGCGCCTGTAACCAATGCCATCATTATGTTTTTCAACAATAAGGTTGTGAAGTTTTAGAGAGAACTCTTGGCTTCTACCCATCATGAGTTCTTTGTGGTGTGACAATCTGATATTCACAGACCTTTTTAAAGGCCATCAATCAGGACTTAACCAGCTGAAACTAATTTGCACTGATGGAGGATGGGATGGCTTCCTAAATTCTGATGGATTTCAGCTTTTTTCTATGCCTTTTTGCACCTCTTTTTCTTCATGTGTTTAATACTTATTCCCTGTGTCATTCCACTTTATTAAATATAACTTTTTTGTGAACACAGTTGCCTTGATTTCTTTGTATGTATGAATTACTTGGGTTGTTACCGATATCTGGTGAAAATCTCAGGTCAATGGCTCCATCAGAAATTAATGAAAAAAATGTTGACGTGTTCAATACTTATTTTCCCTGGTGTACATATACAGACATTAGCTAGTCTAATAACTGAAATATACAATACCTAAACAGCCATTCAGTTTAGCTATTATTTACTTGTAAATCCATTTTAAAATTTTCAAAAGAAAAAAAAAATTAAATAGTTAAGGGCAAACCCAGGTTGAGAAATCTGAGTCGATATTCTTAACTGTGATGTGTGATTGGATACCTCTATCAAATTATTTGATCTAAAACTGTTCAAAGATGGCCACAGACATCTTGCATATTAATGCTGCATCTGGTACACACAATAATAAAAACTACTGGAGACCTGACCAATAATATACTCACTCTGTGGCCTTGGGCCCAAAGCATTAGGCTGTGGTAGGCCAGGTTGTTGAGCCCCCTGGGCAGCCATTGGTGCCTGGTTGATAATCTGCTTCTGTAGCCTTGATCGCCTTTTCTCTTCCAGTTCCTTTTGGATTTTGTATATCTTCTCAGCCAAGAAGTGATAGTACTCATCCTGAAGGGTAGAAACATAGAGCCCATAGAAGGTGATTTAAAAAGTTAACAGAAACGAGGTGGAAACTGTAAAACCTGAAACTGTGGGGGAAATGGGGTTTCTGAAATATTGCTGAATTAATTTAAATAAATAAATATAAAATGTTGTGGACTGGTTGAGGCAACATTTCATAAAACTTACCCTGCTGTTAGCCGACTCGTACATATCACCCTCCACCTTTCTAGCATAGGCTACAAGGTTCTCCATTCGTCTGTCCTTCAGAGCTGCCGGGTCAGGGGTGGGGAATATGGCTTGCACTCTGCCAGAGAAGAACATGATTTGCAACAATGACATTTGACCATTTTCTAGTCCTCTTTGCTTTAAAAAAAAACCAAAACAAAAAAACCCAACAACAACAGATCATCAATGACGGCGTAGCTCATTCCGGCCTGACAAAATCACCCCGAGAGTGCTTAGATTTCCTGACCACTGACCTTGACCTTAAGTACAGGCCAGATGCAGAGCCATCTAGGATGTGCTTAAAGTCAAGGTCAACAGCCTAGGACAGGGGTTGGCAACCCATGGCTCTTCCACCCCTATGCTGTGGCTCCCTGCAATTAGATTTCAAAATAACAATATTTTTCAAATTATAGTATACTGGACACATCTTTCAACTGAAACACATGCTTTTGTAAACATAAAATAAACAAATAAATATATTTTAAATGTTTTATTATCCGGTAAGATATGGACAATGCCAGAATAAGAAAAATCATCAAAAAACACAGCCTTTGCTATGCGCGCGCACGCGCACACAAGAGTCTGGGCAGGTGTATCTATCAATACAGAACTGCCCTACACCTTGTGAATGGTACAGTGACAAGCCAATACTACCTGAATTACATCATTAATCCAGTCATTGTGCCCCTGCATGAACAACACAGGCCTAATTTCATCTTCATGGACAACAAGGCTACAGCTCATCAAGGTTGCATCATTAGGGAAAAGCTTCTGGAGGCTGGGGTACCTCAAAAGCAGTGGCCTGCACTTTCTCCAGACCTGAATCCCATAGAAAACCTATGAGATCAGCTGAGTCACTGTATAGAGACTCGTAACCCTGCACCCCACAATCTCAATGCCCTGAGGGCCGCCCTTCAGGAAGAGCGGAATGCCATGCCTCAGCAGATAATAAGCTGACTTGTGAACAACATGAGGCATTACTGGTCACAGTTACATGGGCAAAATTTCATCAATCTGATTACAATTCAGATCAGAATTTTACTGTTTACATGGATCCTGAAAAAGATGATCCGATTAGGACGTGCGTTTCCATGTGTCACACGTTTGAACGGAATAAATCATTTTGACATGCGCACGTCAACATTTTGACATTCCGAAAACAGTAGAAGAAGAAGCAACTTCCGGTGTCAGCAAGCCCCGCTTCGTGTCAAAATTGACCTGCATTGTGTTATTCAGACTGTACTTTTGCTTCTGCTGGTCTCCGTAATGAAGCTACAAGTACATACTTCTGCATATGACAAACAGAGGGAGACAGCAGGACGATATAGACCAGTTTTGTTTTACTCCCACTATGTTTTCTGCTAGCTGCTGCTAAGGCGGAAATACGTCACGTCGACATGCAGCTGGTGGACAGACATGTGCAGTAAACACATTTTCTGCCCTACGTTCGGAATAAGTGTTTTCATGCACACTATTTGGATTAACAATCGGCATAACCCACCCCTCTCAATCGGAATGAAATTTTGATCCGAATGAGCGTGATCGGGTTAGAATATTCAGATTGGTGTGTTTACATGAAGCATTTTTATTCCGATCAGGCTTTTAATCTGGTTACTTGTGTCCATGTAAACATAGCCACTGTCAAGCTGTAATTGATGCTCAAGGGTACATTACAAGTTATTGAGACATTGACATTTTTTGTTGTGGTATACCCACCACTGTTGTTGGATTTTGTTTCAATTGATTCCGCCAGTGTTACGTAGTGTCTGTAGAATTGACCAAGTGCATTCTGGGTAGGGTAGGAACCGTTAGTTCGCTGAGATCACGTCAACGTAGGAGACATCATCACAAAGCAGCTGTGTTTTAAATTGTAATAGTCGTTCTTACAACCGCCGTGGAGAAAAGGTAAACCACGGAATAGGCTTTTATCGTTTTCCAGCATGGAAGAAGAACAGCACAGCCCACGTTTCGGATAAGGGGCGACGCCTGGCCTGGATTGCAGCAGTCAGAAGACCCAACATAACTTTCAAACACGCACCTGTATCGATGGTAGTGTGCTCAAAGCATTTTCATAAAGGTACGTTATGATTTATTGTGTATGTCTGTTGTTAAAACTTGCTTGTGTTGTGGTTAAGACTTGCTTGGTCATAGCTTTTACCCCACGTCAGCAGTGCTAAGCTAAACAGAGGTAAGCTAAAGAAAGACTCCGATATCCAAGTAACTAGAGAAAGTTACCACTCACACACCTGTGTGAGCGGGTTTAATTTGTTCTACTCCAAAGTATTTTCTTACCGTTTCCTTTGCTTCAACAGGCAGACCAGCTTATGAAATGCTAGACTGTGATCCTGACTGGGCACCTTCTCTAAACCTTGGGCATGCAGAGCTTCCAGCTGCCACTCCTGACAGGTTTAACCGCTTATGCAGAAGGGACCCCCAACATCAGTGACCCCGTGACTGAGATGGATAATGTAGTTCCTTCAGGTAGTCTTTTTTTACCTATGTTTTTCTTTCTAAAATGTGTCTTGGGAATCCTTTTGATTACAAAATATATTAACTACAGCTGTTTATTGTCCTGATCACCAGCAGATGACACCACACCTCTGGCTGAGATGGAGGAGACGACATCTGATGAAGCAGCACAGATCTGTCAGGCTGATGATGCGCCAGAGGAAAATGTGCAAGTGTGGCGGGTTGGTGTAACCCCCACAACAGACTGGACAGACACAGCGCTCGGCTAGAGCAATTAACAGAACAGTGAAATGTGTGTATTAATGTCTACAGGCAGCCCCGCTTCTTCTGGCTCACTACTGTGATGTTAATGTGCCTTTCATGCATTGTGTTCATGCGTCCTGTCCTTACTGTGACCTAGAGACTGAGATCAATATGTAGATGTGCCTTGTAACCTCTTTGTCTTGCAGCTGGAGCAAAGGCCAGCAATCTGCCTATTGTGATGTTTGTCTCTCAAATGCAAATGTCTCATGCCTGTTCTGCAGTCTCTTTGATCATACCCACTGCTGGGGAATGCTCTTTTATGTATTGTTGTAGTTGGGTATATATACTGCACTGTAATCCAGGCTCATTCTCTCATTCACTCACTCTTCAGCTGCTGCTGCAGACACACACTTTGTGTCTCCTCCTCTGAGAGCCTGAGGATCCCGCTCCGGTCTGCTCACACTTGCACCGGAGCGGGGATCCTGTGAAGGCGGTATGATTCAATAAACTCTACTTAAAACCTTCACCAACGCTGCTTTATTTCATGCCGCTTCACTGGTGACCCCGAGGACGCACACGTTTTGTGCGACGCAACCTTCTGGCTTGGACAGCCACGCTGCCAGTGAATGCAGCACCCGGCGGTGATGCTCCGACGACAAGTGAATGCAGCAGCTCCCTTCTGCTTCAGGGAACTCTCCGGACATCACTCACGACCGGGAAAGCCGCAGCAACTTCATGGTGAGATCTGCACGCCTAGACCGGCACATCCACGCTTGGACTGGCTGCTCTCACAGCTTGACACACGATTCTGTGTCTCCTTACGAGAGCACACGCACTTCGTCCTTTCTCCACAACGGCGACCTCCACGGCCGACGGAGCACACGTGGACCTGAACGCACCATGACCCATCTGCTGCAACTACAACAGGGATGATTAAGCTCCCTGACCCTGGCTTTTCCTCTCCAGCTGGCCCACCCACGCATGGAGCCCCGGCGCACACACCGGGGAGTTACGAGGACGGCGCACCACGCACGGGACACATACGGCTCCACTGACCGCCTTCCTTCTGCTGCACACTGGCCCTTCAGGCTTGCTCGTACACCTGAGGCACGCAGCTTGCTCACTGGATTTTATGGTCTTAGCCACGGCACACAAGGGGAAATCAGCCGTCAGCTTTTCCCACACGCCAAGTCCCTCTGCTTTTGTTCCTTTGGTTTTTTTTTTTTTTTTTTCTTACAGCCGCTCCTGCTTTTCTTCATGGCCACGAGAGGAGTCAGAGACTAATTTTTCTTCTTGTGATCTCCGCACGCTCAACGGGACAGCCCCTCGACGTCGCGGACCAACAAGCAATTTTTGCGCGGCTTGGACGATTTCACCGCTCCCGGCTGGCACTTACCACCCCCCCCCCCACCTGCACAGAGCTTCTCCTGCCCGCTGCCCAAGCTGCATGATCGAGACCTCGGCCGCTTGCCGAGCCCTCTGGGAGGGAGCGTGTGGCGGGTTGGTGTAACCCCCACAACAGACTGGACAGACACAGCACTCGGCTAGAGCAATTAACAGAACAGTGAAATGTGTGTATTAATGTCTACAGGCAGCCCCGCTTCTTCTGGCTCACTACTGTGATGTTAATGTGCCTTTTATGCATTGTGTTCATGTGTCCTGTCCTTACTGTGACCTAGAGACTGAGATCAATATGTAGATGTGCCTTATAACCTCTTTGTCTTGCAGCTGGAGCAAAGGCCAGCAATCTGCCTATTGTGATGTATGTCTCTCAAATGCAAATGTCCCATGCCTGTTCTGCAGTCTCTTTGATCATACCCACTGCTGGGGAATGCTCTTATGTATTGTTGTAGTTGGGTATATATACTGCACTGTAATCCAGGCTCATTCTCTCCTTCACTCACTCTTCAGCTGCTGCTGCAGACACACACTTTTGTGTCTCCTCCTCTGAGAGCCTGAGGATCCCGCTCCGATCTGCTCACACTTGCACCGGAGGGGGGATCCTGTGAAGGCGGTATGATTCAATAAACTCTACTTAAAACCTTCACCAACGCTGCTTTATTTCATGCCGCTTCACAAGAACTACAGAACTGCAGCATTTGTCACCTTAGACTTAAAGAAATTTTACTCTTGCAAGAGGAGAACAGAAAGTTAAAGGGAGAGCTCTCCAGAAATACTCTGGGTGAGAATTTCCTCAAAGATAATGACTCAAAGGTGAAATACTACACTGGGCTTGCATCTTTCAGTTTAATGGCTCTGCTGATGCAATTTTTTCCCAGCCTACCAAAGACAGAAAAAATTCCCATTTTCAAATTCTCCTTTTAACTATGATGCATTTGCGGCTTAATTTGCCTCTTAAACATATTGCACACCTTTTTGACATAAGCAGACAAACCGCATCCATCCTGTTCTGCGACACCGTAAATGTGCTCCATGCACACCTCAGCCCTTTGGTGTCCTGGCCAAAGAGACCTTGTTTGCAGCAGGCTAGCATGCCACATCAGTACGTTGAAATGTTTGGCAATAAGGTCACAGTTATTATTGGCTGCTTTGAACTTTTTAGTTTTAGAATGTAGGCCATGACATGTTTTTGGTGGGGTTTAGCCCTTTTGACATCATGTCTTTAACTCTGTCAATAATACTGAAGCAGTTAAAGCAGCACCTCTTCAATTTTTCTTATTGCTCAAACATTTTGCTTTCTTTCCTCTTTTTATATATGTAAATCACACCGAGTTGCCCTTGTGTATGAAATGTGCTATATAAATACACTTACTTGCTTTGTAACAATTTTTGGAATAAAGTACACAGTGGCTTACAAACTCCAGCTCTTTATTTCAAAGATGCAAAACTGTAACCATGACACTACAAGAATATAAATTGACATGCATGATCGACATGTATCATTGTTCGCACAACGTTATAGCGCATAACTGTCTCATGCTACAGCACTACTCTAATGTGCACGTCGCAAAACCACGGCTGCTGTGGGGTTGGTGCTTCAGAGTCCCACACATCCTAAATGGAACCACTGAATTTCACAGTTTTGGTTATCACAGGCAACCATGTCATCCAGCTTTTCTGGCTGCCTGCAAGTCCACCACACTTCTGCTGTGTTCTGTGCCTGTCTTTTGGGATTGTGTGTGGGACCTGACTGTAATGCAGTTAGACATCGTCTTTTGGGCTTCTGGGTGGGTTTACCAGCTGCAGCTTTCCTCTTGTGTGTTGTGGGGTCAGAGTCAGTAAAGTGACGGGCAACAAGCTCAGGTAGGAAAACTTTATTAAAAAAAAGTTCTGGGCCACTGGTAAAATTATTTGCTCCCACAGGTCAGAATCTGGTGCGACGCGTACAACAACACAACTTTTTGTGGTCCAGACAACAAAAGTCACAGAAATGTGAGCCTGTCACAAAGATTTCCGTTTGTACCTGCTTGTAGTACCTGTGACTGTGCTTGAGTTCTAGTCTCCCATCAGAGTTTCAGGTAAAAATCCTTGTCTGCACAGGCCTGCAGGATGTTGTTGCGGTGCTTATATGTGGATTTTATTTCCACACAGCCTTTTTCACAACAGGTGCAGGACACAAGTGCATCAGGGGTTGCACCAACTTCAGGAAAGGAGGGGTTGATTATAAAATATTATAAGCACACTTTCACATGTATACTGGGTGCATAATTCAATTTATGGCATGCACTTATTTTATTTAGCAAATAAATACTTGTAATCAAGACAAGAAATTAAAAAAAAAACACCTTTGTGAGCACAACTGTCTTCAAGTCTACCTTGTACATCTACAAGTCATGCACCCATCCGTCTGTCAACTGCACTTTCGCTTGCTTCAAAGACCTAAAGTTACTAAAAACTTCATGTGTGTATGGACTTATGCTTACAGTCATATAATTATAAATCAAGGCATGGTCGAAGTTTGGCAGAATGTTTATATCCAAAAACAAACAAATATCCAGTCTTTATGCTTCAGAAGAGAGCTATTAGAATAATAAACAAAGCTGCTTACAGGGAACCAACAAACCCACTTTTTCTTAAATTAAAAGCTCTCAAGTTGAAAGATCTGGTTGACTTTAAAACTGCGGTAATAATGTTTAAAGTGAAGAATCTATCACTGCCCGCAAATATCCAAAAGTTGTTCCAAATAAGGGAGAAACAATATTATTTCAGAGGAACATGTATATTTCAAAAACCTTCAGTGAGAACTACCACCAAGCAACAGTGTCTCAGTGCAAGGAGTCAGATTATGGAACGATTTTGGACCTGAATTAACCACTTGCACTCCGTTGTTCCGCGGGCGGGCAAGTCTCTGCGTCCTAAGGCGCACGAGGGCGCGCTCGTGCGCCCTCGTGCGCATGACGCATGATAAGGATATTGATGGTGATGGTGTAGGTGGTGTGCCCTCCAAGCGCCACTGAAAAAAAAATCTGCAAACACAGCCGCGAACAGATTAGTTCATCTGATTGACCTCTCATTCGACTAATAAGAGCCTTGAATTGGGTTTCTGAAACCTTGACGAACCAATGAATGAAAACCTAGGAAGGAGGACCCGCCTCCCAACGCTTTGAATGCAGTGAGCCAATTGAAGCAGAGAAGTTCGTGAGCTGTTTTTTTTAAGGCTGGGTGAAGACTGACTGCTGGAGCGGATCAAAAAAGGACACAGGAAGAGCTCCACAGACCCAGCAGCATGGAGACCATCCACAAATGCAACCTGTGTGACAGGGAGTGCCATTCGTGGATCGGCATGTTCGGCCCCAGGCGGTGCTTATTTTGTATTGGTTCCAGCAGAGTAGACGTTATGATTTCTTCCATGGTCATAGACCGACGGAGGCTGACGACGAAGGCTGAGTGACACACACGCCTTCGCCAGTCTTTTTTAATTACTACTGTTATTTGTTTTGAAAAATCGTTCGCCAAAAACCGCAATCATGGAAGCACAAAACCGCAATAATGGAATTATGTTTTGATCGAGTCGCGAGACCAGAACCAGAGCGGACCAGCGTCGCGTTCATCTGACAATGAGGAGACAAGTTCGCCCAGACTCCGCTGTGAAGAGGTAAGGTGTTATAAGCTAAATTATTCTCTATCCCTGAAAATTGTAATCCAAAATTACTTTTGACCGATCAGTAAATTACAGCTGTGCGGTTCACGAAGTCTGAAGTTCGTGCGCCGCGGTACAAGGGGTTGCTTGCAGTGTACAGGCTGTGAACGCCCCCCCACCCCCGCTATTCTTCTGCAGCGAGGGGGGGGGGCGCGGTGACTGCACTGCTGTCCTACATCACCACATAAGGCTAATCCGTCGTGTAGCGATGGCTAAAGTCCATCCTCCCTAGCGAGCGGGGGGGGGACAACCCCCCCCCACACACACACACAGTAGCGGGGGGGGGGGGGGAGCCGCTGTGACAGCGTTGCTGTGGAAACATTCAACGAGTGTAATCTGTCATGTAGCGAGGGCCGAACTCTGTCCTTGATAGCGGGGGGGGGGGACGACCCCCCCCACACACACACACAGACACAGCCCTGAGTGTGACCTTTCCTTTGAGCCTAAAATAAAGCTTCTACATTGAATTATTCAAAAGTTACAGACGTTTTTCCAAACTGTGCCATTTGGCACAATTTGGCACAGTTCCAAAACGCCTGGGAACAGCCTGAGAACAAAGCTGTGTAAAATATTCATTTTTTGTGGTATTGTTACCAAATTTGGATCTCAGCTGGATAACACTTGGTTCAACATTTCTGTTGCATTTTCCAGCCGGATCGGACAGCTGTGTGTTATTTACAAGCATTTGTATCCAAAAAAACACAGTGTCCAAATTTTTTTTCTTCAAGTTCAGTATGTTTAGATGACTGTAACTCAGTGGCCGGAGCACGTAGAGAGATTATGTTTTTTTTTGCCAAAAAATTCAAAGTGTTTTCTTTTAAATGAGACCAACCCCATGAAGATGCTGCAAAGGGTTGAAGAACAGCTTTCGATTTACTTTGGGCACGTTATTTTTTGGAATTTTTAGGAAAATTGCCCGGAGTGCAAGTGGTTAAAATCATGTACAACGCTTGGACAATTTAAACAAAAACTAAAGGAAGAAATACTCCAAACATATATACAAGATGACATGTAAAATCACATAAGGATTGTCGTATCCAGTCTGTGTTGTGTTGTAGCTTAGTTTTTTTTGTCACATTTTGTCTTAGCTTTGTTCTGAATTGTAATCACTCTTGCTTTGTTTTTCTTTTGAATTCTTGGATGAAACATGGGTGGGCAATATAAGCTGCGGCTTCAGCCATCACCCATTTCGGATAACTTATGCTGAACTGTACAATCAGAGGAGTTATTGTCTAATTTGACCTTGTTGGATTTTCTTTCCCCCTTTGTTATATTATTCAGTTTCTTTTAATCTGTACTTTTAATCTATCCGAAATAAAGATTCATTCATTCATTCATTCATATGTTGGTAGGGATCTAGCCCATTAACGCCTTCAAGCTTCGCCAAATAGCGTGCCTTTGCAGTCCCATTCAATTTGGCGGAGTACGGTCCCTTTAAATTTTCCTTCACAGTCCATTTTGTGATTTTTTTTTTCCGTTCATTCACAAGAAATGCCGAGGCGCTGTGTGTTTGCAGTCCGTTTACAATTGCTGAACCTACCCCGCCCAGAATGCATTGCGCGTTTGTCACGTGGGCTGGCGAGGTTAATACATTCTTTGAGATGAGGAAATCACCACTCCATGTTTCTACTTAAATGCCCTACTTTCATGATATATCACTGTACCATGAACTTTTTACATTTTCTATAAATTTCACCCAAAAGCCAAAGATCTGTAACTTTTTGTGAGTAGTATATTTTATATATACAGGGTTTCCTCTGGTAACAATTCCTGGTGGCGGCCCACCATGCTTGTAAAGTTCCCGCCATTCCTATGAGGAAATATGAAGAAATTACGGTCCGCAAGCACGCACACAAACAACACGCGTGACAGTCATCCGAACGGAGTTCAGAAGCACAGCGCCTGCATGACCGCTCCAGTCGCCAGGCAAGAGTGTCTCGCTCACGTCACTGTCTGAGAGAAACATGAGCTTATTTAAGTACTTCAAATGCGGAAAACGCACTGGAGGCGTTTATCATGGTTTTAACCCGCTGGTAACGAAATCAATAATGGAAGAGTTGCTTAGCTAGAAGATGTGGTTAAGAGCTCGAGTTGGCTCATTTTGTCTTCTTTTTAATCATTAGTTTTTTGTTTTTCTCATTTCAGACAAGAATGAAAAGAAGCCGTTTTTAATCTTTACCTTAGTAAATATTAATCAACTAATTTATGTTCAGTATTATGTACCTGGAAAGTTAAGATGACCGAAATTCACAAAGTCAGTGACTTTAATCCGTCAGCAGCCTTCAGAAACTAAATGTGCCAACATTTGAATTTCAAAATAAGGGAGGTTTTCCTGCTGTCTGGGTGGTGAGGAAATTTCTAAAAAAAAAAAAAAAAAGAAAAACCAAAACAAAAAACACTATAAATATACAGAAATATTATAACAGAAATAACTACATCTTTGGTCATTTAAGTTCATTTATTTCATTAAGTACAATTTTATAATTTTTTTTTTCTTTGAAATCAGAGTTAAATTATTGTTCTGTTTTGGCTCTGCAAAATTATGGACAAAAATGTAAATTGTTATAAGGAAAAAGTAAAAAAAAAAATACCACAGTCTGCTTCAAATTTATTAAAAAAACAAAAAAAACACAACTAATTTTATTTTTAAAAATAGACAAAAATTAGCCATAAAATAATCCACAAACATTATAATAAAGTCTCAAATGTACAAGAAATTATTTCATAGGATGGCGGTGCACACAGTTGCAGCGGCTGTATGCTCTCTCAGTTGGTGTTATGGATGTGTGTTTGTATGCGTGTTTCTGTTGGACCAGTGTACACCCTCATGGGCTAAAAACAACTACAGCCGGCATGAGCTCCTCACGATCGGAGTTTCATGCAAGCAGAATGTCACAGCCGAGTTTGTTTGATCGCATGACATCCCAGCGTATATAGCGAGGGGACCGGGCGCTCCGTGGATTACCATCCCTGAGAGGAGGCGCCGGCGGCGGCAGAGAGAGAGGAGACAGAAGCAGGGCTGCCGGGCCGGGGCGCTAGCCAGACTACAGCGGCAGCCACACAGACCACCGCTACCGAGTCTCTTCATCTCAAACGCCAGAGCACTTTTGAACAAGATGGATGAGCTGAGGCTGCGGATAGCAACGAAACCGATAAGGGATAGCTGCATTCTGCTGATCATCGAGACTTGGCTTCAACCATCCATCCCGGACAATGCTATTGAGCTAGCAGGCTATACCGTACAGCGGCATGACAGGACGAGGGACTCCGGGAAGACCAGAGGAGGTGGGCTCTGCATGCACATTAACAACAGCTGGTGCACAGACACAGCGATTGTGGACAGTCACTGCTCCTCAGACTTGGAATAGACTGTAAAATGTAGACCCTTTTATTTACCGAGAGAATTCACCGTCGTCATGGTAACCGCTGTATATATTCCACCTGATGCTAATGCTAACGCGGCTAACGGATATTTATATGACAGTCTGAGCAACAGCAGAGTGTAATTACATCCTGAGGCTGTGCATATTGTAGCAGGGGATTTTAATCATGTGGACTTGAAAAAGGTGCTCCCCATGTTCCATCAGCATGTTAATTGTGCTACTAGGGGAGCAAATGCACTTGATAAACTGTATTCCAACGTCAAGCAGGGCTTTAGGGTCACCCCACTTTCACATCTGGGCCAGTCTGACCACATGTCCCTGCTTGTAATCCCAGCATATGCACCACTCAGGAAAACTGCTCCTATCATTACAAAAACAGTTAAAACATGGCCCGATGGTGCAACTCAGCAGCTGCAGGACTGCTTCAATAGGACAAATTGGGACGTTTTTGAACACCCAGACCTGGACATATTTACGGATAGTGTGCTGTGTTATATCAAAACCTGCATGCACACTGTCACAGTTGAGAAAGACATCAGGATTTATCCTAACAGAAAGCCCTGGATAACCCGGGAGGTCCAGCAACTGTTGAGGGAGAGGAGAGCTGCCTTCAGGTCAGGCGACACGGCTCGTTATAGCTCAGCCTGGGCTAACCTGAAAACAGTCATCAGGAAGGCCAAGAGGGAATACAGGAGGAGGATTGAGGACCACCTGGATAGTAATAACAGCAGACAGGTGTGGGAGGGGGTGCAGCAGCTCACTAACTTTAGAGCCAACCCTGGAGCGGCTGAAGGGAGCCCCTCGCTGGCAGAGGACCTGAATATTTTCTTTGCTCGTTTTGAGGTGGCGCCTCCAGAGATAGAAACAACAACGGAGCCTACAGCTCCCAGTAGCCCAAGCCGCATTGACGGAGCTGAGGAAGATCAAGGCGAGGAAGGCGCCGGGACCGGACGGCATCAGCGCAAAGCTCCTCAAGTCCTGTGCAGACCAGCTGTGTGGGATTGTGACGTATATCTTCAACATGAGCCTGAAACTGGGGAGGGTACCACAGCTGTGGAAAACATCTTGTGTGGTACCTGTACCAAAAACTTCCCACCCCAAAGACCTGAACAGCTACAGACCGGTGGCCTTGACGTCCCACTTGATGAAGACCCTGGAGAGACTGCTCCTTGCTCACCTCCGCCCCCTGGTGGAACCAGCGATGGATCCACTCCAGTTCGCCTACCAGCATGGCATTGGGGTGGAGGATGCGGTGATCTTCCTCCTTCACCGTTCTCTGTCCCACCTGGAGAAGCCCGGGAATATGGTGAGGATCATGTTCTTTGACTTCTCCAGTGCTTTCAACACCATCCAACCGATGATCCTGAAGGACAAGCTGCTGCGCGCAGGGGTGGACCAGCACCTGTCATCATGGATCCTGGACTACCTCACGAACCGGCCTCAGTTTGTGAGAACCCGGGACTGTGTGTCCGACACGATCATCAGTAGCACGGGGGCCCCCCAGGGAACGGTGCTGGCTCCCTTCCTGTTCACTCTTTATACTGCGGACTTCTCACACAACACAACACACTGCCATCTACAGAAGTTCTCTGATGACTCTGCGATCGTTGGCCTCATCTCCAATGGAGATGAAGCTGAGTACAGAGGGCTTATCCAGGACTTCGTGGACTGGTGCCATCGGAACTGCCTCCAGATCAACGCGAGGAAAACTAAGGAGCTGGTGGTGGACTGCCGCAGGCATGGGCAGCCCCTCACAGTACCAGTAAATATACAGGGAACAGACATCGAGATGGTGACATCCTATAAGTACCTGGGTATTCATCTGAACAATAAACTAGACTGGTCACACAATACTGATGCACTCTACAAGAAGGGACAGCGCAGGCTGTTCCTGCTGAGGAGACTCAGGTCTTTTGGTGTACAAGGGGCGCTGCTGAAGTCATTCTATGACACGGTGGTGGCATCAGCCATCACTTTTGGAGTGGTCTGCTGGGGCAGTGGCATTACTGCAGCCGATAGGAAGACACTGAACAAACTGATTAAGAAAGCTAGCTCTGTCCTGGGGCAGCGCCTTGATCCGATGGAGGAGATAGGAGAGAGAAGGACGGTGGCTAAACTGTCATCTCTGCTGGAGTCCGAGTTCCACCCTATGCAGGACATACTGAATGCACTGAGGAGCTCATTTAGCAGCAGACTACATCATCCCAGGTGCACAACCGAGAGGTTTCGTAGGTCCTTCCTACCAACGGCTGTCAGACTGTACAACCTAAGCAGGGCTGCTCGCAGAGATAGCAAAAAGACGTAACAAACTAATAGTTTTTTGAATGCAAAAGATGCAATAGACTTACACAATGGTCCTCTCCGGCATACAACTAGGAACATACCGGTCGCTATGGAGGGTGAGAATATGTATGGGCACATAATCATACCATGTAGGATAACTAAGTAGACGGTTATGCTGTTTCATTCCATCTAGCAACAATGCTCTGCACTGTGTGTGTTTATATATTTGCATATTTATTCCATCTAGCTACAATGCTCCGTACTGTGGGTGTTTATATATTTATATATCTACATATTATTCCATCTAGCTACATTGCTCCGCACTGTGTGTGTTTATATACTTGCATATTTATTCCACCTAGCTGCAATGCTCCGTACTGTGGGTGTTTATATATTTACATATTTATTCCATCTAGCTACAATGCTCTGCACTGTGTGTTCATATATTCATATATTTATTCCATCCAGCTACAATGCTCTGCACTGTGTGTCTGTGTGTGTGTGTATATATATATATTTTATAGTAATACGTACATATGTTTATTAGCTGCTCTTGCTTGCTTGTTTTTTTTCTTGCCTTCTGATTGTTGCTCTGAGTGTTGCTATCCCTGTGCTGTTGCAATCCTGGAATTTCCCCGTTGTGGGACTAATAAAGGCTTATCTTATCTTATCTTATCTTATTGTCAGGGAGTATGAGGTGAGGAGAGTTCTGGGAGCGGTCAATCCGAGGAAGGCCACTGGACCTGATGGTGTCTCCGGGCGTGTGCTGAAGGACTGTGCGTACCAGCTGACTGGAATCTTTACCAGGATTTTTAACCGGTCCCTGTCACAGTCCACTGTCCCACACTGTTTAAAATCCTCCACCATAATTCCTATACTTAAAAAACACAATGTTACCAGTCTTAACGATTACCAGCCAGTGGCTCTGACTCCAGTGGTGATGAAGTGTTTTGAGAAGCTTGTCAGAGCCCACATCATATCACTTCTCCCACAGTGTTTGGACCCCCACCAGTTCGCTTATAGGGCTAACAGATCCACCGAGGATGCTGTTGCCACGGCCCTCCATGCTGCCCTGTTCCATCTGGAGCAGCCAGGGAGCTATGTGCGGATGCTATTTGTGGACTACAGCTCCGCCTTTAACACCATCCTTCCCGGCAGACTGGTGCCCAAACTTAGGGAACTAGGACTTCCATATTCCACTTGTACTTGGATCCAAAGCTTCCTCTCAGATCGCAGCCAGAGGGTCAAAGTGGGACCTCACATGTCCACTACCATCAGCCTCAGCACCGGCTCCCCACAAGGCTGTGTGCTGAGCCCCCTACTGTACAGCCTTTACACCTATGACTGCACCCCCATACACCACAGCAACAGCATCATCAAGTTTGACGACGACACCACAGTGGTGGGGCTCATCTCGGGGGGAGATGAGACCGGTTTTAGGGGCGAGGTGCAGCAGTTGATAGAGTGGTGTGGAGACAACAATCTTCTTCTAAATGTCACAAAAACAAAGGAGGTCATCATAGACTTCAGAAGAAATAAAACAGACATTCAACCTCTGACTATTAGTGGTACGGGTGTGGAGAGGGTCGAGGATTTCCGCTTCCTGGGGGTCCACATTCAGGAGGACATGACATGGGGGGTGAACACAACTGAGCTGCTGAAAAAGGCCCAGCAGAGACTACATTTCCTTAGGGTGCTGAGAGGAAATAACATCTGTCAGAGACTGTTGTCTTTTTATCGTTGCTCTATTGAGAGCATTTTAACTTACTGTATTTGTATTTGGTTCAGCAGCTGCACAGCAGCTCAGAAGAAAGCTCTTCAGACTGTCATCAACACAGCCCAAAAAATTATTGGTTGCCCTCTCCTCAGCCTTGAAGAACTGCACCACGCCCGTTGCCTTAAAAAGGCACAAAAAAATCCTGAAGGACCCCTTCCATTCCGGTCACTCTCTCTTCCAACTACTACCATCAGGAAGGCGGTTTAGAGCAATCAAAACAAGGACAAACAGATTCAAAAACAGTTTTTATCCGACCGCAATTACCTGTCTGAATTCTAGTAGAACATGAGGTTTGAAACTGTGAAATTGAGTGTGTGATATTTAAAATTAGTAATTTATATAATTTTTTTTAAGCTTCTTTTTACTCTTCATTCACTGACTGGTTTGCATTTTAATTTCGTTGTACTTGTAATAATGACAAATAAAGTCTATTTTACAAGAGGAAATTGCAAATTTGAGGAAAATTGTTTCAAATTTAGATAAACTTAAGAGAGAAAAGTAGAAAACTATAAGAAAATTGTTATAAATTTTGGAGAAAAACCTCAAACTTGCAAGACTGAAGTCATTACTCAAGTTTTTAAGTGGGTGCTCTTTGTACCCTTAGCTTAATTAGAAATTTTTGGTTGTCTACTTTTAATTAATTTCAAAGTACTGCTTTTACATGAGTAGAATTTCTGGCTACTATACCATGATCATATACTTGAATGAATGAATGAATGAATGAATGAATCTTTATTTCAGATAGATTAAAAGTAAAGATTAAGACTTCCGGTTATGGCTGCCACGTAGGACGGACGTGTCTCGCTCTGCTCTGCTCCTGGAAAAAAAAAATCGGCAAATAACTCTCTCATTTGGGACAGAACGTATCCCAGCATTTGGGCGAGGATATGTCGGCGAAGCCTAAGGCTGGAAAACCAGGAAAAGGAAAAAGCGAGCCGCCGAAACAGTCCAAATTAACGGACTTTCAGGTCTGTGACGCAGCAAACAAAACTCCATATATGGCGGAGGAGGCTGGCAACGCTGCGATTTCTGCGGGGAATGGCGCAGATGCGCTGATGGCTGCCATGAGTTCAATGAGAGCGGACTTTTCCTCTAGATTTGATGGGATTATGACAGCGTTGGAAGGAATAAGAAAGGAATTGGGTGACTGTGTAGAACGAACGGCGCAGATGGAGCTCCGTCTCGCTAGTGCTGAAGATGACGTCACCCGTCTTCAATTAAAGGTGCGCACTTTGGAAAAAAAAAATAAATCTCTGGAAGATAATATTTTGGATTTGGAATTTCGGTCGAGACAGAATAATTTGAGGCTGGTGGGTCTTCCAGAGGAATCAGAAGGTCGGGACGTATGTTCCTTTCTGGAAAAGTGGATTCCGGAGGTGCTGGGCAGCGAGGAGTTGCAATCAGCAGTGGTTCTGGAAAAAGCACATCGTATTGGCCCACGGAGAGATAAGGGACCGCCGAGGACCTTAATTATGAAGTTTCTTAGCAACAGAGACAGGATGAAGATCTTCAACGCTGCACGTGCTAAAGGAGAGATTAAACACCAGGACCAGCAGGTGCGGTTCTACCCAGATTTGGCCACAGGAATCCAGCAATTGAGGAAGCAGTTTGATCCCGTACGTAAGGAGCTGCGCAACCTTGGGATTCGTCATGGTGTAATCTATCCTGCGAGACTGCTGACCACGTATGAGGGCAGAACCCACATCTTCAAGACCCCAGAGGAGGCGCAGGAGTTCATCAAGAAGATCAAAGAAGAAGAAGAGACTGGTGGGAGCTAAGCATGAACAAAATATAAGGTAGAATAATTAAGCATTTGCACAGGCATCTGACTGACTTGAAGTAAATAGTAAGTTTACAAAATATAGATTGTATTATATATTAAAAAACAAAACAAAAACAAAACAAACAAAAAAAAAACCTATGATGTACAAAGTTGTTAAAAATTTTGGAGTTAAGTTGGAAAACTACAGAGGAGAGTTAATGTTACGTCATTAAAAGCAGTAGAGTTAGGGTGATTGGGAGGATGAAGAAGGAGTGGCTTAGGCTGTTCCCCGTGGGTGTGGAACGGTCGATGGCTATATCGGGAGACAGAATTTTTCTTTTGATTTTGGGGGGTTTGCCACAAGTGTGGGAAGGGGAAATTTGTTTGTGTGTAGTTTGTAGGATGAATGTTCAACCACTCATGTTTTTGCTTCTCTGTATGAGCATGTTTACACTGCAAGGTAATCCCAAACTCTCTATTGATCATGGACCAAAGTGTTAATCTTAATTTAACTTCATGGAATTGCAGAGGTCTACAAAATTTAAAAAAACTTAAACAAGTTATGAATAAAATAAAGGACATGGGTTCAAGAATTGTGTTTTTACAAGAAACTCATCTGATAGAGGAGGATGTTAAAAGAATTAGGAGTAGATGGCAGGGAAGTGTATTCACCTCTTCATTTTCATCCCGAGCCAGGGGAGTTATGACTCTCATACATAAATCAGTTCCTTTTCAAGTGAAAAATGTAATTGGAGACAAATTTGGAAGATATGTAATCATTCAAGGTTCTTTGCTATTAGAAAATATAAATCTTGTGAACTTATATGGTCCCAATATAGATGATCAGAAGTTCTTTGCTAATTTATTTCTCATCTTATCATCACTTACAGGGCAACATATAATAGCAGGGGATTTTAATTGTACATTGAATCCAGGTGTGGATAGATCAACAGGACTGGATTGTACGCACATTGGATGTAGGATGACTATTAATCATTTTATGAAAGAATTGAGATTGTTAGATATATGGAGAGAAATGAAACCACAAGTTAAAGCCTATTCTTGTTATTCCAGTACCTACAAGACATTCTCACGTATTGATTATTTTTTGATTTCCACAGAATTAAGGTCCAAGATTCAAAACTGCTTTTATGATAACATCGTGATCTCTGATCATGCACCCTGTTGTCTAATATATGTAGATAAAAAATTGACAAAGGAATCAGGTAGATGGCAATTTCAGCATAAATGGCTTCAGGATGAGGAATTTGTCAAGTATATAGAAAAACAGATAGACGAGTTCTTTGACATCAATACTACACAAACATCAGCATGTGTAAAGTGGGAGGCTTTCAAAGCTTTTATTAGGGGACATATTATTAGTTATACAGGATCAAAATCTAAGAAGACTCGAGAGGAGAGAGCTAAATTGGAACATAAAATAAAAAGTCTTCAGGAAAAAGTGTATGCAGGAAGTGACCCAAGGTTGGAGAATGAATTACTGATTTTGAGAGCTGAATACGACAAAAAATCAGCGAATAGAGCTGCCTCGAGTCTTCTAAGATTGAAACAATCTTTTTATGAACAAGGTGAAAAATCAGGAAAATTATTAGCATGGCAGATTAAACAATTGGAAATTAAAACACCAATTACCAGTATTATAAGTAACGGACAGGTAGTTATAGATCCTTTAGAAATTAATAGAGCCTTTAGAGATTACTATGAAAAATTATATGATACCAAAAATGAACCTGATTTAACAAAACTAAATGGGTTTTTGAACGAACTATCTATACCGTGTATTCCAAATGAAAACAGGGAGATATTGGAGTCTAAAATTAGTCAAGAAGAAGTTGGGCTAGCCATTGATAATATGAAATCAGGAAAAAGTGCAGGACCAGATGGTCTTCCAGTTGACCTTTATAAAAAATTTAAGAATAAATTAATAAAACCTTTTTTGGAAATGGTTTTAGAAGCATTTCAAAATAATAATTTACCATCATACATAAATAATGCCTTAATTATACTGCTGCCAAAACCAGGTAAGCCCTCTAATAAATGTGAAAATATGAGACCAATAAGCCTATTAAACGCCGACCTTAAGATAATCTGTAAAATTTTAGCAAGACGAATACAAGAAATTTTACCAAATATTATTAATCGAGATCAGAATGGCTTTATAAAGGGTAGACAAGGCTTCCATAATGTAAGAAGACTATTTAATATTATTTATTTTAATAAAGAAGCACCGGATACAGCTCTCCTATCATTGGACGCCGAAAAGGCCTTTGATAGAGTTGAATGGCCCTTTCTTTTTGAAGTCCTACAAAGGTTTGGACTTGGAAATAATTTCATAAAATGGGTTCAAATAATATACAATAATGCTACAGCAGAAATCCTAACAAATAACAATATTTCAAAACCAATAAAAATCAATAGAGGATGTCGACAAGGCTGTCCACTTTCACCTTTACTGTTTACTATGGCAATTGAACCTTTAGCGATAGCGATACGTTTACATTCACAAATATATGGAATTAAAGTTGGACCAACAGAACATAAAATCTCCCTGTACGCCGATGATATAATTTTGTTTATGTCGAATCTAAAAAAATCAATTCCAACCTTGTTGAATTTAATGAAGAATTTTGGGGAAATATCAGGATATAAAATAAATAAAACTAAATCTTCAATATTAATGCTAAATGAGACCCAGAGAAATTACCCAGCCCCTGAGGTAAATCAATTCAATGTTGTAAATCAGTTTAAATATTTAGGAATCCAAATTATGCCTAAGCTAGAATCAGTCGCCAGTGTCAACTATGAAGCCTTAATGTCAGATATCAATGAGTTAACTCAGAGATGGATGTCACTACCAATGTCGATGATCGGGAGAATCAATATACTTAAAAGTAATATTTTACCTAAAATACTTTATTTATTTCAATACATTCCCTTATCACCACCTTTAGATCTATTCTCAAGAATAAAAAAAAAGTTAGTGGAATTTATATGGAACAACAGGAGGGCTAGATTACGTTTGTCTTTATTATATTTACCATTTGATCATGGAGGTCTGAAATGTCCAAATTTTATGTTGTATTATTGGTCGGCACAACTGAGGTCTATGACATATTATTTTTCATCAAATGATCTCCCTCACTGGACTGAAATGGAATCATACAATTTACCTTTACCTCTTCCCATATTCATATACTCAGATTCGGCAAAAAAATTACAAAAACAAGTTAAAAATCCATTTGTAAAGCATATGATCAAAATATGGTGTGAAGCTAAAAACTATTTAAAAGAACCACAGTTATTGTCACAATTTAGTCCAATATGGGGTAATCAATATTTTAAACCAGGGAGAGCGGACGCTGTATTTAAAGTATGGAATTTAAAAGGGATACAAAAGATTCAGGATTTATATTTGCCATGTGCAGACAACATAATGTCTTTTGAAGAGCTGAGGATCAAATTTAATCTCAATAGAACACATTTTTTTAAATATCTTCAACTTAGAAACTTTATTCGATCAAATCAAAATAAAGCTCTCACTCGACCTATTTATTCATCCTTGGAAAAAATGATGATGAAAGATAGTAAAAGAAAGGGTATTATTTCAGAGTTTTATAACTCATTGACACTATCTTCAAGTGAAAATTCACTGAAAAGATTAAACTACTGGAAAGAAGATCTGCAAATTGAAATTTCAGAGGAACAATGGGAATTGGCTTGTACAGAAGCTCAAACCAAATCAATAAATGCACGCCTTAAATTGATACATTTCAAATGGTTAATGCGGATGTATGTTACACCGGAGGAGTTAAATAGATATAACAAAAATATACCAGATACATGCACAAAATGCATGGAAAGTAAAGGAACCCTATTTCATTGTTTATGGGAATGTAGATTAATAAGAATGTTTTGGGAAGAGGTGAGGGTAACAATTGAAAAAATAATCTCAAAACAAATCATATTGAATCCTAAACTGTTTTTGTTGGGTCTGTACCCAGAAAAGCATAATTTTAATAAAAGTGAAAGAACATTCATAGACCTCAGTTTGCTTAATGCCAAAAAATGTATTGCACTATTATGGAAAAAGACTCATAGACCAGATGTGACTCAGTGGTTAAGACAGATGTTAACAAACCTTCCATTAGAAAGAATAACATATATACTAAAATCAAAGGAAATTGTGTTTGAGAATATATGGAGACCTTTTATTGATTATGTAAAAAATTTAAACATAACTCTTGAAGAAGAAGGTGAATGATGTGTGTGGACCTTGTAAATTCCAAACTGGTGAACATAATATGTATACTTATGTATTGGATTGTCTAGACTAAACAGAGGAGCATTGTTGAAGATTTGATTTTGTTGGTGGTTGTTGGTGTTTTTAGTGCATTTTTTTTTTTTTTGTAGTACTTTAGTGTTAGTGTTTGATTGTTTGTATCATGTTTGTTAAAAAAAAAAAAAAGGTTCAATAAAGATATTGTGGGAAAAAAAAAGTAAAGATTAAAAAGAAACAATAATATAACAAAGGGGAAAAAAAAATCCAACAAGGTCAAATTAAACAATAACTCCTCTGATTATACAGTTCAACATAAGTTATCCGAAATGGATGATGGCTGAAGCCGCAGTTTATACTGGCCACCCATATTCCATCCAAGAATTCAAAAGAAAAACAAAACAAGAGCGATTACAATTCGCACTTAGAATTTTCATTCAGACGCACGCAGGGCTCACTCACAGCGCGCTGCCACAGCGCTGGGTGAGCCTCGTGATGGGAGGATTAAAGCACCCTTTTAACCTTCAGTTTGCAGTGTCCGCCTGCACTTATTTTATCCACCACACTGGTGACCCTTATTTTATCCTCCACACTTTTAAGTATGCATGAGTAAATTACTATTATGAATGGGTTTTTTTCCCTTTCCTACTCTCTCAATGGAAAAACAAAACAAAACACTAGAATAAAAATACAAAAAAAAAAAAAAAATCACATATTTTTGTCATTTACGTAAACCATGACAAAAACATCCTGCAGGACAAAACATGACACTTGATATTTTCTAACCTGTTTGTATACCATCATAGACAGAGAGAGAACCTAAATTAGACAGAGCTCAGAGAGGACAAGATGAGACAGAAGAGAGGAACCAAGGAGAGGAACGTGTTCAGGCAGACGGTCTAGGAGAGGTGAGAGCAGAAGAAGGAGAGAAGGATGACACCACTAAAAAGTCCAAACACAGGACGGAGGACGTCTGGGTGGGACCCCAACTGGCCCAATAATCCAACGTTCAAGCCTCGGTTGTACAACACTTCAAATGGTAAGTTCCATATGCAAAGTTACTGTGCAAAATTTAAAAAAAAAACAAAAAACAACACAAATAAATAGTATAAAATTAACATATTCCGGTTACAATAGTGTCATCCCCCCCCCCCCCCGGAAAAATATGTTGCCACTGTGGCAAGGTCTTTAAGCCAGAGGAAACACTGTATGTGTGTGTGCTTGCGCGTGCACACACAGTGGTGTGAAAAAGTGTTTGCCCCCTTCTTGATTTCTCATTTCTTTGTATGCTTGTCACATTTAAATGTTTCAGAGCATCAAACAAATTTAAATATTAGACAAAGATAACACAAGTAAACACAAAATGTAGTTTTTAAATGAAGGTGTTTATGGGAAAGGGAAAAAAAAAAAATCCAAACCTACATGGCCCTGTGTGAAAAAGTGATTGCCTCCTAAACCTCATAACTGATTGGGCGACCCATAGCAGCAACAACTGCAATCAAGCGTTTGCAACAAGTGGCAAGGAGTCCTGTACAGCAATGTGGAGGAATTCTGGTCCACTCATCTTTGCAGAATTGTTGTAATTCAGCCACACTGGAGGGTTTTCGAGCATGAACCGCCTTTTTAAGGACATGCCACAGCATCTCAATCAGATTCAGGTCAGAACTTTGACTAGGCCACTCCAAAGTCTTCATTTTGTTTTTCTTAAGCCATTGGACTTGTTGGTTTGTTTTTGATCATTGTCCTGCTGCAGAACCCAAGTCCGCTTCAGCTTGAGGTTATGAACAGATGGCCAGACTTTCTCCTTTAGGATTTTTTGGTAGACAGCAGAATTCATGGTTCCATTTACCACAGCAAGTCTTCCAGGTCCTGAAGCAGCAAAACAGCCAGATCATCACACTACCACCACTATATTTTTACTGTTGGTATGGTGTTCCTTTTCTGAAATGCTGTGTTACTTTTACGCTGGATGTAATGGGGCACACCTTACATAAAGTTCAACTTTTTTCTCGTCAGTCCACAGAATATTTTCCCAAAAGTCTTAGGGATCATCAAGATGTTTTCTGGCAAAACTGAGATGAGCCTTTATGTTCTTTATGCTCAGCAGTGGGTTTTCGTCTTGGAACTCTGCCATCCAGGCCATTTTTGCCCAGTCTCTTTCTTATGGTGGAGTCATGAACACTGACCTTAAGTGAGGCAAGTGAGGCCTGCAGTTCTTTGGATGTTGTTGTGGGATCTTTTGTGACCTCTTGGATGGGTTGTCGCTGCGCTCTTGGGGTAGTTTTGGTCAGCTGGCCATTCCTGGGAAGGTTCACCACTGTTTCATGTTTTCGCCATTTGTGGATAATGGCTCTCACTGTGGTTTGCTGCAGTCCCAAAGCTTTGGAAATGGCTAGAAAATTGAACTCAGCTTTCCAAAGACGTGATAAACCACAGTTAATTTATGTTTTAACGGGGGGACAATCACTTTTTTAGTGATTTTTTTTAGAGATTTTTTTTTTTTTTTTTACCCTTAATAATAAACACCTTCAATTAAAAACTACATTTTGTGTTTACTTGTGTTATCTTTGTCTAATATTTAAATTTGTTTGATGATCTGAAACAAGTGTGACAAACATACAAAAAAAATGAGAAATCAGGAAGGGGGCAAGCACTTTTTCCACACCCACCCACCGACAATTATTTCTGTCATGTCCGCCAGCTCAGCTTCCTACTGGCACAGCTCCTTCTTCTTTTGTTTGGGGCTCTTGGTAATGTTTTACCTCACCTGTTTAAGCCTGCACACCTGTGAAAATCACTGTTGTCATCAGTCTCTGCCTTAATATAACTAGTGCATACCCGTAGAAACCAAGTATAAGCAAGTATTTCTGCATGCCCGTAGAAAGCCGGTGTAAGCAAGCACGTCACCACTTGTTCAGGAATGCCTGGCTTACAAGTGTTATGTTTTAAATACCATAGTATAGAGTCCATACTATGGTGTCTGTATGACGTCCTATAGACAGCATGTAGAAGTGACTGTGTCTATATGACGTCATGTAGACATCACAGGCGGTTGTATGCTCTTTTAGCGAGTTCTATGATCGTGACACACTGACAGACACACACACACACAGAGATTTCTTGCTTTAATAGAGTGATGTATCCTATTATAAAAAGTTCCCATAGCTAAATAAAATAATGACCCATCAAACATGAGTTGCAAACTTGAACTTTAGAGCTTAATCTGAAGTGTTTGTAGCAACAAAATTAAATAATAGATGTTAAAGTGTAAAAACTCAAATAGCAGCTCTGCTGCTCCATAAAGGCTGTTGTAACTGCGTGTTAAAAACTAGAGTAATATTCAACTTCATCACTCTATTAAAGCAAGAAATCTGTATGTGTATCTATCACGTTTATACGACATCTCAGGCATCATAGGACGACTCGCGATTCCAATATGACGGCACAGACAAATGTGTCTTTATGATGTCATATACATCAAGCCAACGGCACATAGAAAAATGTGTCTTTATGATATTATATACATCAAGCCTGCCTTCATGTCTGTATGATGTCATATACAGTGACATCAGGCAACATGATGTCATATACATCAAGACTGCCTTCATGTCTTTAAAGCACATTTATAGGACATCATAGGACGGCCTACAATCTCCGCCTGATCATCATAGGAGGCCATGTCTTTAAAGCACGTTTATAGACATCATAGGACAGCCTATGATCTCCGCCTGATCATCATAGGACGTCCTATGATGTCATATACATCAAGGCTGCCTTCATGTCTTGATGTCATATACAGTGAGTCCATGCCGGAAAGCCTCTTTTTGCTCAGATCTATTTTCATGATCCTGTCCATGAACAGGAATTACGACGCACCTATCCCTCAACCAGTGGTCTCAATGAAGAAGAAGAAGACCCACCAGATGGGGAGCAATAGAATGATGACAACTGCTGCACGTCAGAAAAGATGCCATGAAGAAGAAACACCTGAGGTTCCAGCAGTACATCGCACCCGTCTGAGACAGGAGGACACCCTTCACCAGCATAGGGTATGACAGACTTCAAGGCCTGTTTCTAGGACATCATATGACGGCCTATGATCCCTGCCTCATCATCATAGGATGTCCTATGAATTCAGGCATCATAGGACGATTCGCGATGCCTACATGACGGCAAATGTGTAACCTTGATGAATGCCAGTCTACACTACAAATGTGTAAAATGTCAAGCAAAGCGCTGATTTTCTCTGGGTGCTCCGGTTTCTGGGTTTCTACGGGCATGCACGGGCCTTCCTGAACAAGGTCGAAAGCCACTTTTTGCTTAGATCTATTTTCAGGATCGTGCCCATGAACTGGAATTACGACGCACCTATCCCTCAACCAGTGGTCTGAACGAAGAAGACCCACCAGAGGGAGAGCAATGGAATGAGGACAACTGCTGCACGTCAGAAAAGATGCCATGAATATGAAACACCTCAGGTTCCAGCAGTACGCCGCAGGCATGACTGTCAACAACACAGCCGTCTGAGACAGGAGGAGACCCTTCAGCAACGGGCATGCAGGAATACTTGCTTATACTTGGGTTTCTACGGGCATGGACGGGTATGCATGGGTATGTACTAGTTAAAGTAAAAAAAGAAAATAAGCTAGTCCATCCTGTTTGAAACGTTGCTCGGTCTAACTAACTAACTTGCACTTATATTTCTAGTCACAAAGACCACTCAAAGCGCTTTCACTAGTATTAACCCTCTATTCTAAGGGCCTATAGGAGACAGATATCTAGGGACAATTTAGAACAACCAATTAACCTAACATGCATGTCTTTTGGATTGTGGGAGGAGACCGGAGCCCCCGGAGTAAACCCACGCAGCACAGGGAGAACATGCAAACTCCACACAGAAAGGTTCCAACCCCTGCCAGCCTGGGGATTTGAACCTGGAACCTTCTAGCTGTAAGGCAACTGTGCTAACCACTGCACAAGTTTAAAAGTTTAATTAGGCTTCAGATGAAAATCAAAAGCACTTTTTCCAGTCTAAAAAATGAACAGTGAAATATTTAAGCTGTTTTAAATTTATTTGTGATGATTATGGTTATTTTTTAAAATTAAAATTACAAATCATGTTATTATAATTTACCAGTACCGTATTTTTGGAACTATAAGGCGCACCGGATTATAAGGCGCACTATCAATGTACGGTCTATTTGATGGTCTATTTTCATACATAAGGCGCACCGGATTATAAGGCGCATTAAACCGAGGTAGTCGGATCCGGGGAAAAAAATTTTTTTTGCGTGCATGGAAAGAAAATCCTATCTATAGTCATTATAGACACATATAGAGCGATTGCGAGTGTGAATGACCTGTTCCACGAGCAGGTGGAACATTTGTGGTCCGTGGCTGTTTACATCGCCATATTGGCCAGGACACTCGTTAGGTACTCGCTCGGTACTCAATACGGCTCGCTCTCCGGCGGCGGCCCTGATAAGTAAACATATGCCGGGACGCTTGAATTCTTTCGTCCCAAAAATCTCATTTTTGAATATTAATTACAGCTAAACGGGAGCAGTTTCAATGCCGAAATTTCACATACAAATCCTATATATGTGTTCTATACACCAGAATCAGAATCAGAATCAGGTTTATTGCCATTGTTCATGTAATACACAAACTAGGAATTTGTCTCGGTACAATGCTGCAACATTAAACATGATAAGATAAGAGAAATAAACTATACATGTAATAAAGTGTAGGATAAGATTAAGTGATACTGGTCAACAATTAAAATATATATTAGCCAGCAGCAGATACTGTGGAGAACTATATAGTGCAGTCGGTAATGCAGAAAGAAAACAGTGATGATTGACATGAGTCTGGTTGAGCTGCTGTACATGGTGCACGAGAGTCAATAAGTCACTTAGTGTTCAGCAGTCTAATGGCAGAGGGGAAGAAGCTGTTCATGTGACGGGAGGTTTTAGTCTGGATGGACCGAAGTCTTCTACCAGAGGGGAGGGGGGCAAACAGTACGTGACCAGGGTGTGAGGGATCGGCTATGATCCGGCCAGCACGCCTCCGGGTCCTGGAGATGTACAGATCCTGGAGAGATGGGAGCTTGCAGCCGATCACCTTCTCAGCAGTGCGCACGACGCGCTGCAGCCTTAGTCTGTCCCTGGCAGTGGCTCCTGCGTACCACACGGTTATGGAGGTGGTGAGGATGGACTCGATGATGGCTGTGTAGAACTGCACTAACATCTTGGTGGGTAGCTTGAGCTTCCTCAGCTGCCGCAGGAAGAACATTCTCTGCTGGGCTTTTTTGATGAGTGAGCTGATGGTCAGCTCCCATTTGAGGTCCCTGGTGATGGTAGTGCCTAGGAAGCGGAAGGAATCAGCAGTGGTGATGGGAGAGCCTGAGAGGGTGAGGGGGGGCAGAGGAGTAGTGACTTTCCTGAAGTCTACAATCATCTCCACTGTCTTCAGAGCGTTCAGCTGCAGGTTGTTATTGCTGCACCAGGACGCCAGCTGGGCCACCTCTCTCCTGTAGGCGGACTCGTCGCCGTTGGAGATGAGCCCGATGAGGGTGGTGTCGTCCGCAAACTTGATCAACTTGACAGACTGGTGGCTGGAGGTGCAGGAGTTGGTGTAAAGGGAGAAGAGTAGGGGGGAAAGTACACAGCCCTGGGGTGATCCGGTGCTGATGCTAGTATAGTCTGAGACAGTCTTTCCCAGCCGCACATGCTGCCTCCGGTCCGTCAGGAAGTCGATGATCCACCTGCAGAGGGAGTCAGGCACATTGAGCAGGGACAGCTTGTCCCGGAGCAGAGCGGGGCGGATGGTGTTGAATGCGGAGCTGAAGTCCACAAACAGGATCCTGGCGTAGGTTCCCGGGGAGTCCAGGTGCTGCAGGATGGAGTGGAGGGCCAGGTTGACTGCGTCGTCTACAGACCTGTTGGCTCGGTAGGCAAACTGCAGCGGGTCCAGGAGAGGGGTGGTGATGGACTTGAGGTGGGACAGGACCAGGCGCTCAAAGGACTTCATGACTACAGAGGTGAGCGCTACAGGTCTGTAGTCATTAAGTCCAGTGATCCGTGGCTTCTTGGGGACAGGGATGATGGTGGAGGATTTGAGGCAGGACGGCACGTGGCATAACTTAAGGGAGGTGTTAAAAATGTCTGTGAATACAGGAGCCAGCTGTTTCGCACAGAGTCTCAGGGTGGAGGGAGACACGCCGTCTGGGCCGGGGGCCTTGCGCGGGTTCAGTCTGGAGAACTGTTTGAGCACATCCTGCTCACTGATGATAAGGGGAGGGGGGGAGGAGGGGGGAGGTGCCTTAAATGAAGTAGCGAATGTGGAGGCTGTGGAGCTGGAGGGAGGGGGGGAGTTGGACACAGATGACGAGGTGTCAAAACGGGCATAGTGTTGGGACAGTCTTTGACAAAGGGCTTTGTCATCCTGACCTTTAGGAGCCTTAGGTCGATAGTTGGTGATTTGCCTCAGTCCTCTCCACACAGAAGCCGAATCATTAGCAGTGAACTGCTGCTGGAGTCTCTCTGAGTATAGAGATTTAGCCCTCTTCAGCTCTCTGTTAAACCGGTATTTAACCTCCCTGTAGCAGTCCCTGTCTCCACTTTTCAGCGCTGCTTCCTTCTCCTTCCTGATCTGTCTGAGCTTAGCTGTGAACCAGGGTTTGTCATTAGAGTAACTCACCCTGGTGCGTGATGGAAGAATGTTCTCTTCACAAAAGTGGATATATGAGTTCACAGTGTCCGTGTACTCATCCAGATCATGCGTGGCTCCTTTAAGCATGCCCCAGTCAGATATTTCCATGCACGTTTCCAGCTTCTCCTCAGCATCACTGGTCCGTATCTTCGTAGTGCTCACAACAGGTTTAGTGAGCTTCAATCTCTGTCTGTATGTGGGAATGAGGTGAACCATCACGTGATCAGATAATCCCATCTGAGTTAACCATCGGCATAACCATCGGCTTTTGGGTATCTACTACCTCGCGAGGTAGTCAGATCTGGGAATTTTTTTATTTATTTATTTTTTTTTTTGCGTGCATGGAAAGAAAAGCCTATCTATAGTCATTACAGACACATATAGCACGACTGTCTGTGAGTGTGAATGACCTGTTCCACAAACAAATGTACGTTTTTTGGTCCGTGGCTGTTTACATCACCATATTGGCCAGGATACTCGCTCAGTACTTGATACGGCTTGCTCTCCGGCGGCAGCCCCAAGAAGTAAACAAATGCCGGTACGCTTGAATTCTTTCGTCCCGAAAATATCATTTTTGAATATTAATTACAGCTAAACAGGAGCAGTTTCGATCCACGATCCATTGGCAGATAGTGGCGTAACTCGCTAGCAATTTAACTTTGAACGACCTGTTGACACCAATATCTAGCGGTTGGAGTTCTTTGGTTAATCCACCCGGAATGATGGCAAGCTCCGAATTAGTTTGCTTCACTTGGGTTTTTGACAGTATCGGTGGGATGGGCGCACATGGAGTCGCAGATCAATAGGGACGGAGATTTGTGGAAAAAGCTATCTGGCCATTATGTTGAGCACACTCCGCGAGGCTCCTGACTACCGTAATGCTCCAACAATCCATCAAGTGGTTCGGCTTCGTAGCTTACCAAAGTCGTACTAAAACATTTTTGACAGATTTTTGAGCACCGTGTACCACGTAAAATCGGTTCGAGGTCAGTAAGCACAACCAGAATTAATATATAAGGCGCACCGGATTATAAAGCGCACTGTCGATTTTTGAGAAAATTAAAGGATTTTAAGTGCGCCTTATAGTCCAAAAAATACGGTACACTAATATTCAGAATGAAGGCTGATATTACAGCGACAATAATAGAGAATACGAAAAAGAGTAAGCTGCTCCTGTAATTCACCCATTTACTGCAATTAACATATACCTAGCATAATGGAAGCAGCTCAGCTGTCAGCAATCATCGTAAGAGATTACTGTCCGACAGCATGTAAACTATTTAAACAGCACACACTCATAGTGTGGTCAGTTTTCTAAAGCTGAGAGAGTTGCTCAATAAGAAGCGTTAACATTACTTGCTAACCTTACCAGTGCAGTCTGCTGACAGGTGGCCACAGACGGAGGAACAGAGAGGTGGAGGGAATGGATGCATCGCTGTAGTACAGCTGTGATATGACAACACTGCTTTACAGTCTACATTTAACTTGTTTCATTTATTAATTTTTGGTAAAATCCTTTCATACTTTGGCAACTTTTGGCCTTCTCCATGATTTTCTCTCCGTGTCACCATGATGCGTTCCTCTTCTTCTTTACTGGAACAGTTAAACTGAACATTTCCACAGCATTTGTCAACAATAAAAATTTTATGATCGATGTTATAGATGTCAACTAATCGTTTCAGCTCTACTTTGCACCCCACAACCTCAATGACCTGAGGGTCGCCCCTCAAGAAGAGTGGAATGCCATGCTTCAACAGCTAATAAGTCGACTTGTGAACAGCATGAGACGTCGTCAAGCTGTAACTGATGCTCAAGAGCACACAAAAAGTTATTGAGACATTGACATTTTTTGGTGTGGCATACCCACCACTGTTGTTGGCGTTTGTTTCAATAAATTGTTTGAAATGAGGAAATCACCATTGCATGCTTCTACTTAAATGCCCTACTTTCATGATATCACTGTAGCGTGAACTGAATGGCAAAGGGTGCAGATCCCTAGTCCAGAAGGAGTATTGTTTTTCATAAAATCATTAAAACCAGATCTCCTGACCTTTGACTTTGAAGCATAACTTGGATGCAGACCCACCTGAGGATCATTGTGAGTAAGTTTGGCAAACATCAAGGTCATTTCCTAGGATAGTATTGATTTTACTGAAATCTGTTAAGTGCCCAGGTCTCCTGACCTTTGACCTCAACTTGGATGGAGAACCACCTGAGGATCATTGTGAATGAATTTTCTGAGCATTGGAGCAAATGGCTAGGAAGAGTAGTGATTCCTATGAAATGTGGATGGACGGATGGGCAGACGGATGGACGCCATGTCATTGCATTAGCTCCTTTTGGCTTCACCAGAATGATATTTAAAAAAAAAAGTATTACAACCACAGTCAAGTTATGACTATCAATAGGGATGGGAATTATTTACCTTTTTGTTCTTATTAAAGACAAAAACAGAAAGAGGTTTTTACCTTCTTTACATGTTACGACTGTTCACTGCAGCCTTCGTCAGAAGGTCGCAACTCTTTTCCCTGCAAAACTGCAACCTCTCACAAAACTGCAACCTTGTCTCACAAATGTGAAACTTTCATGTCATGAATTCGCATGAATATTTTCAGAAAACTGCAACTTTCCTCTCAGAAAATGGCAACCACCCTCTCAGAAAATTGCAAATTGTCTCTTGTAAATGTGCAACTTTTTCAAAAATTTGTGACTGCAAAACTGCAACTTCTCTCTCATGAATTTTTTTTTTACCTTATTCCTGTAAATTTTCAGCATTTTCTTGTAATTATGCACATTCATCTAGATGGTGGCTAAATCCTCAATTAAACTACAATTTGCAATGTTTAAATTGGCATCTTTTATCACACTATCAGTTGAAACATGTAAAGAAGGTAAAAACATCTTTCTATTTTTGTCTTTAATAAGAACAAAAAGGTAAATAATTAAAAGAAGACAAAATGAACCTACTTGAGCCATTACAGGGATGGGAATTGATAAGATTTTATCAATAGCAATGGCATAGTCAATTTTTCTTATGGACCGGATTCTTTATTGATTCCCTTATCAATCCTTGATAGGTTTTCTGTGTGGAAACATGCAGGCCTTCAGGGTTTCAGTATCAATGCAGGAGTTTTATTATTTTTCTAACTTTAAACAGTGCTTCTTCTCTTAAAAAGACATAACATTGACAACAGACTAAACATGCTTTCCTTAGAAAAATGGGCATTTATGCCTTGTAATGTTAAATGTTTAAATGCTGAAAAGCAATAAATGAAGGTATAAATGCAATACTTAAGCTATTAGAAACAACAGCACAATTATGTTATTTTCGCCATCAAAAATATACAGTGGGGCAAAAAAGTATTTAGTCAGCCACCAATTGTGCAGGTTCTCCCACTTAAAAGACGAGAGAGGTCTCCAATTTTCATCATAGGTATACCTCAACTATGAAAGACAAAATGAGAAAAAAAATCCAGAAAATCACATTGAAGGATTTTTAATGAATTAATTGGTAAATTCCTCGGTAAAATAAGTATTTGGTCACCTACAAACAAGCAAGATTTCTGGCTCTCACAGACCTGTAACAACTTCTTTAAGAGGCTCTTCTGTCCTCCACTCATTACTTGTATTAATGGCACCTGTTTGAACTCGTTATAAGTATAAAAGACACCTGTCCACAACCTCAAACAGTCAGACTCCAAACTCCACTATGGCCAAGACCAAAGAGCTGTCAAAGGACACCAGAAACAAAATTGTAGACCTGCACCAGGCTGGGAAGACTGAATCTGCAATAGGTAAGCAGCTTGGTGTGAAGAAATCAACTGTGGGAGCAATTATTAGAAAATGGAAGACATACAAGACCACTGATAATCTCCTTCGATCTGGGGCTCCACACAAGATCTCACCCCGTGGGGTCAAAATGATCACGAGAACGGTGAGCAAAAATCCCAAGAACCACATGGGGGGACCTAGTGAATGACCTGCAGAGAGCTGGGACCAAAGTAACAAAGGCTACCATCAGTAACTAACACTATGCCACCAGGGACTCAAATCCTGCAGTGCCTGACGTGTCCCCTTGCTTAAGCCAGTACAAGTCCAGGCCCGTCTGAAGTTTGCTAGAGAGCATTTGGATGACCCAGAAGAGGATTGGGAGAATGTCATATGGTCAGATGAAACCAAAATAGAACTTTTTGGTAAAAACTCAACTTGTTGTGTTTGGAGGAGAAGGAATGCTGAGTTGCATCCAAAGAACACCATACCTACTGTGAAGCATGGGGGTGGAAACATCATGCTTTGGGGCTGTTTTTCTGCAAAGGGACCAGGACGACTGATCTGTGTAAAGGAAAGAATGAATGGGGCCATGTATCGTGAGATCTTGAGTGAAAACCTCCTTCCATCAGCAAGGGCACTGAAGATGAAACGTGGCTGGGTCTTTCAGCATGACAATGATCCCAAACACACCGCCCGGGCAATGAAGGAGTGGCTTCGTAAGAAGCATTTCAAGGTCCTGGAGTGGCCTAGCCAGTCTCCAGATCTCAACCCCATAGAAAATCTTTGGAGGGAGTTGAAAGTCCGTGTTGCCCAGCAACAGCCCCAAAACATCACTGCTCTAGAGGAGATCTGCATGGAGAAATGGGCCAAAATACCAGCAACAGTGTGTGAAAATCTTGTGAAGATTTACAGAAAACGTTTGACCTCTGTCATTGCTAACAAAGGGTATTTAACAAAGTATTGAGATGAACGTTTGTTATTGACCAAATACTTATTTTACCGAGGAATTTACCAATCAATTCATTAAAAATCCTTCAATGTGATTTTCTGGATTTTTTTTTCTCATTTTGTCTCTCATAGCTAAGGTATACCTATGATGAAAATTGGAGACCTCTCTCATCTTTTAAGTGGGAGAACTTGCACAATTGGTGGCTGACTAAATACTTTTTTGCCCCACTGTACATAGTGTACTTGGGTGGAATTTTAGCATGTTATTTTTTTTTTTTAAATATAAACCGTATATACACCCACACATGCATAAAATATTCAACTGTATATAAGCTTACTGGTAAAACCTCAAGACAATGGTCAGTCTGGGAAGGAATCAAGGTCAGTATTCATCTGGAACCTACGTTACCCATACCACCTACAGAAACCTCAGCTGCTCTACAGTCACAAATGGATGCAAACCTTTCACTACAAACTTCATTACGGCTCCACGTGCAGGTAACATTGATGGTTTTTCCTGGCAAGGAGCGGAGGGTGAGCAGGTTGGTAAAACCTCAGAGTTACCTGTTGCTGTCATCCTCTACAAAGAATGAGATCATATTTAAATAACAGACGTTTTTAGTTGGGTTTTGTCAGTTAAAAAAAACTGGATTAAACTTAGCCTGCAAAGCTGCTAGCACTACACTAATATACTACTATTAATAATAAGCTAATATTACAGTCACTAACGGAAATGCTACTGCTTGGGAAGCAAGTGTGGGCGCACTTCACAGACTGTCAAACACATTGCAGTCTTTAATTTTATTCCATGCTGCCATGTCAAGAGATGTTTCAACATCTCGTGTTTATGCTTCTGACACTTTTGTTGTCCTATTATTCTATGTACTGGTGTGCCGTCTTGGCCAGGTCTCCCTCAAAAAAAAAAAGAGATGGCAATCTAAAGGGACTTCCTGGTTAAATAAAGGTTAAAAAAAAAAAATTATCCTGCGGTAGTGACGGCGTCATGCTGTTGCTTGATAACGGCAGTGTGTGACATCATGACGCATGCCATTTAAAAAAAAAAAAAAAAAAAAGCACGAAAGTGTCTGAAACCACAGCATCGATAAGAGGAACTGATAACAGAGCGGTAAGATTCTGGGAGATTAAAAAATTTAGAACCGGTTCCCAAGAGGAACCGGTTTTCTATTCCCATCCCTAACGATCAAACAGGTCTACAGGTGAGGTATGCACTTACAGTTTGTGTACGAGGTGATTGCGCAGGTCCTGAGTGACATGCTCATGCCAGGCTTTCCTGGAGCCTGTTGTAGAGATAGGTGCTGCTGTGGGTAGGTTTCCCATTGATCCCACAGCCGACCCGTCCGTCAGCAGCTGACTGGAAGAAGATAAACAGGAACATCAAGTCACATAAACACTTTACAAATATCCACACATCTGTTCTGTTCATGTTTAGTGTGAAAAGGCAAGGTGTCTGCAAGTGCAATGCATTTAATATTAGTTATAGGTGGATACTGACTTGTTAGTGTTGAGTGTGTTGGAAAGGGAGTCTGTGTGTAGGTTTGTTTGTTCTGAAGTTGTCACACCCATTGCTGCTCCAAGAGCCATCTGGTTACCTGTAAAGACAGATTTTGAAAAAACGTGATTCAAACAAAACTGAATTTGTTCAGCTTCTTTACATACATTTTTAGATGTTTTTCAGTTTACAGACAGACTGTTCTACAACAGCACAAAAAACATCTAGATATAAAATCACCCCATTTAACTTTACCAAGTGCACTGATGGGTCTCAACTGCTGTGGAAGCTGTTGTTGTTGGGCTTGAGTGTTCTGTGCCACTGTTGTCTGTCCTGGGACCTGCTGGGCTTGAGTCTGGCCTGTAGCCTGACTGCTGTAGGGTAGCCCAAGTGCTGCGTAGGCTCTCTGCATTGAGCTGGGATCTATAGGTGCTGAGGTATTGATGGTGGGTGCGCTGGGCTGGCCAACACCAACAGAGGACATGGGATTCTGGAGGCCTGCATTAGGAGAGCTCAGCATGGCTGGGGAGGGAGAGAGGGAGGGAGAGAATAATCAGACTAACTATAATCACAACAGCTCTTGATGTTGACCACATAGCTTATTTTACAAGGGATAGAGACAACACTCTGACCTCCTAGCCAAAGGGTTTCACACTTATTCACGTCCCAACTGGTTGGTAGACAGAAACAGCAACACGCAGCACAGACTATTCTAAGATCTCAGTTCTTTGGTGAGGAAACAAATGCAGCATGTCAAGCAAGGATTTTTTTTTTGTGGTATGAATTTAATATGAGGCGACAAAATGTGACATCAACCTAATTACACTATTGGCTGCGACATCCTCATGGACCACAGTAGTCTCATCATCCAACTGCTCAGACCTGTAAAAAAAAAAATTTAAAGTATTTTTTTCATCATCATCATGATCTTCTCTCGGCTGCCCCCTTAGGGCCTTTTCCACGGGCCCCTCTTTCCCCAGCACCGCACCAGGGCCCCGGTGTTTGTGCATTTTCCATGAGCCCCAGCACCGGTTAGCAGGCGCGATTTTCGTACCTGATCGCGGGCAGGGTCCGTCTCAGCCCCGGCTCAGCCGGCCCGGGGCTGTGATGTGACGTCAACAGACTGCTCGCCGCTGATTGGTCAGGTCGTAACGTCACGATTATAGCGACAGTCTTCCCCGTCTTCTGATAACAGCCATTGCAATATTGTCATGGACTAAGTCGGTCACGGAGTGAATATGATATTAATACAGACAGCGTTGTAGGTTTTGCGGCACTCTACACCGTGGTCCAATGAAGAGGTGCGGAGTTTTCTCTGCTTTGTGGCAGATCCACAGTGAGGAGTGACCCGGACCTATAAGGCTGCACAGAAACCTGAGTTTGGACCAGCTGTAGACGAAAACCATCTATTTATATGGTGAGTGATTTTTAATAATGTGCATCTGCTTGCTTATTTATCCTATTGGTGGTACGGTCACTTTTTTTTGAGCCATTACAGTGCTGTTCTGTGCTGGCTAACGTTTTAAAGCTAACGTTTTTAAATTTGCTAGCTAGCAAGTACCAACTGGTGAATCGCGCATGTTTTCTCCTAAATATTCGCTTGTCAGAGCAAAACGATGAAATATGTTAATCCTGGTTAAAGTCCTGGTTTGCGTTTTTTATTCCACTTTGGTCCTGGGCATTAAATTGTGTGCTGTTCTGTGATGGCTAACGTTTTCTAGCTAACGTTTGCTGAAGCCACAGTAAAAACAAATGATTTTTAATGTAACGCAGCCCCTGAAAAATCTACCGAAGCGCAGCTACATGAAAACTGTGGTTAAATACAACAACGAAGTACTTTATTGTCACATTCAAATAGTAATCGCTCCTGTTTTGTTTTTCTTTTGAATACTTGGATGAAATATGGTGGGCAATATAAGCTGCGGCTTCAGCCATCACCCATTTCAGATAACCTATGTTGAACTGTATAATCAGAGGAGTTATTGTTTAATTTGACCTTGTTAAATTTTTTTCCCATTTGTTATATTATTCTATTTTATTTTAATCTTTACCTTTAATCAACCCGAAATTAAGATTCATTCATTAATTCACATTCCACCACTGGCTTTTAGCAACAAGTGTATTTCCCAAATATGTGTTAAATTTGCTTTAACGAACCACCACCCATTTGTCTTTTGTCTAGGCAAGACGGAAAATGTCCACCCCAACTGGACCTTGCCTCACTATTTACAGAGATGCAGGCTGAAGATCTGCTGGACCAGGACCAGGGGCCGATCCGGTTGCTTCTCAGTGAGGGAGCGTGGCAGCCGTGTGTGACCCATTCAAATTTTATTCTTTTTTACAGTTTGAATTTTGCACATTCTGAATAATCTGGAATTTGCTGCTGATTATAATAAAGAATTTAGTGACTTAAGTGTTTGCATCATGATTTTCCATTTTGTCTGTTAAGACACCGTTGGGAAAAGAGTCAACTGTACAAAGGATTTATCTGTGACCTTGAAAATAAAGGCTCATTTTTAAGAAAAAAGTAACCAACACAATAATTTTATTAACTGAACACTGTATTGTTGGATGTATATGGAGGAATTCTGGGTCATATTAGCATCTGCTCTTCATCATAATGGGTTTTGGGCAGGGGTGGCAAAGACCCTGCAGGCTTTACCTCCAACCAGTGTCTTCAACAGCAGACTCCACTGAACTTCTTCCACTGACTGATCAGTGACAACACCTGCTGAAGAGACTGGGTAGAAGAGAGAACCTGCAGTGTCTTGACCCCCCATGACAACTGATTGGAAGCCCCTGGATTAGGTTTAATGGGATTTAAAATTTAACACAAACTGCTTTATGGTTCATAATATTATATAATACAATATGGCTCATAATTTGGATGAGACTTACACCCAACCAAAAGTGATTTCTCAAAATGCTGGATTGTTCTTAGCTTTGCCAATCTTTCAGTGTTTAATTTGTGCCACATGGTGGTAACCTTCAGATATATAAAAAAGAGACATCTGCCAAAAATTCACAGGTTTATTGTCAGTGCAATTCCCAGTGCAATACTACATGAATGCATGTATAGTACATTGTTGATGCAGAGAATATACATTTCTACAGTACATGTATTGAGGAAATCAATTATTTTCCATGTGACCTTACAACTGCATTATTTTAATTGCCTTTTTGTAATTAAAGTTTTTATTGACTTTATACAAGATGGTACTACACATACAGTGGGGTAAAAAAGTATTTAGTCAGCCACCAATTGTGCGAGTTCTCCCACTTAAAAGATGAGAGAGGTCTTCAATTTTCATCATAGGTATACCTCATCTATGAGAGACAAAATAAGAAAAAAAAAAATCCAGAAAATCACACTGAAGGATTTTTAATGAATTAATTGGTAAATTCATTGGTAAAATAAGTATTTGGTCAATAACAAAAGTTCATCTCAATACTTTGTTATACAGTGGTACCTCTACTTATGAACGTCTCTACATACGGAATTTTCAGGTTACGAGACGCCTCAACGGGAAAATATTGCCTCTAGTTACGAACGAAATTTCAGGATACGAAAGGCAAAAAAGTACGCGCTCCTCGCAGCTTCCGTAGTTTACCGAACGTAAACATACCTGTAGCTGCTCTGCCATTGGCTATCGCCTAGCATCTTCCTGGTATCCCATTGGCCACGAAGTTTTTTTTTTTTTTTTTTCAAAAACTTTATGCGTTTGGTTGATCTCGCCAAAGAATATGGCCGTAATACATCAACGATCAGCACGGTATTAAAACAAAACGAAGCACTTACAAGCCGACAAAAGCAAACGTCCTTGGATCAGAACATGAACCAAAGAAGGCAAACGGTGACGACGTCGACGACGATAGCAGTTAAAGGGTAAATGAACATAATTTTTATTATTCTTTCTCTTTTATTATTCTTTCTCTCATTTTAAACTCTCATTTTATGTTTATTGTGCAGTAATCTAATTGTAACATGTATTTGTTACATGTTTTGATGCGTTTTTACGATTTATACAAAATTTATGCCCGAATTTTGGGGGCTTGGAACGGATTACGGCATTTACATGTAAAACGCGCCTCTACTTACGAATTTTTCACGTTACGAGAATTCTTCCGGAACGAATTAAATTCGTAAGTAGAGGTACCACTGTATACCCTTTGTTGGCAATGACAGAGGTCAAACGTTTTCTGTAAGTTTTCAAAAGGTTTTCACACACTGTTTCTGGTATTTTGGCCCATTCCTCCATGCAGATCTCCTCTAGAGCAGTGATGTTTTGGGGCTGTCACTGGGCAACACAGACTTTCAACTCCCTCCAAAGATTTTCTATGGGGTTGAGATCTGGAGACTGGCTAGGCCACTCCAGGACCTTGAAATGCTTCTTACGAAGCCACTCCTTCGTTGCCTGGGCGGTGTGTTTGGGATCATTGTCATGCTGAAAGACCCAGCCACGTCTCATCTTCAATGCCCTTGCTGGTGGAAGGAGGTTTTCACTCAAAATCTCACGATACATGGCCCCATTCATTCTTTCCTTTACACGGATCAGTCGTCCTGGTCCCTTTGCAGAAAAACAGCACCAAAGCATGATGTTTCCACCCCCATGCTTCACAGTAGGTATGGTGTTCTTTCTCTTCCAAACACGACAAGTTGAGTTTTTACCAAAAAGTTCTATTTTGGTTTCATCTGACCATATGACATTCTCCCAACCCTCTTCTGGATCATCCAAATGCTCTCTAGCAAACTTCAGACAGGCCTGGACATATACTGGCTTAAGCAGGGGGACACGTCTGGCACTGCAGGATTTCAGTCCCTGGCAGCGCAGTGTGTTTCTGATGTAGCCTTTGTTACTTTGGTCCCAGCTCTCTGTAGGTCATTCACTCGGTCCCCCATGTGGTTCTGGGATTTTTGCTCACTGTTCTCGTGATCATTTTGACCCCACAGGGTGAGATCTTGTGTGGAGCCCCAGATCAAGGGAGATTATCAGTGGTCTTGTATGTCTTCCATTTTCTAATAATTGCTCCCACAGTTGATTTCTTCACACCAAGCTGCTTACCTATTGCAGATTCAGTCTTCCCAGCCTGGTGCTGGTCTACAATTTTGTTTCTGGTGTCCTTTGACAGCTCTTTGGTCTTGGCCATAGTGGAGTTTGGAGTCTGACTGTTTGAGGTTGTGGACAGGTGTCTTTTATACTGATAACGAGTTCAAACAGGTGCCATTAATACAGGTAACGAGTGGAGGACAGAGGAGCCTCTTAAAGAAGAAGTTACAGGTCTGTGAGAGCCAGTAGGTGACCAAATACTTATTTTACTGAGGAATTTACCAATTAATTCATTAAAAATCCTTCAATGTGATTTTCTGGATTTTTTTTTTCTTATTTTGTCTCTCATAGTTGAGGTATACCTATGATGAAAATTGGAGACCTCTCTCATCTTTTAAGTGGGAGAACTTGCACAATTGGTGGCTGACTAAATACTTTTTTGCCCCACTGTACTGATCTTCCAAGTATCACATCAGTCTCCAAAAAGGATAAATAGGGTGAAAAAAAATATATGTATACATATACTGGATTACAAAGCAAGGATATCAGTGAGGGAAGGCAATAACCCCCCCCCCCCCAGGAAAAAAAAAACAGAGAAAGACAGGTCTTCATTAACATTACCTATTTTTAACTATTTTACATAATTGCCTTTAATCCTAGATCAAGTTTGTTTTGGCCTATAATACATCATAACTATAAAATATATCTTATACGTAACTCAGTACTGTTTACTTTTTGAATAGGTATTTTGTGGCTAATATAGTTATTAAACTGGCAATCAAGTTGTGTCAGCTGATCAATTTTTTCTATGACCACACCTCAGACTGCTGCAGAAGCAGGTACAGTCTCTCCATGATTTTCACACAGAGCAGAGTAATTTGTTGTACAGGAAATGAACGTTTCTACAGAAATTCTTAAGCTTGGTGAAGGTGTACAGTCATTAGTGCCAGGCTGATGACAGTGAGAGGCGATGCTGAGCCAGAACGACCATTTGAAGAGGTAATTTCTCAACAACAGAGCCATCTGAAACACACACACACAGCATACATATTTTAGTACCTAACTTGCAGACATTACAGTGTAGCACGACGTACTTACAGCAAACTAGCATTAGCAACCATTAGCTTACCTAGTTTGTATCCTCATGTCTTCAGCTCTCCCAGAAGCTGCAGAACTATTCCAGAGTGTTTAGTCTCGCTGCCCGTACCCTTAGCTGGCGGTGCTTTTTGGTATTTACGGCGAAAAAAGCCACAAACCGAGGAGTCGTCTTGTAGAGCAGCCATGTTATGTTTGTTTGGGTCGCGCGCTTCACGTCACGAGAGTGAAGCACCGCCTTGCTGTTAAGAAATCCCACCCAGCCGCGGCCGGGCTGCAGTGCTGTTGAAAAGCAATCGAGGGACCATGGAGCGGCGCCGACCCAAGTCGTGTTCTCGGGCCGAGGCTGACCGGGGCCCATGGAAAAGTGCCTCTTTAGGGGTCACCACAGCAGATCATCTGACTCCATCTAACCCTATCCCTTGCATCTTCCTCTGTAGCACCAGCCCTCTCCATGTCCTCCTTCACTACATCCACAAGTCTTCTGTGGTCTTCCTCTTTTCGTCCTGCCTCTCAGCTCCATCTTGAACATCAACTGTCCAGTATATGCACTCTCTCTCCGCTGCACATGTAGAAAACCATCTCAGCCTTGCTTCTCTTACTTTCTCTCCAAATAGCTCAACCCGAGCTCCAATATGCCTGAACTTTCTTCGTCACCTCTCTTGTGCATTTTCCACTGCATTAGATGGAAAACCCCAGGTATTTAAATTCATCTACATTCACTACCTCTTCAATGTTACACCTGCCTCCCTCTCATTCACACCATGTATTTCAGCTTACTTCTACTGATTTTCACTCCCCTTCTCCTCAGTGCATACTTTCACCTCTCCAGGTTCTCTGAGGCAGTGGTGACCTAATGGTTATGGATGTGCACTAGTGACCGGAGAGTCGCCAGTTCAATGCCTGGACCGGCAGATTCAGATCTGGGTGGGACAGATAAAATAGCAGTGTTTGCCCCATCCTCCTAAACCCCACTGTGGCGCCCTTGAGCAAGGCACTTAACCCCAACTGCTCCAGTGGAGCTGCTCAGTGGCCACAGGTCAGTCTATGGTTGTACTGGGACGCTTCCAGATGTGAATGTGCAACTGTGTGAATGTGAACATGGTGTCCTTGAAAAAGAGAGGTTGTCTCTCAGTGGACCTTCCCTGTATAAATAAAGGTTAAACAAAACTGAAATAAATAAATAAAAAAAATTCTTCCACCTGCTCGCTGCTCTCACTGCAGAGCACAATGTCCTCTGCAAACATCATGGTCCACAGAAACTCCAGTCTGACCTCATCTGTCAGCCTGTCCATTAGGGGTGGGGGGAAAAAAGATCGATTCAGTGATGGATCGCAATACTTGGCACTGGCAACAATGCATCGATCCATAAATGCACGGATTGAGCCTTTATTTAAAAAAAACAAACAAAAACCCACACATATACTTTTGGGTTGTCAGTTAATTGGTTCATTTCAGTCCACTAGATGGTGCAAAGCAAGCACCCAGTCAAGTGAAGTCATAGCTTGTCTTGGCAGCCAGCTTTGAAAGTTAGGAAGCAGTTTGCTCAAAGTTAGCTCAAATGTCGGGTCTTTTTGGATTTTATAACAAAGATGGAAGGAAAAATCCTGACATTACACACAACCCACAAGAAGCACTGCACGAAGTCAGAGTTTGGAAGCGTGCCACCCGTGTGACGTTCCAGTCGGCAGGCAGTGTCTCTCTAGTGTCGCTGTCCGAGAGAAGCATAAGCTTATTAAAGTAACTTTAAACACGGAAAAAAAGCAGAAGAGGTATAGAAGCCATGGAGGCATTTATCATGGTTTTAACCCATTGGTAACGGGAACAATAATGAAGAGTTGCTTCGCAGACAGGTGTGGTTAGGCTTCATATGCAGGGAAAGGCAAGAGTGACTGATGAATTGCTGAGGATTTACTTCAGCAGCCACGACAATATTAACTAATTTACAGTGGGGCCAAAAAGTATTTAGTCAGCCACTAATTGTGCAAGTTCTCCCACTTAAAAGATGAGAGAGGTTTCCAATTTTCATCATAGGTATACCTCAACTATGAGGGACAAAATGAGGAAAAAAAAAATCCAGAAAATCACATTGTCTGATGTTTAAAGAATTTTTATTTGCAAATTATGATGGAAAATAAGTATTTGGTCACCTACAAACAAGCAAGATTTCTGGCTCTCACAGACCTGTAACAACTTCTTTAAGAGGCTCCTCTGTCCTCCACTCGTTACCTGTATTAATGGCACCTGTTTGAACTCGTTATCAGTATAAAAGACACCTGTCCACAACTTCAAACAGTCAGACTCCAAACTCCACTATGGCCAAGACCAAAGAGCTGTCAAAGGACACCAGAAACAAAATTGTAGACTTGCACCAGGCTGGGAAGACTGAATCTGCAATAGGTAAGCAGCTTGGTGTGAAGAAATCAACTGTGGGAGCAATTATTAGAAAATGGAAGACATACAAGACCGCTGATAATCTAACTCGACCTGGGGCTCCACGCAAGATCTCACCCCGTGGGGTCAAAATGATCACGAGAACGGTGAGCAAAAATCCCAGAACCACACGGTGGGACCTAGTGAATGACCTGCAGAGAGCTGGGACAAAGTAACAAAGGCTACCATCAGTAACACACTACGCCGCCAGGGACTCAAATCCTGCAGTGCCAGATGTGTCCCCCTGCTTAAGCCAGTACATGTCCAGGCCCGTCTGAAGTTTGCTAGAGAGCATTTGGATGACCCAGAAGAGGATTGGGAGAATGTCATATGGTCAGATGAAACCAAAATGGAACTTTTTGGTAAAAACTCAACTTGTCGTGTTTGGAGGAGAAAGAATGCTGAGTTGCATCCAAAGAACACCATACCTACTGTGAAGCATGGGGGTGGAAACATCATGCTTTGGGGCTGTTTTTCTGCAAAGGGACCAGGACGACTGATCCGTGTAAAGGAAAGAATGAATGGGGCCATGTATCGTGAGATCTTGAGTGAAAACCTCCTTCCATCAGCAAGGGCACTGAAGATGAAACGTGGCTGGGTCTTTCAGCATGACAATGATCCCAAACACACCGCCCGGGCAATGAAGGAGTGGCTTCGTAAGAAGCATTTCAAGGTCCTGGAGTGGCCTAGCCAGTCTCCAGATCTCAACCACATAGAAAATCTTTGGAGGGAGTTGAAAGTCCGTGTTGCCCAGTGACAGCCCCAAAACATCACTGCTGTAGAGGAGATCTGCATGGAGGAATGGGCCAAAATACCAGCAACAGTGTGTGAAAACCTTGTGAAGACTTACAGAAAACATTTAACCTCTGTCATTGCCTACAAAGGGTATATAACAAAGAATTGAGATGAACTTTTGTTATTGACCAAATACTTATTTTCCACCATAATTTGCAAATAAATTCTTTAAACATCAGACAATGTGATTTTCTGGATTTTTTTTTTCTCATTTTGTCTCTCATAGTTGAGGTATACCTATGATGAAAATTGGAGACCTCTCTCATCTTTTAATTGGGAGAACTTGCACAATTGGTGGCTGACCAAATACTTTTTTGCCCCACTGTATGTTCATTATTATGTACCTGGCAAGTTAAGATGACCGAAATTTATGAAGTCAGTGACTAATCCATCAACAGCCTACAGACAAACTAAACATGCCAACGTTTGGATTTCAAGATAAGGGAGGTTTTTCCTGCTATCTGGTTGGTGAGGAGAGTTCTAAAAAACTATAAATATATACAAATACAACAGAAATAACAGCATCTTTGGTCCAGGAGAGATGATGATGATTCCTCTGTCATTTTGATGTAAACATAAAAACGAAATGCTGTTTCTACAACAAAACCACTCAAAAAATTAAAAACAGTATCTCTGTAACGTCTACCTAATATAAAATAGATAAGCATCAGTAATTCACATAAAATAATATAAATAAAATATTGCAGATAAAATAAATAGCAACTAGGTTACTGTTCATTTAATAGTCTTATCGCAGCAGGAAAAGCAACTATCCTTTAACCTGGACATCCTCGCTCGAATGCCCTTGTAGCTCCTTCCTGACGGCATCAGAGAGAAGAGACTGTGTGCGGGGTGAGAGGGATCCCCTAAGTTGAAGCGCCGTCTGTGCCTGCATCTGTGGCTGTAGATGTCAGTCAGTGATGGCAGCTGGGTGCCAATAATCCTCTCTGCCGTCCTGATGACTCTACCCAGTCTCTCTCTCTCTCTCTCCTCTGCTGTTCCCATACCAAGAGGTGATGCGGTATGTGAGGACGCTTTCAATGGTGCCGTGATAGAACAATGTCATGGCTGGCTTAGAGAGGCCTGCTCTATTCAGTCTTTAGAGGCAATGAAGGCGCTGCTCTGCCTTTTTGATCACAGCTGTGGTGTTATCTGTGGAGGTTAGGTTGTCACTCAGATGAAGTCCAAGAAATGTGGTGCTCTGGACTCTTTCAACAGCCAAACCACAAATGATTAATGTGGAGTGGCTGGTCCTTTCTATAGTCGATAATTTCTTTTGTTTTTCCTGCATTGAAACAGAGACTGTGGAAGGTGCACCAAGTCACTAGCTTCTTCACCTCATCCTTATACGTGGACTCATCACCATTTGTGATGAGACCAACAACTGTTGTGTCATCAGCAAATCTGATTATATGGTTGGTGTTGTGTGATGCAAGACAGTCTTGAGTCAACAGGGTGAACAGTAATGGACTCAAAACACATCCCTGTGGTGATCCAGTACTCACTGTGTTGGTCTCAGATGTTCTGGTGCCGACCTTGACAGTCTGCCTCCTCTCTGTCAGAAAGTCCAAGACCCAGGTGCAGATGTCAGTGCTGACTCCTAGCAGTTGCAGTTTCTCAACCAATTGCTGTGGCAAGATGGTGTTAAATGCTGAGCTGAAGTCCACTAGCAAAACTCTGGCATAGGTATCTTTGCCTTCCAGATGAGTCAGGATGAGGTGAAGCAGAGTGGATATGGCATCATCTGTAGACCGGTTGGCTCTGTATGGGAACTGGAGAGGGTCCATGTTGACAGGGAGGTGGGATTTAATATGGGCCATAACAAGCTGCTCGAAGCACTTCATAGCTACTGGAGCGAGGGTAACAGGGCGGCAATCATTTAGACAGTGAGGGTTTGTGTTTTTGGGCACTGGCACTATGATAGCACTTTTAAAACAGGTTGGCGGAGGGAGGTATTAAAGATGTCTGTGAAAACCTCCTGTAGTTGGTCCGCACAGCTCTTCAAGACCTGACCTTGTACGTACGCCGTTTGGTCTAGAAGCCTTCCAGGAATTTATTCTAGAGAATGCTCTCCTCACACTCTCCACAGACAGCTGCAGTGCTTGGTCATTAGATGATGGTGTCAGCCTGTGTGCATCCCTGCTATTAGTGACTTCAAACAGAGAATAAAATTTATTGAGGTCATCTGGAAGTGATGGATCATTGCAGTGAGTAACTGACTGAAGGTTTGTAGCCCGTCACTTACTGAAATCCCTCCCAGACTCCTTGTGTCCCCAGAGTCAGTAAAGTTCTTCTCCAAGTTTCTCCCATACCATCTCTTTGCCTCTCTGATACCCCTCCTCAGGTTGCTCCTAGCCTCCCTGTATGCCACCGCATCACCAGATTTAAAGGCAGCATCACAAATCCTCAGTAGTGAATGGACCTCTCCTCTCAACCATGGCTTATCGGTGGCATATTTCCTCACAGTTTTCACCACCGTCACATCATCGATGCACTTCAAAATGAATCCTATCACTGCCTCTGCGTATTCCTGAAAATCAATGGAATCTCCAGATGATGCAGCATCCCTGAAGATGCTCCACTGTGTGTCAGGTGAGAGCAGAGGGAGGAGAGAAGGATGACACCGGTAAAAAGTCCAAACAGAAATTGTGGTACAGAAGTGCCTAATCACACACACATTTTCTGGTCGTGCCCTAAAATACAAACATTTTGGGATGAGGTATACAAGGCAATAAATCATATGTTTCAAGTTACAATACCAAGGGACTTGGCAGTAGCAGTTCTTGGCATCACCCCTCCGGAAGTGCACGGGAGAGCACCAGCATACCTCCTAAACATACTTTTTGTAGCAGCCTTGAAATGTGTCACTGCCTCTTGGATGAAAACAGACCCACCCTCCTTCAGTGCATGGCTTCAAAAAGTACAAGAACTTTATCACATGGAGAAGATTACTTACGCACTGAGACTCCAATTACCTACTTTTAAATCAAGATGGCATCCAGTAGAAGTCTCTTTATTGTAGTTGCTCAAGGTTGCTATCAAGCGCTTGGTTTTATTTTTTTTTTGAGAGATGCTGTTTCTCTTATATTGATGTGGAATTTGTGTATTAAATAATCTTGACTACAGATGGTAATTATATCTGTAATGACTCTGTTGTTAAAAATTTTAATAAAATATAAGTTCTAAAAAAAAAAAAAGTCCAAACACAGGACATCTGGATGGGACCCCAACTGGCCCAACATTCCAACATTCAAGCCTTGGTTGTACAACACTTCAAACAGTAAGTTCCATATGCAAAGTTACTGTGCAATTTAAAAAAAAAAAAAGAAGTAAATAGTATAAAATTAACATATTCTGGTTAGAATAGCGTCATGTGTTACAGAAATGGCTTGACTGCATCAAAAGGTTGTGCAACAATGTAAGTTAAGGGTGTCATCATTTTTGTCCAGGCCAGTTGTATTATTTATTTTTTTAAATAATCCTGTTGAACCAAAAATTCAAAGGCAATGTCAGATTTTAGTTAATTTATAGATTTTTTTTTAATTTATTTATTGTTACTTTTGTCAGATGCAATTTATTTCAGTGATCACTGTGTCATTTGCTTTCTGTAACAGAAGGTTACCAACAAATTTGTCCACATCTGTAATCTGCCGTTCATTTTTTTTTTTTGACCAACTAAGAAGTGAAATTAGACAATTTCCCATGGAACTCTGAATGTTCTGGGAACCCTGGTTGAAAAACACTGATCTAATATGCCTTTAATGTGAATATGAAAATAAAAAATAAAAATAATAAAAAGCTGGACTTCCGGTTATGGCGGCCACGTAGGAAGACGTGTTTCACTCTGCTCTGCTCCTAAAAATAAAAAGTTGGCAAATAACTCAGTTGGAACAAAACCTATCCCAGCGTTTGGGCGCGGATATGCCGGTAAAGCCTAAGGCTGGGAAATTAGGTGAAGGAAAAACAGAATCGTCAAAACAGTCCAAGTTAACAGACTTCCACGCTCGTGACGAAGCAGGAAAATCGCCAGAGACTATGGCGGAGGAAGCTAGCGGCGGAGCGGTGACTGCTGGCGACGGCACAAGTGCGGTGCTCGGTGCCATTAGCTCAATGAGAGCAGACTTTTCCTCTAAATTTGATGGGATTATAGCAGCGATAGAAGGAATGAGAAAGGAAATAAGCGACTGTATGGAACGAGTATCGCAGGTGGAGCTCCGAATTTCCAGCGTTGAGGATGACGTCACCAGCCTACAATTAAAGGTGCGTACATTGGAATTAAAAAATAAACGTCCGGAAGATAGTGCCCTGGACTTAGAATCCCGGTCGAGACGGAATAATCTGAGGCTGGTGGGCCTCCCGGAGGGAACGGAGGGGCGGGACACATGTTCCTTTTTGGAAAAGTGGATTCCAGAAGCGCTGAACAACGCGGAGCTGCAGTCATCGGTCGTTGTACAGAGCGCCCACCGAATTGGCCCACCGAGAGATAATAAGGCACCACCGAGGACGCTGATTATGAAGTTCCTCAGCTACAGAGACAAGATGACGATCTCCAACGCAGCGCGAGCTAAAGGAGAAATTAAATACCAGGATCAACAGGTGCGGTTCTACTCAGATTTGGCCACAGGAATCCAACAATTAAGGAAACAGTTTGACCCCGCGCGTAAAGAGCTGCGCAACCTCGGGATTCGTCATGGAGTGATTCATCCGGCAAGACTGCTGGTCACATATAAAGGGAGAACCCACACCTTCAAGACCCCTCAGGATGCGCAGGTGCTTATCAAGCAGATCCAAGAAGAGACTGGTGGGAGCTAAGCATGACGCATGAACAAGATATAAAGGTAGAATATTTAAGCATTTGCACAGGCATCTCACTGATCTGAAGCATATAGCAAGTTTACAAAATATAGATTGTATTATATATTTAAAAAAAAAAACCTATGATGTACAAAGTTGCTATAAAATTTTGGAGTTAAGTTGGAAAACTACAGAAGAGAGTTAATGTTATGTCATTAAAAGCAGTAGAGTAAGGGTGATTGAGAGGAGAAAGAAAGAGTGGTTTTGACTGATCCTCGCGGGTGTGGAGCAGTCAATGGCTATAGCGGGAGACAGAATTTTTTTTTTGATTTTGGGGGGGATTACCAGGAATGTGGGGAGGGGGAATTTGTTTGTGTGTAGTTTGTGGGACGAATGTTTTTGCTTCTCTGTATGAGCATGTTTATATTGCGAGGTAATCTCAAACTCCTTATTGATCATAGACCAAAGCGTTAATCTTAATTTAACTTCATGGAATTGCAGTGGTCTACAAAATTTAAAAAAAACTTAAATTATGAATAAAATAAAAGACATAGGTTCAAAAATTGTGTTTTTACAAGAAACTCATCTAATAGAGGAGGATGTAAAAAGAATTAAGAGAAGATGGCAGGGAAGTGTGTTCACCTCATCATTTTCATCCGGAGCCAGGGGAGTTATGACTCTCATACATAAATCAGTCCCATTTCAAGTGAAAAATGTAATTGGAGACAAATTAGGAAGATATCTAATCATCCAAGGATCTTTGTTATTAGAAAATATAAATCTGGTGAACTTATACGGTCCCAATATAGATGATCAAAACTTCTTTGCTAATTTATTTCTTATTTTATCATCACTTACAGGGCAACATATAATAGCAGGGGATTTTAATTGTACATTGAATCTCGGTATAGATAGATCAACAGGACTGGACTGTACGCACAATGGATGCAGGATGACCATTAATCATTTTATGAAAGAATTGAGATTGCTAGATATATGGAGAGAAATGAAACCACAAGTTAAAGCCTACTCTTGTTATTCTAATACCTACAAGACATTCTCACGTATTGACTATTTTTTGATCTCCACAGAATTAAGGTCCAAGATTCAAAACTGTTTCTATGATAACATTGTGATCTCTGATCATGCACCCTGCTGTCTAATATATGTAGATAAGAAATTGACAAAGGAACCAGGTAGGTGGCAATTTCAGCATAAATGGCTTCAGGGTGAGGAATTTGTTAAGTACATAGAAAAACAGATAGATGAGTTCTTTGATATCAATACTACACAAACATCAGCATGTATAAAGTGGGAGGCTTTCAAAGCTTTTATTAGGGGCATATTATTAGTTATACAGATTCAAAATCTAAGAAGACTCAAGGGGAGAGAGTCCAATTGGAACATAAAATAAAAATTCTTCAAGAAAAAGCGTATGCAGGAAGTGATCCAAAGTTAGAGAACGAATTACTGATTCTGAGAGCTGAATATGACAAAAAATTAGTGAATAGAGCTGCCTCGAGTCTTCTAAGATTGAAGCAAGCTTTTTATGAACAAGGTGAAAAATCAGGGAAATTATTGGCATGGCAGATTAAACAATTAGAATTTAAAACACCAATTACCAGTATTATAAGTAACGGACAGGCAGTTGTAGATCCTTTAGAAATTAACAGTGCCTTTAGAAATTATTATGAAAAATTATATGATACAAAAAATGAAACTGACTTAACAAAACTAAATGGGTTTTTGGACGGATTATCTATACCGTGTATTCCATATGAAAACAGGGAGATACTGGAGTCTAAAATTAGTCAAGAAGAAGTTGGGCTAGCCATTGATAATATGAAATCAGGAAAAAGTGCAGGACCAGATGGTCTTCCAGTTGACCTCTATAAAAAATTTAAGAATAAATTAATAAAACCATTTTTGGAAATCTCGCCCTACCACTATACATGAATAATGCCTTAATTATACTGTTGCCAAAACCAGGTAAACCCTCTAATAAATGTGAAAATATGAGACCAATAAGCCTATTAAATGCTGACCTTAAGATAATCTGTAAAATTTTAGCAAGACGACTACAAGAAATATTACCAAATATTATTAACCGAGATCAGAATGGCTTTATAAAGGGAAGACAAGGCTTCCATAATGTAAGAAGACTATTTAATATTATCTATTCTAATAAAGAAGCACCGGATACAGCTCTCCTATCATTGGACGCCAAAAAGGCCTTTGATAGGGTTGAATGGCCCTTTCTTTTTGAAGTCCTACAAAGGTTTGGACTTGGAAATAATTTCATAAAATGGGTTCAGATAATATACAATAATGCTACAGCAGAAATCCTAACAAACAGCAATATCTCAAAATCAATAAATATCAATAGAGGATGGCGACAAGGCTGTCCACTTTCACCTTTACCGTTTACTATGGCAATTGAACCTTTAGCGATGGCAGTACGTTTACATCCACAAATATATGGAATTAAAGTAGGACCAACAGAACATAAAATCTCCCTGTATGCCGATGACATAATTTTGTTTATGCCGAATCTTAAAAAAATCAATTCCGACCTTGTTGAATTTAATAAAAGAATTTTGGGGAAATATCAGGATATAAAATAAATAAAACAAAATCTTCAATATTAATGCTAAATGAGACCCAGGGAAATCACCCAGCTCCTGAGGTAAATCAATTCAATGTTGTAAATCAGTTTAAATATTTAGGAATTCAAATTGTGCCTAAGCTAGAATCAGTCGCCAGTGCCAACTATGAAGCCTTAATGACAGACATTAATGAGTTACTTCAGAGATGGATGTCACTACCAATGTCGATGATCGGGAGAATTAATATACTTAAAAGTAATATCTTACCCAAAATGCTTTATTTATTTCAATACATTCCTTTACCACCACCTTCAGATCTATTCTCAAGAATTAAAAAAAAGTTAGTGGAATTGATATGGAACAATAGGAAGGCTAGATTACGTCTGTCCTTACTATATTTACCATTTGATCGTGGAGGTCTGAAATGTCCAAACTTTATGTTGTATTACTGGTCAGCACAACTGAGGTCTATGACATATTATTTTTCATCAAATGATCTCCCTCACTGGACTGAAATGGAATCATATAATTTACCTTTACCTCTTCCATATTCATATACTCCGACTCGGCGAAAAAATTACAGAAACAAGTTAAAAATCCATTTGTAAAGCATATGATCAAAATATGGTGTGAAACCAAAAAATATTTAAAAGAACCACACTTATTGTCACAATTTAACCCAATATGGGGTAATCAATATTTTTAAACCAGGGAGAGCGGATGCTGTATTTAAAGTATGGAATTTAAAAGGGATTCAAAAGATTCAAGACTTATATTTGTCACGTTCAGGTAACATAATGTCTTTTGAAGAACTGAGGATCAAATTTAATCTTAATAGAACACATTTTTTAAAATATCTTCAGCTTAGGAACTTTATTCGATCAAAATAATGCTCTCATCCGACCTACTTATTCATCCTTGGAAAAAATTTTGACAAAAGATAGTAAGAGAAAGGGTATTATTTCAGAGTTTTATAACTCATTGATATCCTCAACTGAAAACTCACAGAAAAGACTGAATGATTGGAAAGAAGACCTGCAAACTGAAATTTCAGAGGAACAATGGGAATTGGCTTGTACAGAAGCTCAAACCAAATCAATAAATGCACGCCTTAAATTGATACATTTCAAGATCAAATTTAATCTTAATAGAACACATTTTTTTAAATATCTTCAACTTAGAAACTTTATTCGATCAAATCAAAATAAAGCTCTCACTCGACCTATTTATTCATCCTTGGAAAAAATGATGATGAAAGATAGTAAAAGAAAGGGTATTATTTCAGAGTTTTATAACTCACTGACACTATCTTCAAGTGAAAATTCACTGAAAAGATTAAACTACTGGAAAGAAGATCTGCAAACTGAAATTTCAGAGGAACAATGGGAATTGGCTTGTACAGAAGCTCAAACCAAATCAATAAATGCACGCCTTAAATTGATACATTTCAAATGGTTAATGCGGATGTATGTTACACCGGAGGAGTTAAATAGATATAACAAAAACATACCAGATACATGCACAAAATGTATGGAAAGTAAAGGAACCCTATTTCATTGTTTATGGGAATGTAGAAAAATTAGAATGTTTTGGGAAGAGGTGAGGGTAACAATTGAAAAAATAATTTCAAAACAAATCATATTGAATCCTAAATTGTTTTTGTTGTGTCTGTATCCAGAAAAACATAACTTTAATAAGAGTGAAAGAGCATTCATAGACCTCAGTTTGCTCAATGCCAAAAAATGTATTGCACTATTGTGGAAAAAGACTCATAGACCAGATGTGACTCAGTGGTTAAGACAGATGTTAACAAACCTTCCACTAGAAAGAATAACATACATACTGAAATCAAAGGAAATTGTGTTTGAGAATATATGGAGACCTTTCATTGATTATGTACAGAATTTAAACATAACTTTTGAAGAAGAAGGTGAATGATGTGTGTGGACCTTGTAAATTCCAAACTGGTGAATGTATAATATGTATACTTATGTAATGGATTGCCTAGACTAAACAGAGGAGCATTGTTGAAGACCTGTCTTTGTTAGTGGTTGTTGGTGTTTTTAGTACATTTTTTTTCTTTTTTTTTAATTACTTTAGTGTTAGTGTTTGACAGTTTGTGTTATGTTTGTAAAAAAAAAAAGGTTCAATAAAAAATATTGTGTAAAAAAATAAAATAAAACGCTAAGCTTGAAATATTGCAGCTGCCCCCTACATTTTTGCAGACATGAAAAATCCTGGCTAAAATTTACAGTGGCCAGTTAGTTGTGGAGACGGGGGAAAGGGGGATGTTTTGATTCATGGGAGATCCTGACAATAAACATACGTATCTTGTAAAACTCATTTTATTGATTTTCTGTTATGTCACAGTGAAGAACTCTTCACTCACATTATAATTAACTAAAGCCACAGATGTGGCATCGGTGGTGTTCTATATGCTCTGTAATTCCTGAATGGCTAGCTATTGCAGTGCCATGGAGATCTGCCACTATACTGTCTTTAGATTTGTTACAGAATCTCATGAAATGTGAACTTCCATGTCATTCCTTTATTCTACACTGTAGAATAAAGTCCTCCGTCTCCCCCGGTGCACGTCTTCCCACGTCTCTGTCCTGACTGCGTGCACGAAGTGCCCGGTTTGTGTTGAAAAAAGTCTGGCTACCTGAGAAGCACCTGGTCGCAGGAGTGTGTGAGGAGAGACGCCGTAAAACCACAAACAAACGAGCAGATCTAACACTACAGCCAGTGCTTGAACATTCCCGTTGTACTGTACAGCTGTACAATGACAAAGCCTATTCTATTCCATTTTATACATCTTTAGAGGTGAAATCATTACTACATCTTGTCAATGAGCTTGAAAGCTGTGAATCACCGGTCTGGACACAGATCAACGTGTGTGCACCCCTCGCAAACCCCCATGGAGAGCCCCTGCTCCCGGTACGAGTGGCGGTAAATGAGACAGGCGTGTGTGTCAAGACATGCAGACAGATAGACCAGTAGGAGTCAGGGATGGAAATCGAGAATAATAAGTAAATTTTTTTCAGAAAAACAGACTTCGATAACATAATGTCTTTTGAAGAACTGAGGATTAAATTCAATCTTAATAGAACACAATTTTTTAAATATCTTCAGCTTAGAAATTTTATTCGATCAAATCAAAATAATGCTCTCACCCAACCTACTTATTCATCCTTGGAAAAAATTTTGACAAAAGATAGTAAGAGAAAGGGTATTATTTCAGAGTTTTATAACTCATTGACACTATTCTCAAGTGAAAACTCACAGAAAAGACTGAATTATTGGAAAGAAGACCTGCAAATTGAAATTTCAGAGGAACAATGGGAAATGGCTTGTGCAGAAGCTCAAACCAAATCAATAAATGTACGTCTTAAACTGATACATTTTAAATGGTTAATGCGGATGTATGTTACACCAGTGGAGTTAAATAGATATAACAAAAACAGACCAGATACATGCACAAAATGTATGGAAAGTAAAGGAACCCTATATCACTGTTTATGGGAATGCAGAAAAATCAGAATGTTTTGGGAAGAGGTGAGGGTAACAATTGAAAAAATAATTTCAAAACAATTCACACTGAACCCTAAACTGTTTTTGTTGGGTCTGTATCCAGAAAAACATAACTTTAATAAGAGTGAAAGAGCATTCATAAGACCTTGGTTTGCTTAATGCCAAAAAATGTATTGCATTATTGTGGAAAAACACTCATAGACCAGATGTGACTCAGTGGTTAAGACAGATGTTAACAAACCTTCTACTAGAAAGAATAACATACATATTGAAATCAAAGGAAAATGTGTTTGAGAATATATGGAGACCTTTAATTGATTATGTAAAGAAATTAAACATAACTTCTGAAGAAGAAGGTGAATGATATGTGTGGACCTTGCAAATTCCAAATTGGTGAATGTATATTATGTATTCTTATGTAATAGATTACCTAGACTAAATAGAGGAGCATTGTTGTTGACTTTGCCTTTGTTAATGGTTGTTGGTGTTTTTAGTACATTTCTTTTGTTGTTGTTGTAGTTAGTGTTTTTTTTTTATTTATTTTTAAATTACTTTAGTGTTAGTGTTTGTGCCATGTTTGTAAAAAAAGGTTCAATAAAAAATATTGTGGAAGAAAAACAGACTTCGATAGACAATACAGAGCAACAGAATATTGTTTTTTCCTCTGTGCTCGATACTGAGTGGTTGGGGACTGCTGCAGTGTGGGAGTTTTCAAATGAAGGTGCCGCCATAATTTCCACATCTATACTCTTTAAAATGCATTCAATGCAATTTAGCTGTTGTAATGGGTAATTATTTTATTCATCCTTTTTATTCAAGTTTCAAGCAAGAGTAGCCTACAGTGTTGTCATTTTTATGACAAATTTATGAGTAGCTACTTCATTCTCACTTAATTGTGTAAGTCTGTATTTCCTGTTGCACAAAATAGTTTTTCTGTATAGCAGAAGTTTCTGCTTAATTTACAAATCACTGTTTAATGGAAAATTTTTGACAATCTTGTGTTTTTCTTGTGGTGTTATAGAATATCATTCCAGTATACTATGGAAAAAAGCATCTGCTTTAAAATTTGTAATGCTTCCCACAACTTTTAATGCACAAAAACAAAACAAACAAAAAAAACCTCTCAAAATACTGCAACTTTTATTGCAACGTTTTAAACAAGATCCCTCTGGGGTGAGTGCAATATCCCCTACCTCCATTTTCTTTGGAGATCCCAATATTTAGTGATGGAGAGCAGTTTTCAACTTTTCAATATAACTAGTTCATGCCCATAGAATGCAAGCATTCCTGCCTGAAACAGGTATCCCAATTAGGCTTTTCAGGCCCAAATGTAGACTGTGTTTGAAAGTGCAATAGAAAGAGGTGAAGCCTATATGTAGGCAATGACATGTTAGACTTTGACAAATATAAAAGGGAGAAAATGGCATGTGAATATTACTTACAGAATACCTAAATATTGAAAATGAATGGGGCATCTAATATTAGTGACTGTTTCAGATCCCTTGTTTATTTGTTTGTCATATCACTTATTTGTGTGACCTTTTATCACTTAGCTGTGAAAAAATTTGGACACCCCTTGAAAAATTCAGTTCTTTATCAAGAAATGTTCACATACCTATGTCTAACCTTGTTTTTGTTTTCATTTTTTTGACATTTATTTTAGCCATTTTAAGTGGGAATGAATGTGGGGGAGTCCTAAAAAAAGATGGGGGGTCCTAATCTATTCCTCACCATCCATCCATCCATCCATCCATCTTCTACCGCTTAATCCTTTTGGGTCGCGGGGGGGCTGGAGCCAATCCCAGCATCTTTGGGCGAGAGGCAGGGTACACCCTGGACAGATCGCCAGTCCATCGCAGGGCCAACACAGAGAGACAGACAACCATTCACTCTCACATCCATACCTAAGGACAATTTAGAATCCCCAGTTTTGATGCCAATTAACCTAACTTGCATGTTTTTGGCATGTGGGAGGAAACCGGAGTGCCCGGAGTAAACCCACGCAGACACGGGGAGAACATGCAAACTCCACACAGAAGGGTCACCGATGGTCTGGGGGTGGGATCGAACCCACGATGGTCAAGGGTGGAATCGATCCCATGACCTTCTTGCTGTGCTGCCACTGTGCTAACCACTGCGCCACCGTGCTGCCCATTTGTTTAGAATTACATTTTACAGAAAATTTAAAAAAAATCTAATTAATTTTTAATCGTTTAGTTGTATTACACAAATCTCCCAGCATTTTTTAACGATATTAAATATCCATATGTCCAAATATGTAAAAAAAAACAACAAAAAAAAAACAAACAAAAAACATACAAGCTTATAAAGGGTGTCCTAATTTTTTCACATGACTATATTTACGATAATAGTGTATCGTGCACTTTGGGGAATGGGGGTTGTTCAATCACTATTATAATTATTTTAGTTTAATCACTGTTCAGTGATGGAGTTATGTGTGTAATATTGAATTTCTTCTGTGTATCGTCAATAAAATCATGCAGTTCTATAACAGGACATGTTTACAAATATTTGAGACACATTGTAGTGCATCAGTTTATATTTTAGCAATATTTTGTTATGAAAAGGTTTTTAAAACTTTAATGCCAAGATTGAGGCGATGCTAAAATTGTCGTGCTGGGGCAATACTGAGGCCAAATAATGATCTGAACCTTGAGGGCATGACTGGCAAAGATTAACAATGTGAGCACCGTGGCTCTACTGTGTTTGTTTTTTTATTGATGCAAGATTATTTATTATTATTCTGTCTAAACCACTGCATTTTTTGACATTCTAAACGTTAACCAAAATGCACCCCCCCCCCACACACCTCAGACCCAGTGAAAAATTTTATAAACTGGAAAAAATATGTGCACCATGCTGAAAATTTATCCAGCGTATCGTTATGTCCCGCATTCATGGAGCAAAGGTTGTGGGGCCTTCCCCCCCATGCCCCCCCCCCTCGGTAAACAAAAAAAAAAAGGTGGCTCCAGTCAACTGATTGCTTGAACCACAGAGCTCAGCTGTTTTCCATGATAAATCAGTCTCAGGCCAAAAGCACACTCCATGCATTATCTTTTTTCACTTTATTGAAAATAACTTTTTTTTTTTTTTTTTTTTTTTAAATCACCATCAGTTAGCATGCCTGTGAGCCAGGTTGTGTCTGGCTGCGTAAGCTGTGTTTGAAAGTGGAATACAGAGGTGTAGCCTTTATGTAGGCAATCACACATGTTAGACTTTGACAAATGTGAAAGGGACTGAACTGAGATTTGATTGTGTGAATATTAATTACAGAATACAGGGCATGAGTATGATGTCACCAAACAGAACTCATGGCAGTTAAACACTGAGTGGCAAAAAAAGAGTGCAGCATTAGGGTGTATGCATTAATACACACAATATTCAATCACAGCAGTACACAGAGAATGTGCTTGCATTGTGGAGAGAATCTTATCATTCCATGTTGTATTAATTGGCAAAAAAAAAAAAATTAAAAAAAAAAATGCTCTGAATCAGTTCCTCACTGACCATGTGCTCCTTGGTCTTTAGCCACATCACTACAGTCAAGTAAATGGCGTGATATTAACATGTAAATTTAAAAAAAGATACTCTGTGCACTGCTGTGACTAAATATTTTGTGTGATTTTTATGTTTTGCTGCATACAAAATAAAGCTGTCACATGTGATTGCCACTCAGTGCTGTGTTGCTATGGTAAATGTCCTGTAACTGCCAAGAATTCAGTTCAAATGCATGACCTCCATAATTGAAAATGAATGGGACATCTAATATTAGCCACTGTTTAAGAACCGCTTGTTTATTTTTTTGTCAGATCACATATTTGTGTGATGTTTTATGAGTTATTGAGCATTTTTGTGTCCAGTTTGGTGACAGTCGTCGTTTAGTCAAACTGTGCATGTGGCCACATATGATATGCAGTTAATCTGGGCATTCTGCTCCACAATTATTAACTTTTAATAATTAACTTTTAATAATTGTGTTAGCACACTGAGAGGAGTGCCACTGGCGATGGAGAGTCGTGGTCCTGCAAAGGGACTCCCATCTACCGCTGACTGGGCAGGCTGGGTGTGTCGCCCCGTGAACAATCGTGGAGTGCTCGGTCGGATACCGGTGTTGGAGAAGCCAGCAGCTGAACCGGTGGATCGCAGTTCTTCACAGGAAGCCAAGCCCAGCCTGCCTGATTGACGGGAGTCTCGGCTGTTGCTTTACCAGTAGTGCCAGCGGTTCAGCTGCTGCTCCACCACACCTGCGTACCTCGTGTCCTCCATGCCGAATTATCCATTAGACCTACGTGATCATGGCAACTTTATGGTTTAATTTTTTAAAGCATCAAATTTTAAGTATTATCTTTTTCTCTTCAAATTTGTCACGTTTCGCTTCCTTGTTTTGCACATGGAGTGCTGTGGTTACTGATGCCGTAATGCCGCGTATTATGCAATCAGAAGGAGTCAATCCAAAACCAAACCCCGCCCACACTTTTAGAAGCCTGGGCATGAGACAGAGTGGTGGCTAAACTTTTATTGATAAACTACATATTTTTTTATCATATTTAAAATCACTTTTTCCACACAGGGCCATGTAGGTTTGGATTTTTTTCCCCCTTTAATAAACACCTTAATTTAAAAACTGCACTTTGTGTTTACTTGTTATCTTTGTCAAACATTTAAATTTGTTTGATGATCTGAAACATTTAAATGTGACAAACATACAAAAAAAATGAGAAATCAGGAAAGGGGCAAACACTTTTTCATACCTAGATAGCTAGCTAGCTAGAAAGCTAGCTAGCTTCATAATAGAGGTGTATCTTGCACTTTGGGGAATGGGAGTTGTTCAGTCACCATTATAATTATTTTAGTTTACATCACTGTTCAGTGATGGAGTTCAGTGTAATACTGAATTCCTTGTATTGTCAATAAACTCATGCAGTACTATAATAGGACACGTTTACAAATATTTGAGACCCATTGTAGTGCATCATTTTATATTTTTGCAATACTTTGTTATTCAAGGATTTTTAAACTGTAATCAATCAAATCAACTACAAAACACCTAACATTATTATACACAGCCGAAGGACCTGTTTGACTGCAACTGTTGCATCAGTGTTGCCCATTTGTTAGTAAATATTTAGCTAAAAATGATTTATTTCTTTTATTTGGGTGTTTTTGTGTCCTGTTTGGTCCTAAGTTATTCTGTCCATTCCGCTCCACAATCATGGCGGTATTATTATTAAATTTTTAATTTTTAGATACTTGCCCAGGAGGAGCGCCATCAGGGACCTGCAGTCCTGCTCAGGACAGTAGTACCCCATGGGTGAAGCAGCAACCAGGACTCCCATCTACAACTGATGAGGCAGGCTGAACTTGCCTCCCCGCGAAGGACTGCAGTTTGCCAGTCGGGCTGCTGCTTTTCCATGAATGTCCCCTGTTGGATACACCGGTGTTCTTTGTTACCCATTTTCCACCCCCCAAAAAAGTTGGTACTAGTTCGATTTTGGTGCCTGTGCCAGTGCTTAACCAGTTCAACTGTCGTGCCTTGTAAGAGCCAGCTGGTTTTCGATCGACACGGAGCTAGTTAGAGCTGTGTCATTATGTAGTGTAAAGCGTCTTTACGCAACCCACAGAACAGCATGGAAGAAGGTGGTAAAGGAGAAGAAGAAGCAGCTGTAACCCTTGACAGCCATCTCCCTCTGTATTTGCTCAAAAAATGGGCTTTGTCTGGCTGGCCCTCTCCAATTTATCTTGTACTTTAACAGATGACCAGAGAGCCAGGAAACACTGGGTCTCCTTTTTGCTCCAACTCTTCTTCATTTTGGAATTCATGCTTGCTCTGCTGTTCAGAATGGAAAATGGCGGTCAGTAGTGTTTTGAAGCACTTTCAGCTGGTCAGTACACCCCACCCACGGCAGTGGACTTAATCAACGTCAAGTGGTTCGCAGCTCTGGCCCAGCAAGGAGGTGAAGCCAGCTTAGCACCAATTTTGAGAGCCTGGAGCTAGTGCTTAGGCGGTCGAAAAGCAAAGAACTGGTGTCAAGTCCGGCTCTGGCTCCAGTTACAGTGGGGCAAAAAAGTATCTAGTCAGCCACCAATTGTGCAAGTTCTCCCACTTAAAAGATGAGAGAGGTCTCCAATTTTCATCATAGGTATACCTCAACTATGAAAGACAAAATGAGAAAAAAAAAATCCAGAAAATCACATTGAAGGATTTTTAATGAATTTATTTGCAAATTATGGTGGAAAATAAGTATTTGGTCACCTACAAACAAGCAAGATTTCTGGCTCTCACAGACCTGTAACTTCTTCTTTAAGAGGCTCCTCTGTCCTCCACTCGTTACCTGTATTAATGGCACCTGTTTGAACTCGTTATCAGCATAAAAGACACCTGTCCACAACCTCAAACAGTCAGACTCCAAACTCCACTATGGCCAAGACCAAAGAGTTGTCAAAGGACACCAGAAACAAAATTGTAGACCTGCACCAGGCTGGGAAGACTGAATCTGCAATAGGTAAGCAGCTTGGTGTGAAGAAATCAACTGTGAGAGCAATTATTAGAAAATGGAAGACATACAAGACCACTGATAATCTCCCTCCATCTGGGGCTCCACGCAAGAGCTCACCCCGTGGGGTCAAAATGATCACGAGAACAGTGAGTAAAAATCCCAGAACCACACGGGGGGACCTAGTGAATGACCTGCAGAGAGCTGGGACCAAAGTAACAAAGGCTACCATCAGTAACACTCTACGCCGCCAAGGACTCAAATCCTGCAGCGCCAGACGTGTCCCCCTGCTTAAGCCAGTACATGTCCAGGCCCGTCTGAAGTTTGCTAGAGAGCATTTGGATGACCCAGAAGAGGATTGGGAGAATGTCATATGGTCAGATGAAACCAAAATAGAACTTTTTGGTAAAAACTCAACTTGTCGTGTTTGGAGGAAGAAAGAATGCTGAGTTGCATCCAAAGAACACCATACCTACTGTGAAGCATGGGGATGGAAACATCATGCTTTGGGGCTGTTTTTCTGCAAAGGGACCAGGACGACTGATCTGTGTAAAGGAAAGAATGAATGGGGCCATGTATTGTGAGAGTATGAGTGAAAACCTCCTTCCATCAGCAAGGGCATTGAAGATGAAACGTGGCTGGGTCTTTCAGCATGACAATGATCCCAAACACACCACCCGGGCAATGAAAGAGTGGCTTCATAAGAAGCATTTCAAGATCCTGGAGTGGCCTAGCCAGTCTCCAGATCTCAACCCCATAGAAAATCTTTGGAGGGAATTGAAAGTCCGTGTTGCCCAGCGACAGCCCCAAAACATCACTGCTCTAGAGGAGATCTGCATGGAGGAATGGGCCAAAATACCAACAACAGTGTGTGAAAACCTAGTGAAGACTTACAGAAAACGTTTGACCTCCGTCATTGCCAATAAAGGGTATATAACAAAGTATTGAGATGAACTTTTGTTATTGACCAAATACTTATTTTCCACCATAATTTGCAAATAAATTCTTTAAAAATCAGACAATGTGATTTTCTGGATTTTTTTTTTCTCATTTTGTCTCTCATAGTTGAGGTATACCTATGATGAAAATTGGAGACCTCTCTCATCTTTTAAGTGGGAGAACTTGCACAATTGGTGGCTGACTAAATACTTTTTTGCCCCACTGTAAGCACCGGAACCAGCTTGGTGGAAAAGGGGTATGTCAGACCCCAGGTCCCCGCTGGTGCTCCTATCAGTCTGCTCACACACCTCGTGTTCTTCACATATGCTGAATTATCCTTTAGACCTACACAATCATGGCAACTTTATGGTATTTTTTTAAGTATTAAATCTTCAGTATTATCTTTTTCTAGTCAAATTTGTTGCTTTTCACATCCTCGTTTTGTTCCCAGAGTGCTCTAGTGACTGGTCGTGATGCCGCATATTGTCCAATCAGTACGGAGTCAATCCGAAACTCCGCCAACACTTCCTGAAGCTAGGGCAGGAGGAGACCGAGTGGTGGCTAAACTTTTATTGATAAAAATTACATATTTTGACTAAACAACTCCATACTTGGGGATGCACACCCTCCTAACCTCAGCAAAGCACTTACAAAACCTGAGGTCAGTCTGACGAACGGTTTGAGAGATATGTGAGGAACAGACACTCACACACACAGATTCGGAGATTAACTTGACACTCTGGGGGTGGGGTCTGTTTGGGGGGGGGGGCAAATATACGTAATGGTAGGGAAAACACTGGATGGAATTAACATAAATCCAGACAGATGCGTGCTACTCAGGTTCAGGGGTTAAAGCAAAAAAATTTCCTCAACTTTTTTCAAGGGGCAGGGTCACTGGGGTGGACACACACACACACACACACACACACACACACACACACACACACACACACACACACACACACACACACAGAGTGGTGTGAAAAAGTGTTTGGCCCCTTCCTGATTTCTCATTTTTTTGTATGTTTGTCATACTTAAATGTTTCAGATCAAAGAAATTTAAATATTAGACAAAAATAACACAAGTAAACACAAAATGCAGTTTTTAAATGAAGGCGTTTATTATTAAGGGGAAAAAAATCCAAACCTACATGGCCCTGTGTGAAAAAGTGATTGTCCCCTAAACCTCAACTGGTTGGGCCACCGTGAGCAACAACAACTGCAATCAAGCGTTTGCGATGACTGACAATGAGTCTTTTACAGTGCTGTGGAGGAATTTTGGCCCACTCATCTTTGCAGAATTGTTGTAATTCAGCCACATTAGAGGGTTTTTGAGCATGAACCGCCTTTTTGAGGTCATGCCACAGCATCTCAATTGGATTCAGGTTAGGACGTTGACTAGGCCACTTTAAAGTCTTCATTTTGTGTTTCATAAACCATTCAGAGGTGGACTTGCTGGTGTGTTTTGGATCATTGTCCTGCTGCAGAACCCAAGTCTGCTTCAGCTTGAGGTCACAAACAGATGGCCAGACTTTCTCCTTCAGGATTTTTTGGTAGACAGCAGAATTCATGGTTCCATTTACCACAGCAAGTCTTCCAGGTCCTGAAGCAGCAAAACAGCCCCAGACCATCACACTACCTCAACCATATTTACTGTTGGTATGATGTCCCTTTTCTGAAATGCTGTGTTACTTTTATGTCGGATGTAATGGGACACACACCTTCCATAAAGTTCAACTTTTTTCTCGTCAGTCCACAGAGTATTTTCCCAAAAGTCTTGGGGATCATCAAGATGTTTTCTGGCAAAACTGAGATGAGCCTTTATGTTCAATTTGCTCAGCAGTGGTTTTTGTCTTGGAACTCTGCCATCCAGGCCATTTTTCCCCCAATCTCTTTCTTATGGTGGAGTCATGAACACTGACCTTAACTGAGGCAAGTGAGGCCTGCAGTTCTTTGAATGTTGCTGCGGGGTCTTTTGTGACCTCTTGGATGAGTTGTTGCTGCGCTCTTGGGGTAATTTTGGTCAGCTGGCCACTGCTGGGAAGGTTCACCACTGTTCCATGTTTTTGCCATTCGTGGATAATGGCTCTCACTGTGGTTCGTTGGAGTCCCAAAGCTTTAGAAATGGCTTTATAACCTTTTCCAGACCGATAGAACTCAATTACTTTGTCATTTGTTCCTTAATTTCTTTGGATCGCAGCATCATGTCTATCTTTTGAGGAGTTTTTGGTCTACTTCACTTTGTCAGGCAGGTCCTATTTAAGTGATTTCTTGAATGAGAACAAGTGCGGCAGTAATTAGGCCTGAGTGTGGCTGTAGAAACTGAACTCAGCTTTCCGAAGATGTGATAAACCACAGTTAATTTATGTTTTAACTTAAATTAATCACTTTTTCACACAGTGCCACGTAGGTTTGGATTTTTTTTTTTTAATCCTTAATTATAAATACCTTCATTCAAATACTGCATTTTGTGTTTACTTGTGTTATTTTTGTCTAATATTTGAATTTGTTTGATGATCTGAAACATTTAAGTATGACATACAAAAAAAGTGAGAAATTGGGAAAGGTCAAACACTTTTTGTGCGCGTGCGTGCGTGCGCACACACACACACGTATACACACACTCACAGCAACAGTGAACTTTATGTAATACTCTAAACTGCATTATTTCCATAATTGTTTTGTTCAAAAGAAATAATCTCTAGGCTTCAAAAATGTACTCTCTATCCTACGGAATGTATTTAAGGTTTTGTGTACGCTGATGGATGAAACACTCGCGCAGGGCCAGAGTGGGTCCAATTTTCAGCCAGGGAGTTTCATGCCCAAGACCAGCCCACTTTTTGCCAAGTGGAGGACATTGGAGCAAAAGTTCTATTTCTATACATTTTTATTGCAGGCATGTTTTGACAAAAATATAGAACTTAGTCCACCTCAGTAAAACAGCTGACAAATAAATGAGAAACTGACAAAAGGGAACATCAATTCAGTGGCGTAAAAATTCTACACAAACAAAATAGCTATTCATTAGATAACTTTAACCTAGTATGTAATAGTAATATATACAGTGTCATGTCAGTTTAGTGTCAGTAATGATATCATATCATTGTGGAATTTATCCATAGATTTTTTTTGTCCTGTTCCAATATATGCATGATCGTGTCACAAATTTACCAGAAAAAAAGTTAAAAATGTCCAAGAATGTTTACAAGAAAAACCTCACTAACTGCATAGAAAATGGGAAAAACATTTACTGGTATACTAATCTACAGCTTTTGTTCTTTAAATATTTAACTTCATTCTTGTGAATTTATAATCATTTTTTGTTGAAATTTCTCCCCTGCATTCATTGTTTTTCATCCAAAATTCTAACTTTTCTCACAAATTTTCTATTTTATTTGTAAATTGGCCTCCTTTGTCATATTTTACAGCTCAATTCTTGCAAATTTATACTTACTTTATACTTAATTTACTATTATAGACTTTATCTTACACTAAATTTGTGAGGCCACCACCACTACCATCCCCCTTGTTAAAAAATAAATCACGCAACAAGCAAGTTTTTTTTTCTTCATTCTGCAACATCTACTGTGGAAAGAGGCTTTTTCACCAAACTGTGTCCCCAAAAATCTGCATGGAGCATTTGATCTTAAAATCAAGATAATAGGTAAAATGCCAAAACTACTAGGAATGTTTAGGCTATTATAAATATGCAGCTTTTTCTATCAATGTGATTTTCTTCACGTAAAAAATAATTTCTTTTCTTTCATTTTACAACTTTTTGAATGCATTATTTCCCTTTTTACCATAACAACTGCAGCTTTTGCTTATAAATTTTCATATTAACATATACTATAGGTTCATGTAGCTTAATTTTTCTTGGAAATTTATAGCTTTATTTAAAATTCTTTGTAATGAGGAATCATTTAGTTTTTCAGTTTATGAGAAAAAAATACATTGGAGTCAGAGAATTGTGAACCATTTGATGGCAGTTAAATATTACAGAATTTATTCTGAAAGTTACCTCACTAACCTGAGGTGCTGAAAATCTCATGGCCTCTCTGCTGTAGCAAGAACACACTCCTCTGCAGCCTCCTCTCCTGTCAACTGTGCCATTTGGCTCCTCTTTCTTTGGGAAAAATCGCCTCTTCTATCAATTTCTGCCATTTGTTAACCACCACAATGTGAACACACCTTCTGGAGTCCCGCGCCCTGTTGAATGCTGTCCGTCTGTCTTTCAGTCGGACCAATCATTACTGGCACCAAATTCTGAGAGATGCTCTGATGTGTAGTTCAGTCAGGCAAATTTAGCGCCACTAAACATCAGGATAGTGCTAACAACATGCCTGCTGCAGATTATCAGATTACATTGCTGTTAATTAATTTTACTTCCAACTAGAACACCAGCCCATCAATTTAGCAGCCCACTGAGAAATGAGCCACTCCAGTCCTGCACTCGTGCCTCGAATCCCGCTACATATGGCAACAACGCTTGGACAAAAAGTAGCCCTGCGTCTGGATTAGGACGCAAATCTTTTGTTTTGATAGGGTATCATTTTTCTCCACAGCCAAATGGTACACGCCGGAAATCTGGCATGATGCCAGAAAACCTTAAGCCCGGTCAGGTTGCGCACCAGTGCAGTTTTAATACCGTCAATCTGAGGGCCCTCTCCTAATGACAGAAATAGGGCAGCGCAGTGGTGGAGTGGTTAGCATTGCGGCAGCACAGCAACTCACCCTTGGCTGGGGGATCCTGAGTTCAATCCCAGCCCCCGACCAACAGTGATTTGTGTGGAGTTTGCATGTTCTCCCCGTGTCTGCGTGGGTTTACTCTGGGATTTCTCCGGTTTCCTCCCACATGCCAAAAACATGCAAGTTAGGTTAATTGGCATCAAAACTGGGGATTCTAAATTGTCCTTAGGTATGACTGTGAGAGTGAATGGTTGTGTGTCTCTCCGTGTTGGCCCTGCGATGGACTGGCGATCTGTCCAGGGTGTACCCTGCCTCTCGCCCAAAGATGCTGGGATAGGCTCCAGCCCCCCCGCGACCCAAAAAGGATTAAGTGGAAGAAGATGAATGAATGAATGAATGAATAATCTCAATAAATACATCCATCCATTCATCTTCTACTGCTTAATCCTTTTGGGGTCGCGGGGGGGGCCTGGAGCCTATCCCAACATCTTTGGGCGAGAGGCAGGGTACACCCTGGACAGATCGCCAGTCCATCACAGGGCCAACACAGAGAGACAGACAACCATTCACTCTCAGTCATACTTAAAGACAATTTAGAATCCCCAGTTTGATGCCAATTAACCTAACCTGAATGTTTTTGGCCTGTGGGAGGAAACCCATGCAGACATGGGGAGAACATGCAAACTCCACACAGAAGGATCACCGATGGTCAGGGAGTGGGATCAAACCCAAGATGGTTGGGATCGATCCCATGACATTCTTGCTGTGCTGCCACAGTGCTAACCACTGCGCCACCTTGCTGCCCTCAATAAATACAGTGATACAAATTTCTGAAGTGCAACAATCTGACCTCTATTAGTTTTAAATTGTGACAATCTTTAGTGGGGGGCCACAGCAGAGTGGTTACATCTTCAACAGGTAACACAAAACACATGTATTTGCATACTTTGACCTCCGACAAGATAGGTAGGAAGAAGGTCATAACAGCAGTATTAGCCAGTTAGGACAAAAAGGTAAGGCTTAACATTTTGAAAGCAAGGAACTGAATAAATGCATAAATTCCTTCAGGGGACAGATGACTAGCATATTTTGGGAGGTTGGATGGGGGAAAAAAAAAAACCTCAGCTTGTGGAAAAAAGTCTTAGGAGGCAGTACAAAGAAATACTGCACTCTGCACTGGCAAGAAGCACAGGCTAAAACCCCAACATCGTGTAAGCTACACAAAAACAGAATTAGACTAGAACGCTGGAAGTGATGCAAGATACTCTATACATAGTGAGGTGAAAAAAGGAAGTGCGCACACACACACACACAGACTAAAATTTAACAGTTGGGACGTAATCCAAGGGGTACAAAAGGTGGGTGTTAAAAAAGTATTAATGACAACACTGAACAGAAAATCTGTTTCAGTATGAAGAACAAATTGGGATATGTGAGGGATGACACAGACAGGGGGAAAAAAAAAAAAAAATCATCAACTGCTCTGTGGGACTCCTCGAGCGAGTGTAAACACACACGCGCGCGCGCGCGCACACACACACACACACACACACAATTCTGCTCTCTCCTCCTGCATCGCACTCTTGTTTTAGATTACAAGATCAGCAGGACTACGCTCTCATTCAGAGTACTTTTAGTGAGAGGATCACAAGTCCACAAAATATGAATTGGCTGAATGCCTTTAAAAAAAAAAACATTTCCAGGCAAAACTTTTAATCCAATACTGTCAAACTAAGGACAATTAATTTATTTTTCAATTTACTGTGCATCAACGGAAATAAAACTAGAGGGCACTCAATTGAGATGCAGACCCACACCCTGAATGCCCAGTCACTTTTTGAAAACAGATTGGCACCGTCTGACAATTTTTTTGGCCTTGTAACCTTGGCCTTTGGACCTTTAAAGCAATGGGTTTCCACAGTGTGTCTAGGTCAGGGGTGGGCAATCATGTGCCATGGAGGGCCATTCCACTGCAGTCTTTCTGTTCCACCCAGTCTCTTCAGCAGGTGTTTCCAATGATTAGCAATACTTGAAGCTGATCAGAGCAACCACCTACTGGAGAGACTGAATGGAACAGAAAACCTGCAGTGGAATGGCCCTCACTGCCCACCCCTGGTCTAGGTTCATCACATTTGGTGATTGGATCTTCAGCGGTTTCCATTTTATTGCATCGACAAACATATCATACGTCCATAAACGCCCTACCCTACTATCGCCAGCATGGGAAAATTTAGCCCTGTGTTTCAGGAATTTAACTGAATGACTGAAGTGACTGTGACACTGTGTGGCGACTGTTACTGTGGCAGTGCACATGACATTTATACCCCAAACTGGCTAACTTTTCTCTTTGGTAGTTCAGTTGTCCATGTGTATGACACCAAGACTCTGGAGGTGTCAAAATGTAAAAGCCTGAAACCAGGCTCCAGAGTGGAAACTTTGCACTAAGGAGCCTAGACCTCCATGTTCATGGGGATGCCGGAGAACAGTGACATCAGAGCCCCATATTATACCACTTAAAACTTTAAGCTTTATGTGTTTATAGTTAAGATTCAGTTAAAAAAAAAAAAAAAACACTTTTAACCAACATCTATGGGGGGGAAGGGGGAGGATAGATGCAGCCTTGTAAATAATAATAATGATCAAATGTATAGACGAGGAGCATTTACAGATTGAAATACATCGCGAAAATAATGCTTACCTTTGGTGAATGATGAAAAAAAGTCCACTGTGGAGGCAGCCGACAAAAAGAAAAATGTTTTAAACGTCACCTTTTTTCCTTACTTGTAATTATTTTCTAAAAATAATGACTTAAGACTCTTCTTCCACCTTATCAAATATTCAAACCCCCTGTCAGTAAGTGAATTTTTTTTTGTATCCTCACCACCACCACCACCACATACAAAATTTATTTATGTATTTATTGTGTTTTCTGACTCACTCATTCTTATTCAATTTTAAAACAAGCAAAAATATATATACATATTTCCCTCCAGGGAATCAGGCACATAGCATTGGCAAAAAAAAAAAAAAACCTGCACAAAATGGCCTGATTTTCAGTGGTTTGTGGATCTGTGTGGACGCATCACCCAAAGTTTCAATCAAACCATTGTCGGGTACACAGCCCCTTGGACTTACGTTGCTGGGTGCGCTTGTCACTGGCATTTTTTAGTGGCAGACAGACTGGACAGTCGTGTCGTGTGCAATTTTTCCAATGGGAGATGATCTGTCTGGACGATGCACAATGAGCCACTGCAAAGAGACAAAAAATGTTTTAAAATTCAAGATCTTGCCACTGTCTCATTCCTTCATGAGTAACTGAGAAGAGTACAGACATACAAAAAAGTGAGTCCATGAGTTGTAGTAGGGATGCACAATACCACTTTTTCAGTTTCAGTACTCACTATCAGCAAGTATTGTTTTTCTTAATAGTATGTTGTGTTTCCCACTTTGCATACTGTACACCCCGCTTTTTCGCTGGTCATCTTTTACTGTCAACTATTTCGACATATTTGGAGTAGCAACCACTCATGGATCGTCACCTTATTGTGGTGTTTGTGGGGGTTTGCGTGCCCCAGTGATCGCAGGAGCTATGCTGTCTGGGGCAATCTGCCTCTGATAGGGTCACCCAAGACAAACTGGTCCTGGGTGAAGGGCCAGACTAAGAACGATCCAACAGACTCTCGTGATAAATTCTATATCAAGAATTCAGTGTACCCCGCCCGGTATGGGGTTACCGGGGCCCCACCCTGGAGCCACGCCTGGGAAAGGGGCTCGATGGTTAGCTTCTGGTGGCCGGGTTTCCACCCATGGGACCTGGCTGGGCTCAGCCCAAAGGAGTTACATGGGTCTGCCCTCCAGTGGGCTCACCACCTGCAGGAGGGATCATGGGGGTCCGGTGCTATGTGGATTAGGTGGTGGTCAAAGGCGGAGACCTTGGCGGACTGATCCCAAGCTTTCTAAACTGGCTTTTGGTACGTGGAATGTCACCTCTCTGATGGGGAAGGAGCCTGAGCTGGTGCACGAGGTTGAGAGATACCGGCTAGATATAGTCGGCCTCACCTCAACACACAGCTCCGGTTCCGGAACCAGTCTCCTGGAGAGGGGCTGGAGCTTGGCCTTTTCTGGAGTTGCCCCGGGCAAGAGGCGACGAGCAGAAGTGGGTATTCTTGTATTCCCCACCTTGCTGCCTCTATATTGGAGTTTTCCCCAGTGGACGAAAGGGTTGCTTCCCTGCGCCTTCGGGTTGGGAAACGGGTCCTGACCATCATTTGTGCCTATGCACCAAATGACGGTTCAGAGTACCCACCCTTTTTGGAGTCTCTGACTGGGGTGCTGGAAGGTGCTCCTCTTGGAGACTCCATTGTCCTTCTGGGGGATTTCAATGTGCATGTGGGCAACGACAGTAAAACCTGGACGGGGGTGATTGGGACAAACGGCCTGCCCGATCTGAACCCGAGTGGTGTTCAGTTATTGGACTTCTGTGCAAATCACAGTTTGTCCATAATGAACACCATGTTCAAGCATAAGGGTGTCCATATGTGCACCTGGCACCAGGACAAACCTAGGTCGCAGGTCGATGATCGATTTTGTTATTGTGTCATCAGACCTGCGACCGTATGTCTTGGACACTCGGGTAAAGAGAGGCGCAGAGCTGTCAACTGATCACCACCTGGTGGTGAGTTGGATCCGATGGCAGGGGAGGATGCCATTCAGAACTGGTAGACCCAAACGTATAGTGAGGGTGTGCTGGGAACGTCTGGCTGAGGCCCTTGTCCGGGAGGTCTTCAACTCCCACCTCCGGAAGAACTTCAACCACATTCCGAGGGAGTCTGGAGACATGGAGTCTGAATGGGCCATGTTCTCCATCTATTGTTGAAGCGGCGGCCGCAAGGTGGTCGGTGCATCTCGTGGTGGCAACCCCCGAACCAAGTGGTGGACACCAGTGGTGAGGGGGGCCATTAAGCTGAAGAAGGAGTCCTATCAGGCTTGGTTGGCTTGTGGGACTCCCGAAGCAGCTGAGGTGTACCGGCAGGCCAAGCAAAGTGCAGCTCGGGTGGTTGCTGAAGAAAAAACCCGGGTATGGGAGGAGTTCGGTGAGGCCATGGAACAAGACTTTTGGTCGGCCTCCAAGAGATTCTGGCAAACTGTCCTGCAGCTCAGGAGGGGGTAGCAGCTCCCTGTCCACACTGTGTATGGTGCGGATGGGGTGTTGTTGATTTCGACTGGGGATATCGTCGGGCGGTGGAAGGAATACTTTGAGGATCTCCTCAATCCCACCGATACGCCTTCCATAGAGGAAGCGGGGCTTGTAGACGAGGGGGGTGGCTTGCCTATCATGGGGGCTGAGGTCGCCAAGGTGGTTAAAAATCTCCTTGATGGCCGGGCCCCGGGGGTGGACGAGATTTGCCCTGAGTACCTCAAGGCCCTAGATGTTGTAGGGCTGTCATGGTCGACACGCCTCTGCAACACTGTGTGGAGGTCGGGGGCAGTGCCTTTGGCATGGCAAACCGGGGTGGTGGTTCCTCTCTTCAAAAAAAGGGGTCCGGAGGGTATCCTCCAACTTTAGAGGGATCACACTCCTCAGCCTCCCTGGGAAGGTCTATGCCAAGGTACTGGAGTGGAGAGTCTGGCCATTGGTCGAACCTCGGATTCAGGAGGAGCAATGTGGTTTTCTTCCTGGCTGTGGCACATCGGACCAGCTCTTTACCCTCTCGAGAATTCTCGAGGGTTCGTGGGAGTTTGCCCAACCAGTTTACATGTGTTTTGTGGACTTGGAGAAGGCATTCGACCGCGTCCCTCGTGGGTTTTGTGGGGGGTGCTTCCGGAGTATAGGGTATTGGGCTTGTTGTTACGAGCTATTCGGTCTCTGTACGACCATTGTGAGAGTTTGGTTCGTATTGCCAACACTTGGTCGGACTCATTCCCAGTGAGAGTTGGACTCCACCAAGGCTGCCCTTTGTCACCGATCCTGTTCATAATTTTTATGGACAGGATTTCTAGGCGCAGCCAGGGAATGGAGGGTGTCATGCTTGGTGACCACAGGATCTCATCGCTGTTGTTTGCAGATGATGTCTTGTTGGCTTCATCCAGCAATGACCTACAGTTCTTGCTGGGACGGTTTGCCGCCGAGTGTTAAGCGGCTGGGATGAGAATCAGCACCTCCAAGTTTGAGTCCATGGTCCTCAGCCGGGAAAAGGTGGATTGCCCTCTCTGGGTTGGGGACAGGCTCCTGCCCTAAGTGGAGGAGTTTAAGTATCTTGGGGTCTTATTCACGAGTGAAGGGAGAATGGAGCGAGAGATTGACAGACGGATCGGAGCAGCGTCTGCAGTGATGCGGACATCGTACCGGTCTGTTGTGGTGAAGACTGAGCTGAGTTCTAAGGCAAAGCTGTCGATTTACCAGTCAATCTACGTTCCTACTCTCACCTATGGTCACGAGCTTGGGTAATGACCGAAAGAACGAGATCGCGGATACAAGCGGCTGAAATGAGCTTTCTCTGTAGGATTGCTGGACTCACCCTCAGAGATAGGGTGAGGGGCTCAGTCATCCGGGAGAGGCTCAGAGTAGAACCGCTGCTCCTCCACATTGAAAGGAGTCAGTTGAGGTGGTATGGGCATCTGATTAGGATGCCTCCTGGACGCCTCCCACTTGAGGTGTTTTGGGCACGTCCCACTGGGAGGAGACCCTGGGGCAGACCCAGGACTCGGTGGAGAGACTATGTCTCCCAGCTGGTCTGGGAATCCCTTGGTATCCTCTCTGAAGAGCTGGAGCAGGGGGCTGGGGAGAGGGAAGTCTGGGCTTCTCTGCTTGAACTGCTGCCTCCGTGACCCGGACCTCCGGAAAAGCGGTAGAAGATGGATGGATGGATGGAGGAGCAACAAACCATATAAGAATGGGTAACACAATGCTCTTCATATTGTGTGTCACAGTGGTATCAGAGTGTGGGTCATGTTGACATTTTAAAACTGACGTGCCCAGGTCAATGATTTCAATTTTTCCACCCCCTCTTAATATTTTCCCCACTGTGTACATTTTACTAATAAATGCGTTGTTAAACAACAATTTGATACAAACTGCTATTTTAATATATTTCATGAGTCTCTGTGCAAAGTGCAGGAGCATCTCCTCACCTCTCTTGTCCTTTGGATATACCCTGCTAAAAACAAACCTGTTAATGTGTGATCAGTTAGTTTACAAATAATTTGTACATTTATAAATAATCTATAATCTACTGATAAAATTAAGTTATTGGGCACACCACTGCATGCCCCCCCCCCCCAAACAAACATCGTAAAAAAAACACAAAACCAAAGAAAATTGTTCAATTAATTGTGATGTTGATTTGAGGTCACATTGCCCAGCTCTATTTGTGAGTATAAGAAAAGTTATAATAACACTGGTTAACACCAAATATATTGTCTAAGTTTTTTTTTTGTAGCTGATTTAGGACAATTTTGATGTGCTGAATCCAAAAATCACATTGGTTTTGCTCAATCAGGTCAACTTTTTGAATTTTGGCCACATGTTGTTTTATATGTTTTTGTTTACATGTACGCGTATTTTCGCTTTATATGATGTAAAATTCTTTATGTCTTGAAATTCTCTGAATTTTGAACAATGATGACGTAACATTAAATTTACATGTACTTACCTTTATATAAAGGTAAGTACATGCACAGTACTAAGTAAGTACTAAGTAAGTACAGGTTTTTACTTAGCACCTAATCGAGAGAAACTGATGTCATTTTTGGATTCAGCGGTGCAAAATTGTCTTAAATCAGTTGAAAAAACACAGACAGCTTACAAAAAATTATTTTTGTAACCCTGTGTAATGAGACTGGTAATGGACGATACCCCTTCCAGTACCCCCACATCAAATAGTACACAATTTAAAATATCAACATCAATCAGCATGCGATTATTTCATTCTAAAGCTAAACTTTTTGACATGTAAGATATATGTCATTTAAGCTTTTCCTTGACTGATTCTCAGCCATTCTGAGAAATGAATGGACTACAAGACATTCCAGTTCATTTGGAAAAAACAGAGTCACTAAAACCAGAGTTTTCAAAATCCCAATACAAAACCCTTAAGGTAGTGGTGAGTTAACCCTTAAATGGCACAACCTTACAATTGTGGCGTTCCAGTAACAACCAGACCGCCAATGATGGAGTGGCTCATTCCAGCATAAGTGAGAGTGCCTACATCTTCTAATCTTTGACTTGAACCACAAACTGGTTGAAGACCCAACTGAGGGTCATTGTGTATGAGTTTGGTGAGCATCAGGGCAATTGGCTAGGAGCAGCAAACTATTCCCATGAAATGTGGACATCTGATGAACAGATGGACGCAGTATTATAGCATAAGCTCATTTTGCTTTCACCAGGTTGATCTTAAACTAACTTCATTTAACATCTGGGACTGATTTCCTTTTCTGATGGCTTCAATTTCACCAACTTACCTTGGCAGGATTTGCCAGCCTGGCAGTGGGTCATGTGATTGAGGACGTTCTTCATGGTGCGGCAATGAGGCAAAGCGCAGGCCCTCACCTCCCCGTTAGCCTGTTCTCGCCTCTGGCACTTGTGTGCATGAAGTAGCAGCACCAGCTGCTGCTGGATCAGCTTGCGCTTCTCAGGGTCGGCTGTGGGGCCTGCAGAAGGCACTGCCGCACCTCCGCCTCCAGCTAATGGAAGCATTGCTGCCTGCTGCGGAGGCTGCTGCTGGAGCTGCTGTATTGATGGGGAAGAAAAAAAAACAAAGCCAAATGCTAAATAATAATATCCCAAGTCAAATTTATTTTCCAGCAGAACAACAGACATTTCTATTCAGTCACATAGGATGAGACAGTTTCATAAATTTAGCACAGGCTTCAAATGTTGCTTAAATAGCAAGAAATGGCTGCAAATTAGGAGTGGGTTCAAAAGATCGATACAACGATATAGACCGATCTTCGTTTGACTGAGCTGCTATCGATTCACAAAATCCGCGGATCAATCTTTAAATATAATGATTTTACGTCTGAACGTCTGCCGAGTCTGATCGGGTCAAAACCGGGTCAGTGAGCCAGGAACCGCGGCCAAGAACCAGAAACACCCGAAGCACTAACGGAGTTAACAGCTAACAAGCTAATGGATATGCTAGTTCTTCTTCTGTGGGGTTAAAACGGTTCTCATCCGTCAAAAGTTCCCTGCAGCACATGCACACATTTTTACTTCCATGTTTACATGAGTGGAGAAACAGTTTTGTACTACACGCAGAGTTGTGTTGGAACATAAATTTGATGATTGATAAACTGAAAACACATGGAGACTGGCTGAAACCCATGAACAAAGAGGGAGACTTAAAGCTGCTGAAATTGAAAGTAAAATATCATAGTTTTAACATTTGTGTTGTAAATTAATAATTTATCCGCCATGATGGTGGTTACTTTTACAATCTACTGATACAGAGTTAACTGTTGGTTCAGCACTGTGAATAAATGCAGAATAAAGGTATATTTTATGAGATTATGGACTTCTAGCACTTAAGTGAGAGATTTGAAGATAATGAATCACAATAAAATGAAAACGGCAGAATAAAGGCTGCAGTACAAGCAATTTCTACTCAATAGAACTAAACTGAAATGAACAAATCTTCCTAGGAAATGTATTGAAATCCTTTTCAAAAATCAAAAGTTAATCTGTAGTTAAAATATAAACAAAAAAATCAAAAACTCAATTATTAAACTCTACTGTGGGGTGGGGATTTAAAAATATGATTATTAATTTTACTGTGAAATCTTTTCTTTTCACCTCCCCTTCAGATCTATGAAGAGTGGGTTTCCACTCCAAGGTCCATCTGGGACTGAGACCTTCTGAAGGGAAGAGGTCGTCAGTGGAGGAACCATCCCTGCTTCCTTGTGGATTTCAGTACAGAAGAAGACCTCAAATTTTTCAGGGTCTTAGTTTGTAAATTCAAGATTCAAGAAGGTGCTGCCATAATTTTCTCCATACTCCAATATGCATTCAATGCAATTTAGTTGTTGTAATGACTAATTCTTTTATTTCTTTTTTCAATTTAAGTTCTCAGTAAGAATACAATGTTGGTCATTTTTTGATAATTTTACTGAGCATTTAATTCTACATAAATCATTGTTTAACAGGAAATTTTTGGCAATCCTGTGCTTTTCTTGTGGTGTTACATAGAACAGCATCATTGTATGTAAACTATGGAAAAAGCAGCTACTTCAAAACCCGTACTTCCTCACACAACTTTCAGTGCAAAAAACCTCTAAAAATGTCAACTTTTTGGGAAAAGTGCCCACAAATTCAGGCTTTCTGGGCCACACCAATCACAAAAACAGCCGACAAAATACTGGAGGGACTGAAATACAGTGAGATTATGTATACATGCTTCATGCGCTGAATTTGTTTACTGACTCTGGGTTGTTAACTTGACACTACACACCCCTTTGCACTAAAGAAAACACTTGTGAGCACTTTGTGAAATAAGTTAAATAATAAAAAGTGCATTATTGTAACGGATTTGGGGTCAGTTCTATATGTGATAATTTATGTATTAGAGTATTCTTGGTACAACCTGCAGCATTAGGTCTCAAAGATTTTTTTCCCCCCTGGCAAGTAAAATGGCTATTAAAATGGTAATTTCCCAGATCAAATTGGGATTGGATCAGCGTGAATCGGATCGATTCATAATCTCAAGAATTGGAATCAAATGGATTCTGGAAATAAGGGATCGTTCCCAGCCCTACTGCAAATCATAACAAGACTCACCAGACTCTTAAAAACTTTAGCATGAACCTTGATAACTGGCACAACAGCAACAATGACAAATGTGGCAAAGGCTTAGGATTGTCTCTGGGTCTTGAACATAACAGCTAACAATCACCTCATGTCAAATACACCTACTTATTAAGTAGGGTTGGACAATATGACTCAAAGAATACTCTAATCAATAATCTGTTTTTTTTTTTTTTGTTTTTTTAAAATAGGTTCAACTCTCAGTCTGTCACCCGAGCAACACAACCAGACCCCCACACACCCCTCCCCACCCACCCTCCTGTGCAGAACCTCTCTCCATCTCCCCCCTCCTCCTCCTCAGGGGGCACCAGGACCCTCCCTCACTTCACGGTGACTACAGATCAGGTGGAGAAATAGCTGGAGAGACTCCGTCAGCGGAAGGCTTCAGGCCCTGATGGCATCTCTGCAAGGACCCTGAGGACCTGTGCCAACCAACTAGCTCCGGCACTGAAACACCTGTACAACCTGAGCCTGAGTCTGGAGAGAGTACCTGTGCTGTGGAAAACATCCTGCCTGGTTCCTGTCCCCAAGAAATCATCTCCATTGGATCTGAATGACTACCGACCAGTTGCCCTCAAATCTCATGTGACGAAGGTCCTGGAGAGACTGGTCTTAGCCCACCTGAGGGTGAAGACTTGGCTGGACCCTCTGCAGTTTGCATATCAGCCCCATTTAGGAGTTGAAGATGCTGTCATCTACCTGCTGCAACAAGCCCATCTGCACCTGGATGGTGAAGGAGATACTGTGAGAATCACTTTTTTTGATTTCTCCAGTGCCTTTAACACCATCCAGCCACTGCTGCTGGGTGAGAAGCTGCGGGTGATGGGGGTTGACAGCTCTGTGATCTCCTGGATTACTGACTACCTGACAGGCAGACTACAGTTTGTCCGGCTGGGCAGTGTCTTGTCTGGAGTGGTGGCTAGTGATATGGGAGCTCCACAGGGGACTGTGCTCTCTCCTTTTCTTTTTACCTTATACACCACTGACTTTCAGTACAACACTTGAGTCATGCCACCTGCAGAAATTCTCTGATGACTCAGCTGTTGTGGGGTGTATAAGAGGAGGAGAGGAAGGGGAGTACAGGGCACTGGTAGACAGATTTGTGGAGTGGATGGAGCAGAATCACCTGAGGTTGAATGTCAGCAAGACCAGAGAGATGGTGATTGACTTCAGGAAGACGAAGACTCCTTCTTAGCCACTGCAGATTAGGGGGGAGGATGTGGGAGTGGTTGAGGACTACAAATATCTGGGTGTCAGGATCAGCAGCGGGTTGGACTGGAGATCCAACACCGATACTGCGCACAAGAAGGGGATGAGCAGACTCTTTCCTGAGAAAGCTGAGATCCTTCAACGTGTGCAGCAGGATGCTGGAGCTTTTCTACCAGACAGTTGTCGCCAGCGCCATCTTCTTTGCTGCTGTCTGTTGGGGTAGCAGTATCAGGGCCAGAGATACCAACAGACATGACAAGATTATCAAGAGGGCTGGCTCTGTAATTGGTCTCAGACCGGAGACCTTTGAGACAGTGGTGGAGAGGAGAACACTAAAACTGCGATCCATCAGGGACAATCCTGATCACCCCCTCCACCACACACTAGATAGACAGCGAAGCACTTTCTCCAGTAGACTACTACAGCTTCGCTGTCGAACAGCCAGGTACAGGAAATCTTTCCTGCCACATGCAATTTCACTGTACAATATGCTCACTATGATGTTGTATTCTGGTCATAGCTATGCTGCCACACTGCACCTTACAGACTAACTGGTACCTCACATTATCACTCTGCTCCTGATAGTCCTCCTTAGTGAAATGGGATGATTCATGTGTTTATATGGGTCATCATATATTAAGCTATGATGTATAGAGGTTTTATAATTGTGTTAGTTTTACTTTCCATGAGTAATCCCTTTGTCTGTCATGTGTGTGTTTCTGTTGTTTGGTTGTCTACTGTCATGCTGCTGTTACACTGTAATTTCCCAGTTTGGGATCAATAAAGTACATCTGTCTATCTATCTATATTTTGGGATTGAAGACAAGGAATTATTTCAAGTTGAACTTTTTCTCTAAAAACCATAACTCCCTATTAGGAATAAAGTACAAACCTAACTAACCAAACCTTTTTTGTAATAACGGTTTGATTAAGCAGGGATGAATTCACACACTTCTGATTAATAAAGTTCCAACTACCTTTATAAAATTAACTTTTAAGAGTGGGGGAGAGATTTAGAGGTGGAGGCTATAATATTTAGTCTTGTGACTGGGAAAATCAATTTTCACAATATTCTTTTGACATTGTCCAAAGCCCAAAATTGGAATTTTGATTTAAAATTCATTTATTGCACAGCCTTATTCTCAAGTATACTTAATTACTATTTTTTTAAATTGCCTTTTAATTTTTTTATTTTTTTTTTTGAAATTGCCTTCTTTGCACCAAAATATTTGAGCAGGTATTTTAATACAGTAAATAGCAACTTGAAAAAAAACACTCAAAAATGACAAACAGACCACAACTCAATGAGTGTACTGCCAAATCAGGGACAATCTATGCAGTACAAATAAACAGAATAATGATGTACATCTTTCAACGTCCAAGTAACTGTAAATCAGCACTGACCAGGTTTGGCACACTAGTAACAGCAGCCCCTTTCAGCTCATTGGGGAAGGGTGGCAGGCTGTTGCCAAGGGCTGCCTTGTTCTGGAGCTGCTGCTGAGGGTTTAGTTGCTGGCCTGGTCCCGTTGCAGTCGGACCATAAGACTGAGCCCCGAATGGAGTGCCATTGCTACCCAGGCCCATCTGGAAATATACAACAATTACAAGAAAATTTAACATGGCAGATCAGACAAACACAAAATTACAGCCCTGGGGCCTCATGTATAAAGGACTGTGCAGCTTTCATACTGAAAGATGGGTGTACTCTCAAAATCTGAAAAGTATGTGCGCACAGAAATTTTCAGATGGATAAAACTGTGCGCACGCCAGATTCTCTGCTCCTTTTTTTTTTTTTGTATTTTGTATATTTTATTAATCCCAGAGGGAAATTCAGGGCATCCACGTGGATGAATGAGGCAGCCACAGTATGGTGCCAATCTCATCCCCATTCACACACACATTCACACTTAGGGCCACTTTAGAGTCTCCAATTAACCTAACTTGCATGTTTTTGGCCTGTGGGAGGAAACCGCAGTACCCGGGGTAAACCCACACAGATATGGGGAGAACATGCAAACTCCACACAGAAGGGTCAGCGATGGTCAGGGGATGGGATCAAACCCATGATGGTCAGGGGTGGAATCGATTCCGTGACCTTCATACTCTGCTGCCACAGTGCTAACCACTGTTCCGAGCTGTGTCAAAGCAGCTTTATACACCCCATCTCACCTTGAAACCCAGCACACATGAACCATCTCTTTACTCCGCCTCGGTCCGTCCCACTAATTACTATATAAATGACTCTATACGCCCCCTCTGTCACGCTTCTCTCAAACAATGATCTTCAATCCTGCGGGAAAGCACAACATAAAAAAATAACTTAATGGAGTGTGATACCAAGGTGTTGATAATGGAGGTGGAGGTCAGAAAAAAAAATAATTATGTGCTGACCCTTCGGAATCTGCATTAAACCGTAAACGTAAGCTTATGGAGTGGACCAGTGTTACAGTGGCATTTATGCCCCCTGAACACAGGGGTGGAGGTCATTGCAAGATCGCCAATTTTTGATCTCTCAATAATCTTCAGTGATCTTCATAGTCGCCACAGTCTCCTCAAAGTTTTTACTCAGTCCAAAACACACAAGGATATCCTAAATGATCCCAAAGATTAAAAAACAAAACAAAACGGGCCCCCTGTGTAAAAGGCAGTCAGGCTCAGACCCCCACAGTGACTGAAATAAAGTAAAGTAAAATAAAATAAAATGATCTGGCATTAAAGTCAAGGCAGATCACTGCTCCTTGACAGAGCAATGCAGGAGATGACTGCTGGAGCTGGTGCTGACTCACACGGGGAAAAAATGCTGTGAAAGAAAGCACTTTGCAGTCTACACAAGAGGGACATACAGACAAACGTGATGTCAGTAAGAAAATTGGGCTAAGTAAATGAACAGCACTGAATACCACTCTAATCTTACAGCTGAATTGAGAATTAAGTGCAAGTTATGCACCCGCGTCGACAAGACGCAGCTGTGACGGCATTGACGCAGCAGCAATGTGTGTTCCTATTAGGGCTGAACTGATTAGTTGACGACGTCAATAATGTCGGCAATAAAAATTTGTAAACAAAGATTTTTATTGTCGACAAATCGTTTAATTATAAATGTTATATACATGCCACGGAAATGTTCAGCTACAACTGCAATGCATGACCAGAACTGTTGTGGGAAGTAGCGCCTCTGTTGTCTGGCATGCGTGAACAATTTCCAGCGAAGAAGAAGAGCACAGCATGGCGAAGCAGAAAGATAAATATGTAGAAAGCAGAACTTAAAAAAAGCAGACCCAAACTTCCTGTAGTATGGAAACATTTCACAGAAAAAAAATGAAACAAGTAAAATGCAGACTTCGCATGGCAGACCTTTCCTATCATGGCAGCACTATAGTGATGCATGAGCATCTGAAACGGCAGCACCCGGGAGCCACGACAATAACGTCTGCTACTGCTTGGTAAGTTTAAGCGAGTAAAGGAAGTTAGCGCCACTTATTTTCAATGGCCAACTGTTTCAAGCTTTAGAAAAACTAATGCATACCAGTCCAAGAAGGCAGAAACCAAGTATAAGCAAGTATTTCTGCATGCCCACCCAGGCATAGGGGTTTCATTAACGCCAATACTTGATTATTGTATTGTTTTGCTTGTTTAACAATGTAATGATAAACATTACCTTGTTTATGTATGCCTGAGTTGAAGCCAGGCATAAGGCTCTCCTTAATGCCAATACTTGCCATTGCCAATGCACTGTTGTGTTATTTTTTTCTTCTTCTTCTTTTAGATTTGATTGGCAGTTGGCAACCAGCTTACAGGTGCATTACCGCCACCTACCGGGTTGGGAGTGTGGACAAGAGAATGGCAGGGGAAAAAAACAAACAACAAAAAAAAAAAAGCCAAAAAAAACAAAACAACTAAATTCTTTTAATTAATAATCCAGTTGCACTTAAATATTTAAATAGACCTACATATATTTCTTTGAATGTAGTTCCTAACATTCATCTTCACCTTCTTCCGCTTAATCCTTTTCGGGTCGCTGGGGGGTGGGGGGTGGAGCCTATCCCAATATCTTTTGGGCGATGATGGCGCCAGTCCATCGCAGGGCCAACACAGAGAGACAGACAACCATTCACTCTCACAGTCATACCTAAGGACAATTTAGAATCTCCAGTTTAATGCCAATTAACCTAACTTGCATGTTTTTGGCATGTGGGAGGAAACTGGAGAAATCCTGGAGTAAACCCACGCAGACACGGGGAGAACATGCAAACTCCACACAGATCACTGTTGGTCGGGGGCTGGGATCAAACCCAGGATCCCCCGGCCAAGGGTTGAGTTGCTGTGCTGCCGCAGTGCTAACCACTCCACCACCGCGCCACCCCAGTTCCTAACATGTTTGCCAAAACAAAACTTTAATTAGCCCTTTCCATTACTGCAATCAGATGTTTCCTTTGTTCCTGGTATCCGTGACATTCCAACAAAATGTGCTGAACTGTTTCCAGAGAACCACAATGTGCACAGCTGCCAGTTGGGTGTTTACCTATTCTATGTAGCGTCTGGTTTAAAGTAGTGTGTCCTATTCTTAATCGTGTGATGAGCATCTCTTCTTTCCTGTTTCTGCCAGCTCCCATTCTAGAGTTTACCTGCTTCTGAATGTCATAAAGATGTCTTCCTGTATCTATTGAGTCCCAATATTCTTGCCACTTTTCCACTATATAATTTTTAATTATTGATTTGCCTTCTGCCTTACTGAGATTTCCAGATTTATTGCTTCGGATTTTAATGATCGCTTTGCTAATAAATCCATATCCTCATTACCCTCTATTCCAACGTGGGCTGGAACCCAAAGAAAGTTTATTGACTGACCTTTACTGTAGATGTTGTAAAGTAAGGAGTGGATTTCTTCAATTAGGTCCTGCCTACACAACTGTAGTGACTGAATACTCTTGAGAGCTGCCCAACTATCTGAAGCAATGACTGCATTATTCCTGTAATTTATCTCCAACTACTGTAAAGCTAAAATAATGGCAACTAGCTCAACTGCGTATACTGATAAGTGATTACTGGTTCATTTATCGAGATCGCGGATACAAGCGGCTGAAATGAGCTTTCTCCGTAGGATTGCTGGACTCACCCTCAGAGATAGGGTGAGGAGCTCAGTCATCCGGGAGAGGCTCAGAGTAGAACCGCTGCTCCTCCACATTGAAAGGAGTCAGTTGAGGTGGTATGGGCATCTGATTAGGATGCCTCCTGGACGTCTCCCACTTGAGGTGTTTCAGGCACGTCCCACTGGGAGGAGACCCCGGGGCAGACCCAGGACTCGGTGGAGAGACTATGTCTCCCAGCTAGTCTGGGAACGCCTTGGTATCCCCTCTGAAGAGCTGGAGCAGGTGGCTGGGGAGAGGGAAGTCTGGGCTTCTCTGCTTGAACTGCTGCCTCCGCGACCCGGACCTCCGGAAAAGCGGTAGAAGATGGATGGATGGATGGATGGTTCATTTATTGATAGATATTTTATACTGAGGAATGTATACCGCAGCTCCACTACGACAAGTTGTAGGATCCTTGGAACCATTGGTAAATGCTATCAGCCGGTTTCTGAAGTTCTGTTCAATATATTTATGCACTATATAATCTGTTGCTGATTGCTTATGTTGCCTCCTCAGTTGTTGTATTTCAAAATCTACCAGTGGCATCTCAAAACAGCCATGGAGGAATAACAGACCACAGGACCGCTGGGCTAAAATCTATGTATTTTAATCCTGCCTGCTCAGCAATGGCATCACTTTTCCATCCAAAGCTACCAATGTTGGACTCATTGTGTTCCCAGCAATCATTAGGAATAGCTTTTGCAGGATGTGGCCTCTTATGCCCCTTCAAGTTGATCCAGTATGCCAGCATTAATTTGGCTCTTCTTAATCTTAAGGGCATTTCACCCATTTCTACTTGGATCGCTGATACTGGAGTTTTAAATGCACCACATATATCCTAAGAGCCTTTGTCTGCTCTATGTCCAGTTGGTTCAGGTGACAATCAGCAACCGACATGAATGCAACACATCCATAGTCTAGTGGACCTCTCATTAGACCTTGATACACCCTCAACAGAGAGGCCCCAGAGGCCCCCCAGTCCCATCCTGCCAGACATCTCAAAATATTATTTATTTTCTTACATTTTCCTTTAGTTTTTTCAATGTGCTGCTTCCAAGCTAGTTTTTCATCAAACAACACACCTAAATATTGAACTACCTTTACTTGCTCTAACTTTTCTTCTTCTTTTAGATTTGATTGGCGGTTGGCAACCAGCTTACAGGTGCATTACCGCCACTGACTTGATTATCAGCACTCTATATCTTTGCATAAGGAGTTCTTATAAGGAGTTCTGAACAACTCCTTATGTGTAAAAAAAAATCATCTGTCCGCCTTTGCAGGTGGATAGGAATGCGTCTTCTTTTAGATTTCTTCTTCTTCTCTCAGTTACTGTCAGATAGCAAGCAACTGAAAGGTGCATACTGCCACGTACTATATAAGAGTGTGTAACATTATGTCATTTGAGCCCGACCCCTAAATTCTATGACTTAATCCTTTGTTATTTAAAAAAGAGAAAAGAGCCCTTCTCGTGATTCTTAGTGCCTCTCCAACATCTGTTCCCAGAATCACAGTTAAATCCCATTCCCTACCGGCCTCTCGAACTTCATTTTTCATTCTCTCTCTTTCATTTCCATACCTGTGACAGTGTAATAAGATGTGCTCAACATTTTCCTTTACTCCACATTCTCTACATTTGTCACTTTCGCTTTTCCCCATGATGAATAAAGTGCCGTTTAAACCTGTGTGATCCAGTCTGAGTCTTGCCATAACGATGTCTTCACTCCCGTTTGTTGTTTTATAATTCTTTATTGCAATAGATTTTTGTATTTTGTAATACGATTTACCTTTAAGATCTTCATCTCATCTTTTTTGCCATAGCTCAATTCCTTTTTTCTTGATTACTGTTTTCCCTTCTGCTTTTCCAATTGACAATGGTATAGTCATTTCTTTCCCAAGGGCACTTTTTGCTGATTTGTCTGCATAGTCATTCCCTTTCAACCCTTCTTGTGCAGGAACCCAACAAAACTGAGTATCTCCACCACCCCTGTGTACCCTCAATAAACTGTGATATAGCTCAATCACCAAGTCTTCCCTTGTAGATTTTAGTGTCTGTATGGTTTTTAAAGCTGCAAGTGAATCTGTGCACACCACCACCCGGTCCAGTCTGACCTCCTCCACCCACTGCAAACCAATAATTATTGCCACCATCTCTGCTGTATACACGGAGGTATTGTTGGAGAGTCTTTTTGAAATGGTCAGTTTAAACTCTGGAATGTATACTCCAATACCAACACAGTCCTCTTTGTTCTCTGAACCATCAGTGTAGAGCTGTAAGAAGTTTTAGTAATTATTCCTGAGGTAAATGCTTGTTTTCTTCTTCTTCTTTTAGATTTGATTGGTGGTTGGAAACCAGCTTACAGGTGCATTACCGCCACGTACTTCACTCCATATCATCACTCTATCTGGTCAGGAGCTGTAGTCCTTACCGCCACGTACTTCACTCAGTAAAGATCACTCTATGTATCAAAAGTCAGAATTCTTCTTGGTTGGCAACCTCTACTTTGTCTTCTTCACGCTATAAGGAGTTCTTATGAGGAGTTCTGAACAATCTTCTTCTTCAAACAGTGAGATTTCCATGTCAACATGATGTCTATAACACTATCTGCTCCCACTCTATATTCTTCAGGTTATCACTCCAAATCCATAACTGGATGAATAACTCATGTCTCCTACTAAAGACTAAAAAACTGTTTGCATGTTTACCAAACAACAATCAAATATTCCAAACTCAAACATTTTCTTAAAAGGGGAGGAGCTGCAACTAGTCAAGGAATTTAAGTACCTTGGCATGATTTTTAGACTCCTCATTAACCTTTAAAAAACACATCTCAAACATGGACTTCCAGGAAGATGGCGGAGAGACATAACGCTTAAACAGAGAGCTCTCCCTAGCCGGATTAAAAATCATCGGTAAATGGCCAACTCGACATAAGCGGATCAATAAACTAAGGGATGAAAACACGAAGGAGCCGGACACAAGGACAAAAGCAGGGTAAAATTAAAGAATTCCTCTTCAACAACGCAGGAGAAATCGCTGAACACGAGGCCCAAAAAAACGAGGTGACTGCAGCAGAGAAAATGGAGGACGCCAGGCTCAATAACATGAACACTGGCTTCGTCAGTTTGGGTAAAGAGTTGAAAGACTTCAAGCAGCAGCTACAACAGGATTTAGCGGCTCTTAAGGAGGAGCTGAAAAAAGAGATGAAGGAGGAAATTATGGGCCTCCGAAGAGAAATGGAGCGCAAGCTAGCAGAAAACATGGAGTAGCTGCGCTCTCAGCCGGCGTGTATGACAGAAGCACAGGCCCGAATATCGGAGCTGGAAGATTGGAAGAGCGAGGCAAGCGAGCAGCTACAGACCCTGACGGCACAAACGCAGAGGATGCAGGAGAAAATAACCGACCTGGAGAGCAGGTCCAGACGGAGCAATATACGCATCTTCGGGATCCCGGAGGGCATTGAAGGCAACTCGATGATGAAATTCATGGATCAGTTCTTAAAAAAAGAGCTGGAGCTGCCCGGTGAAGCGGACCTGCAGATCCAACGAGCGCACAGAGCCTCGGCACAGAACCCGAATCCACACTCTACACCCAGGTCAGTAGTGGTAAACTTTCTGAAATAAGATGTAAAGGAAAGAATCCTGACACAAGCGTGGAAAAAAAAGATACGAATCGGCGACAAGCAGATATTCTTTGATCATGGCTACCCGACAGAAATTGTGCAGCAGCGAAAGAAATATGCCAACATTAAAAAAACGCTGAAAGAGAAAAAAATTAGATTCCAAACGCCGCTAACGAAGATGAGGATTCATTGGGAGAACGGCGTGAAGACATACAACACAGCCAGAGAGGCAGCGCGGGACATGATGGAGCAGGGCTTTGTGGTGAGCGTGCCGGAGGAAGCGGCTGGAGCACCGGCGGCACTGAACGCATCACGACAGCCGGAGTGGAGGCGAGTGAGCGGCAGAAGATGGGAGGAGACGTGGAGCAGCGGGCCCAGGAAAAACTGCAAGGCTTTCAACTGAAAGCCTAGATCATAACAAAGATTAAGAAAGGCACAGAAGAAATGAAGGCCAAGAAGACAAGGTAAAAGAGAAACAGATGGCTAGGAGAGGTTTAAGTGATATTTGTTGGACATTTCTAGACTAATGACTATTACTTGGATAGTAACTAGAGGTGTAGGGAGGGCCCCTCACTCTGTGAGGACATTCCCTCCACCCACCAACAGGGACCAGTGGGCAGAAGAAAGGCCCAAAGTATGGAGGTCGAGATTTTTTAATGTGTTTTTATATAAATATGTGTTATTTTTGTTGTTAAAGGGGCTAGGAGCACAAGTTAAAAAAATGGAAAAACATGAATATGGGTAAAAATCTTAAGATAATGACACTAAACGTGAATGGTCTGAGCTCACCTGTTAAAAGGGAAAGAATAATAAGAAAATTCAAGAAGAAAAAAGCCGAAATTATATTTATGCAAGAGACACATTTGAGCAAGACAGAACATGTGAAACTAAAGAGATTTGGCTATAAGAACTCCTACTACAGTTCATTTAAGGGAGGAACTAAAAGGGGGGTTATGATACTAATTTCAAATAAAATACAATTTGAATATGAACAAGAAATCCAGGATAAAGAAGGCAGGTATGTAATAATAAAGGGAAGAATAGATGGTATGCAGATCACATTAGTGAACATCTATGCCCCACCAGAAAGTGACAAGGGTTTTTTCAACATCTGTTTGATCTCATAGCAACACACAGTGAAGGAGTCCTAATTTGTGGAGGAGACTTAAATGCTGTCATGGATCATGAAGTTGATACAACAAGTGTTTAAGAACGGTAAATCACCAGGTAGTGATGGATACCCGTCTGAGTTTTATAAACTGTTTATAGAAGAACTCACGCCACAGCTCCTAAAGTCATTTAATTGGACGTTGAACAACAACAAAATACCTCCATCATGGAACAAAGCCATTATTTCAGTTATTTTAAAGCCAGGGAAAGATAGAGAACAATGCGGAAACTATAGACCAATCTCTTTATTAAATGTGGATTATAAAATATATACAACAATTATATGTAAACGAATAAAGACATTCTTGACGGAATTGATAGAAGATGATCAAACTGGTTTCATAGAGGGACGCCAAACATGACAATATCAGGAGAACAATACATATAATTAATCAAATACATAAAGAAAAGAAAAGCGCAGTAATAATGAGTTTAGACGCAGAAAAAGCATTTGACAGGGTTAACTGGAAATTCCTATATAGTGTGCTGGAACGCTTTGGATTTAACGAAAAATCTGTACAATGCATAAGGACGCTGTATCAAGAACCTGTGGCAAGAATCAAGATAAACGGTAGCTTAACAGACAAAGTAAATATACAAAGATCAACAAGGCAGGGATGCTGCTTATCGCCCACCTTGTTTGCTCTGTTCATAGAGCCACTGGCTCAAGTGATACGACAAAATAAGAAATTAAAAGGTGTAACAATAAAGGGAGCGGAACACAAGATTGGGCTATTTGCAGACGATATTATAGTTTACCTTGAACAACCAGATGAATCAATAATGGAAATGATGAACTTGATAGAAAATTTTGGAAAATTATCAGGATACAAGATAAACATAACAAAAACACAAATACTGACATTCCACTATAACCCTCTAAACCAGATAACTGATCAGATCAAACTAAACTGGAAACAAAAAGAAATAAAATACCTTGGAGTGAACATACCTAAAGATCTAAGCAAAATCTATAAAGCAAACTATGATAGGTTGGAACAAGAAATAAAAAAAGATATTGATAGATGGTCAATCTTAAATATTTATCTGAATTCAAAAATTGAGACAGTCAAAATCAGCATACAACCTAGATTACTTTACCTCTTCCAGGCTCTACCAACAGAGATTCCAGATGCCCAATTCTCAAAGTGGGACAGGATGATAGCGAGATTTGTTTGGGGAGGTAAAAAGCCAAGAGTGAAATATAAAACTCTCCAGTTACCAAAAGAGAAAGGAGGCATGGGCCTACCGAGTCTAAAGGAATATTACTACTCAGCACAAATAAGATATATCATATGTTGGTGCGACGAAGGATATGAGGCAAAATGGAAAGAAATGGAAAAGGAAATTGAGGGACTCCCAGTACAAAGCATAATAGGAGATAAAGATGCATATAAGCAAATCAAACAAATAGACCCAATCACTAAATTTACTTTGGAACTGTGGTATAAAATAGTACAAAAGTATAATATAAAGGAAGACATAAAACTATTGAAATGGGTAGCATTTGACAGTCAGTTTGAACCGACAAAACAAGATAGAGGATACAAAAATCTGGTGAACAAGGGAATCACAGCATGGGGCAATATCGGAAAAAAAGATCTCGGGAGCTTTGTAAACATCAGGAGAAAATTTAAACTAGAAAGATCGGAATTCTTCAGATATCTGCAGATGAGAGACTATTATATGAAGAAGATTAGGCATAACCTCCAAACAGATGTGAGCGAGATTATACAATTCATTTTAAGCTCATATACAGGAAATAAAATAAGAATTATTTCAAAGCTATATCAGAAACTTATGGCAAACAATCATTCAAGTAACTATATAAAGGAGAAATGGGAGAAAGAGCTAAATTTAAACATAACAGAAGAAAGCTGACAGGAAATATGGAAAACACAACACACATCAACAAATTCAAGGACATGGAGGGAATTTGGATGGAAAAACCTGATTCGCTTTTTCATTACACCACAGATTCAAGGAAAATATACAAATACCCAATCTTTATGCTGGAGGGGATGTGGGGCTCAAAATGCAGACCACTCACATATGTTTTGGAAATGCTGCAAAATCTCATCATTCTGGAAATCTATACATGTGACAATACAGAGGATATTAGGATATAATATACCAATGAACTGTAACCTGATGTACTTATGTGATCTTAAAAGAGACAATGTAATACAGGCTGAGGACAGATATCTAGTTAAAATCTTGTTGATTGCATGTAAAAAAAACAATCACAAAAAAATGGCGATCAGAAGTTCTTCCTGACCAAGAGCAATGGACTGACATTGTTGAGGATATACGTATGATGGAAAAACTAACATATCGACAAAGAATGCAAGAAGGACTATGGGGAAAAAAATGGCGGAAATGGACACACTACAAAGTGCAACAACGAGACAGAAATTGAAAGAATAACCAAAGACGCTGGAAAAACCAGAAGAATTAAGAGATGGAAACTAAAAATGGGGGCTGCACGGTGGCGCAGTGGTTAGCACTGCGGCAGCACAGTTTACCCTTGGCCGGGGGATTGTGGGGATCGTGGGATCGTGGGTTCGATCCCAGCCCCCAACCAACAGTGATCTGTGTGGAGTTTGCATGTTCTCCCCGTGTTGCGTGGGTTTACTCCGGGATTTCTCCGGTTTCCTCCCACATGCCAAAAACATGCATGTTAGGTTAATTGGCTGTTCTAAATTGTCCCTAGATATCTGTTTCCTATAGGCCCTTAGAATAGAGGGTTAGCATTAATGAAAGCGCTTTGAGTGGTCTTTGTGACTAGAAAAGCGCTATATAAGTGCAGGTTAGTTAGTTAGTAGTTAGTAAAAACTTGATGCTCCAACATTTGTCCCCCCCTTTTTGTTTTTCTTTCTTACTCTAGCCCCTTTGTTTTTAAATGTAGACTGTGATCTGAATGCAATATATATGATGAAAAATGAATAAAAATGTAAGTTACAAAAAAAAAAACAAAAAAAAAACATCTCAAACAATCAAATTCAATCTAAGAAATTTTAAACAGACCATTGCTGACAGTTAATGGGGCCAAAATGTTTCTGCATGCAATGATCTTCTCACACACTGATTACTGTTTTACCAACTGGTCACTCACTGGTGTAACCATAATCAAACCCACTGAATCTTTATACAAAAAACACATAAAAATCTTTGATAAGAAAGATCGGTCTTTTGAAAATTACAAGTGCATACCCGTGCATCACTGAGCCTATGATGTGCATAAGGTTCTGACAAGAGTTATGTCTGAAGATAGAGTTGAGGTTTGATTGGACACAGCAATGATGATAGGACTACGGCTCCTGACCAGATAAAGTGATGATACAGAGCGAAGTACGTGGCGGTAATGCACCTGTAAGCTGGTTGCCAACCACCAATCAAATCTAAAAGAAGAAGACAACACTATACATGACACAGAGACAGACAGGTGGATAGGACACACGACAGAGCTGTGCTGTAGAAAATGTGAGGCTTAATTGGAAGCTACCCCTAAACCACATACATCATAGCAAACTATCAAGTATATATAGAGTGAAGGAGATTTCTTGAAATCAAATCTAAAAGAAGAAGAAGAAGGGAAAAAAGAAGGAATGGAGGTGGAAGGCGGGAGGGAGGATGTTTGGAGTTCGGTGGAGTCTAAAAGAAGCATAGGTAAACGTGAAGAAATTCAGTCAAGAGCGTTATCAAGTGCTGAGGAATGAGAAGATGAACTATCCTGGAATAAACAGAAGGAGTGTAAAGTAATCATTAAACTTAGTCAGGAAGGAGCATCATTTTGTGAGTGGAACCCAATTAAGCTCACAAATGCAATTAATGGGTTACTTGGAGAAGTTTTAGATGCAAGAATTCTTCGTAGTGGTTCCTTACTAGTTACATGTAAAGCTAGTGTTCAACGAGGAAAAAGCAATCAGAGTCAATATGATGGAGGGGGAAAATGTACAGTGTTCAGTACTGGAAGGAAATAAGGCAATGAGAGGAGTGATATCGAGCATTTCAACAGCCGTCTCAACTGATGAAATAATGAAAAACTTAACTGGAGCAAAAGTGACAGAGGTACAAAGATTGAAAACTAACAGAAATGGTGAAAAATGTGAGTCTGTTGGTAATGTTAAAATTTGAAGAAACAAGACTGCCAAATAAGGTGTATATTGGCTACATGAGCTATGAAGTCAGACTTTAAGTTGCTCCTCCACTCAAGATGTTTCAAATGTCAAAAGTTTGGTCATGTAGCAGCAATATGAAAAGGTAGACAACGATGTGCCAGATGCTCCTGTGAACATGAATATGGCAAGTGTGAAAGAAGAGCCAAGTTAAAGTGCTGTAACTGCAGTGGTGAACACACAGCTCTGCATATCAAGGTTGTGAAACCAGCAAAAGAGCAGCAGAAATTCAGCAGGTAAAAGTCGTCCAGGGATTAACATAGCAGAAGATGCGAAAAAGGTGCCAGCTAAAAAGGTGGGAGTGGACTCTAACAGGGAAAGTGTGCAGGCTTGCAGTGCATGCAGCAGAATTAAGGAAGATTCTTTGGTTATGAAGGAAAATAATTTTGTCTTATTTGTGGCAGATGTGACAAACTGCACTGTGCAGACTTTCAAGAAAACAGAAAAAATCAAAGTCATTGTGAAAGCAGCAGAAAAATATCTTGGCATTAAGGGGCTACATTGGGAAGAACTTGAGGACTTGAGTGGGGGATCTTTAAGTTCACAGACTTCATGGGCTGGTGGATCAGCCAACAATCAAATCTAAAAAAATAATAATGAGATGAGACGCAGATACGAGATTAAAGAAGAAGAACGTCACAAAGCTATGAGGAAAACGTCACAAAGCTATCCTCACAAAGCTATGAGGAAAACCTCACAAAGCTATGAGGAAAAGAAGATATGTAGGGTGATGATATGGAGTGAAGTGTGTGGTGGTAATGCACCTGTGAGCTGGTTGCCAACCGTCAATCAAATCTAAAAGAAGACACTATACATATAGTGAGTCCTATGAACTTTGATGATGTCATAGTGAGTCCTTTGATCTTTGCTGATGTCATAGCGAGTCCAATGATCTTTGATGTCTTACCACTCGTTCAGTGGTGAATGGAAATGAAGCCAGGCATAGAGATCTCAATGCTTATACTTGCCATTGCCAATGAATGCATTGTTGTATTGTTTTCTTCTTCTTCTTTTAGATTTGATTGGCGGTTAGCAACCAGCCTACAGATGCATTACCGCCACTGACTTGATTATTAGCACTCTATATCTTTGTATAAGGAGTTCCCACAAGGAGTTCTGAAAAACTCCCCGTGTGTGAAAAAATTATCCGTCCTTGGACTATGTCCAATACCTCTTCAGAAGCAGGCAAAGGCAGTCTTTTTCTTCTTCTAGATTCGATTGGCGGTTGCAACCAGCTAACAGGTGCATTACCGCCACTGACTTATCATCACTCTATATCTTTGTATAAGGAGTTACGACTCCTTATGTGTGAAAAAATTATCCGCCTTGGCCGTGGCTAGACATCTGGTTGTTCCTGAACAACTCCTTATGTGTGAAAAAATTATCCGTCTTGGCCGTAGCCGCCTTCTTCTTTTAGATTTGACTGGCGGTTGGCAACGGCCGAAGCCGCCTTCTTCTTTTTAGATTTGATAGGCGGTTGGCACACTATATCATCACTCTATATATCTTGGCCGCTTGTTTAACAAAGTTTTGATGCATCACTGAGCCTATGATTTGCCTATGATGTCTATATGACATCATATAGACACCATAGTCATACACACTGTGACCCACAGTTTTTCTTGAATCACTCTACACTATGGTGTCTATTGAAGTCATATAGGCATCAAGTAGACATCATAGGAACATCATAGGCGATCCTATGATCTTTTAGCGAGTCCTATGTAATGACAAACTTTACCTTGTATATGTATGCCTGGGTTGAAGCCAGGCATAGGGATCTCCTTAATGCCTATACTTGCCATTGCCAATGCATTGTTTCTTCTTCTTTTAGATTTGATTGGCGGTTGGCAACCAGCTTACAGGTGCATTACCGCCACGTACTTCACTCTATATCATCACTTGAGCTGGTCAGGCCACCAAGGTAGCTCTCTCTTTAGTATTGTTTTGCTTGTTTAACAAAGTTTTGATGTATCACTGAGCCTATGATGTCTATATGACATCACAGACACCATAGTCAGACACTGACACACACACACACACACACATTTTCTTGAATCACTCTATACGATGGAGTCTATATGATGTCATACAGACACCAAGTAGACATCATAGGCAATCCTATCATCTTTTAGCGAGTCCTATGGTCGTGACAACTGACAGACAGACACACAGAGATTTCTTGAATTATCTCACTCTATAAATTCAAAGAAACCTCTTGTCAGTGTGTCACAGCCAAAGATCATAGGACCACCTATGATGTTCTTATGATCTCTGTATGATGTCCTATGATATTCCTAGGTAACAGGCAGGCATTGCTCACGATCATAGGACTTGCTATGACATCATCAAAGATCAAAGGGAGGCATCCCTGAACGAGTGCTGATGTGCCTGCTTACACCTGCTTCCTATGGGCATGCAGAAATACTTGCTTATACTTGGTTTCTACGGGCATGCACAGGTATGCACTAGTAGAAAGGAGGCAAGACGGTGCCGTTGTGTGTGGCTGGACGTCTGCCTGTGCTATGTCTTATGTGTTTAGTTGTCTTCTTGTTGTTTCTAGCTCAGAACGTGTCATCGCTACTGGTTTATGATCGCCTGACTCTTCTAAATATTTGCAATTCTGTGGTCAAATTCTCGACCTATGAATTTAATGGTCAGCCTCCTCCACCTCTGTTGACATCTATACCACCCTATCTGAGATGTGCACCCAACGGACTGTTTCGGAACAGCCGCCGCAAAAGACGAGGTCGGAGAGGCGGCGTGTCATGCAGACTGAGGGCTTACCTAGCTGCTTCTTCAACTCACAACCCTTGTTAACTGCTGACTGAGCTCTCCAGGAAGCGTAATGGTTTTGACGTACGACAATCCATGGATTATTGCTACCGATGGCTGTCGCCGACTGTCCCAGAGGCTGGACACCCACTTCCCTGCTGCTGGCCCGTTTGGATTTGCAGAAGGGGCTGCGCACCGGAGAATCTTCACCCGATCAGTTGTGCTTCCCAGCAGGCTGATCAATGTTTGATTCGCATGGCTCTGATTAACACCAGATCCATCGCAAATAAGACTTTTATTCTAAATGACTTTACTTCACATTCCTTGGATTTTCTTCTGATGACAGAAACATGGGTTAAACCAGGTGAGACCGCCACCTTCTCTGAGCTCCTCCCTCCCGGCTGTTATTTCTTCAGCTCCCCATGAGCGTCTGGTCGGGGTGGAGGTCTGGCTTCTATTTTTAATGACAGTTTTAAATGTCGCCTTCTCTCCACAAATACTTATTCCTGTTTTGAGCTGCAACTATTTGTGGTGGGTCTCACAAGTCCTGTGTTATTTGCTGTTGTCTATCGTCCTCCAAAATATAATAAGGACTTCATTAATGAGTTTTCTGAATTTTTGGCAGATGTTATGCCAAAATATGATAAACTTTTGATCTGTGGGGACTTTAATATTCATGTCTGTTGTCCATCTGATCAGCTGGCATCTGATTTTAAAAGACTGCTGGCGACATTTAATTTAAATATTTTAGCGGACAAACCTACACACCACACCGTCTTGGTCACACTGTGGACCTTATCTCTTTTGAGCTCTCAATCTTTCTCAAGGAAATTTCTGAGTCTGTCAGATCATTTCCTCATCATTTTTGAACTGTTGACCCCTTCATCACCCAGCAAGCCTGTGGCTCCATCATGCTGGCATCGCATCATCACTTGTTCAACACCAGAGGAGTTTTCTGCTGCTTTTAGGGATTCATGGTTTTTTGCCTTCAATGGACTTGTTTCCCCTTCCCATCCAGATAAGATTCTTTCCTCCTTTCACACCACCTGCTCTGGGATTTTGGACTCTATTGCCCTTTTTTGGCTTAAATCGGCTAAACCGAAAACAGATTCCTGGCTAAACGACACTACCCCGTGCCATTAGACAGCGGTTCAGGCAGGCTGAACGGAGATGGAAAAAGGACAAATTACATGCGTCTCTGGGAATTTTTAGGGATCGTCTTGCTGATTACCAGAAGACCGTGCAAAAGGCAAAATTTCAGTATCTCTGATATTATTTCCAGCAGCAGTCACTGTCCTAGAGCGCTGTTTATCACAATTAACTCTTTTATATGTACATATGTATATTAGCTGCTCTTGCTTGCTTGTTTTTTTTTTTTTTTTCTTGCCTTCTGATTGTTGCTCTGAGTGTTGCTATCCCTGTGCTGTTGCAATCCTGGAATTTCCCCGTTGTGGGACTAATAAAGGCTTATCTTATCTTATAAACCCACGCACTCTGACTGTTATAGCTGATTCGTTAACAACATGTGAGACTTTTCTTCAATTTTTTGTTCATAAAGTGGACTCTCTCAGACGAGTTATTAATAACAGTTTTAATGGGAGCTTGTCTGTTGTCCCGGGTTACTCTGCTGTGTTTGAACAGTTTGAGTTGGTTTCTTCATCGTCACTTGCTGATATAGTGAAGTCTCTGAAGCCAACAAATTGCTCACTGGATGTTGTTCCCACTGGAATATTGAAAAGGGCTTTGAATACTGTAGGGTCTGGTCTTTTGGTTTTTATTAATTCCTGCCTTAGTTCAGGATTTGTCCCACCTGCTTTTAAACATGCTGTGGTTGGGCCCCTTTAAGAAGGGGTTCTTAAAAAACCTCACCTTGACCCTTCAGTCTCATCTAATTTTAGACCCATTTCTCATTTGCCCTTTTTATCTAAGGTTTTAGAAAAAGCTGTTTTTATACAGTTGCAATCTTTTTTAGAAGACAATTCTATTTTTGAGAAGTTTCAATCTGGGTTTACATCTCGTCACAGCACTGAGTCTGCCCTGCTTTTAAGGTGCACAATGATATTATGATGTCTGTTGATGCCAAATGCCCTGTGGTCTTAGTGCTGCTAGATCTTACAGCAGCCTTTAACACTGTGGACCATACTATCCTTTTGTCACGCCTGAATCACCATGTTGGCATCCGTGGCACTGCACTTAAGTGGTTTGAATCCTACCTATATCTAATAGAACTTTTTCTGTAATGATTGGTGACATGTCTTCTTCTAGTGCCTCTCTCTCCTGTGGGGTCCCACAGGGCTCTATCCTTGGCCCTATTGTTTTCATTATATATGCTGCCACTTGGGTCAATAATAGCCTGGCACACTGTTATGCAGACAATTTGCAGCTTTATTTACCTTTGAACCCAGAACAAACTAACTCACAAAGTGTTCTATTGGACTGCATCATTGACATTAAGTTGTGGTTAAGCCAAAATTTTCTCTACTTAAATGAAGAAAAAACAGAATGTATTGTGTTTGGGGATACTGTAACGGCTGGCTTTGGTACCCTCTCTTTAAGGCTCAGTTCAGCTGTCAGAAATTTGGGGGTGATTTTTGACAGCCATTTAAAATTTGATAAACAGATTGACAATGTAGTCAAGATGAGCTTTTATCAATTACGTCTGTTATCCAAAGCCAAACCTTTCCTGAGCTGTCATGATCTTGAGATAGCCATCCATGCTTTAATCACATCTCGACTTGATTACTGCAATGCACTTTATGTTAGCATCTCTCAGTCTTCTCTCGGCCGCCTTCAACTTGTGCAAAATGCAGCGGCCCGTCTTTTGACCAACACACCTAGGCGAGAGCACATTACTCCGATCCTTTTTTCACTTCATTGGCTTCCAGTCCATTTTAGAATTAATTTTAAACTTTTGCTTTTTGTTTTTAAAGCTCTTAATGGCCTTGCTCCAGTTTATATGTCTGAGATTTTGACTGTCCGTGACCAAGGCAGGGCTTTGAGGTCATCCAATCAGCTTTTGCTGGATGTGCCTAGGTCAAGGTATAAACATTGGGGTGACCGAGCCTTTTCTGTTGTCGCCCCCAGGCTCTAGAATAACCTTCCCCCTGACCTACGTACCATCTCTGACCTGGCCCTTTTTTAAATCAGAACTTAAAACATATTTGTTTAGGATGGCTTTTAATACCCAGTAGTGGTGATATTTGTCTTGGCCTTTGTTTTTATTTTATTCTCATTTTTAGGTATTTATTCTTATTTCTTTATGTTATTTGTTTTTAATGCTGTGTGTTTTTAATGCCGTTTAATTTTCTGTAAAGCACTTTGGTCACCTACGGGTTGTTTTAAAGGGCTATATAAATAAAGTACATTACATTAGTATATAGTGATAAAATTCACATTTCCTTGTTCAATTTATAAAACTAGTGCATACCTGTGCATGCCCATAGAAAGCAAGTTTAAGCAAGCATTTCTGCATACCCGTAGAAAATTACTGTTACCATGGCAACAGTAACCGTGGTGAAACCTGCCTTTGATCTTTGACGTCACCACTTGTTCTGTGATGCCTGCCTTTGATCTTTGATGATGCCATAGCGAGTGCTGTGATCGTGAGTGATGCCTGCCTTTGATGATGTCATAGCGAGTCCTATGATCATGAGTGAAGCCTGCCTTTGATCTTTGATGTCATACAGTCCTATGATTGTGAGTGATGCCTGCCTTTGATCTCATAGCGAGTCCTATGATCTCTATGACATCATATAGAGATGTAGAGATCACAGGAATATCATAGGCGGTCCTATGATCTTTCAGCGAGCCCTATGGTCGTGACAGACAGATTGGTTGAATTATATATATACTGTAGAGTGAGGATACTAGTGCTTACTGTGCATGCCCGTTCATACCCATGCATGCCCGTAGAAACCAAGTATAAGCAAGTATTTCTGCATGCCTGTAGAAGGCAGGTGTAAGCAAGCACATACCACTCGTTCAGTCATGCCTGCCTTTGATCTTTGAAGATGTCATAGCGAGTTCTATGATCTTTGATGATGTCATCATATAGACACCACAAGCTGATGGCATAGCGAATCCTATGATGCCTGCGTGTGATGTATATTATATTAGAAATATTTTTGATCAAGATCTGTCCTTCAATTCACATATTAAATTTGTTTCTAAGACTGCCTTCTATCATTTGCGTAATATTGCCAAGATTAGGAGCATCTTGTCTCAGAGTGATGCTGAGAAACTGATGCACGCTTTTGGTAGCTTGAGATTAGATTATTGTAATTCTTTATTATCAGGCTGTCCTAAAACATCTTTAAAAAGTCTTCAGCTGATCCAAAATGCTGCAGCAAGAGTTTTAACAGGTACTAGAAAGAGAGATCATATCTCTCCGGTTCTGGCCTCCCTTCATTGGCTTCCCATAGAGTTTAGAATTAAGTTTAAAATCCTTCTTCTTACTTACAAAGCTCTAAACAATCAGGCTCCTTTTTATTTAAAAGATCTGATACTACCCTATTATCCTAACAGAGCACTACGCTCCCAAAATGCAGGATTACTTGTAATACCTAGAATCTCCAAAAGTACAATGGGAGGCAGAGCCTTCAGTTATCAAGCTCCTCTCCTGTGGAACCAGCTGCCAATCTGGATTCGGGAGTCAGACTCTCTCTCTGTTTTTAAGAATAGGGCTAAAACCTACCTTTTTGATATAGCCTACAATTAGGGTGGGATCATGCGTTTCTGAACCCTCCCTTAGTTATGCTGCTAATAGGTTTAGTCAGCCGGGGGACCTCCAGTAATGCACTGGGCCTCACTCCTTTCCTCACTCTCAATGAAATTTTTTTTTTGCTGGTCATTAACATTTGTTTGTTCTCTCCCATAGATCGAGTCCCCATCGTGCTGTTTGCTCTCTACATGTCTGTTCTTTTCTTCTTCTTCTCTATCCCCTCACCCCCCAGCCAGTCGCAGCAGATGATTGCCCCTCCCTGAGCCTGGTTCTGCTGGAGGTTTCTTCCTGTTAAAAGGGAGTTTTTCCTCTCCACCGTCACCAAGTGCTTTCTCACAGGGGATCGCCTGATTGCTGGGGTCTTTCTGCAACTGTGGGAATTCCCCCTATAGTTGATAGTGCTATGAGATGACTGTTGTTGTGAAATGGCGCTATATAAATAAAGTTGAATTGAACTGAATTGAATTGATGTTTGATGATGCCATAGCGAGTCCTATGATCTCTGATGATGATATAGTGAGTCCTATGATTGTGAGTGATGCCTGAGTTTGATCTTTGATGTCCTAGGATCGTTGAGTGACGTCTGCCTTTGAGCTTTGATGATGTCATAGCGAGTCCTATGATCGTGAGTGATGCCTGCCTTTGATCTTTGATGTCCAATGATCTCCGAGTGAAGACTACCTTTGATCACAGACACACGCACAGATTTTCTTCACTCTATACTATGGTGTCTATATGACGTCATATAGACGTCATATAGAGATAATAGGAACATCATAGGCAAACCTATGATTTTTTAGCGAGTCCTATGCTCGTGACAGTGTCTACATGATGTCATATAGACATGTAGAGATCACAGGAACATCATAGGTGATCCTACGATCTTTTAGTGAGTCCTATGGTCGTGACACAGAGATTTCTTGAATTATAGATAGAGTGAAGTGATGATGATTAAACGGCTATGCACGCCCCCCCCCCCCCCCCGGAGAATATGTTAAACTAAGGACCGTCACCGGTATAGAGTGATGTCTGAAGATCGAGTAGGTGGTGGTAATGCACCTGTAAGCTGGTTGCCAACCGCGTGGTAATGAGAGAGGCTGCACCTTGGACACGGTCCAAGGACGGATAATTTTTTTCCACACAGAGTTGTTCAGAACTCCTTATACAAAGATACTAGTCCCTACCTGTGCATGCCAGTAGAAAGCAGGTGTAAGCAAGGGTGTAAGCAAGCATGTCAGCATTCATTCAGTGATGCCTGCCTTTGATCTTTGATGGCGTCATAGCAAGTCCTATGAACTTTGATGATGTCATAGCGAGTCCTATGATCGTGAGTGACGCCTGCCTTTGACCTTTGATGTCCTATGATCGTGAGTGAGCATGAGTGATGCCTGCTTTTGATCTTTGATGATGTCATAGCGAGTCCAATGATCATGAGTGATGCAGTCCAAGGACAGAATTTTTTCACACATAAGGAGTCGTTATACATAGGAACATCATAGGACATCATGCAGACATCATAGGAGGTCCTATGATCTTGGGTCGTGACACACACACAGAGATTTCTTGACTTTATAGAGTAATACGAATGATGATAATCAAGTCAGTGGCGGTAATGCACCTGTAAGCTGGCTGCCAACTGCCAATCAAATCTAGAAGAAGAAGAAGAAGGATGTAGAGTGTTATAGACAGACACACAGACAGGACAGAGTGGTTACTGCTAAGATAGAGTGATGATAGAGTGAAGTACATGGTGGTAATGCACCTGTAAGCTGGTTGCCAACCGCCAATCAAATCTTAACAGAATAACCACCAGAGCAATCACTCAAGGAGGGTGATGGATAGAGAGAGAGTGATGATAAACAGTTAAGTACGTGGCGGTAATGCACCTGTAAGCTGGTTGCCATCCGCCAATCAAATCTAAAAGAAGAAGAAGAAGAGACTGAGGTCCCCCACAGACGGACCACATTTGCTCAATCTGTTCTATGAGTGAGGGGCAGACAGACAGACGACCTAGAGCTTCAAATAGGAATATATGGTAGGTGGCGGTTATGCACCTGTAAGCTGGTTGCCAACCGCCAATCAAATCTAAAAGAAGAAGTAGTAGTAGTGAGGGGCACCAAGACCTGGAACAATATACCACCTGCAATCACAGAACATACCACAATAAACACTTAAGAAGCATCACTATATAAATTCAAGAAATCTCTGTCAGTGTGTCATGGCCAAAGGTCATAGGACCGCCTAGATGTTCCTATGATCTCTGCATGATGTCCTATGATGTTCCTATGTACAACGACTCCTTATGTGTGAAAGGTCCTATGATGTTCCCATGTAACAAAGGCAGGCGTCACTCATGATCATAGCACTCGCTATGACATCAAAGATCAAACGCAAGCATCACTCAAATTCAAGAAATCTTTTGTCAATGTGTCAGTGTGTGTGACATGACCAAAGATCATAGGACCATCTATGATGTTCCTATGATCATTGCATGTCGTCCCTATGTATAATCCTTATGAGTGAAATGTCCTATGATGTTCCTATGTAAAAAGGCAGGCATCACTCACGATCATAGGACTCACTATGACATAATCAAAGATCGAAGCAGTAAATCTGGAAATCTCACTCAGTAAGGCAGAAGGCAAATCAACTGGGGTAAAGTGAATATGAGACCAACCAGTTGCACTGGGTGGCACCTGGCAGGAATAACCACAACACTGGGAAAATCACCTCTCTGGGATCCAGTGAGGATCAAACTTATGAGCTACAGTGGAAAAAGAAACTTGCGTGTGGTAAACTATCACTTCACTCTACAAAATAGGACCACCTATGATGTGCCTATGATGTCGACGATCATAGGACCGCCTATGATGTTCCTACGATGTCTACATGATATCTACATGACGTCATATAAGCCATTAGAGTGATTTTCCTATGATCTCTACACAACGTCTACATGACATCATATAGCCCATCGGACTCGCTAAAAGATCATATAATTCAAGAAATCTGTCAAGATGTCATGATCATAGGACTCGCTAAAAGATCAAAGGCAGGTATCACTCACGATCATAGGACTCGCTATGACATCAAAGATCAAAGGCAGGCATCACTCATGATCATAGGATTTGCTATGACATCAGCAAAGATCAAAGCACTCGCTATGACATCAAAGATCAAAGGCAGTCATCACTCACGATCAGAGCACTCGCTATGAGAAAGATCATAGGACTCGCTATGACACCATCAACGATCAAAACCAGGCATCACTGAATGAGTGCTGACGTGCTTGCTTACACCCCTGCTTACACCTGCTTTCTTCTTCTTTTAGATTTGATTGGCGGTTGGCAATCAGCTTACAGGTTCATTAGCGCCATGTACTTGGTGCTGTTCACAACATTATACGTTCACTTCTTTTCTACACCTGTTTTCTACGCGCATGCAGAAATACATGCTTATACTTGGTTTCTACAGGCATGCACGGGTTTGCACTAGTTATTATATATAACTGAAGAAATATGTCACAATGTCATGATCATAGGACTCGGTATGACATCAAAGATCAAAGGCAGGCATCACTCACGATCATAGAACTCACTATGACATCAAAGATCAAAGGCAGGCATCACTCACGATCACAGAATTTGCTATAACATCAAAGATCATAGGACTTGCTATGACATCATCAAAGATCAAAGACAGTCATCACAGTCACAATCAGAGCACTCGCTCTGACACCATCCAAGATCATAGGACTCGATTTGACACCATCAAAGATCAAAGGCAGGCATCACTGAACGAGTGGTGACATGCTTGCTTACACTCTTGCTTACACCTGCTTTCTATGGGCATGCACAGCAGGGTTTCCTCTGGTAACATTTCTCCGTGGCGGGCCGCCTTGCCAGAAATTGTACCGCCACCCCAAGGTGATATGATTTTATTAAGAAAAATATATGAAGCAATGACTTTCCGCAAGCGCGCACACAAACAACGCGCGTGGCTGTCATCCGCGCAGTTTAGAAGCACTCCACCCATGTGAGTTCTTGACTCAGTCAGCAGGCAGTGTCTCACTAAGCGTGACTGTCGACAAAAACATGAGTTTGTTAAAGTACTTTAAATGCAGAAAAAAAATCAGAAGAGGTACAGTGGGGCAAAAAAGTATTTAGTCAGCCACCAATTGTGCAAGTTCTCCCACTTAAAAGATGAGAGAGGTCTCCAATTTTCATCATAGGTATACCTCAACTATGAGAGACAAAATGAGGAAGAAAAAAAATCCAGAAAATCACATTGAAGGATTTTTAATGAATTAATTGGTAAATTCCTCGGTAAAATAAGTATTTGGTCACCTACAAACAAGCAAGATTTCTGGCTCTCACAGACCTATAACAACTTCTTTAAGAGGCTCCTCTGTCCTCCACTCGTTACCTGTATTAATGGCACCTGTTTGAACTCGTTATCAGTATAAAAGACACCTGTCCACAACCTCAAACAGTCAGACTCCAAACTCCACTATGGCTAAGACCAAAGAGCTGTCAAAGGACACCAGAAACAAAATTGTAGACCAGCACCAGGCTGGGAAGACTGAATCTGCAATAGGTAAGCAGCTTGGTGTGAAGAAATCAACTGTGGGAGCAATTATTAGAAAATGAAAGACATACAAGACCACTGATAATCTCCCTCGATCTGGGGCTCCACGCAAGATCTCACCCCGTGGGGTCAAAATGATCACAAGAACGGTGAGCAAAAATCCCAGAACCACACGGGGGGACCTAGTGAATGACCTGCAGAGAGCTGGGACCAAAGTAACAAAGGCTACCATCAGTAACACACTACGCCGCCAGGGACTCAAATCCTGCAGTGCCAGACGTGTCCCCCTGCTTAAGCCAGTACATGTCCAGGCCCGTCTGAAGTTTGCTAGAGAGCATTTGGATGATCTAGAAGAGGATTGGGAGAATGTCATATGGTCAGATGAAACCAAAATAGAACTTTTTGGTAAAAACTCAACTTGTCGTGTTTGGAGGAGAAAGAACACCATACCTACTGTGAAGCATGGGGGTGGAAACATCATGCTTTGGGGCTGTTTTTCTGCAAAGGGTGGTACCAGGACGACTGATCCGTGTAAAGAAAGAATGAATGGGGCCATGTATCGTGAGATTTTGAGTGAAAACCTCCTTCCATCAGCAAGGGCATTGAAGATGAAACGTGGCTGGATCTTTCAGCATGACAATGATCCCAAACACACCGCCCGGGCAACGAAGGAGTGGCTTCGTAAGAAGCATTTCAAGGTCCTGGAGTGGCCTAGCCAGTCTCCAGATCTCAACCCCATAGAAAATCTTTGGAGGAAGCTGAAAGTCCGTGTTGCCCAGCGACAGCCCCAAAACATCACTGCTCTAGAGGAGATCTGCATGGAGGAATGGGCCAAAATACCAGCAACAGTGTGTGAAAACCTTGTGAAGACTTACAGAAAATGTTTGACCTCTGTCATTGCCAACGAAGGGTACATAAAGTAGTGAGATGAACTTTTGTTATTGACCAAATACTTATTTTACTGAGGAATTTACCAATTAATTCATTAAAAATCCTTCAATGTGATTTTCTGGATTTTTTTTGTCCTCATTTTGTCTCTCATAGCTGAGGTATACCTATGATGAAAATTGGAGACCTCTCTCATCTTTTAAGTGGGAGAACTTGCACAATTGGTGGCTGACTAAATACTTTTTTGCCCCACTGTATGTACGTAAGCACTGGAGGCGTTTATCATGGTTTTAACCTGCTGTTAACGGGAGCAATAATGGAAGAGTCGCTTAGCTAAGACGTGGTTAGAATTCAAATACAGCCGGCTTCATATGAAGGCAAGGCGGACTACTGAATTGCTGAGGATATATTTCATCAGCCACTACAATATTGTTATGTTCCCTATTATGTACCTGGCAAGTTAAGATGACCGAAATTCATGAAGTCAATGACTTTAATCCATCAGCAGCCTTCAGCAGCAATAATGGAAGAGTCGCTTAGCTAAGAGAGGTGGTTGGAATTCATATGCAGCCGGCTTCATATGAAGACAAAGGCGGGGGACTGATGAATTGCTGAGGATATATTTCACCAGCCACTACAATATTAAGTTATGTTCAATATTAAGTTATGTGGGAATTGCAGGAATGAAGAGACTGGCAATTTCTCTTTTCTCGCACGAGCAAGTGTGCCATTTTTATTCTCCAGCGGCAGTGACAACAAGCAACAGCTAAAAACGCTACCTCTATTTTCACTTTAAACTGAGGTCCTTGAGCAGCTGCCTAGAGAGGTGCCAGATGAGAAAGCCTGAGCGCACAACTATAGTCTGTTTTCCACTAGCCCAGCACACCTCGGTACGGCTCGATTCACTTCAGTATGGCTCGGAATGCTTCTGTCTCCATTAGCACGGTGTTGTGCTTGTGCTGTGATGGTTTGTGTTAAGAGGTTTTAGAAGCGAGGCGGCGCCAGATTCCCAGCGAGGCGGGGCCACACTCCAGTGACGTTACGCACCCGACTGAGTCCTTATTTACACGAGACAAAAAATGGAGGATCCAAGGATTATTGCCTTGCTCGCTCTGTGGTTTTATCTCACAATTAATTTTATCTCATAATTAAGCTGCAACAACACAAGTCACTTTTGTTTTGAATTAACTGCCAAATGACCTAGAAATAATGAGCTGAAACTTGTTTTTATTCGTATTAAATAATGAGACAGTGGCACACTGGCCAACACCAAATTGTATTATTTTTTACATCCTAGGGCATTTTGGATGTACTGAGTAAAAAAAATTCATGTTTTTCACCTTCAGGTCAACATTTGGAACAACAGTATTATTATTTTCCGTTTAGATGATGCTACACTCCTTCTAAAGTATTGTAATTCTCTGAATTTGGAATGCCGATAGAACATTCAATTTACATATACTTGTACCTACTTTGACTTGGTGCTAATTTTTTATGATATTTCAATAAAAAGAACAGAAAGCTTACAAAAACATTTGTTTTTTGGTCTAGTTAAAAATTACATTACCTTTACAATGGTTGACCCCTGACAGGATGATCAGCATCATTTTCATCAGACTAGGCAATGGAATTTCTATGTAATTATACTGTTTTATAATTCAGTGTTATAACAGACAAACCACACTTTCCAGATTTTAACTAGAATACACAAGCTTATTTCAGCGTATTGTTCACATGAATAATTAAAATAAAAGCTTCAGTCCGCAGTGTGCTGCAATAAAGCAGCGATCATCATCCACAAATGAACAGCTTTTTTATTGCATAAATAAACTGAGCGTCTTACCGAATATATTTGCGAAAAAACGCACAATAAAAAAAAAAATTAAAACTCACCGTTAAAGGACTCCGATGTCGAGACCTCCCGGTATATTTTTTCATTCCGGGCGGCTCCGTCTAACTCGCGCTGGATACGTTCGTCTGACAATGCAGTGAGCAGACATTGCACCTCCTTATTGGTCCATGGAACACCCTTATTACGCGAAGCCATTTTTGATAGAGAATAAATGAAAATAGCACAGCAATACACTGAAAAGAAACCGCCAACAGTGGTTGCGTGCTAAGTAATGGCGGTCGTGAAGATTCTTTTTTTCTTTTTTTTTTCCAAAAACTTTATTGAGAAGATCGTGAAGATTCGGTAGAAGAGGAGGAGGAGAGGGGCAGTTACAACCTGACCAATCAGCGGCGACCAGTCTGTTAACGTCACAACACGGCACAGCTTAGCACTGCTGTACCCTGCCCTGGAGCGGGGCTGAGAATCGCGGCTGTTAAACCGTGTTGGGGCTTGTGGAAAAGCGTACAAAGCGTGCTGAGCCGTCCTGTGTCGTGCTAAAGCGTGCTAGTGGAAAAGGGCCTTATAACTGCCTAAACAGATCTTATGTCTTTAGAGTCCGCTACAGTTCCCTATTATGTACCTGGCAGGTTAAGGTGACCGAAATTCACGAAGTCAATGACTTTAATCCATCAGCAGCCTTCAGACAAACTAAATGTGCCAACATCTGATTTCAAAATAAGGGAGGTTTTTCCTGCTGTCTGGGTGGTGGTGAGATTTCTGGAAAAAAAAAAAATAAATAAATAAATAAAATATATAAATATAAAGAAATATTATAATAGAAATAACGGCATCCTTGGTCATTTAAGTTAATTTATTTCATTAAATACAATTTTATTAATATATTTTCTTTGTAATCAGTTAAATTATTCTGTTCTGACTGCAAAATTATGGTCAAAAATGTACACTGTTATAAGGAAAAAGTTAAAAAAAAATTACCAGTCTGTTTCAAATTTATCTTTAAAAAAACCCAGTAATTTTATTTTAAAAAAGACAAAAAATAGTCATAAAATAATCCAAAAATTTATAATAAAGTTTCAAATGTACAAGAAAAGTCAATTTTACAAGAGGAAATTACAAATTTGAGGAACATGGTTTCAACTTTAGATAGATTTACAGAGAAAAGTAGAAAACTATAAGAAAAATGTCAAATTTTGGAGAAAAACCTCAAACCTTCAAGACTGAAGCCATTACTCAAGTTTTGAAGTGAGTGCTCTTTGTACCCTTAACTCTAGCAGAAATTTTTGGCTGTCTCCTTTTAATTATTAATTTCGAAGGACTGCTTTTACATGAGCAGAATTTCTGGTTACTATACCCACCTGATCATATAATTTAAGTATGAATGAGTACATTACTATTATGAATAAATATTCATAATATTTCATAATATTTCTTATATTGAAATATCTGATTTCTTCCCCTTCCTACTCTCTCAATGGAAAAACAAACACTAGAATAAAAATACAAAAAATACACATTTTTGTCATTTATGTAAACCACGACAAAAAAATCCTGCAGGACAAAACATGACACTTGATATTTTCTAACCTGTTTGTATACCACCATAGACAGAGAGAGAACCTGAATTAGAGCTCAGAGAGGGCAAGATGAGACAGAAGAGAGAAGCCAAGGAGAGGAAAGTGTTCAGGCAGAGGAAGGAGACAAGGATAACACCACTAAAAAGTCTAAACACAGGATGTCTGGGTGGGATGGCCCAATAGTCAAGCCTCAGTTGTACAATACTTCACCAAAATTGTACCCATAACTAGTGGTTGCTCCGCAGCATATATCATCACTCTATAAATTCAAGAAATCCCTGTGTGTGTCACGACCAAAGATCATAGGACCGCCTATGATGTTCCTATGTGTAAGATCAAAGGCAGACATCACTCAAGCTCACGACTCGCTGTGACATCATCAAAGATCAAATGCGGGTATCACAGGAGTCGCTATGACATCAAAGATCATAGGACTTACTATGGATGTTCCTATGTACAACGACTCCTTATGTGTGTAAAAAATTATCCGTCCATAGACTGCATCACTCACGATCATAGGACTCGCTATGACAAGGCAGGCCTCACTCATGATCATAGGACATCAAAGATCAAAGGCAGGCATCACTCACAATAATAAGACTCGCTATGACCTCATCAAAGTTCATAGGACTCGCTATGACACCATCAAAGATCAAAGGCAGGCATCACTGAATGAGTGCTCACATGCATGCTTACACCCTTGCTTCCACCTGCTTTCTATGGGCATGCACAGGTAGGGACTAGTGTGTGTGTACACATATCCACACACATACATACACACATACAGTATATATGTATAACGAGTTCTTTTGCAAAAACGGATAAGTCCAGTTGTGTTCAAAATGAAAAAAAACACTTTTTCATCTGTAGGTTTATAGGTGTTAGTATTTCCAAATCAGCTTGTAAGACATGGTCACTTGAAATATGAGTATCTCAGACATCATAAAGCAAAAAAAATCAAACAACTCATTTTTGGCAATTTATTATTACCTCCGCCAAGGAGGTAATATTTTTACCGGGGTTTGTCTGTTTGTTTGTCTGTTACCAACATAACTCAAAAAGTTATACATGGATTTTGACCAAATTTTCAGGAAAGGTGTGTAATGGCACAGGGAACAGATGATTAGATTTTGGTGATGATCTGAGAGTGCATACCTCCACCAAGGGCTTTGTTTGTATTTGTGCAGCAGGATTACACAATAACTACTGCATGGATTTGGATGAAATTTTCACCAGCGGTGGTTCTTGGGCTAGAGAGGAACCCATTATATTTTGCTGATGATCTGAGAATGCATACCTCAGCCAAGGCTCTTATCTTCTCACAGTGTGTTAGCAACAATACTCCAAAAGTTATGAACGCATTTTGATGAAATTTTTAGGAAAGCTGTGTAATGGCACGGGGAACAGATGATTAGATTTTGGTGATGATCTGAGAGTGCATACCTTCACCAAGGGCTTTGTTTGTATTTATGCAGCAGGATTACACAAAAACTACTGCATTTTGGAGGTGATCCATGAGAAACGGAAGGAGCCTTGGCGGAGGTATGCGCTCTGAGTGCTTTTCTAGTAAGTACTTTTTTTTTTTTTTTTCAAAAAGTCCACAAGCCATTTTTTTTTTTTCAAGAACAGACAAGTCTTTTAGATTTGATTGGTCGTTCGCAACCAGCTTACAGGTACATTTCCGCCATGTACTTCACTCTATATCATCACTCTATATTCTGTCTAAACCCAGTCTCTCAGGAACTGTAGTTCTTCGTCTTCTTCTCTCGGCTACTGGTGGATAGCAAGCAACTGAAAGATGCATACCGCCACCTACTGTACAAAAGTGTGTAACATGTCATTTGAGCCCTGCCCTATGACATAATCCTGTGTTATTTAAAAAAGAGATCTCATGATTCTTAGTGCCTCTCCATCGCCATCTTCTTCTTTTAGATTTGATTGGCGGTTAGCAACCAGCTTACAGGTACATTACTGCCACGTACTTCACTCTATATCATCACTATCTGGTCAGGAGCTGTAGTCCTAATCATCATTGCTGTGTCCAATCGAACCTCAACTCTATCTTCAGACATCGCTCTTCTTCGTCTCCTCGTACTTTACTCTATATCATCACTCAGGCAACCAGCTTGCAGGTACATTACCACCACTGACTTGATTATCATCACTCTATCTTTGTATAAGGAATTCTGAACGACTCCTTACAGGTACATCTCAAAAAATTAGAATATCATGAAAAAGTTCAATATTTTTTGTCACTCATTTCAGAAAGTGAAACCCATATAGTATATAGATTCATTACACAGAGAGTGATATATTTCAAGTGTTTATTTATATTTCAAGTGTTTATTTATTTTAATTTTGATGATTATGGCTTACAACCCATGAAAACCCCAAATACAGTTTCTCAAAAAATTAGAATATTACATAAAATTAATCTTAAATAGTTTTTTTAATGGAAATGTTGGCCGACTGAAAAGTATGTTCATGTGAGCTACGTCTGCGTGGGTTTACTCCGGGATCCGTTTGTCCGGTTTCCTCCCCCATGCTAAAAACATGCAAGTTAAGTTAATTGGCCTCAACTGGGGATTCTAAATTGTCCTTAGGTATAACTGTGAGAGTGAATGGTTGTCTGTCTCTCTGTGTTGGCCCTGCGATGGACTGGTGATCTGTCCAGGGTGTACCCTGCTCACCCAAAGATGCTGGGATAGGCTCCAGCCCCCCCCTCCCCCAAAGGATTAAGCGTAAGATGGATGGATAGCGAGTCCTATGATCTTTTGCTGATGTCATCGCGAGACCTATGATCTTGAGTGCTGCCTTACTATGACTCCTGCCTTTGATCTTTGATGATGTCATCGCAAATCCTATGATCTTTTAGCGAGTCCTATGGTCATGACAGACACACAGACAGATGATGATGACCAGATACCACAGTCATAGACACCATATATATTGCGAGTGCTATGATCTTTGATGATGTCACAGCTAGTCCTTTGATCATGAGCGATGGCTGCCTTTGATCTGATGATGGCATAGCAAGTCCTATGATCTTTGATGATTGCATAGCGAGTCCTATGATCTTTGACAACGTCCTAGCGAGTCCAGTGATCTTTGACGATGGCATAGCGAGTACTATGATCGTGAGTGATGCCTGTGCTTGATCTTCTGATGGTGTCAGAGAGTCCTATGATCGTGAGTGATGCCTGCGTTTGATCTTTTGATGGTGTCATAGCGAGTCCTATGATCGTGAGTGATGCCTGCCTTTGATCTGTGATGTCCTGATTGTGAGTGAGCGTGAGTGAGCGTGAGTGATGGCTGCCTTTGATCATGTCCTCGCAAGTCCTATGATCTTTGATGATGGCATAGCGCGTGCTATGATCTTTGATGGCATAGCGGGTGCTATGATCTTTGATGGCATAGCGGGTGCTACGATCTTTGATGGCATAGCGGGTGCTACGATCTTTGATGTCATAGCTGAGTCCTATGATCTTTGATGTCATAGCAAGTCTGATGACCTTTGATGTCATAGCAAGTCCTATGATCATGAGTGATGCCTGCGTTTGATCTTTGATGGTGTCAGCGAGTCCTATGATCATAAGTGATGCCTGCCTTTGATCACACACAGATTTTCTTGAATCACAGTGTAGAGTCTATATACTCTATAGCAGGGGTCACCAACCTTTTTGAAACCAAGAGCTACTTCATGGGTATCGAGTCATGTGAAGGCACCAGCTTGACACACTCCTCTAAAATAACAAATTGTGTGTATATATATACATACATACAGTATATATATATAAATAATTATCATTAACTTAGAGTGGGTAACAGACAAGATCAATATTCAACACTATTTTTATTAATCTCAGCAATTGTTCAGATGATCACTTCTACATAATGGCATATAAAGGGATTCCAGGGATCAGATACATTTCTAAAATATACCAAGGTCTTCAAGACTTAAAAGGAGACAACACATCATATATAAAAGAGAGATGGGAAAAAGAGGGGAATTTCACTTTACAATTGGAAATATGGGAAAAGCTAAATAAACAGCAATGGAAAAGTACCTCATCCCTGCAGTGGAGAGAATTTGGATGGAAAAATTTTGTAAGATTTTTCAGAACACCTGCACAAAACAAATTTACCCATAAGGGGTTGAACTGTTGGCGCTTGTGTGGTGAAAAGACTGCAAATCATTTTCATGCGTTTTGGTCATGCCCAGTTATCCACCAATATTGGACCAAGGTACAGACAATATTGGGGAAAATATTCAAAATTACAGTTCCCTTTTCTTTTGTAACTTTGTATTTGGGTTTACTACCGGACTCACTGGAAAGACGAGGAGAAAAATACTTATTCAATGTTTTAATATTGGCAAGCAAAAAAGCTCTAACTAAAAAATGGATGTTGAAGGACTGTCCTACACCTGAAGATTGGACTAACGTGATCCAAGACATTTACTCGATGGAAAAGTTGACATTCGCACTGAGACAGGACATGGATGGGTTCATGAACTTTTGGCAACCCTGGACCGCATATGTGTCTTCCATTAGATCTAATCTTTGACAAATACCATTTCAATAATGGTTCCGCTCTTTGTTCCAACGCTACTCAGATGCTCCTTTTTTTTTTTTTTTTTTTTTTTTTTTTTTTCTCCTCTCGGCGCCACACCAGTCGGCTGCCTTTTGCAACAGCGGCTCGATTCCGAGTTTTTTTTTCCCTTCCTCTCTCTTTTGATCACTTTTTTTTTTTCACCCCACTTATATCACGGACACACAGATCATCCCAAATGTCTCCTGAGCCGGTGGACGGAGCCACTGTTTATAGCAGGATACGATATAACAGGGAAGAGCTGCTAGCATTTAACCGCCACCCGGTCCCACTGGAAAAACTCGACATACCGAGAGAACTGAGGCGAAAACGCCGCGGCTGCCGGGCTGGAGTAAGGCGGAGGACAAAAAATATAAGGTACAGACCCTCCCTTCCATCTGTTGTCATGGGAAATGTACGGTCGATACTGGGAAAGTTAGATGAGCTAGCGGCTATCTCCCGTTATGATAGCACTTACCGGGAGTGCTCTCTCCTTTTGTTTACTGAGACGTGGCTAACTGAACTAGCAGCAGATGCTAACATTGAGCTGGAGGGTTTTCACACGATACGAGCTGACCGAACACCAGAGAGTGGCAAAACTAGGGGCGGTGGAGTGATCATGTATGTTAACAACAACTGGTGCAGACCGGGACATATCACTGTTAAACAACGACACTGCAGCAAAGACACTGAGTTGCTAGCTGTTAGCATGAGGCCTACATATCTCCCGAGAGAACACTCACACGTGATCTGCATTGTTGTTTATGCAAATCCGACGGCGAACGCTGGGACAGCGCGTGACGTCATCCATTCAGTAACCAGCAGGCTGCAGACAGAACACCCAGATGCTCTTCTCCTCATCTCAGGCGATTTCAACCACGTTTCACTGTCTCCCATTCTGCCCACTTTCACCCAGTATGTCACATGCCACACTAGAGACAATAAAACACTGGATTTGTTCTACGCAAACACTAAGGAGGCGTACACCTCATCACAACTCCCCCCACTTGGGAGATCGGATCACAACTTGGTTCATCTCCGACCGGTGTACAAACCCCTAGTGCACAGACAACCTCCGGCCATGCACACTGTGGAGTTATGGTCTGAGGAGACAATGGACACTCTAAAGGACTGTTTTGAAGCCACTGCCTGGAAGCAGCTCTGCGATCCACATGGTGAGGACATCGATGGCCTCATTCACACCTTCACGGGCTACCTCAGCTTCTGTGTGGACAAATCCGTTCCCACCAAGACCATACGGCGTCACTCAAACAACAAACCCTGGATCAACCCTGAGATAAAAACACTTCTGAGAGAGAAGAAGAGGATCTTCAGGTCGGGGAACAGGGAGATGCTGAAGTCCGTACAGAGGGAGCTGAGGAGAAAGATCAGAGAAGGCAAGGACAGCTTCAGGAAGAAGATGGAGGACAAGCTGCAACAGAGCGACATCAGCGGGGTCTGGAGAAACCTCAAAACCATCTCGGGGCTCCAGAATACCTCCCCCCAGGCCACGGGGGGCAGGGAGTGGGCGAACAACCTGAATCTGTTTTTCAATAGATTTGACCAACCGCCCTCCCCCCTGTCTGCACAACAACCACTGCTGCCTCTAAGAAATCAAGTCCTGCTACCCACTCCCCACTCCACCGACACCCCCCCACTCCCAACACACAGCCCCCCATCCTGACCCTGACCAAGACCCAGGTGAGGACGGAGCTGAGGAAGATCAAGGCGAGGAAGGCGTCGGGACCGGACGGCATCAGCGCAAAGCTCCTCAAGTCCTGTGCAGACCAGCTGTGTGGGATTGTGACGTATATCTTCAACATGAGCCTGAAACTGGGGAGGGTACCAAAGCTGTGGAAAACATCTTGTGTGGTACCTGTACCAAAAACTTCCCACCCCAAAGACCTGAACAGCTTCAGACCGGTGGCCTTGACGTCCCACTTGATGAAGACCCTGGAGAGACTGCTCCTTGCTCATCTCCGCCCCCTGGTGGAACCAGCGATGGATCCACTCCAGTTCACCTACCAGCATGGCATTGGGGTGGAGGATGCGGTGATCTTCCTCCTTCACCGTTCTCTGTCCCACCTGGAGAAGCCCGGGAATATGGTGAGGATCATGTTCTTTGACTTCTCCAGTGCTTTCAACACCATCCAACCGATGATCCTGAAGGACAAGCTGCTGCGCGCAGGGGTGGACCAGCACCTGTCATCATGGATCCTGGACTACCTCACGAACCGGCCTCAGTTTGTGAGAACCCGGGACTGTGTTTCCGACACGATCATCAGTAGCACGGGGGCCCCCCAGGGAACGGTGCTGGCTCCCTTCTTGTTCACTCTTTATACTGCGGACTTCTCACACAACACAACACATTGCCATCTACAGAAGTTCTCTGATGACTCTGCGATCGTTGGTCTCATCTCCAACGGAGATGAAGCTGAGTACAGAGGGCTTATCCAGGACTTTGTGGACTGGTGCCATCGGAACTGCCTCCAGATCAACGCGAGGAAAACTAAGGAGCTGGTGGTGGACTGCCGCAGGCATGGGCAGCCCCTCACAGCACCAGTAAATATACAGGGAACAGACATCGAGATGGTGACATCCTACAAGTACCTGGGTATTCATCTGAACAATAAACTAGACTGGTCACACAATACTGACGCACTCTACAAGAAGGGACAGCGCAGGCTGTTCCTGCTGAGGAGACTCAGGTCTTTTGGTGTACAAGGGGCGCTGCTGAAGTCATTCTATGACACGGTGGTGGCATCAGCCATCACTTTTGGAGTGGTCTGCTGGGGCAGTGGCATTACTGCAGCCGATAGGAAGAGACTGAACAAACTGATTAAGAAAGCTAGCTCTGTCCTGGGGCAACGCCTTGATCCGATGGAGGAGATAGGAGAGAGAAGGACGGTGGCTAAACTGTCATCTCTGCTGGAGTCCGAGTTCCACCCTATGCAGGACATACTGGATGCACTGAGGAGCTCATTTAGCAGCAGACTACATCATCCCAGGTGCACAACCGAGAGGTTTCGTAGGTCCTTCCTACCAACGGCTGTCAGACTGTACAACCTAAGCAGGGCTGCTCGCAGAGATAGCAAAAAGACGTAACAAACTAATAGTTTTTTTTTTTTTTTTTTTTTTTTTGAATGCAAAAGATGCAATAGACTTACACAATGGTCCTCTCCGGCATACAACTAGGAACATACCGGTCGCTATGGAGGGTGAGAATATGTATGGGCACATAATCATACCATGTAGGATAACTAAATAGACGGTTATGCTGTTTCATCCCACCTAGCAACAATGCTCTGCACTGTGTGTGTTTATATATTTACATATTTATTCCATCTAGCTACAATGCTCTGCACTGGGTGTGTTTATATTTATATATCTATATATTTATTCCATCTAGCTACAATGCTCCGCACTGTGTTTTTATATATCTACATATTATTCCATCTAGCTACATTGCTCCGCACTGTGTGTGTTTATATACTTGCATATTTATTCCACCTAGCTGCAATGCTCCATACTGTGGGTGTTTATATATTTACATATTTATTCCATCTAGCTACAATGCTCTGCACTGTGTGTTCATATATTCATATATTTATTCCATCCAGCTACAATGCTCTGCACTGTGTGTCTGTGTGTGTGTGTGTGTATATATATATTTTATAGTAATATGTACATATGTATATTAGCTGCTCTTGCTTGCTTGTTTTTTCTTGCCTTCTGATTGTTGCTCTGAGTGTTGCTATCCCTGTGCTGTTGCAATCCTGGAATTTCCCTGTTGTGGGACTAATAAAGGCTTATCTTATCTTATCTTTGTGTAATATTAATAAAATTTGTTTGATCATGCTCTGAAAGATTTAATTGTGATAAATATGCAAAAACTAGCAGCAATACCCAGTGAATACAGCATGTAGTGTTTAATCTTGATGATACTACCACAGTGATATCAAGAACCTCCTGACCAATCTCTGGTCCTCCTCCCAGAGCTCAGCTGGGCTGCAATGAATATATAGCTTATGTTGACCTGATGTGCACCTCTCCAGAAATGTAACTACACGTATGCAGTGTTTTGAATAGGATGGCCTTCCACATAATTGGCCTCTTTCCCAGGCAGCACCCTATGTGTGTCAATGTCAGCATTAAATAACATTGTGTGCAGTATTTATAGAAACTTGAGGCTGGCAATATGACTTAAAAAGCTGATGTTTCCTGATGTTGATAATGCATTGTTTTTGTGTAGCATTCAAGGAGGATTATTGCGCCAATATTCCTACGTTCTCAAGGGTAAATTATTAAACATGTATTAATGTTTTCACATTAGTTTTTTATTGCACAAAATAAAATGCATCACAGGCTGATAATAGCATGTAGGCTTTAAACACAGCATTTACATTTATTATGATACAGTGTTTTACTGTTGTATGTCCTTTCATTTTTACTACTGTTTCACTTTAGTAAAATTTATTTTCTGAAATTTACTTCTTTCTTGTAAATGAATGGCTTTTGTCTCAAAAATGTGACCTTTTCCCACTTGTTCTTTCAATAAATTTGCAACTTTTTCCCTCAAAAAAAAAAAAATAAATAAATAAATAAAAATAAAAGAAATAAACTATACATGCAATAAAGTGTAGAATAAGAGTGAGTAATACTAGTCAGCAGTTAAAATATATTACCGAGCAGCAGATAATGTGGAGAACCATATAGTGCAGTCGGTAATGCAGGAAGAAAACAGTGATGATTGACATGAGTCTGGTTGAGCTGCTGTACATAGTGCACGAGAGACAATAAGTCACTTAGTGTTCAGCAGTCTGATGGCAGAGGGGAAGAAGCTGTTCATGTGACGGGAGGTTTTAGTCTGGATGGACCGAAGTCTTCTACCTGAGGGGAGGAGGGCAAACAGTACGTGACCAGGGTGTGAGGGATCGGCTATGATCCGGCCAGCACGCCTCCGGGTCCTGGAGATGTACAGATCCTGGAGAGATGGGAGCTTGCAGCCGATCACCTTCTCAGCAGTGCGCACGACGCGCTGCAGCCTTAGTCTGTCCCTGGCAGTGGCTCCTGCGTACCACACGGTTATGGAGGAGGTGAGGATGGACTCGATGATGGCTGTGTAGAACTGCACTAACATCTTGGTGGGTAGCTTGAGCTTCCTCAGCTGCCGCAGGAAGAACATCCTCTGCTGGGCCTTTTTGATGAGGGAGCTGATGGTCGGCTCCCACTTGAGGTCCCTGGTGATGGTGGTGCCTAGGAAGCGGAAGGAATCAGCAGTGGTGATGGGAAAGCCTGTGAGGGTGAGGGGGGGGCAGAGGGGTTGTGACTTTCCTGAAGTCCACAATCATCTCCACTGTCTTCAGAGCGTTCAGCTGCAGGTTGTTGTTGTTGCACCAGGACGCCAGCTGGACCACCTCTCTCCTGTAGGCGGACTCGTCGCCGTTGGAGATGAGCCCGATGAGGGTGGTGTCGTCCGCAAACTTGATCAACTTGACAGACTGGTGGCTGGAGGTGCAGGAGTTGGTATAAAGGGAGAAGAGTAGGGGGGAAAGTACACAGCCCTGGGGTGATCCGGTGCTGATGCTAGCAGAGTCTGAGACAGTCTTTCCCAGCCGCACATGCTGCCTCCGGTCCGTCAGGAAGTCGGTGATCCACCTGCAGAGGGAGTCAGGCACGCCGAGCAGGGACAGCTTGTCCTGGAGCAGAGCGGAGCGGATGGTGTTGAATGCGGAGCTGAAGTCCACAAACAGGATCCTGGCGTAGGTTCCCGGGGAGTCCAGATGCTGCAGGATGGAGTGGAGGGCCAGGTTGACTGCGTCGTCTACAGACCTGTTGGCTCGGTAGGCAAACTGCAGCGGGTCAAGGAGGGGGGTGGATCATAGGACTTGCGGAGCCATCATCAAAGATCACAGGACTCGCTATGACACCAGCGAAGCTCAAAGGCAGGCATCACTGAACGAGTGCTGGCGTGCTTGCTTACACCCTTGCTTACAACTGCTTTCTATGGGCATGCAGACAAACATGTTTATACTTGGTTTCTACAGGCATGCACAGGTATGCACTAGTTAAACTAATCAATCCAACTATGTGCCGTTTATGTTAACTTACCTGTTTGACAATAAGCTCTGTGGTTGCTGAGGGCTGAGCTGTCAGGGTTTCCTCTGGTAGTATTTCTCGGTGGCGGGCCGCCACACCAGAAAATCTACCACCGTGCCAAGGAGGAGATATGAATTTAAGAAAAATATATGAAGCAATGACTTTCCGCAAGCACGCACATGAACAACGCGCATGGCAGTCATCCACACGGAGTTTAGAAGCGCTCTGCCCACGCGAGCTTTCCAGTCAGTAAGCAGGCAGTGTCTCGCTAGCGGCAGCAGCATCTTCGTGGAAAAGGAGTGAAAACCGGGAAGTCAAACAGCAGAAATGGACTCTATTTGAAGAGAAACTTGGAAAAGAAGTCCGCCATTTCTTTGTTGGTGAAAATCCTGGCGCTACCTATCAGGCGGGAGTGAAACTACAAATGATGGCTGTTCACATGCGTCAACTGCTTGGCCTGGATAGATTGAAAAAGTGAGCATGTACTGTACAGCGCCGCATGCGTGCCAGGCTCGTCCAAAGCGCACACGGACCAAGGTGGACTAGAGGGGAAATGCAGCATGAATAAGGCTCGACTGTGCAACAGAAACACGAGTTTATTAAAGTACTTTAAAAGTGGGGGGGGACTTCCGGTTATGGCTGCCACGTAGGACGGACGTGTCTCGCTCTGCTCTGCTCCTGGAGAAAAAAAATCGGCAAATAACTCTCTCATTTGGGACAGAACGTATCCCAGCATTTGGGCGAGGATATGTCGGCGAAGCCTAAGGCTGGAAAACCAGGAAAAGGAAAAAGCGAGCCGCCGAAACAGTCCAAATTAACGGACTTTCAGGTCTGTGACGCAGCAAACAAGGCTCCATATATGGCGGAGGAGGCTGGCGGCGGTGCGATTTCTGCGGGGAATGGCGCAGATGCGCTGATGGCTGCCATGAGTTCAATGAGAGCGGACTTTTCCTCTAGATTTGATGGGATTATGACAGCGCTGGAAGGAATAAGAAAGGAATTGGGTGACTGTGTAGAACGAACGGCGCAGATGGAGCTCCGTCTCGCTAGTGCTGAAGATGACGTCACCCGTCTTCAATTAAAGGTGCGCACTTTGGAAAAAAAAAATAAATCTCTGGAAGATAATATTTTGGATTTGGAATCTCGGTCGAGACAGAATAATTTGAGGCTGGTGGGTCTTCCAGAGGAATCAGAAGGTCGGGACGTATGTTCCTTTCTGGAAAAGTGGATTCCGGAGGTGCTGGGCAGCGAGGAGTTGCAATCAGCAGTGGTTCTGGAAAAAGCACATCGTATTGGCCCACGGAGAGATAAGGGACCGCCGAGGACCTTAATTATGAAGTTTCTAAGCAACAGAGACAGGATGAAGATCTTCAACGCTGCACGTGCTAAAGGAGAGATTAAACACCAGGACCAGCAGGTGCGGTTCTACCCAGATTTGGCCACAGGAATCCAGCAATTGAGGAAGCAGTTTGATCCCGTACGTAAGGAGCTGCGCAACCTTGGGATTCGTCATGGTGTAATCTATCCTGCGAGACTGCTGACCACGTATGAGGGCAGAACCCACATCTTCAAGACCCCAGAGGAGGCGCAGGAGTTCATCAAGAAGATCAAAGAAGAAGAAGAGACTGGTGGGAGCTAAGCATGAACAAAATATAAGGTAGAATAATTAAGCATTTGCACAGGCATCTGACTGACTTGAAGTAAATAGTAAGTTTACAAAATATAGATTGTATTATATATTAAAAAAAAAAAAACAAAAACAAAACAAACAAAAAAAAAAAACTATGATGTACAAAGTTGTTAAAAATTTTGGAGTTAAGTTGGAAAACTACAGAAGAGAGTTAATGTTACGTCATTAAAAGCAGTAGAGTTAGGGTGATTGGGAGGATGAAGAAGGAGTGGCTTAGGCTGTTCCCCGTGGGTGTGGAACGGTCGATGGCTATATCGGGAGACAGAATTTTTCTTTTGATTTTGGGGGGTTTGCCACAAGTGTGGGAAGGGGAAATTTGTTTGTGTGTAGTTTGTAGGATGAATGTTCAACCACTCATGTTTTTGCTTCTCTGTATGAGCATGTTTACACTGCAAGGTAATCCCAAACTCTCTATTGATCATGGACCAAAGTGTTAATCTTAATTTAACTTCATGGAATTGCAGAGGTCTACAAAATTTAAAAAAACTTAAACAAGTTATGAATAAAATAAAGGACATGGGTTCAAGAATTGTGTTTTTACAAGAAACTCATCTGATAGAGGAGGATGTTAAAAGAATTAGGAGTAGATGGCAGGGAAGTGTATTCACCTCTTCATTTTCATCCCGAGCCAGGGGAGTTATGACTCTCATACATAAATCAGTTCCTTTTCAAGTGAAAAATGTAATTGGAGACAAATTTGGAAGATATGTAATCATTCAAGGTTCTTTGCTATTAGAAAATATAAATCTTGTGAACTTATATGGTCCCAATACAGATGACCAGAAGTTCTTTGCTAATTTATTTCTCATCTTATCATCACTTACAGGGCAACATATAATAGCAGGGGATTTTAATTGTACATTGAATCCAGGTGTGGATAGATCAACAGGACTGGATTGTACGCACATTGGATGTAGGATGACTATTAATCATTTTATGAAAGAATTGAGATTGTTAGATATATGGAGAGAAATGAAACCACAAGTTAAAGCCTATTCTTGTTATTCCAGTACCTACAAGACATTCTCACGTATTGATTATTTTTTGATTTCCACAGAATTAAGGTCCAAGATTCAAAACTGCTTTTATGATAACATCGTGATCTCTGATCATGCACCCTGTTGTCTAATATATGTAGATAAAAAATTGATAAAGGAATCAGGTAGATGGCAATTTCAGCATAAATGGCTTCAGGATGAGGAATTTGTCAAGTATATAGAAAAACAGATAGACGAGTTCTTTGACATCAATACTACACAAACATCAGCATGTGTAAAGTGGGAGGCTTTCAAAGCTTTTATTAGGGGACATATTATTAGTTATACAGGATCAAAATCTAAGAAGACTCGAGAGGAGAGAGCTAAATTGGAACATAAAATAAAAAGTCTTCAGGAAAAAGTGTATGCAGGAAGTGACCCAAGGTTGGAGAATGAATTACTGATTTTGAGAGCTGAATACGACAAAAAATCAGCGAATAGAGCTGCCTCGAGTCTTCTAAGATTGAAACAATCTTTTTATGAACAAGGTGAAAAATCAGGAAAATTATTAGCATGGCAGATTAAACAATTGGAAATTAAAACACCAATTACCAGTATTATAAGTAACGGACAGGTAGTTATAGATCCTTTAGAAATTAATAGAGCCTTTAGAGATTACTATGAAAAATTATATGATACCAAAAATGAACCTGATTTAACAAAACTAAATGGGTTTTTGAACGAACTATCTATACCGTGTATACCAAATGAAAACAGGGAGATATTGGAGTCTAAAATTAGTCAAGAAGAAGTTGGGCTAGCCATTGATAATATGAAATCAGGAAAAAGTGCAGGACCAGATGGTCTTCCAGTTGACCTTTATAAAAAAATTTAAGAATAAATTAATAAAACCTTTTTTGGAAATGGTTTTAGAAGCATTTCAAAATAATAATTTACCATCATACATAAATAATGCCTTAATTATACTGCTGCCAAAACCAGGTAAGCCCTCTAATAAATGTGAAAATATGAGACCAATAAGCCTATTAAACGCCGACCTTAAGATAATCTGTAAAATTTTAGCAAGACGAATACAAGAAATTTTACCAAATATTATTAATCGAGATCAGAATGGCTTTATAAAGGGTAGACAAGGCTTCCATAATGTAAGAAGACTATTTAATATTATTTATTTTAATAAAGAAGCACCGGATACAGCTCTCCTATCATTGGACGCCGAAAAGGCCTTTGATAGAGTTGAATGGCCCTTTCTTTTTGAAGTCCTACAAAGGTTTGGACTTGGAAATAATTTCATAAAATGGGTTCAAATAATATACAATAATGCTACAGCAGAAATCCTAACAAATAACAATATTTCAAAACCAATAAAAATCAATAGAGGATGTCGACAAGGCTGTCCACTTTCACCTTTACCGTTTACTATGGCAATTGAACCTTTAGCGATAGCGATACGTTTACATTCACAAATATATGGAATTAAAGTTGGACCAACAGAACATAAAATCTCCCTGTACGCCGATGATATAATTTTGTTTATGTCGAATCTAAAAAAATCAATTCCAACCTTGTTGAATTTAATAAAGAATTTTGGGGAAATATCAGGATATAAAATAAATAAAACTAAATCTTCAATATTAATGCTAAATGAGACCCAGAGAAATTACCCAGCCCCTGAGGTAAATCAATTCAATGTTGTAAATCAGTTTAAATATTTAGGAATCCAAATTATGCCTAAGCTAGAATCAGTCGCCAGTGTCAACTATGAAGCCTTAATGTCAGATATCAATGAGTTAACTCAGAGATGGATGTCACTACCAATGTCGATGATCGGGAGAATCAATATACTTAAAAGTAATATTTTACCTAAAATACTTTATTTATTTCAATACATTCCCTTATCACCACCTTTAGATCTATTCTCAAGAATAAAAAAAAAGTTAGTGGAATTTATATGGAACAACAGGAGGGCTAGATTACGTTTGTCTTTATTATATTTACCATTTGATCGTGGAGGTCTGAAATGTCCAAATTTTATGTTGTATTATTGGTCGGCACAACTGAGGTCTATGACATATTATTTTTCATCAAATGATCTCCCTCACTGGACTGAAATGGAATCATACAATTTACCTTTACCTCTTCCCATATTCATATACTCAGATTCGGCAAAAAAATTACAAAAACAAGTTAAAAATCCATTTGTAAAGCATATGATCAAAATATGGTGTGAAGCTAAAAACTATTTAAAAGAACCACAGTTATTGTCACAATTTAGTCCAATATGGGGTAATCAATATTTTAAACCAGGGAGAGCGGACGCTGTATTTAAAGTATGGAATTTAAAAGGGATACAAAAGATTCAGGATTTATATTTGCCATGTGCAGACAACATAATGTCTTTTGAAGAGCTGAGGATCAAATTTAATCTCAATAGAACACATTTTTTTAAATATCTTCAACTTAGAAACTTTATTCGATCAAATCAAAATAAAGCTCTCACTCGACCTATTTATTCATCCTTGGAAAAAATGATGATGAAAGATAGTAAAAGAAAGGGTATTATTTCAGAGTTTTATAACTCACTGACACTATCTTCAAGTGAAAATTCACTGAAAAGATTAAACTACTGGAAAGAAGATCTGCAAACTGAAATTTCAGAGGAACAATGGGAATTGGCTTGTACAGAAGCTCAAACCAAATCAATAAATGCACGCCTTAAATTGATACATTTCAAATGGTTAATGCGGATGTATGTTACACCGGAGGAGTTAAATAGATATAACAAAAATATACCAGATACATGCACAAAATGCATGGAAAGTAAAGGAACCCTATTTCATTGTTTATGGGAATGTAGATTAATAAGAATGTTTTGGGAAGAGGTGAGGGTAACAATTGAAAAAATAATCTCAAAACAAATCATATTGAATCCTAAACTGTTTTTGTTGGGTCTGTACCCAGAAAAGCATAATTTTAATAAAAGTGAAAGAACATTCATAGACCTCAGTTTGCTTAATGCCAAAAAATGTATTGCACTATTATGGAAAAAGACTCATAGACCAGATGTGACTCAGTGGTTAAGACAGATGTTAACAAACCTTCCATTAGAAAGAATAACATATATACTAAAATCAAAGGAAATTGTGTTTGAGAATATATGGAGACCTTTTATTGATTATGTAAAAAATTTAAACATAACTCTTGAAGAAGAAGGTGAATGATGTGTGTGGACCTTGTAAATTCCAAACTGGTGAACATAATATGTATACTTATGTATTGGATTGTCTAGACTAAACAGAGGAGCATTGTTGAAGACTTGATTTTGTTGGTGGTTGTTGGTGTTTTTAGTGCATTTTTTTTTTTTTTGTAGTACTTTAGTGTTAGTGTTTGATTGTTTGTATCATGTTTGTTAAAAAAAAAAAAAAAAAAGGTTCAATAAAGATATTGTGGAAAAAAAAAAAAAAGTGGGGGGGAAAAAAAATCTTAAGAGGTATGTAAGCACTGGAGGCATTTATCATGGTTTTAACCAGCTGGAAACGGGAGCAATAATGGAAGAGTCGCTTAGCTAAGAGATGTGGTTAGAATTCATATGCAGCCGGCTTCATTTGAAGAGAAAGGAAAGGGGGACTACTGAATTGCTTAAGATATATTTCACCAGCCACTACAATATTAAGTTATGTTCCCAATTATGTACCTGGCAAGTTAAGATAAGATAAGCCTTTATTAGTCCCACAATGGGGAAATTCCAGTTAAGATGACCGAAATTCACAAAGTCAATGACTTTAATCTGTTAGCAGCCTTCAGACAAACTGAACGTGCCAGCATTTGGATTTCAAAATGATGAAGGATTTTCTTGGTGGTGAGATGTCTTAAAAAAACAAAAAAAAAAACTATAAATACATGGGGTAAAAAAGTATTTAGTCAGCCACCAATTGTGCAAGTTCTCCCACTTAAAAGATGAGAGAGGTCTTCAATTTTCATCGTAGGTATACCTCAACTATGAGAGACAAAATGAGAAAAAAAAAAATCCAGAAAATCACATTGAAGGATTTTTAAAGAATTTATTTGCAAATTATGGTGGAAAATAAGTATTTGGTCAATAACAAAAGTTCATCTCAATACTTTGTTATATACCCTTTGTTGGCAATGACAGAGGTCAAATGTTTTCTGTAAGTCTTCACAAGGTTTTCACACACTGTTGCTGGTATTTTGGCCCATTCCTCCATGCAGATCTCCTCTAGAGCAGTGATGTTTTGGGGCTGTTGCTGGGCAACATGGACTTTCAACACCCTCCAAAGATTTTCTATGGGGTTGAGATCTGGAGACTGGCTAGGCCACTCCAGGACCTTGAAATGCTTCTTACGAAGCCACTCCTTCATTGCCCAGGCGGTGTGTTTGGGATCATTGTCATGCTGAAAGACCCAGCCACGTTTCATCTTCAATTCCCTTGCTGATGGAAGGAGGTTTTCACTCAAAATCTCACGATACATGGCCCCATTCATTCTTTCCTTTACACGGATCAGTCGTCCTGGTCCCTTTGCAGAAAAACAGCCCCAAAGCATGATGTTTCCACCCCCATGCTTCACAGTTGGTATGGTGTTCTTCCTCCTCCAAACACGACAAGTTGAGTTTTTACCAAAAAGTTCTATTTTGGTTTCATCTGACCATATGACATTCTCCCAGTCCTCTTCTGGATCATCCAAATGCTCTCTAGCAAACTTCAGATGGGCCTGGACATGTACTGGTTTAAGCAGGGGGACACGTCTGGCACTGCAGGATTTGAGTCCCTGGCGGCATAGTGTGTTACTGATGGCAGCCTTTGTTACATTGGTCCCACCTCTCTGCAGGTCATTCACTAGGTCCCCCCGTGTGGTTCTGGGATTTTTGCTCACCGTTCTCATGATCATTTTGACCCCACGGGGTGAGATCTTGCGTGGAGCCCCAGATCGAGGGAGATGATCAGTGGTCTTGTATGTCTTCCATTTTCTAATAATTGCTCCCACAGTTGATTTCTTCACACCAAGCTGCTTATTACCTATTGCAGATTCAGTCTTCCCAGCCTGGTGCTGGTCTACAATTTTGTTTCTGGTGTCCTTTGACAACTCTTTGGTCTTGGCCATAGTGGAGTTTGGAGTCTGTTTGAGGTTGTGGACAGGTGTCTTTTATACTGATAACAAGTTCAAACAGATGCCATTAATACAGGTAACGAGTGGAGGACAGAGGAGCCTCTTAAAGAAGTTACAGGTCTGTGAGAGCCAGAAATCTTGCTTGTTTGTAGGTGACCAAATACTTATTTTCCACCATAATTTGCAAATAAATTCTTTAAAAATCAGACAATGTGATTTTCTGGATTTTTTTTTCCTCATTTTGTCTCTCATCGTTGAGGTATACCTATGATGAAAATTGGAGACCTCTCTCATCTTTTAAGTGGGAGAACTTGCACAATTGGTGGCTGACTAAATACTTTTTTGGGGGGCGATGTCTGCCCCCTAACGCCATCAGTAAGTGTGTTTTTTTGTAAGTCATCACTTTTTGGGAACTGTCTGTCGTTCTATATTAAATGTGCTGTGGTGAACCCTACATGTAAATCCTCGTATTTCATGTGCCCTCTCCCTGCCCTGCGTAAGAGCGCACGGAGAGTGAGGATTTACGGGTAAATAACGAGGATTTACATGAGGATTTAAGCACAGGATTCACCACAGCAACATGTATTGAACATAAAAACTGATCCCAAAAGGTGAAGGCTTATAAAAATACACAAACACAAAGAGTAGGCGTTCGGGGCCAACATCGCCCAGCGAACATGGAGAGGAGACGTGTTAACCACGGTTGCACCACAGAGCCGACATCGCTACAAGGGGCGCAACAGAACGTGTTAGCCACTCCACAGCTGTGTGGAGTGGCTAACACGTTGTGATAGTGTTGGCAATATTGGCTGGCTGACAACATGGTAGATGATGCACACAAAACATGAACAGCTGACTGTCACTGAGTCTGACTCGCTAGGCACAATACTCACTTGGCACGGCTCAAACCTATATGGTTTGATGCCCCCAGATTCTTCATTGTCATCCCATTCTTCAGAACTATAATCGTCTGAAGATTGGACAACATGGCCGGGGGGGTTTCGAGCCACTGACGCAATGGGTAACGTTGCGCTCATGAAAACGTCGGATGTTTGCGTGAAAAAAAGCCTGTTTGACTTAGAACTGCACAGACCAACCTATTTCGTAATATTGTATTATGTGTTGAAAAATTAGAGGAAGTCAAGAACGTGTCATCAGCACTTTAATATCAAGATTTACCTTTCTGAATTACAGACGTAGACAAAATCGTTGGCACCCCTCTGTTAATGAAAGAAAAACCCACAATGGTCACAGAAATAACTTGAATCTGACAAAAGTGGTAATAAATAAAAATTCTATGAAAATTAAACAATGAAAATCAGACAATGCTTTTGAATTGTGGCTCAACAGAATTATTTTAAAAAACAAACTCATGAAACAGGCCTGGACAAAAATGATGGTACCCCTAGAAAAGATTGAAAATAATGTGACCATAGGGACATCTTCAACCAAGATGTGTAATCTAATTAACATCACAGGTGTCTACAAACTTGTAATCAGTCAGTCGGCCTATTTAAAGGGTGACAAGTAGTCACTGTGCTGTTTGTTGACATTGTGTGTATCACACTAAACATGGACCAGAGGAAGCAAAGGAGAGAATTGTCTGAGGAGATTAGAAAGAAAATTATAGACAAGCATGTTAAAGGTAAAGGCTATAAGACCATCTCCAAGTAGCTTGATGTTCCTGTGACTACAGTTGCACATATTATTCAGAAATTTAAGATCCACAGGACTGTAGCCAACCTCCCTGGATGTGGCCGCAGGAGGAGACGGATAATACGAATGGTAACAAAAGAGCCCAGAACAACCTCTAAACACATTCATGGTGAACTCCAAGGTCAAGGTACATCAGTGTCAGATCGCACCATCTGTCGCTGTTTGAGCCAAAATGGACTTCATGGGAGACGACCAAGGAGGACACCACTGTTGAAAACAAATCATAAAAAAGCCAGACTGGAATTTGCCAAACTGCATGTTGACAAGCCACAAAGCTTCTGGGAGAATGTCCTATGGACAGACGAGACAAAACTGCAACTTTTTGGCAAGGCACATCAGCTCTATGTTCACAGACGCAAAAATGAAGCATACCAAGAAAAGAACACTGTCCCTACTGTGAAACATGGAGGAGGTTCTGTTATGTTCTGGGGCTGCTTTGCCGCATCTGGCACAGGGTGTCTTGAATCTGTGCAGGGTACAATGAAATCTCAAGACTATCAAGGTATTCTAGAGAGAAATGTGCTGCCCAGTGTCAGACAGTTTGGTCTCGGGTTGCAGGTCATGGGTCTTGCAACAGGATAATGACCCAAAACACACAGCTAAAAAACACCCAAGAATGGCTAAGAGTGAAACATTGGACTATTCTAAAATGTCCTTCTATGAGCCTTGATCTAAATCCTATTGAACATCTGTGGAAGGAGCTGAAACATGCCGTCTGGAGAAGGCACCCTTCAAACCAGAGACAACTGGAGTAGTTTGCTCATGAGGAGTGGGCCAAAATACCTGCTGAGAGGTGCAGAAGTCTCACTGACAGTTACAGAAATCGTTTAATTGTAGTGATTGCCTCAAAAGGTTGTGCAACAAAATATTAAGTTAAGGGTACCATCATTTTTGTCCAGGCCTGTTTCATGAGTTTGTTTTTTAAAATAATTCTGTTGAACCCCAATTCAAAAGCATTGTGTAATTTTCATTGGTTAATTTTCATAGAATTTTTATTTATTACCACTTTTGTCAGATTCAAGTTATTTCTGTGACCATTGTGGGTTTTTCTTTCATTAACAGAGGGGTACCAACAATTTTGTCCACGTCTGTATATTGTTAAAAAATGCACTTGTAGAAAACTTCCACCTAATGTTAGTTTGTGGGTTGGAGCAGATCAGTAATTCAGTTGTGAGATACTTAATCAAATGTTTAATTAACATTAGGCATTATGCTGTCTGTGAAAAAACTGATATATAACCTTCAGTTATATATCAGTAACTGGCAGGCTGCAGACAGAACACCCAGATGCTCTTCTCCTCATCTCAGGCGATTTCAACCATATTTCACTGTCTCCCATTCTACCCACATTTACCCAGTATGTCACATGCCACACTAGAGACAATAAAACACTGGATTCATTCTATGCAAACACTAAGGAGGCGCACACCTCATCACAACTCCCCCCACTCGGGAGATCGGATCACAACTTGGTTCATCTCCTGCCGGTGTACAAACCCCTAGTGCACAGACAACCTCCGGTCATGCGCACAGTGAAGTTATGGTCTGAGGAGGCAATGGACGCTCTAAAGGACTGCTTTGAAACCACTGCCTGGGAGCAGCTCTGCGATCCACATGGTGAGGACATCGATGGCCTCACTTACACCATCACGGACTACATCAGCTTCTGTGTGGACAACACCGTACCCACCAAGACCATACGGTGTTGCTTGAACAACAAACCCTGGATCAACCCTGAGATAAAAACACTTCTGAGAGAGAAGAAGAGGATCTTCAGGTCGGGGAACAGGGAGATGCTGAAGTCTGTACAGAGGGAGCTGAGGAGGAAGATCAGAGAAGGCAAGGACAGCTTCAGGAAGAAGATGGAGGACAAGCTGCAACAGAGCGACATCAGTGGGGTCTGGAGAAACCTTAAAACCATCTCTGAGCTCCAGAATACCTCCTCCCAGGCCATGGGGGGCAGGGAGTGGGCGAACAATCTGAACCTGTTTTTTAATCGGTTTGACCAACCGCCCTCCCCCCCCGACTGCACAACAACCACTGCTGCCTCTAAAGACATCGAGTCCTGCTGTCCACACCCCACTCCACCAACACACACCCCCCCACTCCCAACACACAGCCCCCCAACATGACCCTCACGAGGACCCAGGTGAGGACGGAGCTGAGAAAGATCAAGGCGAGGAAGGCCTCGGGACCGGACGGCATCAGCGCAAAGCTCCTCAAGTCCTGTGCAGATCAGCTGTGTGGGATTGTGGAGCTCATCTTCAACCTGAGCCTGAAGCTGGGGAGGGTACCACAGTTGTGGAAAACATCTTGTGTGGTACCTGTACCAAAGACCTCCCGCCCCAAAGACCTGAACAGCTACAGACCAGTGGCCCTGACGTCCCACATGATGAAGACCCTGGAGAGACTGCTCTTTGCTCACCTCTGCCCCCTGGTGGGACCAGCGATGGATCCACTCCAGTTCGCCTACCAGCATGGCATTGGGGTGGAGGATACAGTGATCTTCCTCCTTCACCGTTCTCTGTCCCACCTGGAGAAGCCCGGGAATGCGGTGAGGATCATGTTCTTTGACTTCTTCAGTGCTTTCAACACCATCCAACCGATGATCCTGAAGGACAAGCTGCTGTGCGCAGGGGTGGACCAGCACCTGTCATCATGGATCCTGGACTACCTCACTAACCGGCCACAGTTCGTGAGAACCCGGGACTGTGTGTCCGACACGATCATCGGTAGCACGGGGGCCCCCCAGGGAACGGTTTTGGCTCCCTTCCTGTTTACCCTTTATACTGCGGACTTCTCACACAACACAACACACTGCCATCTACAGAAGTTCTCTGACGACTCTGCAATCGTTGGCCTCATCTCCAACGGAGATGAAGCCGAGTGCAGAGGACTTAACCAGGACTTCGTGGACTGGTGCCATAGGAACTACCTCTAGATCAACGCGAGGAAAACTAAGGAGCTGGTGGTGGACTGCCGCAGGCAAAGACAACCCCTCACAGCACCAGTAAACATACAGGGAACAGACATCGAGATGGTGACATCCTACAAGTACCTGGGTGTTCATCTGAACAATAAACTAGACTGGTCACACAATACCGACACACTCTACAAGAAGGGACAGCGCAGGCTGTTCCTACTGAGGAGACTCAGGTCTTTTGGTGTACAAGGGGCGCTGCTGAAGACATTCTATGACACGGTGGTGGCATCAGCCATCACTTTTGGAGTGGTCTGCTGGGGCAGTGGCATTACAGCAGCCGACAGGAAGAGACTGAACAAACTGATCAAGAAAGCTAGCTCTGTCCTGGGGCAGCGCTCTGACCCAGTGGAGGAGATAGGAGAGAGAAGGATGGTGGCTAAACTGTCATCTCTGCTGGAGTCCGAGTCCCACCCTATGCAGGACATACTGAACGCACTGAGGAGTTTGTTTAGCAGCAGACTACATCATCCTAGGTGCACAACCGAGAGGTTTCGCAGGTCCTTCCTACCTACGGCAGTCAGACTGTATAACCTAAGCAGGGCTGCTCGCAGAGATAGCAAGAAAACGTGACGACCTAATAGTACTGAATGCAAAAGACGCAATAGACTTGCACAGTGGTCCCCTCCAGTATATACAACTAGTACAGTATCGGTCGCTACGGAGGGTGACAATATGTATGGGTACATATTCATACTATGTAGGATAACTAAGTAGACGGTTATGCTGTTTATTCCATCTCGCTACAATGCTCCGCACTTTGTATATATATTTATATATTGATGTGTATGTATTAGGGATGGGCATAATTTACCGATTAACCGATAATTGATCATTAAGAATTTCACCGAGGAAGTTCATTTTCGTCGACAAACCGTTTTTTTTTTTAAATAATCCGAGGTTAATAGGCCTAGTGCACGGCAGTCCTCAAACAATGCAATGGCAAAATTTGGGCACCAGGGGGCAACATTACACCATCGCCGTACCCTGGCGTGCCTCAGTTGATACATGCGGGCTTCCGTAGGGCAATCGCCAAATCATGAAGCGGTTACGGCGAAGTGTTGCGTGGGACCATTTCAATTTAAAAAATGACCAGGTGTACTGCAATCACTGCAATGCAGCATACAAATATACCTCATCGACAGGGTCCATGGAACACCCTTATTACGCGAAGAAACCGCCAACAGTGGTTGCGCGCTGAGTAATGGCGGTCGTGAAGATTCTTTTTTTTTTTTTTCAGAAACTTTATTGAGAAGGTCATGAAGATTCGGTGTACACACGTCGAGGGAAGCTGCAGGAGGCGGCGCAGTGGCTCGACGGGAAGACTATTTCGCACAAAATGGCACAAGAGAACAGCAAAAAGTTCTGCGCGGCTAGACTAAGTAACACGAGCGATAGAGCAATGAATGCGGTCTTCGTTTGTTGGGTGGCCGAAGCTGGGTAAAACGTCTCGGCCAATCAGCTTGCGAGATTCCCGAGGGCTCTCCGTGCTGATTCCTGATGTTCTAATGTAGTCTACCTGCCTTGTTACGTACCTAAAAATGTTAATGATTAACCGATTATTAATCATTAATTCTCCCGACGATCGGTGAAGAAAATTTCACCGAATGCCCATCCCTAGTATGTATGTATATCCACTGCTCTTATTTATATCTCCCGTATCTTCTTAATTATTGCTCTGAGTGTTGCTATCCCTGTGCTGTTGCAATCCTGGAATTTCCCCATTGTGGGACTAATAAAGGCTTATCTTATCTTATCCTATATTCTTTTCACACAACCTTCAGTTTCAAATGTGTGTTTCATGGGTAATTTTATTTAGCTCTGGAAACTGCTTATAAAATGTTATATGAAAGCAGGGACTGACAAGGTCATTTTCACAGGTGTGCAGTCTTAATACAGTGGGTGACATAAAATATGCTCTCGAGCCCCAACAGGAAGCACAGATGGTGGACGTGAAAAATAATCACAATTAGTCGAATAATCGAAAAAATTTGTCATTAGCCGACTACCAAAATAATCATTAGTTGCAGCCCTAGTTCCTTTTGCGTCGCACGACGTGGACCTCTATACAGAAGGAGAGGTGCACATTGGCAACGCAAGCCATAAGAGCTGTGACCGGTCCGCTTTGTCTCCTCCTTCACATTTCCTGGTTCTCGCCGCTGCTTCGCTCTGCCTGTTCAAAGCGGTACAACTTCCAAGGTGAGTCGGTTAAACAGCAGTCCAAATTCAAAAGAATATTGAGCTAGTAAGCACATACAGAACATTTTGTGGCTTGTCATAACCCCAGTAATTACACAGATTGTCAAAACGGCAGCGGTCACATGCACCCTTTTCTCCAACTTCTTTTTCTGTGTAAGGATCGTATTAGAAGTTGCTTTTTCTTAACATTTTTTAACTCCAACTTCGTCACAATCGGCTCTTGTCCGTAGCCATTTCGTTAACAAAAACACACAAACACAAATCACCACACACATTGGCTGAAACCCATTTTGGTAAAGGAACAAAGCATTTCACTCAACACACAAGAAAAAATTGCTGATCACTGTGTCTGGAACGGACGTCGGTAATTGCGTCGACTTGATGCAGGTGCATAAATCCAGCTCAATTCCAAACCAAATCTGTCAGTGTCACTGTCACAATCCAAATTATGCACGATAACCAGGTGGAACACACAGAGCTGCATAATATAAAAGCCTTTAATTTCCAGATTGTAATCTCCAAACAGATCATTTAGACCATGAAAACATCTCTTCACTCCGATATAGCTGTATGTAAATGTCTCCGCTGCAGCTGCAGGGGTTCACCCATAGAGATCTGTGAGAGAGTTGTAATACAATTTAGCATAAAACCTGACATCTGTGTGCACTTATGATGTAGCGGGTTATATTATTTTCTTGTAATATTTGACACAGAACAAAAAAATATTTTAAACTAAATCTGAGCTGCTGTTTATAAACTGAAGAAATAGAGTTTTTGTTTTGTTTTTCCTGAATATTGTTGAAGGTAAAAATGCTGGTCTGTAACGGTCCCTTTCGCATAAATTTAAAAGGGAAAAAAGGGGTATTCTGTAATATCATGAAAATATCATCGTGAAATAATTTTTAAGGTCATATTGCCCACCCCTCGAAAGTACTTTTCATAAGGCACAAAAATGGGTACCTAATAATCTAACAACTAGGACTGCAACAATTGGTTGACACTGTCGACAACATCGATCATAAAAATTTGCCAATCAATGAGTACAACTATTTAATCGATCTTTTCAAAATCTTTTATTAGTCAACCAATGACAACAGCGTCCAAAACACACAAACAACATAACGAAATTACATATAAAGCAAAATAACATGATTACCATACGACCCATAGTTCTATATGCCCCCCCCCCGGCCCCCCATCTTTAGAGGTTAAAGATGAAACATTACAAACAAAGGATGCAGAGTATGGGATATGTCATCATATATAATTGAGTCCATAAAAGTTCAGGAGTTAAAAGTCATTTCGAAACCAAGCCAGTGGTCTTGATTATCATGTTGAATGCCGTGTGGCATTAGGGTGTGAGTGATGGTTGGGCAAAGTTTGGTTCAATGAAGGGGCCTGTTGTTCCTTCAGACCTGGGGCATTGTGAGGCATGAGGTTGCAAACGCCCCGGGGGACTTTGTTCTTGGCCGCTAGTTTCTCAGGTGACAGCAAGGTAAGTGGCGGTGGCATTTCCTGGGCTACAATAGGGAGCTCCGGTGACGGAGCTGAGCCGGCCTGCGTAGAAAGCGGGATAGGTACAGTTGCTGGCCGATTGTTGAATAGGCCGCTAATGGTGCCAAGGGACTAACTGCCGCCCTACGCCACATCTTTGTGACCTATGGCATCAGCGATGAACTGACATCAGACGGTGGGCTTGAATTTACAGCGAGCATCACTCGCAACTTTCTAGGTGATTGGGGCATGCATCATCACACTTCATCTGTCGCCTTTCCTCACAGCAATTGCTGTGCAGAAGAGGGTGTTAAGATCGTGAAACGCCTCCTCATTGACAACACTGACGGCGAAGGCTCACTCAATACCGATGTCTTTCAGCGTGCGATACTTCAATATTGTAACAAACCTGACCACAACACCCCCCTCTCCTCTGCCATGTGTGTTTTTGGACGCCCAAGCCACGACTTTATACCAATTCATCCTGGAAACTACCAACCACACAGCACATGGTGCAAGACACTTGCATCTAGAGAAGGAGCCTTATGTAACCAACACATGCGTGCCTCTGAGCACCTCTCCGAACATACTTGTTCTCTCCCCCCGCTGATCACTGGAGACTGTGTCAGAATCCAGAATCAAATTGGTCCCAACCTCACAAAATGGGACAAGACTGGAATCATTGTAGAAGTGAGGCAATTCGATCAATACGTCATGAGGATTGATGGTTCCAGTAGAATCCCTTTACGTAACGGGAAGTTCCTGTGAAAGTACATCCAAGTTATCGAACGAGCACCTCTCCTGATGGCAACTGGCCCATCATCCTGCCCAACATCGCCCTTATTCACCTCAAGCCAAAAACCTAACCCTCCTATCAGGCTAGCCGGCAGAGCATTGACCGACATCCCTGCGACCCCATCTTTAGAGTTCAAGTCAAGTGTACCTATCATTATGCTGGACGGGAGACCACTCCAGTCCAGTCCGAGTAGCAGATCTGAAGGCCGCTTTGGAGGAGAGAGGGCTGTCAAAAAGTGGACAGAAGAATGCCCTCATCAAAAGACTCAAGGGGACGCTGTTGTCATCAACGAGTACAACTCTTTAGTTGATCTTTTCAAAATCCTTTATTAGTCAGCCAATGACAACAGCGTCTGAAACACACAACATAACTAAATTACATATAAAGCAAAATAACACAATTACTATACAACGCATAGTTCTATAGCTGATGCAAAATTTTATTGTCGACGCACTGTTTAATTTTAAAGTTTATGGACATGCCGCAGAAAAGTTCAGTTCTAACTGCAATGCATGACTGGAACTGCTGTGGGCGGTCACGCTTCTGCTGTCCGGCATGCATGAACAATTTCCAGCACGGAAAGATAAACAAGAAGAGGAGCTAAAAAGACACGAGACCCAAACTTTCGAAGGTAACGGAACATTTTACTGAAAATAACGAAGCGAAACAAGCAAACTGCAGACTCTGCAAAGCAGACTTATCTCATCATGGCAGCACAACAGTGATGCATGAGCATATGAAACAGAGACCCCGGAGCCGTGACATTAACTGCTGCTTCTGCTTGGTAAATTTTAGCAAGTAAAGTAAGTTAGCGCTGCTTATTTACAAAGGCCAACTGTTTCAAGCTTTAGAAAAATGACTATACTGTTAGTACATGCTGCTTATGTTAGCTTACCCGTTTGACAATATGCCGTCTTGGAGGATGGTTGTTGAGGGCTGGGTTGTTTAAAGTCATGACTATTGTGTTGAATGCAGTACCTGACTTAATTACAGGAGTAGCCATCTCTTTTTTTATCTTTGTTAATATTAGCACATCTCACTTTTTTATGTTATGTTATGACAGATACTGGATGTGCCGACTTAAGCAGAGGCTGATATTTTTTGCTTTTGCACTTTACCTTTTTTGTTCAAGACTGCTCTTTTAATTTGTATCAACTGTTTTGCTAAAAATTAATTACAGTAAGGTTTGAGCTTCAGTTTCAAATTTGTGTTTCATGAGTCATTTTATTTAGCTCTATAAACTGCTTATAAAATGTTATATTAAATCAGGGACTGACAAGGTGATTTTCACAAGCCTGCAGGCTTAAAAACGTGAGGTAAAACATGCACTACTAGAGAGTGAAGTACATGGCGGTAATGCACCTGTAAGCTGGTTGCCAACCTCCAATCAAATCTAAAAAAAAGAAGAAGAAGAGCAGCCCCAAACAAGAGCCATGCCAGCAGGAAGCAGAGATGGTGGACATGTTTGAAATAATTGTGATTAGTCAACTAATCAAAAAAATAGTCATTAGATTAGTAGACTAACAAAATAATCATTTGCTCCAGTCCTACTAATTGAGTGTATATTCAAACAAGAGCAATCAGAGACTTCATACTGCCACCATATCTGAACCTCTTGCTGCCACATTTCCATTTAGTGAAGATGCAGTGCAAGAGAATCTTAAATGTCCAAGCCAGCAGCACATTTGAGTGTGGTGTATCAGCAGACAGAGACAATGTCGACAACTGAACAGACTGCAGATGTCTGCCCAGGGTAACAAAGCTTCAAATGAAATAAAATAAAAACAGAACCTTTGCTGTGCTCTGGATGGAATCCAAAATTTTAATCACTTCCATAGTGACGTAAACTGCACAACTGGTAATTTTTTTTTCATGCAAATGTATTCATTATTTTTTTGTAATCTTGCTAATAGTTAAACTGAACTAATGAGAGAGAGAGAGAGAGAGAGAGAGAGAGAGAGAGAGAGAGAGAGAGAGAGAGAGAGAGAGAGAGAGAGAGCATATATTTTTATATTACGATGTGTAGCACCACAGGGAAAGAAATCCTTATTAGACTAGCATTACACACCGATTAACTCGCTGCTGCTCTCATCCCCAGCACTGCTGGGAGACCAGACCAGACTGTGCCATGCCAGGCCAAGCTGTATCCCCTCAGGCTGTTGACACTGCTCCAGACCAGATAAAAAGACCCAGATGAGACAGCCAGACACTGGCAGCCTTTCAGCACAGCTGAGCAGGCGGACACACACACACCCCTTTCGTTTCACTCTTCCCATTCAGTCCCCCGCTCTCTGACACACTCCACACATTGGCAAGCAGGACAGTTGCCAACTATCATCTCGACACTCTACTTCCAGGCCAGACCATTCAGCTGATGGCCTCCCCTCCTTCACCCTGAGAGTGCTCCATCTCTGCCATTTTAACTGATTAACTGGTTCAAATACCTGTCTAGTAAACAGTCGCCCATTAGCCTACAGAAAGTGAGGCGAGAACGTCCCTGTGGTGAGCATGTGGTGAGGAGTGACAGCAGTGCCTCACCATCGAAAATGCCAAGGGAGAGATTTACAACCTACGATTAAAGCACAATGGAGGAAACCACACACAATGACTGGGTCTGGTGGTTTTCTCTTTTACAGCAGTTGTGACATGGTAATCAGAGAAGCCCAGCTGAGCCAAAACATACAGGCTAAGAGGATTTTCTACAAATGAATACAGTCAACTCATCGACACGCTTACTTGAACTTTCAATCTTCCTTATGGTTAAACAGAGTATAAAATGATATACAGGCCGTCTTTCAAAGTGTCTTCTGGGAGACTGAAGCATCTGTGTTGCAGTCATTCACAAATTTAGTGCCTTGGCTTCAACATACAGTCATGTGAAAAAATTATGAAATATTCAGTTCTTTGTTAACCTTTTGAGTGTGAGATTTTGCGTGCTCCTCGTGGCAGAGCACGGCGCTGCGCCTGTCATCTCACTGACATGATCGGCTCCATTCAGGATTTGTAGTGATTTGTACTGATCTGCCAGTTTCAGAAGGTGGCAGACATCCGTTGGAGGACTCAATGGATGACATGTAATACACCAAAGAAGAAGAACTCCTCTTTTCCTTTTCCTGTTTTTAGCAATTTAGCCCAGAAAGCTAATATGGCTGCCGTCCATCATCGTGCACTGTCACTTAGTCGGCTTTGTATGCGAAACATAGCCGCGGGATACAAGTGAAATTTATGTGGGATAATCATAAGACTTTGTAGATGTGGTAGAGAGCGTAAATGACTGACAGAACGCAAAATAACGACCACAATGGGTGAAAACGCAGCGACCACGGTGGCAAGCGAGTCCCCTTAGCTGCCGATAAGTGAGGAATTTCTGTGTTTTTTTTTAATACTGTATTGATTTCTTGTTCATATACTTTGAAGATAAGATGATGAGGTACCTCTGTAGAAAAAACTGTCAAAAGATTGAACCATTCTTTGTGTAAATACGTCAAAAGTCCAGTTTTGACTGAGTTATGGAATTTAAAGAGGTGCCGTGACATTATGCAAATTAGATGCGTAAATTTATTCCTATCTGAAACTTTAGATCATATTTTACATCTTTCTAATTGCCAGTAAGCAATGATCTCTTACCACTTTCAAGTTATAGCCTTGGAAATCTGAACTGTTTTATTGACAAAAAATATTTAACCTCTTGACCACTAGGGGTTATGTCGCAATTTGGTGACAGACGCACTCAAAGAGTTAAGAAATGTTCGCATATTGATGTTAGGGCTGTGCAATATGACGATATACATCAAATGATGATATAAAAACATCTGCCGTTTCAGAGAATACGCTATCATTTATATCCATCCATCCATCTTCTACCGCTTTTCCGGAGGTCCGGGTCGCGGAGGCAGCAGTTCAAGCAGAGAAGCTCAGACTTCCCTCTCCCCAGCCACCTGCTCCAGCTCGTCATAGAGGATACCAAGGCTTTCCCAGACCAGCTGGGAGACATAGTCTCTCCACCGAGTCCTGGGTCTGCCCCGGGGTCTCCTCCCAGTGGGATGTGCCCAAAACACCTCAAGTGGGAGGCGTCCAGGAGGCATCCTAATCAGATGCCCATACCACCTCAACTGGCTCCTTTCAATGTGGAGGAGCAGCGGTTCTACTCTGAGCCTCTCCTGGATGACTGAGCTCCTCACCCCATCTCTGAGGGTGAGTCCAGCAATCCTATGAAGAAAGTTCATTTCAGCCACTTGTATCCACGGTCTTGTTCTTTCGGTCATTACTCAAAGCTCGAGTAAGGAACGTAGATTGACTGGTGGTAAATCGACAGCTTTGCCTTAGAACTAAGTTCCCTCTTCACCACAACAGACCGGTACAACGTCCGCATCACTGCAGATGCTGCTCCAATCCGTCTGTCAATATCTCGCTCCATTTTCCCCTCACTCGTGAATAAGACCCCAAGATACTTAAACTCCCCCACTTGGGGCAGGAGCCTGTCCCCAACCCAGCTATCATTTGTATTGTGATTTAAAATGCACATACGCCCATTTCTTGAGCAAAGTTCCTCACGCAGTAGTTGTCAGCTACCTGCCTCTCCCCCGCAGTGCGCGCAGCAGAGCAGGTGTGTGGTGGGTGGCTAGGCTTCAGTCCAGTGCATTGCTAGCTTCAAACTACCGGTTTGGTCAAATAACTCCTACTCCTGTTTGCCAGGGATGTGGGACTGTTTTCCATCTTGCTGCGTCAGAGAGGATAGTCTGCTAACCTCGTTTTAATAGGAGGTAAATAACGTTAACACCATGTCCAATTATAAAACGGCAAATGCTAAATGATGCCAAGTTGCACTAACTGGAAACGTAGTGTATCAGACTATTGTTTCTTTGGTATAAATTACTGCTGAGTTTCTTAGGTTTGTCTGAAAAAAATTAAAGCTGCCAAAGTGCATGATGGTGGCACATACACGCAAAATAAATAAATTCAAACGGGTCAGAGGAGCAAGTTGGCTTTTAATGCAATTTATTTGATTTCTAATCATTTTAATTAGTCAAGCGGCGATAATGAATAAAGTTAAAGTCATCAGATGTATTTTATTACATTACCTTTTGTGTCTTTCATTTTCAGATCATGACCAATCTGAAATATTTTTTTTTTCCACAATATCTTTATTGAACCTTTTTTTTTTTTAACAAACATGATACAAACAATCAAACACTAACGCTAAAGTACTACAAAAAAAAAAAAAATGCACTAAAAACACCAACAACCACCAACAAAATCAAATCTTCAACAATGCTCCTCTGTTTAGTCTAGACAATCCAATACATAAGTATACATATTATGTTCACCAGTTTGGAATTTACAAGGTCCACACACATCATTCACCTTCTTCTTCAAGAGTTATGTTTAAATTTTTTACATAATCAATAAAAGGTCTCCATATATTCTCAAACACAATTTCCTTTGATTTCAGTATATATGTTATTCTTTCTAATGGAAGGTTTGTTAACATCTGTCTTAACCACTGAGTCACATCTGGTCTATGAGTCTTTTTCCATAATAGTGCAATACATTTTTTGGCATTAAGCAAACTGAGGTCTATGAATGTTCTTTCACTTTTATTAAAATTATGCTTTTCTGGGTACAGACCCAACAAAAACAGTTTAGGATTCAGTATGATTTGTTTTGAGATTATTTTTTCAATTGTTACCCTCACCTCTTCCCAAAACATTCTTATTAATCTACATTCCCATAAACAATGAAATAGGGTTCCTTTACTTTCCATGCATTTTGTGCATGTATCTGGTATATTTTTGTTATATTTATTTAACTCCTCCGGTGTAACATACATCCGCATTAACCATTTGAAATGTATCAATTTAAGGCGTGCATTTATTGATTTGGTTTGAGCTTCTGTACAAGCCAATTCCCATTGTTCCTCCGAAATTTCAATTTGCAGATCTTCTTTCCAGTAGTTTAATCTTTTCAGTGAATTTTCACTTGAAGATAGTGTCAATGAGTTATAAAACTCTGAAATAATACCCTTTCTTTTACTATCTTTCATCATCATTTTTTCCAAGGATGAATAAATAGGTCGAGTGAGAGCTTTATTTTGATTTGATCGAATAAAGTTTCTAAGTTGAAGATATTTAAAAAAATGTGTTCTATTGAGATTAAATTTGATCCTCAGCTCTTCAAAAGACATTATGTTGTCTGCACATGGCAAATATAAATCCTGAATCTTTTGTATCCCTTTTAAATTCCATACTTTAAATACAGCGTCCGCTCTCCCTGGTTTAAAATATTGATTACCCCATATTGGACTAAATTGTGACAATAACTGTGGTTCTTTTAAATAGTTTTTAGCTTCACACCATATTTTGATCATATGCTTTACAAATGGATTTTTAACTTGTTTTTGTAATTTTTTTGCCGAATCTGAGTATATGAATATGGGAAGAGGTAAAGGTAAATTGTATGATTCCATTTCAGTCTAGTGAGGGAGATCATTTGATGAAAAATAATATGTCATAGACCTCAGTTGTGCCGACCAATAATACAACATAAAATTTGGACATTTCAGACCTCCACGATCAAATGGTAAATATAATAAAGACAGACGTAATCTAGCCCTCCTGTTGTTCCATATAAATTCCACTAACTTTTTTTTTATTCTTGAGAATAGATCTAAAGGTGGTGATAAGGGAATGTATTGAAATAAATAAAGTATTTTAGGTAAAATATTACTTTTAAGTATATTGATTCTCCCGATCATCGACATTGGTAGTGACATCCATCTCTGAGTTAACTCATTGATATCTGACATTAAGGCTTCATAGTTGACGCTGGCGACTGATTCTAGCTTAGGCATAATTTGGATTCCTAAATATTTAAACTGATTTACAACATTGAATTGATTTGCCTCAGGGGCTGGGTAATTTCTCTGGGTCTCATTTAGCATTAATATTGAAGATTTAGTTTTATTTATTTTATATCCTGATATTTCCCCAAAATTCTTTATTAAATTCAACAAGGTTGGAATTGATTTTTTTAGATTCGACATAAACAAAATTATATCATCGGCGTACAGGGAGATTTTATGTTCTGTTGGTCCAACTTTAATTCCATATATTTGTGAATGTAAACGTATCGCTATCGCTAAAGGTTCAATTGCCATAGTAAACAGTAAAGGTGAAAGTGGACAGCCTTGTCGACATCCTCTATTGATTTTTATTGGTTTTGAAATATTGTTATTTGTTAGGATTTCTGCTGTAGCATTATTGTATATTATTTGAACCCATTTTATGAAATTATTTCCAAGTCCAAACCTTTGTAGGACTTCAAAAAGAAAGGGCCATTCAACTCTATCAAAGGCCTTTTCGGCGTCCAATGATAGGAGAGCTGTATCCGGTGCTTCTTTATTAAAATAAATAATATTAAATAGTCTTCTTACATTATGGAAGCCTTGTCTACCCTTTATAAAGCCATTCTGATCTCGATTAATAATATTTGGTAAAATTTCTTGTATTCGTCTTGCTAAAATTTTACAGATTATCTTAAGGTCGGCGTTTAATAGGCTTATTGGTCTCATATTTTCACATTTATTAGAGGGCTTACCTGGTTTTGGCAGCAGTATAATTAAGGCATTATTTATGTATGATGGTAAATTATTATTTTGAAATGCTTCTAAAACCATTTCCAAAAAAGGTTTTATTAATTTATTCTTAAATTTTTTATAAAGGTCAACTGGAAGACCATCTGGTCCTGCACTTTTTCCTGATTTCATATTATCAATGGCTAGCCCAACTTCTTCTTGACTAATTTTAGACTCCAATATCTCCCTGTTTTCATTTGGTATACACGGTATAGATAGTTCGTTCAAAAACCCATTTAGTTTTGTTAAATCAGGTTCATTTTTGGTATCATATAATTTTTCATAGTAATCTCTAAAGGCTCTATTAATTTCTAAAGGATCTATAACTACCTGTCCCTTACTTACAATACTGGTAATTGGTGTTTTAATTTCCAATTGTTTAATCTGCCATGCTAATAATTTTCCTGATTTTTCACCTTGTTCATAAAAAGATTGTTTCAATCTTAGAAGACTCGAGGCAGCTCTATTCGCTGATTTTTTGTCGTAAAATATTTTTACTAAGAAGCAAACAGGTTAAATCAGGCCAGAATGACAGGCTGCAGGCTCTGGCTCCACACTTAAATTTTCATTGATTTAAACTCACAGCTGATTTATATCTGTAGATGGGCGCAATGGGTAATTTTCTCAGACATTTTTTTAATTTTAATTTATTATTTTTTTTGCTATTCTCCTCTGGCTCAGGAAATATTTAACTTACTGATGTTTACTTTTTTATTCATATGATATGACTTTGAAGAAAAACCTGAAATTTATGAGAATCAAGTTTCAAACTCCGGCTTCCTCCCACAGGCCAAAAACATGCAAGTTAGGTTAATTGGAGACTTTAAAGTGACCCTAGGTGTGTAATGTGTGTGTGAATGGTGAAAGGGATTGGCATTGCAACATGGCTGCCTCATCCATCCAGGTGGATGCCCTGTAATTTCCCTCTGTGATTAATAAAATACAAAAAAAATTTGCACATTAAAAAACTATTTTATTAAAACACTGCAAAATTATGAGGGGGAAAAACGTGCATGTAAAAAAAAGTTTAAAAAAGAGATGGTAATTTTTATGTGATTATCTAAAATGTAAAATTTACAGAAAATGTATATTGTAATATATATCGTTATCGCGATATAAGATGACTTAGATTACTCACAAAAAGTTAGGGTTAGGCTTTCGGGTGAAACTTCAGCATACGCCTAAAATGCACTATAATCTTTACAGGTGATCTTAATTTGACCTTCTCTAACCTGTTGAATGCACATGTCCAACTGTTCAATGTTTAAATATTTGTTGCATAACTTGCTGTTCTCTAACAAGGTGCTTAATGGCAAAATTCACAACAGGTATTTGATCCATGAATCTACTAGAGTGGTGGCCTAGTTGGTAGAGCATCCATTCCACAACTGGGAGGTTGTGGTTTCAAATCCCAGCCGGGTCATACAAAAGACCATATTAAAAAAATGGTACTTTCCACCTTCAAGCTCAGTACTCAGCATAATGGAATGGGGAAAAGAAAGTTAATGCACAGATTTACCAGAGGACTGACCCCCCAATGTAACTCACTACTCACAGTAGCTGTGTGGCCTAGGGTCAGTGAAACGGAGATGGGCACCACCCCATACACCACATGGTGTGGAGGGGATTAACAACCGCCTAGTAGCTAGTGTTACCCCCTTTGGCTGAAATAACTTCAGTGAGACGCTTCTTGTAGCCATCTACCAGTCTCTGACATCAGCCTGAGGAAAGTTTACCCCACTCCTCAACGCAGAATTCTGTCAGCTATGAGATGTTTGAGGGGTTTCTTGCATGTACAGCTCATTTCAATTCACCGCACAGCATCTCAATGTGATTAAGATCTGGGCTTTGACTCGGCCATTCCAGGACCCTCCATTTCTTTGTTTTTAGCCAGTCTTTGGTGGATTTAGTGGATGTTCTGGCCGATATTTTCAACATCTCTCTGAGTCAAGCTGTTGTCCCCACGTGTTTCAAAACTGCTTCCATAATATACCAGTCCCAAAGTAGCACTGACCATCATAATGAAGTCCTTCAAGTGGCTGGTCATGCAGAACATTAAGTCCATCCTCCCTCCCACCTATAACCCATCTCAGTTTGCATACAGGTCAAACAGATCCACAGAAGATGCCATCGCTGCTGCTCTCCATTCAGCCCTCACCCAACTGGACTCAAAGATCTCCTATGTGCAAATGTAGGGATGTGATTTGGGGTTGGGGAACTTATCTGAAAATTTAGCAGGGGGTCTGGGGGACGTAGTCCCCCAGCGGGGTCCGGGGCAGAGCCCCGCTGGGTGGGCAAGGGGGGCAAAGCCCCCCGAAGCTCCTGGGTTTTTATGATTTTTAAGTACCAGAACTGTGCTTAAATGACATAAAACAAACAGCTGAATGTCACTTATTACTGTATAATATTGACATATGTTCCAAGAAGATAGCATTCCTAAAATATTCCAACAAGCATTATCCATCACATGTGTGGCGTTAAAAATATTTTTTAAATAAAGTCCAAAACATCTTCAGCAGGCAAGATGAAGAAAAGTGAAAAGTGAACTCCTGTGGCAGATATAAAGGTCTACATTTAACCATGAGAAACTCCAGGTTAGCTGAGCAGTGTCTCCCAACAGTGACAGAGTTCGTGCACCAAGCCTTGTTAATATAAATGCATACTCCCCCACCTCTGGTCTTACCGGAGTCATTAGCTGCTCTGTCTGCCCGCAGAGTGTGCCGTCCGGCCAGCTCGACAGCACCGTCAAGTAATTCAATTCAATTCAGCTTTATTTATAATGCGCCACATCACAACAAAAGCCGTCTCGTGGCGCCACACAAGTACTCCACTATGTAGCCATGTTTCCGTGAAAATCATGACATTGCAGTTCATAAGTTTCTTATTGTTGGTGATCCGAAGCCGTAGCTCATCCATTCTGTTCGCCACTGACCGTACATTAGCAGGGAAAATGCTGGGTAGAGAAAGCCGGTGCGGTGTTAGCTTTAGCTTAGCTCTTAGCCCTCCGCGCTCCCCCCCCCCTTTGTTTACGGTCTCTACGCCGCCTGCGAGCACTTCCGGTCGGCCGGGTAGCTTACCTAGCGTTGGGTGTTCTCCAGAGCTCAGGGATGAAACGTAGGTGGCTGATAAAAAGGTCGTTATTTTGTAATCCAATGTCCAAAAGTTCATTTCGGGTGTAGGATGTAAAAGCGAAGCTGTTCTGAACGAACAGACCCGAAATGAGCAGAAATATCGCTGCTAATCCGCAAAATCTGAAGAGACGCTGAGCCTTGCGTTGTGCAAGCGCCGCCATCTGGTCTGAAAATTTTCGGAAGATAAAAAAAGCGGAATTCCGCGAATTAGTGGAAAAATCACATCCCTACAAATGCTGTTCTTGAACTTCAGTTCAGCATTCAACACAATCATCCCCCAGCACCTGGGACTCAAAACCTCTCTCTGTAACTGGGTGCTGGACTTTCTCACAGGAAAGCCACAGAACATGTGGATTGGCAGCAGCACCTCCAAGACCATCACACTGAGCACAGGGGCCCCACAAGGGAGCATGCTCAGCCTGCTGCTCTTCGCCCTGCTGACCCATGACTGCGTACCAGCCTATAGCACCAATCACATCATCAAGTTTGAGGATGACACGACGGTGGTGGGCCTCATCACAAACAATGAAGACGCCAACTACAGAATGAGGTCAGCCAACTGGTCCAGTGGTGTAAAGACAATCTCTTCCTGAATATGCAAAAAACATAGGCGATTGTGGTTAACTTCAGGAGACACACACAGCATCCTCCTCTAATCGCCGAGGAAGCAGCTGTGGAGAGGGTGAGCAGCACCAAATTCCTGGGGGTGCACATCTCTGAGGACCTATCCTGGTCTAACAATACCACGTCACTGGCCAAGAACGTTCAAACTCTCCTCTATCTCCTTCGCAAACTGAGGACAGCATGAGTTCCACCCCCCATCCATGTGCTCATTCTACCAGGGTACCATTGAGAGCATCCTCACCAGCTGCATCACGGTATGGTACGGAAGCTGCACCACCTCCTGCCAAAAGACACTACAATGCACAGTGAAAACAGTTCGGGGTGAACTTGCTTGGACAGCCAGAGCTGGGCATGTTGGCAGTTGTTCTGAATGTCCTCCACTTGTAGATTATTTTCCGGACAGTGGAATGGCTGATTTGAAATTCTTTTGAGATCTTTTTAAATCCCTTACCAGACTCATAAGCTGCTACAACCTCAGACAGCTCTTTCGATCTCACCATGGTGTTCACTCTCACTTCAACAGTCAGAAACACACCAAACTAAATGTCTGAGGTTTAAATAGGACAAGCCTCCTTCAAAATGCTGAATAATTATGTTCAAATCATGTGCACCTGATGTGATACACCTGTGTGTGATATTAGCCATTTTAAGTGGGAATATATGTAGGGGTGTCCTAATTTATCCCTCACCAGAAATTGAATGTTTTTAGAATTTTACGGAAAATTTTCAAGTCTTTTCTTCAGTTTCAATTGTTTATTTATATTACTTGAATCTCCCACTATTTTTAAAATTGATAATACATATTCATATGTCCAAATATGTAAAAAAAAAAAATAAACAAAAAAAAAGCCACAGACTTTCATAGGGCATCTTAATTTTTTCACGACTGCAAGCTCAATCAAATAAATGTCTACCTAGTTTTTTTTCCACTGAAACTATACTGGTGGTAAGCTTTGAAGCAGAGAATCACAATCACATTATCTCATATGCTCACAATTACAGGATTTCCACCGGCAATATTTCTGTGTGGCTGGTCTCCACACCAAAAACTGAGCCATGATGCTAAGAAAAATATATAATTTTAAAAAAGGAGCTGCATGGAAGCCAATTTAAAAAAAAAAAAAGACAAGAACCATAAAAGAGGTGCAGAATTGCCACCCCTGACACATAAGAAAATAAATTAAGGGATGTCACCCCGCAAGCAAGCACGTGAACAACGCATGTCAAAACAGTGGCATCGGGGGTGGTAGGAGCTCGGGAGCATGCCGCTCTTGTGACAATTCCAGCCTCCAGCCAAGTGTATCTAGCATCCTAGCATCACTGAGAGACAAAACTGAATCCACAGTGTTACCCCTATCATTATGTAGAGTGATGTACTTCCGCATTCTGGACTGCCTGCAACTCACTTCCAGTCACAGCCAAATCCCACTACATTTGCTGGCACCACACGATGGCTGCTACCCACAAAGCTAACTGGGAACTATTAAACGGCTCAGTATGGTTACAAAAACAATCAAAATATGAAACACGAACTTTATATAAAAAAAATATTCCCGCACACTATTTCCAGTATGTACAATGATAAGTGAAAGTGATAAAATTGATTTATTGACGAGAAGGCACCAAAGAATGGGAAAATATAATGGAAGCGGAACGGGAAATGCAGGAGGATTGGAATGTGGAAGTATGTTGCTCTACATTGTGCATGAGGTCCATAGTTTTATACTTAAAAGGAGCGTGTGGTGTGTGTTAAAGCAGACGGACAGTGACATTTTTTTATTGAACCAATCAACAGATTGTATGAAAATATTCTATTCTGTCTATTCCCGCGATTTAATATGTGTCACCAGCTTCCATAAATGACCTTATTTGCTCATAGCTCAGCCTTCACATAGGCTGAGCTATGAGCCTTAGTGAGGCTGCAGTACCGCCATCTCTCGATAGGTGCGGGCATTGGTGACGTCACAACAGCAATAGAAAATGGCAGAACGAGAGCAAAGTGATTCGGACAGTGTTTATTTTCTCGAGTTTGACGACCTCAATATAAATGATGACATTGAAAATGAAGAATCGGATGATGAAGTAGTTTTGGGTGGTGCTGAGGGGGGTATTCAGCCTTATTTGTGGGAAAGAAGTGAGGGTTATGTTGCCTGCCTGTGCTGTGAGCCTCATCAGAGAAACATTCCCATCTGATCACTACAAGGGATTTTGCCTACCAAGATTAGATTTGTGAACAATGATATGTAAATAAAGTTTTGTAAAATCATATATTGAGTTTATTAATGTTCATGTCAATGTTATAATTCTCATAGTTCAGCATTCATCAAAGTCGCATGTCATATACATTTGAATAATTTGAACACACTAAATTCTTCTCAATTTGAAAAGAAATATTACATACTATACCACCTTTGTATGAATGTTTGAAAACACAGCAGAAATATACAAAGAAATACAAAAATCAATGGAGTATCACTACAGATTAGGAAAATAACTAGTTTGCAGATATAGCAATTATTATATTCCAATAAATAACATTTCACAGTTATAATGGGCACCATTTTATGGTAGAAAATTGGGGTTCCATTTTTAAAAGCACATTTCTCTTACAATCTTAGGCTTATATTTGTTTTTCTTAGCAAATATGTTGCTTCCCTAAAAATTGAAAGCTGAACTGTCACTGGTACTTTCTTCTGCTTTTACATGTTTGATTTTGAAAATCATCCATTGCTTGGAATTCATTTAAAATGTTTAGTAAACATTTGCAGTGAACATTAAAAATACAAAACTTACCCTGTTTACTTCTCGTTTTCTGACAGCTGATCGCCTCGGTAGATCACCCTTGCTTTTCACGCCACTGTCACTGACACTTGTCTCACAGTCAGACTTGGGAATCGAGGGATATATAGTTGGAATAGCCGTTTTCTTTATCACCAATCTTTTTGCAAATTTCATTTCAAATTGCATCTTATTCTCGAAATCGCTGTAAACGAAATGTCTACTGCACATGTAGGTCGCTAACGAGGTGCAGGTGTGCGCGCAGCTGAGGCAGATGCCTGAGAGCGGCGAGCCGTGACACCTGCAAAATATATGTGGACAAGAAAGACTGACAAACCTGGGTACTATTTCACTGGAGTCTGCTTTAATACAGAAGCTGAAGCAATAGGGAACACTGTATGTCTCTGTAATTGAGAACTTTGCTTCTAAAAAACACAGGAGGATGGACTTCCAATATAAGTAACCGGTGAGTTAAACTGTCTTTCTTCAGCATGTTTTTTTTCCCCCTAACCGTTCTTATGATCATGAAAATATTTGGTAATTCCGAGAAATATCCGTAATCGCCGATTTTAAAACGTAAACATCAAGTGTTGCATGAAGCAAAACACAGCAGGTATACCATCGCACCCGTAGACAACACAACGCCAAACCATAATAATTCGATTCCTGAAATCCTAATCTTCATAAATAATCTACTTGTAATCCACAAGTATTCCGAGAAATATCCGTAATCGCCGATTTTAAGACGTAAACATCAAGTCTTGCATGAAGCAAAACACAGCACTGGCCGCCGACCGTGTGCGTGTGTTTGCCGGTGGTGACGTCACACAGTCAGTGGCCATCTTAGCCGCTGATCGCTTGGCTGGGTCAGACAGCTCTCCACAACAGCATACTTCAAGAGCGCATTGTCACCTTATGCGACATTTGTTGACACCAAAACATGTGCGGTTCGACTTAGCTCGTCTCAGACAACAATTTGAGATAAGAATTAGCGATACTGAATTTTCGTCTGTCCGTCTGCTTTAAGTTTTGTTTGAAGAGAGCTGTCACAGACAAAAACAGCAGCAGAGGTGCCCGTTAATGCAAGGTGGACCGGGATGTCGAAACGAACACTGAGCAAAGCTGAATGAGGACCGCACCGAACCGTTATTTCCAGTAGTCGACATGGTCAGAGCGCTGCAGACTCCGTGTGGGAGTAAGTAAAGAAGTGTTCTTTTTCTTCTTGCTCTCAGACACTGCAATGTTTGTGTAATTGTGGCACACACATTTGTTGCAGCTTCAAAATTAATCTAATTTGTCAGATTCATTTCCACTGTCACTGTACTGGGACTAGTTGCATGCAGCCAGCTGGCCGCTGTCGTGCCAAGCATGCCTCGCTCAGCCATTTCTTCTCCGTTTTAATTGCTTTCAGCTAATGCAAAATATCACCACAAGACCAAGCATGGCAATCCCAAACAGAACCACCCACAGAACACTGAGGTGAGGTCAAGAAAACATTGCCTCACACCCGTACAAAGGTCCAATACACTGGCTACAAGCAAACGGTGTCATTTCTCCCTCCATCCCAAACCACCATACTGTGTCACGGCTGAATGAGGCTGAATACAGTTAGGCCCAGAAATATTTGGACAGTGACACAATCTTCATGATTTGGGCTCTGCATGCCACCACATTGGATTTGAAATGAAACAACTACAACAGAATTGAAGTGCAGACGTTAAGGTTTAATTCAAGGGGTTGAACAAAAATATATGATTAAACATGTAGGAATTGTAGCTATTTTTATACAAACGCTCCTCATTTCAGGGGCTCAAAAGTAATTGGACAAATAAACATAACCCTAAGTAAAATGTTACTTTTCAATATTTTGTTGAGAATCCTTTGCAGGCAATGACTGCCTGAAGTCTGGAACCCATGGACATCACCAAACGCTGGGTTTCCTCCTTTGTGATGCTTTGCCAGGCCTTTACTGCAGCTGTCTTCAGTTGTTGCTTGTTTGTAGGTCTTTCTGCCTTAAGTTCTGTCTTGAGCAAGTGAAATGCATGCTCGATTGGGTTGAGATCTGGTGATTGACTCAGCCATTGCAGAATATTCCACTTCTTTGCTTTAAAAAAAAACTCCTGGGTTGCTTTTGCAGTATGTTTTGGATCACTGTCCATCTGCACTGTGAAGCGCCGTCCAATCAACTTTGCTGCATTTGGCTGAATCTGAGCAGAAAGTATATCCCTATACACTTCAGAATTCATCCGGCTGCTTCTGTCTTTTGTCACATCATCAACTAGAAAAGCACTCGGAGAGCACAGACCTCCGCCAAGCGCCACAGTTCCCCCCCATACAGTGTTTGTGTGTACGTTTTCAGATTCCTTGACCATGAAAACATATGACTAGCAATTGGATTCACAATGATAGGATTAGTGGATCAGTAGTAAAAGCATTACCTCCTTGGCGGAGGTAATAAACTGAAGTGTTGGAGTTGTGTCCATCTCCTCCATCTGCAAAGTCCCAGGCTGCGGGCGTTGCAATTCATCGCCCAACCGCGTACAACCCACAGGCCAATGGGTTATGCGAGCGTTTTCATAGATCACTGAAAGCAGCACTCAAGGCTTCACTGACGGATGCAAATTGGGTAGACAGGTTGCCGTGGGTTTTATATTGGGGTTGCTGCACTCCACGGCAAAAGAGGATTTGGAAGCTTCCCCAGCAGAGAGCTTGTTTTTGCGCAGCCACAATGGCTGCCCGGGGAATTTCTGCCAAATAATCCGACGCCGGACAGCTGTCCGTCTCAGCTTTTGCAGCGTAGCGCAAACAGAGGCACGCTGCCGGGCCCTGCCCACAACTGTTTTCCGCGTGCTTTTGTGCCTAAAACTTTGAAGAACGCGGAGTTTGTGTTCGTCAGACATGATGACCAGCGCCCTCCATTGTGCCTGCACACATGTTGAAAATGGCCGTATCTCACAATGTTAAAGAATCCTTTAAAAAATTCCTGTATCCAGATGGTGATCCGGATCATCCCCAAAATTTAATCAGTTCTTCCTTGTACCATTTCCAACAACGCCTGAAAGTTTCATCAAAATCCGTCCAAAACTTTTTGAGTTATCTTGCTAACCAACAGACAGACAAACGCTGACAAAAACATAACCTCCTGGCCTGCGGCCTGGCGGAGGTAATACACACAAGTGACCCAGTGCCATTGGAAGCCATGCATGCCCATGCCATCACACTGCCTCCACGATGTTTTACAGCAGATGTGGTATGCTTTGGATCATGAGCTGTTCCAATTCTTCTCCAAACTTTCTTCTTCCCATCATTCTGGTACAGGTTGATCTTAGTCTCATCTGTCTAAAGAATGTTGTTCCAGAACTGGGCTGGCTTCTTCAGGTGTTTTTTGGCAAAGTCAATTCTGGCCTTTCTATTTTTGAGGCTGATTAATGGTTTGCACCTTGTGGTGAATCCTTTGTATTTACTCTCATGAAGTCTTCTGTTTATAGTAGACTTAGATACTGATACACCTACTTCCTGGAGAGTGTTCTTCACTTGAGTGGATGTTGTGAAGGGGTTGTTCTTCACCATGGAAAGGATTCTGCGATCATCCACCACTGTTGTCTTCCGTGGACGTCCAGGCCTTTTTGAGTTCCCAAGCTTACCAGTGCACTCTTTTTTTCTCAGAATGTACCAAACGGTTGATTTGGCCACTCCTAACATTTCTGCTATCTCTCTGATGGATTTCTTCTTTTTTTCAGCCTCAGGATGGTCTGTTTCACCTCCATTGAGAGCTCCTTTGATCACATGTGTGTTCATAGCAACAGCTTCCAAATGCAAACGCCACACCTGGAATCAACTCCAGACCTTTTAACTGCTTAATTGATGACAGGTTAATGAGGGAAGAGCCCATGCAGCCTTGTTATTTTATTTTTTTTTTTGCAGCTTTCTGAGTCAATTGTCCAATTACTTTTGGTCCCTTGAAAAAGAGGTGGCTACGTATTAAAGAGCTGTAATTCCTAAACCCTTGCTCCAATTTGGATGTGAATACTCTCAAATTACAGCAGAGTCTGCAATTTAACCCCTTGCACTCCGGGCAATTTTCCTAAAAATGCCAAAAAATAACGTGCCCAAAGTAAATCGAAAGCTGTTATTCAACCCTTTGCAGCATCTTCATGGGGTTGGTCTCATTTAAAAGAAAACACTTTGAATTTTTTGGCAAAAAAAACAATCTCTCTACGTGCTCCGGCCACTGAGTTACAGTCATCTAAATATACTGAACTTGAAGAAAATAAATTTGGACACGGTGTTTTTTTGGATACAAATGCTTGCAAATAACACACAGCTGTCCGATCCGGCTGGAAAGTGCAACAGAAATGTAGAACCAAGTGTTATCAAGCTGAGATCCAAATTTGGTAACAATACCACAAAAAATGAATATTTTACACAGCTTTGTTCTCAGGTAGTTCCCAGGCGTTTTGGAACTGTGCAAAATTGTGCCAAATGGCACAGTTCGGAAAAACGTCTAACTTTTGAATGATTCAATGTAGAATCTTCATTTTAGGCTCTAATGAAAGGTCAAACTCAGGGCTGTGTCTGTGTGTGTGTTGGGGGGGAAAGGGTTGCCCCCCCCCCCTGCTACAGAGGACGGCCATCGCTACATGAAGAAATAGACTCATATGTCTATGTGACGACCGCTGCGCAGTCAGCGCGGCTTCCCCCCGCGGACCGGGGGCGTTCGAACTGTGAACGCCCCTCCCCCGCTCCTCTTCTGCAGCGGGGGGGCGTTCACGGTCCGAACACGGCAAATGAACCGTTTATCGCGGCGCACGAAGTACGAAGTGCGTGCGCCGTACAGTTGTAATTTACCGATTGGTCAAAAGTCATTTTTGGATTACAGTTTTCAGGGAGAAATAATAATTTAGCTTATAACACCTCACCTCTTCACAGCAGCAGAGTCCTGGCGAACTTCTCTTCCCCATTGTCAGACGAACGCAACGCTGGTCCGCTCGTGGATCCCGATCAAAACATAATTCCAATATTGCGGTTTTGGTGAATGATTTACGACCTTCGTCGTCGGCCTCCGTCGGTCTATGATGATGGAAGAGAATCCTAAACACTCTGCTGGAACTGAATAAAATAAATAAATAAAGCACTGCCTGTGGCTGCTGAAGCAGTCTCTCTTCACCCAGCTTTAGACAACAGCTCAGCGAACTTCTGTGCTTCAATTGGCTCGCAGCCGTTGGGAGGCAGGTCCTTCTGGCTAGATTTTCATTCATTGGCTCTTCATGGTTTCAGAAACCCAATTCAAGGCTCTTATTAGTCAAATGACAGGTCAATCAGATGAACTAATCTGTTCTGTGTCTGCAGCTTTTTTTTTTTCAGTGGCGCTTGGAGGCCAGCACCATCTCCATCTGCACCATCATCAGTATATCATGCGTCATGTGTCCGAGCGCGCACGAGTGCGCTCTCGTGCGCCCTAGGACGCAGAGATTTGCCCGACCGCGGAACAACGGAGCGCAAGTGGTTAAGCCCATACCGATTATATAATTGAATCCTGAATATGTGTTCGTAAACAGCTAAAATAACAAAACTTGTGTCACTGTCCAAATATTTTTGGGCCTAACTGTATATGGAGGTTATTTTCAGTCATAAATCCAGGAGCATTTGCCACTGATCTGAGAGCAGAGGCACCATAAAAAGTTGTTTTATTCACTCAGTTTCTCCATGGTACAGACAGCCTGGTGACAGGGCCCATCTCATCATGCCATATGCATAAATAAAGGGGGGGGGGACATGCCCCCAAACCTGGAAAAAGAGAATTTTCCCTCTCAATTCACATTGAGGGAGGTTTTTCCTATTGTCTGGGTTGTGAGAAGTAGGGTTGCAACAAACGATTATTTTAGTAGTCGACTAACGACTATTTTTTTTCGATTAGTCGACTAATCATGATTATTTCTCATGTCTGCCATCTCTGCCTCCTGTGGGGGCCCTAGTGCATATTTTACCTCACCCGCTATTTAAGCCTGCACATCTGTGAAAATCACCTTGCTGTCAGTCCCTGCTTTAATATAACACTCGTGCATTGCCCGTAGAACGCAAGTATTCCTGTCTGAAACAGGTATCCCAATTAGGCTTTACAGGCCCAAATGTAGGCTGTGTTTTTGAAAGTGGAATACAAAGAGGTGTAGCCTATATGTAGGCAATCACATGTTAGATTTTGACAAATATAAAAGGGAGTAAATGGCACTAAGATTTATTTGATTGTGTGAATATTATTACTTCCGCCAAGCAGGTAATGTTTTTGCCGGTGTTCGTCTGTTTGTTTGTTAGCAACATAACTCAAAAAGTTAAGGATGGATTTTGATGACATTTTCAGGAAAGGTGTATCATGGCATGGGGAACAGATAATTAGATTTTGGTGATGATCTGAGAGTGCACACCTCCACCAAGGGCTTTGTTTGCATTTGTGCAGCAGGGTTACACAAAAACTACTGGATGGATTTAGATGAAATTTTCACCAGAGTTGGTTCTTGGGCTAGAGGGGAAGCCATTACATTTTCAGAGATGATCTGAGAATGCATACCTCCACCAAGGCTCTTATATCCTCACAGACTGTTAGCAACAATACTCCAAAACTACTGGATGGATTTGGATGAAATTTTCACCAGAAGTGGTTCTTGGCCTACACACAAACCCATTACATTTCGGGGGTGAATCCATGACTGCATACCTCCACCAAGGCTCAATCTTCTTGCAGTGGTTTAGTAGGATTATGTAAAAACTACTGGATGGATTTTGCTGAAATTTTAACCACAGATGGTCCTTGGCCTGCAGACGAACCCGTTACATTTTGGAGCTGATCTGTGAGCGCATACCTCTACCAAGGCTCAATCTTGCAATGTATGGTGGGATGGAGGCAGGGAGATACAAACAGATGAATGGACAAAGGGAGGGAAGGAAGGAGCCTTGGTGGAGGTATGAACTCTCTGAGTGCTTTTCTAGTTTAAAGAATACCTAAATATTGAAAATGAATAGAACATCCAATATTAACGACTGTTTCAGATCCCTTGTTTATTTGTCAGATCACTTACTTGTGTGATCTTTATCACTTATATTCAAAATAATAGTGGATCTTGCACTTTGGGGAATGGGAGTTGTTCAATCATCATAATTATTTTAGTTTATCATTGTTCAGTGATGGAGTTAAGTTTTGTCTAAGTTAAGAGCACGCTGAAGAATGCAGAAGCACGCTGAACCTGGGCTGCACGGTGGCGCAGTGGTTAGCACTGCGGCAGCACAGTTTACCCTTGGCCGGGGGATCGTGGGTTCGATCCCAGCCCCCGACCAACAGTGATCTGTGTGGAGTTTGCATATACTCCCCGTGTTTGCGTGGGTTTACTCCGGGATTTCTCCGGTTTCCTCCCACATGCCAAAAACATGCAGGTTAGGTTAATTGGAGACTCTAAAGTGGCCCTAGGTGTCAATGTGTGTGTGTGAATGGTTAAGGGATAGCGCCGTATCGTGGCTGCTTCATCCATCCAGGTGGTGGATGACCCTCAATCTCCCCTCTGGGGATCAATAAAGTATACTAAATCTAAAAAAAACCCCACGCTGGTATACAGCGTAGTTCGCTGAACTCCTCTGAAAATTTTCATTTTCCGACGTATCCAGCATATGGTTGATACGTCCCGCATTTGTGGAGCAAATGTTGTAGGGAAGTTATGCGTTTGTTTACACACGTTACTTGTCAGCGACTCATAGTTGTTTTTTTTTTCCACAATATCTTTATTGAACCTTTTTTTTTTTTTTTTAACAAACATGATACAAACAATCAAACACTAACACTAAAGTACTACAAAAAAAAAAATGCACTAAAAACACCAACAACCACCAACAAAATCAAGTCTTCAACAATGCTCCTCTGTTTAGTCTAGACAATCCAATACATAAGTATACATATTATGTTCACCAGTTTGGAATTTACAAGGTCCACACACATCATTCACCTTCTTCTTCAAGAGTTATGTTTAAATTTTTTACATAATCAATAAAAGGTCTCCATATATTCTCAAACACAATTTCCTTTGATTTCAGTATATATGTTATTCTTTCTAATGGAAGGTTTGTTAACATCTGTCTTAACCACTGAGTCACATCTGGTCTATGAGTCTTTTTCCATAATAGTGCAATACATTTTTTGGCATTAAGCAAACTGAGGTCTATGAATGTTCTTTCACTTTTATTGAAATTATGCTTTTCTGGGTACAGACCCAACAAAACCAGTTTAGGATTCAATATGATTTGTTTTGAGATTATTTTTTCAATTGTTACCCTCACCTCTTCCCAAAACATTCTTATTAATCTACATTCCCATAAACAATGAAATAGGGTTCCTTTACTTTCCATGCATTTTGTGCATGTATCTGGTATATTTTTGTTATATCTATTTAACTCCTCCGGTGTAACATACATCCGCATTAACCATTTGAAATGTATCAATTTAAGGCGTGCATTTATTGATTTGGTTTGAGCTTCTGTACAAGCCAATTCCCATTGTTCCTCTGAAATTTCAATTTGCAGATCTTCTTTCCAGTAGTTTAATCTTTTCAGTGAATTTTCACTTGAAGATAGTGTCAATGAGTTATAAAACTCTGAAATAATACCCTTTCTTTTACTATCTTTCATCATCATTTTTTCCAAGGATGAATAAATAGGTCGAGTGAGAGCTTTATTTTGATTTGATCGAATAAAGTTTCTAAGTTGAAGATATTTAAAAAAATGTGTTCTATTGAGATTAAATTTGATCCTCAGCTCTTCAAAAGACATTATGTTGTCTGCACATGGCAAATATAAATCCTGAATCTTTTGTATCCCTTTTAAATTCCATACTTTAAATACAGCGTCCGCTCTCCCTGGTTTAAAATATTGATTACCCCATATTGGACTAAATTGTGACAATAACTGTGGTTCTTTTAAATAGTTTTTAGCTTCACACCATATTTTGATCATATGCTTTACAAATGGATTTTTAACTTGTTTTTGTAATTTTTTTGCCGAATCTGAGTATATGAATATGGGAAGAGGTAAAGGTAAATTGTATGATTCCATTTCAGTCCAGTGAGGGAGATCATTTGATGAAAAATAATATGTCATAGACCTCAGTTGTGCCGACCAATAATACAACATAAAATTTGGACATTTCAGACCTCCACGATCAAATGGTAAATATAATAAAGACAGACGTAATCTAGCCCTCCTGTTGTTCCATATAAATTCCACTAACTTTTTTTTTATTCTTGAGAATAGATCTAAAGGTGGTGATAAGGGAATGTATTGAAATAAATAAAGTATTTTAGGTAAAATATTACTTTTAAGTATATTGATTCTCCCGATCATCGACATTGGTAGTGACATCCATCTCTGAGTTAACTCACTGATATCTGACATTAAGGCTTCATAGTTGACACTGGCGACTGATTCTAGCTTAGGCATAATTTGGATTCCTAAATATTTAAACTGATTTACAACATTGAATTGATTTACCTCAGGGGCTGGGTAATTTCTCTGGGTCTCATTTAGCATTAATATTGAAGATTTAGTTTTATTTATTTTATATCCTGATATTTCCCCAAAATTCTTTATTAAATTCAACAAGGTTGGAATTGATTTTTTTAGATTCGACATAAACAAAATTATATCATCGGCGTACAGGGAGATTTTATGTTCTGTTGGTCCAACTTTAATTCCATATATTTGTGAATGTAAACGTATCGCTATCGCTAAAGGTTCAATTGCCATAGTAAACAGTAAAGGTGAGATGGACAGCCTTGTCGACATCCTCTATTGATTTTTATTGGTTTTGAAATATTGTTATTTGTTAGGATTTCTGCTGTAGCATTATTGTATATTATTTGAACCCATTTTATGAAATTATTTCCAAGTCCAAACCTTTGTAGGACTTCAAAAAGAAAGGGCCATTCAACTCTATCAAAGGCCTTTTCGGCGTCCAATGATAGGAGAGCTGTATCCGGTGCTTCTTTATTAAAATAGATAATATTAAATAGTCTTCTTACATTATGGAAGCCTTGTCTACCCTTTATAAAGCCATTCTGATCTCGATTAATAATATTTGGTAAAATTTCTTGTATTCGTCTTGCTAAAATTTTACAGATTATCTTAAGGTCGGCGTTTAATAGGCTTATTGGTCTCATATTTTCACATTTATTAGAGGGCTTACCTGGTTTTGGCAGCAGTATAATTAAGGCATTATTTATGTATGATGGTAAATTATTATTTTGAAATGCTTCTAAAACCATTTCCAAAAAAGGTTTTATTAATTTATTCTTAAATTTTTTATAAAGGTCAACTGGAAGACCATCTGGTCCTGCACTTTTTCCTGATTTCATATTATCAATGGCTAGCCCAACTTCTTCTTGACTAATTTTAGACTCCAATATCTCCCTGTTTTCATTTGGAATACACGGTATAGATAGTTCGTTCAAAAACCCATTTAGTTTTGTTAAATCAGGTTCATTTTTGGTATCATATAATTTTTCATAGTAATCTCTAAAGGCTCTATTAATTTCTAAAGGATCTATAACTACCTGTCCGTTACTTATAATACTGGTAATTGGTGTTTTAATTTCCAATTGTTTAATCTGCCATGCTAATAATTTTCCTGATTTTTCACCTTGTTCATAAAAAGATTGTTTCAATCTTAGAAGACTCGAGGCAGCTCTATTCGCTGATTTTTTGTCGTATTCAGCTCTCAAAATCAGTAATTCATTCTCCAACCTTGGGTCACTTCCTGCATACACTTTTTCCTGAAGATTTTTTATTTTATGTTCCAATTTAGCTCTCTCCTCTCGAGTCTTCTTAGATTTTGATCCTGTATAACTAATAATATGCCCCCTAATAAAAGCTTTGAAAGCCTCCCACTTTACACATGCTGATGTTTGTGTAGTATTGATGTCAAAGAACTCGTCTATCTGTTTTTCTATATACTTGACAAATTCCTCATCCTGAAGCCATTTATGCTGAAATTGCCATCTACCTGATTCCTTTGTCAATTTTTTATCTACATATATTAGACAACAGGGTGCATGATCAGAGATCACGATGTTATCATAAAAGCAGTTTTGAATCTTGGACCTTAATTCTGTGGAAATCAAAAAATAATCAATACGTGAGAATGTCTTGTAGGTACTGGAATAACAAGAATAGGCTTTAACTTGTGGTTTCATTTCTCTCCATATATCTAACAATCTCAATTCTTTCATAAAATGATTAATAGTCATCCTACATCCAATGTGCGTACAATCCAGTCCTGTTGATCTATCCACACCTGGATTCAATGTACAATTAAAATCCCCTGCTATTATATGTTGCCCTGTAAGTGATGATAAGATGAGAAATAAATTAGCAAAGAACTTCTGATCATCTATATTGGGACCATATAAGTTCACAAGATTTATATTTTCTAATAGCAAAGAACCTTGAATGATTACATATCTTCCAAATTTGTCTCCAATTACATTTTTCACTTGAAAAGGAACTGATTTATGTATGAGAGTCATAACTCCCCTGGCTCGGGATGAAAATGAAGAGGTGAATACACTTCCCTGCCATCTACTCCTAATTCTTTTAACATCCTCCTCTATCAGATGAGTTTCTTGTAAAAACACAATTCTTGAACCCATGTCCTTTATTTTATTCATAACTTGTTTAAGTTTTTTTAAATTTTGTAGACCTCTGCAATTCCATGAAGTTAAATTAAGATTAACACTTTGGTCCATGATCAATAGAGAGTTTGGGATTACCTTGCAGTGTAAACATGCTCATACAGAGAAGCAAAAACATGAGTGGTTGAACATTCATCCTACAAACTACACACAAACAAATTTCCCCTTCCCACACTTGTGGCAAACCCCCCAAAATCAAAAGAAAAATTCTGTCTCCCGATATAGCCATCGACCGTTCCACACCCACGGGGAACAGCCTAAGCCACTCCTTCATCCTCCCAATCACCCTAACTCTACTGCTTTTAATGACGTAACATTAACTCTCCTCTGTAGTTTTCCAACTTAACTCCAAAATTTTTAACAACTTTGTACATCATAGTTTTTTTTTTGTTTGTTTTGTTTTTTTTTAATATATAATACAATCTATATTTTGTAAACTTACTATTTACTTCAAGTCAGTCAGATGCCTGTGCAAATGCTTAATTATTCTACCTTATATTTTGTTCATGCTTAGCTCCCACCAGTCTCTTCTTCTTCTTTGATCTTCTTGATGAACTCCTGCGCCTCCTCTGGGGTCTTGAAGATGTGGGTTCTGCCCTCATACGTGGTCAACAGTCTCGCAGGATAGATTACACCATGACGAATCCCAAGGTTGCGCAGCTCCTTACGTACGGGATCAAACTGCTTCCTCAATTGCTGGATTCCTGTGGCCAAATCTGGGTAGAACCGCACCTGCTGGTCCTGGTGTTTAATCTCTCCTTTTTTAGCTCGTGCAGCGTTGAAGATCTTCATCCTGTCTCTGTTGTTAAGAAACTTCATAATTAAGGTCCTCGGCGGTCCCTTATCTCTCCGTGGGCCAATACGATGTGCTTTTTCCAGAACCACTGCTGATTGCAACTCCTCGCTGCCCAGCACCTCCGGAATCCACTTTTCCAGAAAGGAACATACGTCCCGACCTTCTGATTCCTCTGGAAGACCCACCAGCCTCAAATTATTCTGTCTCGACCGAGATTCCAAATCCAAAATATTATCTTCCAGAGATTTATTTTTTTTTTTCCAAAGTGCGCACCTTTAATTGAAGACGGGTGACGTCATCTTCAGCACTAGCGAGACGGAGCTCCATCTGCGCCGTTCGTTCTACACAGTCACCCAATTCCTTTCTTATTCCTTCCAACGCTGTCATAATCCCATCAAATCTAGAGGAAAAGTCCGCTCTCATTGAACTCATGGCAGCCATCAGCGCATCTGCGCCATTCCCCGCAGAAATCGCAGCGTTGCCAGCCTCCTCCGCCATATATGGAGCCCTGTTTGCTGCGTCACAGACCTGAAAGTCCGTTAATTTGGACTGTTTCGGCGGCTCGCTTTTTCCTTTTCCTGGTTTTCCAGCCTTAGGCTTCGCCGACATATCCTCGCCCAAACGCTGGGATACGTTCTGTCCCAAATGAGAGAGTTATTTGCCGATTTTTTTTCTCCAGGAGCAGAGCAGAGCGAGACACGTCCGTCCTACGTGGCAGCCATAACCGGAAGTCAGCGACTCATAGTTACTCAAAAGTCAAAATACTTTTGAGATTAATGTCTCACGTACCCCAAAATTATTTCTAACATATGAATAACGTTCTTTGAATCTATGTGCAGCTACCCTATAATGGCATATTTGGAGTATTAGTTCATAGGAAAAACCCGTACAGAGCTCTGCTCAGTTGCTGCCTGCAGCGCGTGCACACAGAGAACAAAACACACGTACTTGTTCGTACAACAGGACCTGTCGGGGGATGTGTCTGAGCACTTTCAAGCTACAGGATAAAGATCCAAATTACTGTTTAGCCTCCCCCCATGTTTTTAACCTTTGACTGCAGTCTATACCATCAGCTGTCCAGTGCTGTTCTGATAGATATGCCAAAATGTCAGAACACCGGAGGAGGTGGATCCAATCAGCTGACTGATTGAAGCACAGAGCTCAACTGTTTTCCATGATAAATCACACTTTGCTGTTGGCTGCGCCTCCGGGCAAAAGCACACTCCATGCATTATCTTGTTTTTTGTCACTTTATTTAAAATAACTTTTTTTTTTTTTTTTAAATCACCATCAGTTAGCATGCCTTTGAGCTAGGTCATGTCAGGCCACTGCTTCTCCCAGCATGTTCTGTGTTGGATACACCGGTGTTCTTTGTCAAACCCGGTCCCTGCTGACGCTCCGCCCAGTCTGCTTTTGCACCTTCTGTTCTCCACATATGCCAAATTATCCTTTAGAACTACGCAATCACGGCAACTTTATGGTCTAATTTTTTTAAGCATTAAATCTTCAGTATTATCTTTTTCTAGTCAAACTTGTCATTTTCACTTACTTGTTTTGTTCAGTGAACACTGTGGCGTGATGCCGTGTATTATCCAATCAGCATGGTCGTGATGCTGTGTATTATCCAATCAGTATGGCGGTGATGCCGTGTATTATCCAGTCAGCATGGCAGTGATGTCGTGTATTATCCAATCAGCCTGGAGACGATCTGAAACCCCGCCCACTCTTCCTGAAGCCAGGGCATGAAGAGACAGAGCAGTGACAGAGTGGTGGCTAAACTTTTATTGATAAAAATTAGATATTTTGACTGAGCAACTCCATACTCGAGGATGCACACCCTCGTAACCTCATCAAAGCATGCATAAAATCTTAGGCAAATCTATGGTTCAAGAGCTATGTGTGGAACAGACACACGGATAGAAACACACAGAGATTCTGTGCATTTATAGAAAAGATTTTATGAGCAGTTTCCAGAGCTAAATACAAAAAACAAGAAAGCTGTATTAATGAAAGCACCAAGTTGCTGTGCCTCGGTGCCTGTGGCATGGGCAGCTGTTTAAAAAAAAAAAGTGGCATTCCGACCTCCATTGGCCCGGGATAGTTATTACAACACCTTTTACTGCTGCGGCATTGACAGAAGTGGTGAGTTAAATTTGTGTTTATTTCCAAAACAAAGTGTTATTTCGAAATTCTGGCAAATTAAAAGTTGTGAAAATATGGTGATATAATGATACAAGCTTTTAGTTCCACTTAATTTTGACCAGGCGAGCTGAAACAGAGAGGCGGACAGACAGACAGATGGAGAGATACACACAGCCACACTAACCAATTACTGTATGCCTCCATTTCACCAAGGCATAATTATCACAAGTTTAAGGTAATATGGCTTTTTCACACAGACACCATAATGCCTAATGTCAATTAAACAATTGATTAAATATCTTACAACTAGGGATGTTAATGACTGACTTTCGATTAATTGTCAATAAGAATTTAGTCAACTAAATTAAACTGGTTGTCAATTAATTGATAACTCAGCAGTCCTTTTCAATGGGAGCTTATTCTAAGAAATGTAGTAGCTTCGCTGTCCAGGCGGGGGCACACGTGGTCACCCGCTGCCGCATTTCAACCAAAAAAGCAGAAGACGCTAAGCCAGGGGTCACCAACCTTTTTGAAACCAAGAGCTACTTCATGGGTATCGAGTCATGTGAAGGGCACCAGCTTGACACACTCCTCTAAAATAACAAAGTGTGTGTGTGTGTGTGTGTGTGTGTGTATGTGTGTGTATATATATATATATATATATATATATATACACATAAATAAATAATTATCAATAACTTAGAGTGGGTAACAGACAAGATCAATATTCAACACTTTATTTTTATTAATCTCAGCAATTGTTCAGATGATCCCTTCTACATTTCATAAAAAAATGTCCAGTTTTCACCAGTCCCTTTTAACCATAAAAAACTAAACCCTTTTAATTCATGAACTATGTTGAACCATGTTTGAAAAAGTTATGCAACATTTAAGAAAAATCAACTTTCATATTAAATAAATCTTATCACATTTTTAACTGAACAAATCTGCTGCAATTCTGCTCAAAATCTGTTACATTTAATAAACACACTTTTGTGTGTTCTTCTTCACTGGAATTATATCCATACAGTTCTTGCCAAGAATCATGCTTGAGCACCCAGCACTGTCCTTTCATGAGAAGAAACTAAACAAGCACTGAGAGTGTTTATATGCACGGTGGCGCAGTGGTTAGCACTGCGGCAGCAGTTTACCCTCGGCCGGGGGATCGTGGGTTCGATCCCGGCCAACAGTGATCTGTGTGGAGTTTGCATGTTCTGGTGGTGCATGTTCTCGTTTTTCATGCAAAAACATGCAGGTTAGGGAGTTGAGGGGCGCTTACACACGCAGCGGCTGGTGGCTTGTTACCGGACTGCAGAACAAATCTACCTACGGGTACAAGATAAGTCCAAAAAAAAAAAAAAAAAAAAGAGTGGGTAGTGAAGTGGCGCTTCGCCATCGCCCGGCAAATGAAATACACGCAGCTTCCTTTCACGGTAGTAAAAAAGAACTCTTCCTCCCGCTCACTTTAAAAATGATAAATTTTCTGTCTTTTTTTTGCCATGTTTTTGGGCTTGGAAACCGCACTGCGCCCACCATCTTAACTGCCCGCTAGCTAAGCTTATGCTCCACAAGCGCGAAGGTTTTGTCATGCGCACAATACTGACCTTTGAACTAGGTCAGAGTTCACCTTAACTTTACGTATAATAAACATATTTTCATTTTTTTTTTTATTTTTAAGACATTGTCATTTTAAAATCTATATAAATGCAAGTGTGATTTTAAAAAACATAAAAAATATAAACTAAAAAATAGCGGCAGCAAAAATTACATCTGCAGCTCACTTGCGAGTTGTGCTATTTTTAGAACAGGCCTGCGGGCGACACATGTGGTCCCTGCGGGCGACATGGTGCCCGCGGGCACCGCGTTGGTGACCCCTGCGCTAAGCCCTTCCGGGTTATGTCGGAGAGCCACAAGTTCCAATGGCACATTCCAATGTCCACCCATCAAATCAACAAGGCAGAGAAAGGAACTGCAGCAGGCTACACAAGCACAAAAACACAGTTTACCGGCAGGTCGCATCAAAAAAAACTCGCCCCAGCCAGCTACAGCTGCTCCATAACCTGCTCGTGCCTTGACAAGCTCGCTCCACAGGGAACTGGAATTTTTTTTGTGTACAGACTACATTTTTCAGCAAAGTGAACCTGTTAAAATCAGTCTGGTAAGGATAATTACATCGAAGTGATCATAGAGAAAAGGCTTAATTAGGTCTCAGGTTCGCTGCAGTGCACAATGTCGGTGGGGGGGGGGGCAGCATGTGGGGCGAGTTCAGCATGGAGCAGGCAGATGGTGATGTGTGCTCAATCAGGAATATCCTGGCTGAGGAGGTGGTGGAGCGAGCATGCATTGGGGCGAGTTGACAGGTAACCAAAAAGATATCCCAGCTGCCTCCCTTCAACCTGCCGCTAGATGGAAAAGCAGACCGGACTCAAGTTGCCACTGAGGTAACAACAGAGGGAGCCCATATAGCACTGGGTTTGCCTGGATTACAGGGTCCTGTGATAATGTTTAACATGCAACAGATGAAAGAGCTCACAATTTATTTTCCTGTTAAAATGGTCTACCAGTGCATCTCAGTAAATTAGAACGTTAAAGTTTTTTTAATATAAGGAAAAAAAATAAATTTATGATATTGGTAGTAGTTTTTAAAATAAATAAAAAAACCATGACATTTGTAATTTACCGAGATGTACTACTAGCACATGGTGCACACTATGCAGTGCAAAATTTGTTAATCTACAAAAAATGCCATTGTCTGTTGTAAACAAAATCCAAATAGTACAATAAATAATTGAGGAATATCACACGTGGAGAAAATTGTTGGTACCCCTCTGTTAATGAAAGAAAAACCCACAATGGTCACAGAAATAACTTGAATCTGACAAAAGTGGTAATAAATAAAAATTCTATGAAAATTAACCAATGAAAATCAGACAATGCTTTTGAATTGTGGTTCAACAGAATTATTTTAAAAAACAAACTCATGACTTCCGGTTATGGCAGCCACGTAGGAAGACGTGTTTCACACTGCTCTGCTCTTGAAAATAAAAAAAAAAAAAAAATTACTAAAACTCTCTTAACCACTTGCACTCCGGGCAATTTTCCTAAAAATGCCCAAAAATAACGTGCCCAAAGTAAATCGAAAGCTGTTATTCAACCCTTTGCAGCATCTTCATGGGGTTGGTCTCATTTAAAAGAAAACACTTTGAATTTTTTGGCAAAAAAAACAATCTCTCTACGTGCTCCGGCCACTGAGTTACAGTCATCTAAACATACTGAACTTGAAGAAAAAAAAATTGGACACAGTGTTTTTTTGGATACAAATGCTTGTAAATAACACACAGCTGTCCGATCCGGCTGGAAAATGCAACAGAAATGTACACTCACCGGCCACTTTATTAGGTACACCATGCTAGTAACGGGTTGGACCCTCAATTCTTCGTGGCATAGATTCAACAAGGTGCTGGAAGCATTCCTCAGAGAGTTTGGTCCATATTGACATGATGGCATCACACAGTTGGCGCAGATTTGTCGGCTGCACATCCATGATGCGAATCTCCCGTTCCACCACATCCCAAAGATGCTCTATTGGATTGAGATCTGGTGACTGTGGAGGCCATTTCAGTACAGTGAACTCATTGTCATGTTCAAGAAACCAGTCTGAGATGATTCCAGCTTTATGACATGGCGCATTATCCTGCTGAAAGTAGCCATCAGAAGTTGGGTACATTGTGGTCATAAAGGGATGGACATGGTCAGCAACAATACTCAGGTAGGCTGTAGCGTTGCAACGATGCTCAATTGGTACCAAGGGGCCCAAAGAGTGCCAAGAAAATATTCCCCACACCATTACACCACCATCACCAGCCTGAACCATTGATACAAGGCAGGATGGATCCATGCTTTCATGTTGTTGACGCCAAATTCTGACCCTACCATCCGAATGACGCAGCAGAAATCGAGACTCATCAGACCAGGCAACGTTTTTCCAATCTTCTATTGTCCAATTTCGATGAGCTTGTGCAAATTGTAGCCTCAGTTTCCTGTTCTTAGCTGAAAGGAGTGGCACCCGGCGTGGTCTTCTGCTGCTGTAGCCCATCTGCCTCAAAGTTCGACGTACTGTGCGTTCAGAGATGCTCTTCTGCCTACCTTGGTTGTAACGGGTGGTTATTTGAGTCACTGTTGCCTTTCTATCAGCTCGAACCAGTTTGGCCATTCTCCTCTGACCTCTGGCATCAACAAGGCATTTCCGCCCACAGAACTGCCGCTCACTGGATATTTTTTCTTTTTCGGACCATTCTCTGTAAACCCTAGAGATGGTTGTGCGTGAAAATCCCAGTAGATCAGCAGTTTCTGAAATACTCAGACCAGCCCTTCTGGCACCAACAACCATGCCACGTTCAAAGTCACTCAAATCACCTTTCTTCCCCATACTGATGCTCGGTTTGAACTGCAGGAGATTGTCTTGACCATGTCTACATGCCTAAATGCACTGAGTTGCCGCCATGTGATTGGCTGATTAGAAATTAAGTGTTAACGAGCAGTTGGACAGGTGTACCTAATAAAGTGGCCGGTGAGTGTAGAACCAAGTGTTATCCAGCTGAGATCCAAATTTGGTAACAATACCACAAAAAATGAATATTTTACACAGCTTTGTTCTCAGGCTGTTCCCAGGCGTTTTGGAACTGTGCCAAATTGTGACAAATGGCACAGTTTGGAAAAACGTCTGTAACTTTTGAATAATTCAATGTAGAATCTTCATTTTAGGCTCTAATGAAAGGTCACACTCAGGGCTGTGTGTGTGTGTGTGTGTGTATGTATGTGTGTGTGGGCGGGGGGTCGTTCCCCCCCCCCCACCAAGGACCAAATTCGGCCCTCTACATGACGGATTACACTCCTTGCATGCTTTCACAGTGGCTCCCCCCCCCCCCTCGCTACTGTGTGTGTGTGTGTATGGGGGGGGACCGTGAACGCCCCCCCCCCCCCTTCGCTACAGAAGAGGGCCATTGCTACATGATGGAATAGACTGATATGCTTCCTCCCGCGGACCGGGGAGCGTTCGGACCGTGCCCCCCCCCCCCCGCTCCTCTTCTGCAGCGGGGGCGGGGGGGGCGTTCACGGTCCGAACACGGCAAATGAACCGTTTATCGCGGCGCACGTACTTCGTGCGCAGTACAGTTGTAATTTACCGATCGGTCAAAAGTCATTTTTGGATTACAGTTTTCAGGGATAAATAATAATTTAGCTTATAACACCTTACCTCTTCAAAGCAGCAGAGTCGCGGCGAACAGCTCTTCCCCCATTGTCAGACGAACGCGGCGCTACTCCGCTCGTGGATCCCGATCAACATAATTCCATTATTGCCGTTTTGGCGAATGATTTACGACTTTTGTCTTCGGCCTCCGTCTATTCTGCTGGAATGAGTGCAGGTCCCACTTGTGGGTGTTCTCCATGCTGCTGGGTGAGCTTGGGTCTGCAGTAGATTCGTACAGCGTCCTTTGTTTTCATCTGTTGCAACAGTAAATCTCTCTTCACCCAGCCAGAATTTCTGTGCTTCAATTGGCTCCTGCATTCACAGTAGGCGGGTCCTCCTTCCTAGATTTTCATTCATTGGCTCTTCAAGGTTTCAGAAACCCAATTCATGGCTCTTATTAGTCGAATGAGAGGTCAATCAGATGAACTAATCTGTTCGCGGCTGTCTCTGCAGTTTTTTTTTTGAGTGGCGCTTGGACGCTACTACATCACCATCACCACCATCATGCGTCATGCGCACGAGGGTGCACGAGCGCGCTCTCGTGCGCCCTCGTGCGTCATAGGACGCAGAGACTTGCCCGCCCGCGGAACAACGGAGCGCAAGTGGTTAACTGGAACAAAAACCCATCCTAGCGTTTTGGCGCGGATATGGTAAAGACTAAGGTTGGAAAATTAGGTGGAGGAAAAGGTAACTCGACAAAACAACCCAAGCTAACAGACTTCCACGCTCGAGGCGAAACAGAGAAAACTCCAGAGGCAATGGCGAAGGAGGGAGCCAGCAGCGGAGCGGGAACAGTTGAAGAGGGGACAAACGTAGTGCTCACTGCCATCAACTCCATGAGAACAGAGTTTTCGTCTAAATTCGACGGGATTATAGCAGCGATAGAAGGTATGAGAAAAGAAATAAACAACTGCATGGAGCGAGTGTCGCAGGCGGAACTCCGAATTTCAAGCGCTGAAGATGACGTCACCAGCCTGCAAACTAAACTGCAAACACTGGAATTAAAATGCAAACGTCTGGAAGATAATGTCCTAGACTTGGAATCCCGCTCGCGACGGAATAATTTGAGGCTGGTGGGCCTCCCAGAGGGAACGGAGGGACAGGATCCGTGTTCCTTTTTGGAAAAGTGGATTCCAGAAGCTCTGAATAACGCGGATCTGCAGTCACTGGTTGTTTTAGAGAGAGCTCACCGAATCGGCCCACCGAGAGATAATAAGACACCACCGAGGATGCTGATTATGAAGTTCCTCAACTACAGGGACAAGATGACGGTCACCAATGCGGTGCGAGCTAAAGGGGAAATTAAATACCAGGACCAACAGGTGCGGTTCTACCCAGATTTGGCCACAGGAATTCAACAATTAAGGAGGCAGTTCGACCCCGCCCGCAAAGAGCTGCGCAACCTAGGGATTCGTCACGGAGTAATTCATCCGGCAAGACTGCTGGTCACATATAAGGGGAGAACCCACACCTTCAAGACCCCTCAAGAGGCGCAGGAGCTCATTAAGCAGATCCAAGAGGAAACTGGTGGGAGCTAAGCATGAACATGACAAAGGTAGAACTTTTAAGCATTTGTACAGGCATCTGATTGATCTGAAACATATAACATGTCTACAAAATACAGACTGTATTAAAAAAAAAAAAAAGCTATGATGTACAAAGTTGCTATAAAACTTTGAAGTTATGTTGAAAAAACTACAGAAGAGAGTTAATGTCATTAAAAATAGTAGTAGAGTCAGGGTGATTGAGAAGAGAAAGAGAGAGTGGTTTGACTGATCCTTGCAGGTGTGGAACAGTCACTAGCTATAACGGGAGACGGAATTTTTTTGATTTTGGGGGGATTACCACGAATGTGGGGAAAGGGAATTTGTTTTTGTGTAGTTTGTAGGATGAATGTTCCATCATCCATGTTTTTGCTTCTCTGTATGAGCATGTTCATATTGCAAGGTAATCTCAAACTCCTTATTGATCATAGATCAAAGAGTTAATCTTAATTTAACTTCATGGAATTGCAGAGGTCTACAAAATCTAAAAAAAACTTAAATTATGAATAAAATAAAAGATATAGATTCACAAATTGTATTTTTACAAGAAACTCATCTAATAGAGGAGGATGTAAAAAGAATTAGGATAAGATGGCAAGGTAATGTGTTCACCTCATCATTTTCATCCCGAGCTAGGGGAGTTATGATTCTCATACACAAAACAGTCCCATTTCAAGTGAAAAAAGTAATTGGAGACAAATTTGGAAGATATCTAATCATCCAAGGATCTTTGTTATTAGAAAATATAAATCTGGTGAACTTATACGGCCCCAATATTGATGATCAAAACTTCTTTGTCAATTTATTCCTTACTTTATCATCACTTATAGGGCAACATATAATAGCAGGGAATTTTAATTGTACATTGAATCCCAGTATAGATAGGTCAACAGGACTGGACTGTATACACAATGGATGCAGGATGACCATTAATCATTTTATGAAAGAATTGAGATTGCTAGATATATGGAGAGAAATGAAACCACAAGTCAAAGCCTATTCTTGTTATTCTAATACCTATAAGACATTCTCACGTACTGACTACTTTTTGATCTCTGCAGGATTAAGGTCCAAGATTCAAAACTGTTTCTATGATAACATTGTGATCTCTGATCATGCACCCTGCTGTCTAGTATATGTAGATAAGAAATTGACAAAGGATCCGGGTAGGTGGCATTTTCACCATAAATGGCTTCAGGATGAGGAATTTGTTAAGTACATAGAAAAATAGATAGATGAGTTCTTTGATATTAATACTATACAAACAACGGCATGTATAAAGTGGGAGGCTTTCAAAGCTTTTATTAGGGGGCATATTATTAGTTATACAGGTTCAAAATCTAAGAAGATTCGAGAGGAGAGAGTCCAATTGGAACGTAAAATAAAAATTCTTCAAGAAAAGGTGTATGCAGGAAGTAACCCACAGTTAGAGAACGAATTACTGATTCTGAGAGCTGAATATGACAAAAAAAAAAAATCAGCGAATAGAGCTGCCTCGAGTCTTCTAAGACTGAAGCAAACTTTTTATGAACAAGGTGAAAAATCAGGAAAATTATTGGCATGGCAGATTAAACAATTAGAATCTAAAACACCAATTACCAGTATTATAAGTAATGGACAGGTAGTTATAGATCCTTTAGAAATTAATAGTGCCTTTAGAGATTACTATGAAAAACTATATGATACAAAAAATGAAACTGACTTAACAAAACTAAATGGGTTTTTGGGTGGATTATCTATACCGTGTATTCCAAATGAAAACAGGGAGATACTGGAGTCTAAAATTAGTCAAGAAGAAGTTGGGCAAGCCATTGATAATATGAAATCAGGAAAAAGTGCAGGACCAGATGGTCTTCCAGTTGACCTCTATAAAAAATTTAAGAATAAATTAATAAAACCACTTTTGGAAATGGTTTTAGAAGCATTTCAAAATGGTAATTTACCATCATACATGAATAATGCCTTAATTATACTGTTGCCAAAACCAGGTAAACCCCCTAATAAATGTGAAAACATGAGACCAATAAGCCTATTAAATGCTGATCTTAAGATAATCTGTAAAATTTTAGCAAAATGACTACAAGAAATATTACCAAATATTATTAACCGAGATCAGAATGGCTTTATAATGGGAAGACAAGGCTTCCATAATGTAAGAAGACTATTTAATATTATTTATTCCAATAAAGAAGCACCGGATACAGCTCTCCTATCATTGGACGCCAAAAAGGCCTTTGATAGGGTCGAATGGCCCTATCTTTTTGAAGTCCTACAAAGGTTTGGACTTGGAAATAATTTCATAAAATGGGTACAGATAATATATAATAATGCTACAGCAGAAATCCTAACAAACAGCAATATCTCAAAATCAATAAAAATCAACAGAGGATGTTGACAAGGCTGTCCACTTTCACCCTTATTGTTTACTATGGCAATTGAACCTTTAGCGATGGCAGTACGTTTACATCCACAAATATATGGAATTAAAGTAGGACCAACAGAACATAAAATCTCCCTGTATGCCGATGACATAATTTTGTTTATGTTGAATTTTTAAAAAAATCAATTCCGACCTTGTTAAATTTAATAAAGAACTTTGGGGAAATATCAGGATATAAAATAAATAAAACAAAATCTTCAATATTAATGCTAAATGAGACCCAGAGAAATCACCCAGCTCCTGAGGTAAATCAATTCAATGTTGTAAATCAGTTTAAATATTTAGGAATTCAAATTTTGCCTAAGCTAGAATCAGTCGCCGGTGCCAACTATGAGGCCTTAATGACAGATATTAATGAGTTACTTCAGAGATGGATGTCACTACCAATGTCGATGATCGGGAGAATTAATATACTTAAAAGTAATATCTTACCAAAAATACATTTATTTCAAAACATTCCTTTACCACCACCTTCAGATCTATTCTCAAGAATTAAAAAAAAGTTAGTGGAATTTATATGGAACAATAGGAAGGCTAGATTACGTCTGTCCTTACTATATTTACCATTTGATCGTGGAAGTGTGAAATGTCCAGACTTTATGTTGTATTACTCGTCAGCACAACTGAGGTCTATGACATATTATTTTTCATCAAATGATCCTCCTCACTGGACTGAAATGGAATCATACAATTTACCTTTACCTCTTCCCTTATTCATATACTCAGACTCGGCTAAAAAATTACAGAAACAAGTTAAAAAATCCAATTGTAAAGCATATGATCAAAATATGGTGTGAAACCAAAAAATATCTGAAAGAACCACACTGTCACAATTTAGCCCAATATGGGGTAATCAATATTTTACACCAGGGAGAGCGGATGCTGTATTTAAAGTATGGAATTTAAAAGGGATTCAAAAGATTCAAGATTTATATTTGTCACGTTCAGATAACATAATGTCTTTTGAAGAACTGAGGATTAAATTCAATCTTAATAGAACACATTTTTTTTTAAATATCTTCAGCTTAAAATTTTATTCGATCAAATCAAAATAATGCTCTCACCCGACCTACTTATTCATCCTTGGAAAAAATTTTGACGAAAGATAGTAAGAGAAAGGGTATTATTTCAGAGTTTTATAACTCATTGAAACTATTCTCAAGTGAAAACTCACAGAAAAGACTGAATTATTGGAAAGAAGACCTGCAAATTGAAATTTCAGAGGAACAATGGGAAATGGCTTGTGCAGAAGCTCAAACCAAATCAATAAATGTACGTCTTAAACTGATACATTTTAAATGGTTAATGCGGATGTATGTTACACCAGTGGAGTTAAATAGATATAACAAAAACAGACCAGATACATGCACAAAATGTATGGAAAGTAAAGGAACCCTATTTCGCTGTTTATGGGAATGTAGAAAAATCAGAATGTTTTGGGAAGAGGCGAGGGTAACAATTGAAAAAATAATTTCAAAACAATTCACATTGAACCCTAAACTGTTTTTGTTGGGTCTGTATCCAGAAAAACATAACTTTAATAAGAGTGAAAGAGCATTCATAGACCTCGGTTTGCTTAATGCCAAAAAATGTATTGCACTACTGTGGAAAAAGACTCATAGACCAGATGTGACTCAGTGGTTAAGACAGATGTTAACAAACCTTCCACTAGAAAGAATAACATACATACTGAAATCAAAGGAAATTGTGTTTGAGAATATATGGAGACCTTTCATTGATTATGTAAAGAAATTAAACATAACTTCTGAAGAAGAAGGTGAATGATATGTGTGGACCTTGCAAGTTCCAAACTGGTGAATGTATATTATGTATACTTATGTAATAGATTACCTAGACTAAACAGAGGAGCATTGTTGTTGATTTGCTTTTGTTAATAGTTGTTGTTGTTTTTAGTACTTTTTTGTTGTTATTAGTGTGGGGGGTTTTTTGTTGTTTTTTTTAAATTTTTAAATTACTTTAGTGTTAGTGTTTGACTGTCTGTGCCATGTGTATAAAAAAAGGTTCAATAAAAAATATTGTGGGAAAAACAGCAAAATGAAAGGGGGTGGGCTTCAAATGCTGATTTGACCTACTTATTACATTGGACCATTTCCAGTTCTCACGGTAAGTGAAAAGCCACACCTCTCAGCCACCAAGTGGTGTTAAAAGGTTTGTACATTTCATTCTATTCAGCTGTACAGGCTTTGTTTAGACTGATCAGCTCATAGGCGCAGAAGTGCGCCATACACACTCAAAGAGTTAATACCAGGATGATTTAGTCACAAATCTACTCAAAGATTTACTACCATTTCATGAATGAAAAAGCACACCTAAGGTGAGGTGTGCTGTGTTCATAATGCCTCTGCGGGCAGGACAACTATTACTTTTGTCCAAGTCTAGCTGACTATATCACAGTAATGTCCTTAGTTCATCTGCTTGTTAAGAAATAGCCACATGGTGGCAAGTGGTGACATCATAAATTAATGAAAAAACATTAGTCCTATCAGAATAAATGTGTTCATCATCACAACCAGGGTTTCCTCTGGTAACATGGGTCGTGGCCCGCCTCGACAGAAAATTTACCGCCACGTCAAGGAGATATGAATTTTAGAAAAATATATGAAGCAATGACTTTCCGCAAGCGCACACACGAACAACGCACATGGCCGTCATCCACGCAAAGTTTAGAAGCGCCCCGCCAACTCTAGCTTTCCAGTCAGTAAGCAGGCAGTGTCTTGCTAACGGCAGCAGCATCTTTGTGGAAAAAGAGCGAAAACCGGGTAGTCAAACAGCAGAAATGGACTCTATTTGAAGAGAAACTTTGTGAAGAAGTCCGCCGTTTCTTTGTTGGTGAAAATCCTGGCACGCCAGCACCACCTATCAGGCGGGACTGAAATTACAAATGATGGTTGTGTGCATGCGTCAACCGCTTGGCCTGGGCAGATGAAAAAGTGAGCATGTACAGCACCGTCCAAAGTGCATGCAGACCAAGGCGGACTACAGGGGAAATGCAGCATGAATAAGGCTTGACTGTCCGACAGAAACATGAGGTTTTTTTAAAGTACTTTAAATGCGGAAAAAAAAAAATTATAAGCGGTATGTAAGCACTGGAGGCATTTATCATGGTTTTAACCCACTGGAAACAGGAGCAATAATGGAAGAGCCGCTTAGCTAAGAGATGTGGTTAGAATTCAAATGCAGCTGGCTTCATATGAAGGGAAAGGCAAAGGGGACTGATGAATTGCTGAGAATATATTTCACCAGCCACTACAATATTATGTTCCCAATTATGTACCTGGCAAGTTAAGATGACCGAAATTCATGAAGTCAATGACTTTAATCCGTCAGCAGCCTTCAGACAAACTAAATGTGCCAGCATTTGGATTTCAAAATAAGGGAGGTTTGTCTTGGCGGTGAGGAGATTTCTTAAAAAAAACAAACAAAAAAAACTATAAATATATAGAAATATTATAACAGACATAATGGCATCCTTGGTCATTTAAGTTAATTTAAATCATTAAATACTATTTTATTAATTTTTTTTCTTTGTAATGAGAGTTAAATTATTGTTCTGTTCTGACTGCAAAGTTATGGTCATAAATATAAATTGTTATAAGGAAAAAGAAAAAAAATATACCACAGTCTGTTTCAAATTTATTTAAAAAACAGTAATTTTATTTTAAAAAACATAAAAATAAGCCATAAAATAATCCACAGATTTATAATAAAGTTTCAAATGTACAAGAAAAGTCAATTTTACCAGAGGAAATTACAAATTTGAGGAAAATGGTTTCAAATTTAGATAAATTTACAGAGAAAAGTAGAAAACTACAAGAAAATTGTTATAAATTTTGGAGAAAAACTTCAAGACTGAAGTCAATACTCAAATTTTAAGTGGGTGCTCTTTGTACCCTTAACTAGAAATTTTTGGTTGTCTCCTTAAATTTACATGGTACTTGATATTTTCTAACCTGTTTGTATACCACCATAGACAGAGAGAGAACCTGTAGACAGAGCTCAGAGAGGGCAAGATTAGACAGAAGAGAGGAGCCAAGGAGAGGAAAGTGTTCATGCAGAGGGTCCAGGAGAGGTGAGAGCAGAGGATGGAGAGAAGGATGACACCAGTAAAAAGTCCAAATACAGGACATCTGGGTGGGACCCCAAAATGGCCCAATATTCCAACATTCATGCCCTGGTTGTACAATACTTCAAATTGTAAGTTCATTTGCACGGCAGTGGCTCAGAAGGTTGTGCAGGTCGTCCAATAACCGGATGATTGGCGGTTCGAATCCCGCTCCCCCCAGATATCTTGCCATTGTGTCCCTGGGCAAGAGACTTTACCCACCTTGCCTCCAGTGTCCATAACACTGGGTATGAATGTGTATAAATGTTCGGTGGTGACTGGAGAGGCCGTTGGCCCGGATTGGCAGCCACATTTCCGTCAGCCTGCCCCAGGGCAGCTGTGGCTACAGTAGTAGCTTGCCACTACCATTGTCTGTCTGGAGTGAATGAATAATATATCTGTAAAACGCGTCTTGAGTGTATTAAAGTAGAAAACTTTAATACACTCAATACACTATTATGACACCCCTGCCTTAGCATTTGGTTACTTATTATCGATTATCTCAAAAGTTTCAGTGTGGTACTGGAGTGAAACACTGAGGCCAAGTGTGGCCATCTTGACTCAATAACAGGTAAATTAAGAGCCAAGTAGAGCTCAGTTCTTTTTAATATTCCCAAATGCACCTTAAATACTGCAAAAACATGCAAAGTTCCATTTGTTTGAGGCCCAGCTCACCTTTGATTGCTCCACAAGACTGGATTCAATATTTGCCATTTTTCTGATGAACACACAGAGCAACCAGAGGACTGACCCCCCACTGTAGCTTTCACTATTTACAGTAGCTGTGTGGCCTAGGGTCACAGAAATGGAACCTATACACCACATAGTGTCCCACATACTGCGGAAGGTAACTTAACTTATTTATCTGATGAACCACAATATTAACTCATAATTTTAAAGATGGTCATGCTATGGTTTCTATAATAATTTTAGCTATAAGGGTGACTTTTTTTGGTAAGAAATCAAAGAGGATGCCTGTTTTCAGTGAAAAGGCCATGCAATACTTAACTTCTGCTGTGTCACACCTACCTTCAAAAACTATCAAAAAAAATCTCAAACATAATCAAATTCAATCTGAGAAATTTTAAACAAATAAGACCACCACTGACAGTGCGGCCAGAATGTTCCTGCATGCAATGATCTTCTCACACATCAATTACCGTTTTACCAACTGGCCACTCACTGGTATAACCATAATCAAACCCATTGAATCCTTATACAAAAAGCCATCTTTGATAAGAAAGATCCCACATATCACTGTTGTCACATTTACAAGAAATACAATTTTCTCTTTTGAAAATTATAAAACTTTCAAATTTGCCTGTTCAATCTATAAAATATTAAATGGCTATGCACCCCCCCGGGATAATACTGTATGTTAAACTGAGGACTGTGACCGACAACCACCAGAGTAATCACTAGAGAAAACTGTGAGGTCCCCCACAGACGCACCACATTTGCTCAATCTGTGCTATCAGTGAGAGGCACCAAGATCTGGAATAATATACCATCTGCAATCACAGAACGTACCACACTAAACACTTTTTTAAGACTCATTGTAAAAATTGGCTTTTAAACAACCAAAACTGTACCCATAACTAGTGGTTGCTCTGCAGCATGCGCATATACGTATGTATGTGCCCATGCGTCACACACGTCCCGCCTCTTGTTTGTTGCTGTTGTGAGGTACATGGGTGCATGTGTGTGCACGCATACACAGCACTTCACTTGTGTGACATTTGAATGTTTTGTTTTGTAGCACTTTAACTCTTGCACTTTAGCATATCCACTTTGTATAGTTTCATTGCAGATGTTCCTCTCATGTATAAGTGTGTGTTTTTGTGACCCGCCGGGGACTACAAATGTATATTAGCAGTATTGCTAAATCTGGCATACATTTGTATTCATGTTCATTAGTATGCAATGTCCCTTTCAAACAAACATTAAACTAAACCAGAGTCAATATTCAAACACAACTTACACAAAGCAGCTCAGCAATAACCTTATTCATTCTAATTATGCGCTCTTCACCGACACCTTGTATGAATGATAATTATTCTATGCAAATGGAAAATAGCCCTGGACATTTCACATCTCACATGCAAATGCTAAAGAACAAATGCTGATGAAGACTGGCAGCATGACTCACCTTGTTTATGTTACCGGCTTGCTGAGCTGCACTGAGAGTGGCATGTGCTCCCATCTGCTGCCCACCTTGGGTGAGTGTCTCTGCCAGAGCACTCCCTGATCCTCCCTGTCCCGGTGCAGTGACCTGCATAGTTGTTCCCTGGTACTGCATGCCTGCTACTCCTGTTCCACGTCCTCTTCCAGCTCCGGGTACGAGACCACCATTCATCACCTGTCCGGATTGAGCCTGCCCTCCCTGTGACATAAGTCCAGCATGGCCCTGGCTATTGTTAATCATGGCCTGGTTAAAACCTGCAGTGCTTAGGCCCATAGCTGCAGTGTTGTTGTTCTGTCCAGCTACTCCAGCAGGTGTTCCTGCTTTTTGGGACTGGGGGGATGGATGATTATTGGGTGAACCCTGGCCAAGGGGGCTCTTTCCCAGTTGTGTTCCTAGCTGTGGTCCCATGCTGCCTGGCTGAGGACTAGCTGAGTTCAGGCCTGTACCAGCAATACTAGAGGTGCTACCAGCTCGGAGAAGCTCTGAGAGCTGTTTGTGCTTGGCAGCTGCATCCGGGACAATGGAAGCAATGGCACCTCCCAGGCCTGCAGGTGTGTTGCCTGGCCCACCAGCTCCTGGTGCTCCTCCACCATTCGCAGGCATCCCACCAATGAGTCCCAAATCACTTCCATTAGGGATCAGCTCATCTGGAAGGTCATTTTCCAATTCATCCCAAGGCAATGATCCCAGATCTATGAAAAGAAAGCACAAAATACGTTTAACTTAATCATTTTAAGAGAACGTAACACAAGATAAAAGGTCTCTCAAACAGGTTCATTTTGTATTGTTAACGATAAAACTGATATTGTTCTTCTATTAAGACAAAACAAAGGGGTTTCTTAATATTAATATATTAAGATTAATATATTAATATTATATTAATATTCTTAATATATCAATATATTATATTAATATACTGATCCACAAAATCCGAGGGTCGCTCTTTTAATATCATGCTTCAATTCAGAACTTCAAGAATAGGAATTGAATCAATTCAGGAAATTAGTGATGATTCCCAGCTCTACCAACAGACCTGTTTTTAGATTTTAGTCGTGTACCACTGGCTACCCTGTGGTAAATGGAACCATGAATTCTGCCGTCTACCAAAAGATCCTGGGGCGGAACAAGTGGCAGGTTGTGTTAAAACCTCTCAATCCTATGCAAACCCTTTTTTCCTCAGTTTAAAAATTCTATGAGCCATTTAAGTCAGAGTTTCAAATCAGTTTACTGGAGCATCAGTGTCACAATATGGGGACATATAGATCATAGATTATATCCAATGCACATACATGAAATGCGGCTGTGAGGCAGACAGCTTCAGGGGCATGAACCTGCACAGACCACAACACGTAACACCAAGAAGCATCAAGAATCAATTCAGACCCAAATCGGAGTCTTGATTCTGGCTCAAATCACGAGGTGCCTTAAGATTCCCACACCTAGTATCAATATCAAAAGCCTCCCTTACTTCCTTCGAGCTACCATGGTTACAAGAGTTATAGAAAATCTGATCTCTAACCTTGAGGTAAAGGTCAGCCAAATTCAAAGTCATCCGAGATTTTTACCTCCGCCAGGCCGAAGGCCAGGAGGAGGTTATGTTTTTGCCAGCATCTGTCTGTTTGTCTGTTTGTTTGTTTGTTTGTCTGTTGGTTAGCAAGATAACTCAAAAAGTTTTGGACGGATTTAGATGAAACTTTCAGGCCTTGTTGGAAATGGTACAAGGAAGAACTGATTAAATTTTGGGGATGATCCGGATCACCATCTGGATACAGGAATTTTTTAAACGATTCTTTAACATTGTGAGATACGGCCATTTCCAACATGTGCGCAGGCGCAATGGAGGGTGCTGGTCGGCGTGTCTGACGAACACAAACTCTGCGTTCTTCAAAGTTTTAGGCACAAAAACACGCGGACACGGTGTTTCACGGTGTGAAACACGGTGGCCAGGGCCCGGCAGCGTGCCTGAGTTTGCGCTACGCTGCAAAAGCTGAGATGGGCAGCTGTCCGACGCCGGATTATTTGGCAGAAATTCCCCGGGCAGCCATAGGGGCTGCGCAAAAAACGAGCTCTCTGCCGGGGAAGATTCCAAATCCTCTTTTGCCGCGGAGCGCAACCCCAATAAAACCCACGGCAACCTGTCTACCAATTTGCATCCGTCAGTGAAGCCCTGAGTGCTGCTTTCAGTGGAGGAGATGGACACAACACCAACGCTTCAGTTTATTACCTCCGCCAAGGAGGCAAGGCTTTTACTACTGAACCACTAATCCTATCATTGTCAATCCAATTGCTAGTCATATGTTTTCATGGTCAAGGAATCTGAAAACGTACACACAAACACTGTATGGGGGGGAACTGTGGCGCTTGGCGGAGGTCTGCGCTCTCCGAGTGCTTTTCTAGTTTGTAGCTGTATCTACGGTCATCAATATGAAAAGCCTACATCATTTCCTGCTCAAGTTATGCTTACAATATTTAGGGAAAAACTGACCTTTGCCCTTAACCTCAAGGTCAGAGGTCACACACACAGTGGCGATCAAAACTGGACAACAATGTATTAATTCTTGATTTAGTTTAACATACTGTATGCTAGTCTTCATTTTTCAGAATTTCACAGAATATCAGCTGTGGCTATACATGCTGTATGAGCATGTTTTTTTAAATAACCAAAGCACTTCAACACAAACATTTATAATGTTTAAAAAAAAAAAAAAAAAACAGTGAGCAAAATTAGACAACAGTCACCACTGTGTCAGAAGAGAAGATGTAAACTTTTTGGGGGCTATAGGATTCAAAAATTAACAGGAAGAGTAGAGGCCCTTGCTCTGAATGACTTCAGCACATCTGTGCCCATAGGACATCACTAGTGTCTTACACTACTCTAGTCTGGGGGACAGAATTATGTGAAGACTCAATGGGGAATCAGTTCAACAAAGCAGCTGGAATTGCTTGCCATTTCACTGTTGAACAGGGCAAGGATCTGTCTCGGCACACTGTCTCACCATTTAAGACAATTTGGACTCAAGGCTCACTCTGCAGTGACCAAACCTCTCATCAGCCGAAAGAATAAAAAGGCTAGACTTGCTTTTGCTGAGGAGCATGTTGTGTGGACAGAGGAGAACTGATCCAGAGTGCACTTCAGTGATGAGAGTAAGTTCAATTTATTTGGGTGTGATGGGAAACAATATGTTCAGCAGCAAACTGGGGAAAGACCGAACCCAAAGTGTGGAAAGAAGTCAGTTAAATTTAGAGGCGGAAGTGTCATAATTTGGGGGATGTTTTCTGTAGCAAGAGTTGGGCCTCTTGTACAGCTACATGGCAGGTTGAATGCAAACGTTTATGTGAACCTTCTGCAATATACAATTCTTTCACTGCAACTGTCTCCCAATCAGCCTGCAATTTTCATGCAAGACAATGCCCCTGTCACACTGCAAAACGGGTTAAACAGTTCCTTGAATCTAACAATATCAAAAGCCCAGAGTCAGTGGTAGCCTAACGGTTAGTAATGTGGACCAGTGACTACAGGGTTGCCGGTTCAATCCCCGGACTGGCAAGATCAGATCTGGGTGGGACAGATAAAGCAATGTTTGCCCCACCCTCATTAACCCCACTGTGGTGGCCTTGAGCAAGGCCTTTAACCTTAGCTGTTCCAGTGGAGTTGCTCAGTGGCCACAGATCAGTCTGTGGTTGTACCGAGCAGCTTCCAGGTGTGAATGTGTAGCTGCGTGAGTGTGAACAGGGCATCCTTGAAAAACAGAGGTTCTCTCTTAAGGGACCTTCCCTGAGACTGAACATCAGCAAGACCAGAGAAATGGTGATTGACTTCAGGAAGAAGAGGATGCCTTCACTGCAAATTAGGGGGAAGGATGTGGAGGTAGTGGAGGACTATAAATACCTGGGTGTCGTTAGCAGCAGTGGACTGGACTGGAAATCTAACACCAATGCTGTGTACAAAAAGGGGTTGAGCAGACTACCTTCTGAGGAAGCAGAGATCCTTCAATGTGTGCAACAAGATGCTGGAGCTCTTCTACCAGAGCATCGTTGCCATCGCCATCTTCTCTGCTGCTGTTTGCTGGGGTTGCAGTATCAGAACCAGCCACACCAACAGACTTGACAAGATTATCAAGAAGGCTGGCTCTGTAATTGGTGTCAGGCTGGAGACCTTTCAGACTGTGGTGGAGGACACTGAACAAACTGCTATCTACAATACTGCTATGCTAGACAATCCTGATCACCCCCTCCACCACACACTGGACAGACAGCGGAGCACTTTCTCCAGCAGACTGCTACAGCTCCGCTGCCGAATCTTCAGGTACAGGAAATCTTTTCTGTCACGTGCCATCTCACTGTACAATAACTCACTGTAATGTTAAATCAAGGTCATAACAATGTCGCCACACTGCACCTACAGTCTAATTGGTACCTCACATTTCACCCCGCGCCTTATAATCCTTCTTGTACAGTCAGGACTATCCATAGATTCATACAGATCATCTACTTAACCTAGTAGTAGTCTGTAGTACATAAAGTTATCTAAGCATTTTTTTTTTACATCCCTGGGTAACTACTTTTTTCTATTTCCTACCCAATTATGTTGTGTGTATTCCTGTTGGTTTGGTTGTCTTACTGTGTCATGGTGCAGCTACAAGAATTTCCCAGTTGGGATCAATAAAGGACATCTATCTATAAAAGTAAAAAAAAACAACAAAACAACAATGGAAAATCCTTGGCGACAAAGTAATGGCCAAAAAAACCCACTACAGTTACTGAACTGTGGGAGAGACTTCAAGAAGAATGGACCAAGATCAAACCAGAGCAGTGTGACAAATTAGTGATATCCTATGGGTGCATATGTGCTGAAATAATGCATAGCAAGGGCCTCTACACTTCCTGTGAATTTTTGACTCCTATAGCCCTTAAAAAAAAAATTGTTTAAATCTTCTCTTCTGACACAGTGGTCATCATTCTCCAATTTTGCTCACTGTTTACAAATAATTTTTCCCACGCATAAGGAGTTGTTCGGAGCTCCTTGTGGGAACTCCTTATACAAAGACATGGAGAGTTGTTCGGAACTCTTTGTGGGAGCACCTTGTGCAGGGATGTAGAGTTATGATAATTAAGTCAGTGGCGGTAATGTACCTGTAAGTTGGTTGCCAACCGCCCATCAAATCTAAAAGTAGTGTTTGTGTTGATGTGCCTTGGTTATTGAAAAAATGCGAGTACAGAAGTGGTGTAGCCACAGCTGATAGTCTGTCAAATTCTGAACAATGAAGAATAACATATCATCATCACTTCACTCTATATAACTCAAGAAATCGCTGTGTGTATGGTCATGACAGACACACAGATTTCTTGAGTGAACATCGCCTATGATGTTCCTATGTTCTCTCTCTGTCTATATGACGTCATATAGATCATAGAACTCGCTATAAGATCAAAGGCAGGCATCACTCACCATCATAAGACTCGCTAAAAGATCAAAGGACTCACTATGACATCTTCAAAGATCACTGGCAGGCATCACTCATGATCATAGGACTCACTATGACATCATCAAAGATCAAAGGCAGCCATCACAGATCAAAGGCAGTCATCACTGAACGAGTGGTGACATCAAAGACAGTTTCACCATGGTTACTGTTGCCATGGTAACAGTAACTTTCTACGGGCATGCAGAAATGCTTGCTTACACTTGCTTTCTATGGGCATGCACGGGCATGCATTAGTGTTAGAAAATCAAGTATTAATACAGTGTTTGCCCCCTTTCTGATTTCTCATTTTTTTGTGTTTGTCACACTTACAGTGGGGCAAAAAAGTATTTAGTCAGCCACCAATTGTGCAAGTTCTCCCACTTAAAAGATGAGGTCTCCAATTTTCATCATAGGCATACCTCAACTATGAGAGACAAAATGAGAAAAAAAAAATCCAGAAAATCACATTGAATGATTTTTAATGAATTAATTGGTAAATTCCTCAGTAAAATAAGTATTTGGTCAATAACAAAAGTTCATCTCAATACTTTGTTATATACCCTTTGTTGGCAATGACAGAGGTCAAACGTTTTCTTTAAGTCTTCACAAGGTTTTCACACACTGTTGCTGGTATTTTGGCCCATTCCTCCATGCAGATCTCCTCTAGAGCAGTGATGTTTTGGGGCTGTCGCTGGGCAACACGGACTTTCAACTCCCTCCAAAGATTTTCTATGGGGTTGAGATCTGGAGACTGGCTAGGCCACTCCAGGACCTTGAAATGCTTCTTACGAAGCCACTCCTTCGTTGCCCAGGCGGTGTATTTGGAATCATTGTCATGCTGAAAGACCCAGCCACGTTTCATCTTCAATGTCCTTGCTGATGGAAGGAGGTTTTCACTCAAAATCTCACGATACACGGCCCCATTCATTCTTTCCTTTACACGGATCAGTCGTCCTGGTCCCTTTGCAGAAAAACAGCCCCAAAGCATGATGTTTCCACCCCCATGCTTCACAGTAGGTATGGTGTTGTTTCTCCTCCAAACACGACAAGTTGAGTTTTTACAATAAAGTTCTATTTCGGTTTCATCTGACCATATGACATTCTCCCAATCCTCTTCTGGATCACCCAAATGCTCTCTAGCAAACTTCAGACGGGCCTGGACATGTACTGGCTTAAGCAGGGGGACACGTCTGGCACTGCAGGATTTGAGTCCCTGGCGGCGTAGTGAGTTACTGATGGTAGCCTTTGTTACTTTGGTCCCAGCTCTCTACAGGTCATTCACTAGGTCCCCCCGTGTGGTTCTGGGATTTTTGCTCACCGTTCTCATGATCATTTTGACCCCACAGGGTGAGATCTTGCGTGGAGCCCCAGATGGAGAGAGATTATCAGTGGTCTTGTATGTCTTCCATTTTCTAATAATTGCTCCCACAGTTGATTTCTTCACACCAAGCTGCTTACCTATTGCAGATTCAGTCTTCCCAGCCTGGTGCAGGTCTACAATTTTGTTTCTGGTGTCCTTTGACAGCTCTTTGGTCTTGGCCATAGTGGAGTTTGGAGTCTGACTGTTTGAGGTTGTGGACAGGTGTCTTTTATACTGATAACGAGTTCAAACAGGTGCCATTAATGCAGGTAACGAGTGGAGGACAGAGGAGCCTCTTAAAGAAGTTACAGGTCTGTGAGAGCCAGAAATCTTGCTTGTTTGTAGGTGACCAAATATTTATTTTCCACCATAATTTGCAAATAAATTCTTTAAAAATCAGACAATGTGATTTTCGGGATTTTTTTTTCCCTCATTTTGTCTCTCATAGTTGAGGTATACCTATGATGAAAATTGGAGACCTCTCTCATCTTTTAAGTGGGAGAACTTGCACAATTGGTGGCTGACTAAATACTTTTTTGCCCCACTGTAAATGTTTCAGATCAAACAAATTTAAATATTAGACAAAGATAACACAAGTAAACACAAAATGCAGTTTTTAAATTAAGGTGTTTATTATTAAGGGTTAAAAAAAAAATCTAAACCTACATGGCCATGTGTGAAAAAGTGATTGCCCCCAATGTTAAAACATAAATTAACTGGTTTATCAAATGTTTGGAAAGCTTAGTTCAATTTCTATAGCCACACCCAGGCTTGATTACTGCCACACCTGTTCTCAATCAAGAAATCACTTAAACAGGACCTGCCTGACAAAGTGAAGTAGACCAAAAGATCCTCAAAAGCTCGATATCACGCTGCAATCCAAAGAAATTCAGGAACAAATGAGAAAAAGTAAATGAGTTCTATCAGTCTGGAAAAGGTTATAAAGTCATTTCTAAAGCTTTGGGACTCCAGCGAACCACAGTGAGAGCCATTATTTTTTTTTTTTTAGGTTTAGTATACTTTATTGATCCCCAGAGGGGAAATTGAGGGTCATCCACCACCTGGATGGATGAAGCAGCCACGATACGGCGCTATCCCTTAACCATTCACACACACATTCACACCTAGGGCCACTTTAGAGTCTCCAATCTCACAGAGGAGCCTCTTAAAGAAGAAGTTACAGGTCTGTGAGAGCCAGAAATCTTGCTTGTTTGTAGGTGATCAAATACTTATTTTACCAAGGAATTTACCAATTAATTCATTAAAAATCCTTCAATGTGATTTTTGGGATTTTTTTTTCTCATTTTGTCTCTCATAGTTGAGGTATACCTATGATGAAAATTGGAGACCTCTCTCATCTTTTAAGTGGGAGAACTTGCACAATTGGTGGCAGACTAAATACTTTTTTGCCCCACTGTATATATTAGCTGTGAGTTTAAGTCAATGAAAATTTCAGTGTAGATCCACAGCCTGATTCTCACTGCCATCAGACTCCTCCACAACTAAACTCTCAAACTCCGCAACACAGTTTTGCAAATAGGAACTCATGCACCGGTTGCTAAATCTGCACATTGCTCATTTATACAGTGTACATAGTCTCACCCCGTCTGATGTCCGCATCATCTCTACTGCTAATTATCATGTACAGTCTACTGGTATTATCGTTAGAGAAATTCGCATTGGGTGCTGATTTGTAATTTGTATATTCCTCATTTGCACACAGTACATGGGATTATGCCATCTCAGGATCATATCATCTCTGATATCAATATACCACTATAATCATCCAGGGAATTTCAAATTTCATCCTTCTTGTTTCCTCTAGTTTGACTGCATTAACTGCTTTAACTGTCCAAATTGCCTAATGTGTGTTATTAGTATTCGTACTTAGTATCAAGGTGTGCTTAAGGTGTCCTAATTACCTAACTGTGTGTTATGTGTGTTATTAGTATCCATTAGTTTTAGGTAGGTTATTACCTTATTAGTATTGCTGTGTACCTATTACCTTGGCATTCGTTCGGACAGCAGAGTAAGAATTTCATTGCTCAGGAAATGTTGCATTTCTTAACTACTCATACTTATTATTATAATATTATTATTATTATTAACAGAGAGAAATGACAGCAAAAACGATATGACTATTATTATAATAATAATAGAGGTTATGTGTATGATGTCACCGAACAAAACTCATGACAGTTAAAAACATTGAGTGGCAGCATTGGGGGGTATGCATTAAAACACAAAAAAATGCACACAGTCATCAATCACAGCAGTACACAGTATCTGCTTGCATTGTGGAGAGCTGCTAATATTCCATCTTGTATTAACTGGCAACAAATTAAATAATTAAAGGCTCTGAATCAGTTTTTCTCTCATCATTTGCTTTTTGGTCTTTACCCACACATGACTACAGTCAAGTACATGGTGTAGTATTAACATCTAAAGTAAAAAAGGTACTCGGTGTACTGCTGTGACAAAATATTTTGTGTGATTTTTACGTTTTGCTGCTTACAAAATAAAGCCGTCACATGTGATTGCCACTCACTGCTGTGTTGCTATAGTAACATTCCTGTAAATGCCAAGAATTCTGTTCCAATGCATCCCCTCTATAACAACAAGACTGCCATAACTGTATTGACCATACATTTGGGCTGGGCAATTCCACCTTAAATCAACATCATTCATTCATTCATTCATCTACTTCCGCTTTATCCTTTTCGGGTGGGGGGGCTGGAGCCTATCCCAGCAACTTTGGGCGAGAGGCAGGGTACACCCTGGACACATCACCAGTCCATCGCAGGGCCAACACAGAGAGACAGACAACCATTCACTCTCACAGTCATACCCAAGGACAATTTAGAATCCCCCGTTTGATGCCAATTAACCTAACTTGCATGTTTTTGGCATGTGGGAGGAAACTGGAGAAATCCCGGAGTAAACCCACGCAGACACAGGGAGAACATGCAAACTCCACACAGATCACTGTTGGTCGGGGGCTGGGATCGAACCCAGGATCCCCCGGCCAAGGGTGAGTTGCTGTGCTGCCGCAGAGCTAACCACTTCTCCACCGTGCCGCCCATTAAATCAACATCATGGTTTATTGAATCTTTCAGATCAGTTTTCATTTTTTCCCTCTTCTCTTCTCACTTACAGTTTACTGACAAGGTTCATAATTATTAAGCAACATTGCACAACAGTGTGGTATCATTCCATTTTTTTGCAGTTATCAACTGCAAATTCACATTGTACCCATAATTATGTACCGCAACAAACTCGTAAGAAATATGACCAAGATAAAAGGCATTAGCGCTCACTTGGAATGCCAACAGATGCGGGCATGTTCCTCCAAGCGTTTTGTTTTCAAATTTTGATCATGATATCCTTTTAGTGTCAGATCATAGAGTACCGGGTTGTTTGATGCAGCAAAGTTCAGCCTCCACCGTCACCTACCATTTTCGTCGTCCTGTACCGTCATCCTATGTCCCGCCTTTCCTCAATTCTGACTGGCTGCTTAGAAAGGTCCGACATTGACGAGCGCAGCTGTACAGTAGTCTGAAAAGTTGAACGCCACGAAAAAAAGCGGCCACCGCTCAAAGTGTTTCGGCACCGAGGGCGCTCAGCACTGTAAACACTGGACTACAAAGATAATGAATAGAAAATGCCCACAGCAGAAAAAAACAAAACAGTTTGGTGGACACGCCCCCAATACTTTTTCTGCAGTGGTTGGCTTCCGGGTTGCCGAGGCATGTGGCCACGCACATAACTCAGTGGACAAGTCTTAAAGAGGCAGTACATGAAAAGTGTCATATTAACATATATAAAATAATATTTAAAAAAAATATTCCTGCATCCAGACTGTGATCCGAATCACCACCAAATCTAATCATCTGTTTCCCGTGCCATTACACACCTTTCCTGAAAATTTCATTTCAGAGTTAGCAACCACCGGAGAGCCTAGCCACATACCACACACACTGCACGCACTGCGGGGGAGAAGTGGGATGCTGACAAGTAGTGTGAGGAGCTTCTCTCAAGAAACGGGGGTATGTGCATTTTAAATAACGATATAAACGATATTGTATGAAACGACAGATTTTTTTTTATCGTCAACCGATATATATCATCATATCGCACAGCCCTAATTTCTCTATGTATTTTCATACTGCTTGTGAACGACAAGCTCCAAATTCTTATTAATTTTTTAAAATCAACGCTGTGTGCTCATCTGAATGACAGTTGCTACCATCAACACACTGTAGTGAAAACGAAAGCCGCTTCAAGTCTGTGCTCCACCTGCGTGTGTGACACACACTGCCTGCACATGACAAGAACAGGGAAAACCACGCTAAACAAAATACAATGCAAGTACAGCCAGTGCTGACCGGCGCTGATCCCCCGCTGAGAGTGCGATGTCACCACAGCATGGAACAAGGCAAACGGCACCAGTGTGAGTATGATCCAATATAACAATTGTCTTGTCAATTGTTTTTTTTTTTCCCTAGTCAACTTGATTCTTCAACAGCTTGCTCTGAGTGATCTGCTAATCTTTAATGGGGTTATTTTTAATGTAAAATATTTTTGCTTTAAAATAAAGATGACAAGGAGACCATGATCAACATGTTTCCTAAATAACCATTAGGAATGTTGGGGAAGGGGGATATCGATTCACATAAGGATCTCGATTCTCATTTTACATGATCCAGAATCGATTTTTATTATTAGGGTTGTGCGATATGACGAGATATATACATATATATATATATATATATCGGCAGACAATATAAAAACGTCTATTGTTTCATAGAATACTCTATCCTTTATACCGTGATTTAAAATGCACATACTCTCATTCAGTAAAGCTCCTCACCGCTACTTGTCAGCACCCCGTCTCTCCCCCGCAGTGTGTGACTGCGTACAGCAAAACAGGTGTGTGACTGGCAAGGCTTCAGTCCGGTGGTTGGTAATGCTAACTCCAAACTACCAGTTCAGATAGCTGCTACTCCTGTTTGCCAGGGATGTGGGACTGTTTCTGCTGCGTCAGAGAGGATAGTTCGCTAACCTCATTTTAATAGGAGGTAAGGAGGGTGAAGGACAGAGCTGCGTGGAGGAATCTGATCTGACCTAAATGAAACAGTCATTGTCGCCTCCGACAGACTGCTGTGATGATGATGATGAAGTAACATTAACACCATGTCTAATTATAAAATGCTAAATGACGATGCTAAGTTGTGCTAACTGGAAACCGTAGCAGACCATCATTTCAGTACCCGGTCAAGTCCCCCCTACTGCTGACCTTACAGTAGTTTTGTCTGAAAAAAAAAAATGTATTAAAGCTGCAAAAGTGTATGATGGTGGCACGTACACACAAAATAAATACATTAAAATGGGCCAGAGGAGCAAGTTGTCTCTTAATGTAATTTACTTGATTTCTAATCATTTTAATTAGTCAAGCAGCGATAATTAATAAAGTTGAAGTCATCACATGTATTTTATTACATTATCTTTTGTGTCTTTGATTTTCAAATCATGACCAATCTGAAATATTTTTACTAAGAAGCAAACAGATTAAATCAGGCCAGAATGGCAGTCTTTAGGCTGCAGATCAACACTTAAATTTTCACTGATTTAAACTAACAGCTAATTTATATCTGTAGATCGCAGCCATGGGTAATTTTCTCATTTTCAGACTTTTTTTTTTTTTTGCTATTCTCCTCTGGCTCAGCAAATATTTAACTTATGTTTACTTTTTATTTATATATGATTTAGAAGAAAAACCTGAAATTTATGAGAATCGAGTCTCAAATGCACATTAAAAAACAACTGTAAGAACACTGCAAAATTATGAGAGAAAAAGGCACATGTAAAAAAAAAAAAAAAGATGGTCCTTTTTATGTCATTATCTAAACTAGAATTTACAGAAAATGCATATTGTGATATACTGTATATCGTTATCGTAATATAAGATGACATATTGTGATATGACTTTTTTGCCATATCGCACAGCCCTAATTATTAATTTTTTTTTGCAGTGGTGCCAGGGTACCATCATGTGACGCATTGCCGCTTTGGGATATGCAATTACACATTGACGCTGCCGACGCAGGAGAATCACACAGAGTAGCTTACTAGCTAGCAGCCGGATGAAACCGTTGGAATAAAGAAAAAATGGAGCCGCAAGAAATTCAGCCAGTCCCATCTTCAATCTTCAATCTAAATTCTTCAGTCTCCGAAGAATTTAGATACTTAATTTTATATTTGTGAAAGTTTAAAATTAATGTTACTTATCTTATGCATCAAGTGCATTCAGTTCTTATTGAATTTGTTCATGGCATTAAGTTACTGTATAGGTAACTGTATATTGACTGCATACAGTCAGGGAGCACTACTACTTAAATGGATGGTCAAAGTATTTGTGACAGAATTTACTTTTGTTTTTTAATGAATAGCCTATAGTTCTAGAATGCTGTATGGCGACCAAACCTGCACACTGTGTAAAAGCTGTTAGGAATTGTGATATGCTGAAAAGGAAAATTTTCAAAATTTATTTCACCTGTATACAATTTCATTTTTGAAACTCACAAGTTGAAATAAAAAAGCAGTTACTAACCTAAGCCTACTTTTTTCATTTCACAGTATGCTACTGCAAATCAGTTGATGTAATTTTTAAAAAAAATATAACTCCCCAAAATGTCAACACACTGTACTCTGCTTTCAAGCTTACCTCAGCATTTTTTGCAGTGCAGTAGACTTTTTTTTCCCCGAGATTAGTGTTTTTTTTGTACTGAACTGAGAGGCAAATGTGAAGCCAAAATCATTTTGAATCGAAAATAGCTTCTGGATCGAATCATGACCCCAAAAATCGGAATTGAATTTAATCATGTAACTTCTAAAGATTCACAGCCCTATTAACCATTATGGCTCATAGAAGCTGTCTCTTGTTTTATCTGCACAACTATGGAGAGAGAAGATGAGCAAAGTTACTGGAATTGAGATCACTTAACATAGGATGATCAGGGACCAAATAAAGAAGTCATGTCACACTTGCTACTGCTGAACGTCTTCATTAAAATTCAGCCGGGATCCTGCCTTTAATGAGGGCACTTGGCCTACACACTTCTCTTAGTAAACACAGTCTTCCAGATCCACCCAGCTATCTTGCTGTCATTCCCCGGCATCAGGCATGCAGGTGCTCCATGTGGTGGAAGCTTGTTTAAGGCTGAAGGGACCATCAATCTTTTCCTCCCCCACTCCACTCAGCACATGCTGTCTAAGCAGCAGCCACATGGGTACTGAGAACAGCAGAATTTCCTTCAACCACATGTGCTCAGGGCCTGGCGCTGCATAAATCATCTATGAATGGAGGTGCACACACACAAACACTGCAACCTTACATGCTGGCAAGACACCAAAAATGCAAAGCAATGTTTTGGTTAGGTATGGCCACATGCAGCTCAGGGATCCCCAGTCATGGCAGGAGGAGGAGGGGAAAGGGGGCAATGCTATCAGTTTTCACACAAGTGCTACAGCTCTGAACTGCTGTAGACGTTAAACCCTTTACCATTCCAGCCAATGTCCAGCCAATGTAAAACGTCATATGGGCGGGACACCAGAATGACAAGAGGTTTTAATTTGGGAAGCTGCATGTGAAAATGAAATATCAGATTTTCAAAGACTGGATATGAAATGGACATTACAAAGCCAGATATGAGATACAAAGTTATTGGATAACAATGGCACAGAGACTGAAAAGGGAGTGTTGAAGGGTTGTCACCTGACTAGAAAAATTTCAATATCTATAAATGCATGGAATCTGTGTGTGTGTGTGTCCATGTGTCTGTTCCACACATATCTCTTGAACCGTTTGTCAGACTGACCTAAGAAATCTAAAAGAAGAAAAAGAAGATGATGATATAGAGTGAAGTGCGTGGCGGTAATGCACCTGTAAGCGGGTTGCCAACCACCAATCAAATCTAAAAGCAGAAGACTGACCGAAGATTTTATACGCGTTTTGCTTAAGTTACAAGGTTGTGCATCCCCGAGTATGGAGTTGTTCAGTCAAAACATGGAATTCTTAATCAATAAGTTTAATCATCACTCTCAACTCATGCTCTGGCTTCTAGAGGTGTGGGTGGAGTTTTGCATCGACTCCGTACTGATTGGATAATACGCGACATCACAGCATCAGTAAACACAGCACACCATGAGCAAAACAAGGAAGCCAAAAGCGACAAATATGACTAGAAAAATATAATACTGAAGATTTAATGCTTAAAAATTTATACCATAAAGTTGCCATGATTGCGTAGGTCTAAAGGGTAATTCGGCATATGTGGAGAACATGAGGCGCGTGAGCAGACTAGGTGAAGCGTCAGCGGGGAACCCGGGTCGGACAAAGAACACCGGTGTATCCAACACAGAACATGCCGGGAGAAACAGCGGCCCGACGAGGCAGACCATGGCTCTTCATGGGGAGGCATGCCCAGCCTACCCAGTGAGTGGTAGAGTGGAGTACCTGCTTCTACTTCACCCGTGTGATACCACTGTACTTTGCAGAACCGCGAGTGCCCCCCCCCCCCAAGTATCTAAAAATTAAAACAGAACATGCCGGGAGAAGGGGCAGCTTGGTGGCGCAGTGGTTAGCACTGTGGCAGCACAGCAAGAAGGTCAAGGGATTGATTCCACCCTTGACTATTGTGGGTTCGATCCTACCCCCTGACTATCGGTGACCCTTCTTTGTGGATTGCATGGTCTCCCCGTGTCTGCATGGTTTTCTCTGGGTACTCTGGTTTCCTCCCACAGGCCAAAGACATGCAGGTTAGGTTAACTGGCATCAACTGGGGATTCTAAATTGTCCTTGGGTATGACTGTGAGCGTGAATGGTTGTCTGTCTCTCTGTGTTGGCCTGCGATGGACTGTACCCTGCCTCTCGCCCAATGACGCTGGGATAGGGTCCAGCCCCCCCACGACCCGAAAAGAATTAAGCGGTAGAAGATGGATAGATGGATGGCGGGAGAAGCAGCGCCCCGACCGGGCAGACCACGGTCCTTTGTGGGGAGGCACGTCCAGCCTGCTCAGTCAGTGGTAGAGGGGAGTCCCTGCTTCTGCTTCACCCATGTGGTACCAGGGTACTTTGCAGGACCGCGAGTCCCCCTTCCCATGCAAGTATCTAAAAATTAAAAACTTAATACTGCCATGATTGTGGAGCGGAATGCCTGAAATGACTTAATGACCAAACGCAGGACACAAAAACGCCCAAATAATGAAATTAATATTTTTTAGTTAAATATTTACTGACAAATGGACAACACTGATGCAATGGTTGCAGTCAAACGGGTCCTTCTGCTGTGTATAATGATGTTGGGTGTTCTGTAGTTAATTTGGTTGATTACAGTTTTAAAATATTTTAATAACAAAATATTGGGAAAATATAAAATGATGCACTACAATGGGTCTCAAATATTTGTAAACATGTCCTGTTATAGTACTGCATGAGTTTATTAACGATACACACATCATCATCATCATAGCAGTCTGTCGCAGGCAACAATGACGGTTTCATTTAGGTCTGATCAGATTCCTCTACGCAGCTCCGTCCCCCGCCCTCTGCTGCCAGGAACTCCCAACCCTGCCAACCTGGGTGACGTCCAAGCCGGTATGAGTTGCTTTCTGACTGACCATTTCATGAAACTGCTTGTAAACTATTTGAGTACCGCTAGCTTTTGCTGAACTAGTGGCACATTCTTGGCAGATAGAGGTATTATCAGTAGCAAGGACAGGCCAAGACAAACTGACTCCAGTATCTGTTGCAGTGACTGACCAGATGATTGGTTTGTTTATCTCTGCTCTTTGTGTAGTGCATGTCACAATGCACTGACTGGCAAAAGTCCACCAAAGACCTTGTGACAGATGTGCTTATCTGCCAGGATGTCCAGTCTCACCCCGTGTAACTGGGAGTGGTCCACCACAGACTTGTGACAGATATTGTTTTTAGTTCTGCCAGGATGCCCAGTTTCACCCTCCACGCACTTGGAAGGGCAGGGTTGCTGGTTGAGTCGCCGACGGCCTGACCCACGAGACAGGTAGTACCGGTTTTCATGGTTATCCGGCAGCAAGCAAACCAATGCCTGACCTGACAGACAATACACACAAGAAATTCAATATTACACTTAACTCCATCACCGAACAGTGATATAAACTAAAATAATTATAATGGTGACTGAACAACTCCCATTCTCCAAAGTCCAAGATACACTATTATGAATGTAAGTGATAAAAGTTCACACAAATGAGTGATTTGACAAATAAAACGAGGGATCTGAAACAGGCGTTAATATTGGATGTTCCATTCATTTTCAATAATTAGGTATTCTGTAATTAATATTCACACAATCAAATAAATCTTAGTGGCAAAGTCTAACATGTGATTGCAGACATATAGCCTACACCTCTTTGTATTCCACTTTAAAACACAGTCTACATTTGGGCCTGGAAAGCTTAGCTGGAATACCCGTTTCAGACAGGAATACTTGCGTTCTACAGACAACGTACTAGTATTCCAAATGGGGGCAAACCAGACCACTGATGCTGGGGTAGCTGATTCCAACTGATGCATCATTCCAAGGTCATTTGAAGCATTCACTTTTTTTCTCCCTCTATGTGTGTATGTACACACAAACACCTACACTTATGTAAATTACATTTTGTCAAAACGGAATCAGTAGGTACTCATAGCTTGTGATCTTTGACCTTGAGTGCAACACAAATGAGGACCCACTCAAGGATCATTGTGCACAAGTGTGGTGAACATCTGGGCATTTAGGCCTTGTAACAGTAATTACTCAAACGATTAATTGCGCGATAACAAACAACCAACAAGACAACTTTTCTGGCCTTGATATATTGCCATTTGCATGTGTGTTTGTCTGCATAATCTGCCAACATTTCTGCTGGTTATGATGCCAGCTTTCATCTCTCTCCTGTCAGTCAGAACCAGAATGCAGAACCAGAGCCGGAGCTCTCACTTTCACCAGTGTTGGGAGTAATGTGTTGCAAAGTAACGCGTTACTGCAAATGTAGTGGCATTACAGTAACTCGTTGTGAAATGAAATTACCATTTAAAAATTCAGTAATGCGTTAGTTACCGAAATGTGAACAGATTCATTACGTGTTTTATTTACATATAAATATGGATATGTATTTTTAGCATAAACAACAAATACAGTAACTACTACAACTCCTTCAATTGATATCTGTTTGGATGAGTTTACTCCAATTGACCTTTTAGAGTTAGACAAAATACTTTCCTCATCCAAGCCTTCAACTTGTCTTTTAGACCCTATTCCTACCAGGTTATTTAAAGAAAGCCAATTTAGAAACAGTTTAGAAACCTTTTTCCTCAGCCAGAAAAAGGTGGTTTGTCCTCTCTGGGGTGGGGACAAGCTCCTGCCCGAAGTAGAGCAGTTTAAGTATCTTGGGGTCTTATTCACGAGTGAGGGGAAAATGGAGCGAGAGATTGACAGACGGATTGGAGCAACATCTGCAGTGATGCGGATGTTGTACTGGTCTGTTGTGGTGAAGAGGGAGCTTAGTTCTAAGGCAAAGCTGTCAATTTACCAGTCAATCTACTGGTGCATTCCAAATACCCGTACGGGTATTTATTTCGCCCAAAAATGCAGCCCTATACGGTCTTATTTGGGTCTATACGCTTATTGGGATATGCCCTATGTCACCCTATACGGTTTTATTTGGGTCTATACGCTTATCAGAACGCGTGGACCTGAACGTAGGTCCCAGTCGTGGGTGTTCTCCAGAGAGTTTCGCCTGGAAACTCTGCGTCGTAAGTCTCCCTGAAGCGGAAGGGAGGGCAGATCAGTCAGGCTGCTGCGTTCGCTTGTCGTCGGAGACTCACCGCCGGGTGCTGCGTTCGTTGCCATCAGGACACCAGCGAGGCTGTCCAAACCAGAGGGTTGCGTTGCACAAAGCGTGTGCATTTTCGGGGTCCGCGCCAGCTTTGACATGAAGGACATTTTTTCGAGATTTATTCAAAGCTTTACCGATTGAAGTGTGGCACTCGTATGTATATATTTTTTTTCAAGTGTGTGTGTACTAAGCAGCAGGCCCGCAGCCACTAAATCACTCCTCGTAATTGGCTGAAAAAGCTGTCGGAGGCACTTCCTTTATTTCCGTATTATCTCGGCTGTGTTCGGGATACACGTGCCGGTTGTTTACAAAACAGTCTACATGTCGTCATGCCATGTGCCCGGGTCAGAGATGAAGATATCCAGAAAGCATAAGATATCATCCATAAATTGTAGCTCATTTCTAGGCATGAAGCAAAACATAGCATACTAGTATTGAACAACATAGACAGATACTGACTGAAAACGCAGTTGACCATAAATTGTGTACATTTGTATTATGGTGGCTAGTTCAATTCATTCAATTCAAACAGATGCCAGTACAGATGCTTGTACTGCATACTGCATTAGTGCAAAGATGTATCTTCATCTACCATTAAGTCAAAGTCAAATTCCTTGTATGTGTTGTGCATACTTGGCCAATAAAGCTGATTCTGATTCCTGACACATTCACTGGTAACATTTATTGGTAACATACATGTATCTGAACTAGAAGTACAATAAGGAAACAAAGAAGTTTAATAATATGTCTGTATGTGAACCCTACTACCCTATTAATCAACAATAAAATCATTATATGCTATATTGTTTAATTATAAAGTAAATATATATATTTGTAAACTAAATCCTCATTTTTGGCAGATAGCAAGTATTAGTAAGCTGATTTGCAATATTATGAATATACTGGTACATTTGTTGTGTTATTTTTTTTCAAATGTTTAAACTTCACCATTAAATTTGGTAAATTTTAAATTGCTATTAATGTTCCTCTGATAAATTGTTCATACAATATTTTCAAAAGAAATAAAACCAATTCAGAAGGTGGTTTCTTTTAATTTTGTAGATATTTCAATATCTCAGGCATAATTATGAACATTATTTAACTTTGTATGTATTGTGCGTCCCGATACTATTATTGCGCACCTATACTTTTATTGAAATTTTAACAAATTTCCAGCCTATACTATTATTACGCCCTATACTCTTATTAAAATTTTCAGTTTTTTCCACCCTATACTATTATTCCTACCTATACTCTTATTTGGAATGCACCAGTAGGTTCCTACTCTCACCTATGGTCATGAGCTTTGGGTAATGACCGAAAGAACGAGATCGCAGATACAAGCGGCTGAAATGAGCTTTCTCTGTAGGATTGCTGGACTCACCCTCAGAGATAGGGTGAGGAGCTCAGTCATCCGGGAGAGGCTCAGAGTAGAACCGCTGCTCCTCCACATTGAAAGGAGTCAGTTGAGGTGGTATGGGCATCTGATTAGGATGCCTCCTGGACGCCTCCCACTTGAGGTGTTTAAGGCACGTCCCACTGGGAGGAGACCCCGGGGCAGACCCAGGACTCGGTGGAGAGACTATGTCTCCCAGCTGGTCTGGGAACGCCTTGGTATCCTCTCTGAAGAGCTGGAGCAGGTGGCTGGGGAGAGGGAAGTCTGGGCTTCTCTATTGAACTGCTGCCTCCGCGACCCGGACCTCCGGAAAAGCGGTAGAAGATGGATGGATGGATATTTAAAGAAGTCTTCTCATTTATTGGTAGCTTTGTTCTTCAAATAATCAATTCTTCATTAATTTGAGGCCATGTACTGCAGGCTTTTAAAACTGCTGTAATTAAATCCTTACTCAAAAAGCCAATGCTGGATCCAGGAGTTTTAGCCAACTATAGACCAATCTATAATCTCCCTTTCATTTCACAAATCTTAGAAAGAGTTGTTGCTACGCAATTATTTTTGACTACTTGAAGAGAAATGGTTTATTTGAAGAGTTTCAATCTGGGTTTAGAATCCATCATACTACTGAAACAGCTTTAGTGAAGGTCACTAAGGACCTCCTTATTGCATCTGATAATAGACTTGTTTCTGTACTTGTTCTTTTAGACCTTAGTGCAGCTTTTGATACCATCGATCATAATATTCTACTTGATAGATTAGAACACGATGTTGGACTTAATGGAACTTCGTTGCAGTGGTTTAGATCTTATTTATCTGATAGGTTCCAGTTTGTTCATGTCAATAATGAGTTTTCTTTCAACTCAAAGCTCAGTCATGGAGTTACACAGGGATCTGTGCTTGGCCCTACTCTTTTTAGTTTATATATGCTTCCGTTAGGCAACATTATTAGAAAGCACTGTATACATTTTCATTGTTATGCAGATGACACACAATTATAACTGTCAATGAAGCCAGATGATAGTAATCAATTAGCCAAGTGTGAAGCCCGTCTTAAGAAAATCAAAGCTTGGATGACTTGTAATTTCCTGCTATTAAATTCAGATAAGACTGAAGTCATTCTAGTTGGTCCAAAAAACCTTAGAAATTCCTTTCCAAATCAAACTTTTAGTCTGGATGCGGTTACTCTTTCTCTTAATAGCTCTGTGAGGAACCTTGGAGTTATTTTTGCTCAAGATCTGTTTTTCAATTCACATATTAAATTTGTTTCTAAGACTGCCTTCTATCATTTGCGTAATATTGCCAAGATTAGGAGCATCTCATCTCAGAGTGATGCTGAGAAACTGATCCATGCTTTTGTTAGCTCTAGATTACTGCAATTCTTTATTATCAGGTTGTCCTAAAACATCTTTAAAAAGTCTTCAGTTGATCGAAAATGCTGCAGCAAGAGTTTTAACAGGTACTAGAAAGAGAGATCATATCTCTCCAGTTCTGGCCTCCCTTCATTGGCTTCCCATAGGTTTAGAATTAAGTTTAAAATCCTTCTTCTCACTTTCAAAGCTCTAAACAATCAGGCCCCTTTTTATTTAAAAGATCTGATACTACCCTATTATCCTAACAGAGCACTACGCTCCCAAAATGCTGGATTACTTGTAATACCTAGAATCTCCGAAAGTACAATGGGAGGCAGAGCCTTCAGTTATCAAGCTCCTTTCCTGTGGAACCAGCTGCCAATCTGGATTCAGGAGTCAGACTCGATCTCTGTTTTTAAGAATAGGGTTAAAACCTCCATTTTTGATATAGCCTACAATTAGGGAGGGATCATGTGTCTGTGAACCCTCCCTTAGTTATGCTGCTAAAAGGTTTAGACAGCCAGGGGACCTCCAATAATGCACTGGGCTTCACTCCTTTCTTCACGTTCAATGAAATATTTTTTTTTTTGCTGGTCATTAACATCTGTTTGTTCTCTCCCATAGATTGAGTCCCCATTGTGCTGTTTGCTGTCTACATGTCTGTTCTTTTCATCTTCTCTATCCCCTCGTGCCACTAGTCCAGCAAAAGCTAGCGGTACTCAAATACTTTGCAGTTTCATGAAATGGTCAGTCAGAAAGCAATTCATACCGGCTTGGACGTTGCCCGGGTTGACAGGGTTGGGAGTTCCTGGCAGCAGAGGGTGGGGGACGGAGCTGCATAGAGGAATCTGATCAGACCTAAATGAAACGGTCATTGTCGCCTGCGACAGACTACTGATGATGATGATGATCCCCTCACCCCCCAGCCAGTGGCAGCAGATGACTGCCCCTCCCTGAGCCTGGTTCTGCTGGAGGCTTCTTCCTGTTAAAAGGGAGTTTTTCCTCTCCACCTTCACCAAGCACTTGCTCACAGGGGATCTCCTGATTGCTGGGGTCTTTCTGCAATTGTGGGGGTTTCCCCTACAGTTGAAAGTGCTATGAGATGACTGTTGTGAAATGGCGCTATATAAATAAAGTTGAATTGAATAAACTAGAAAAGCACTCAGACAGCACATACCTCCGCCAAGCTTCTTCCGTCCCTCATGGATCACTTCTAAAATGTAATGGGTCTGTTTTGGAGGATTCTTGCTAAAACAGTGTGAGAAGATAAGAGCCTTGGTGGAGGTATGCGTTCTCAGATCATCACCAAAATGTTCTGGGTTTCTCTCTAGCCCAAGGACCACCTATGGTAAAAATTTTATCCAAATCCATCCAGTAGTTTTGGAATACAGTGATCCCTCGCTACTTCGCGCTTCACCTTTCGCGCCCTCAGTGCATCGCGGATTTTTCAAAAATATTCATCAAAAATTCAAAATTGAGAAATAATGGGCGGGCGCTAGCAGAAGGCAGGGAGACTACATTAGACCATCAGGTGTCAACACGGAGAGCAGCACAACTCTCTGTTCGCTGTTGTCGTGTTGGCTGGGCTCGGACATCTCGCAAGCTGATTGGCCGAGACGTTTCACCCCGCAAGCTGATTGGCCGAGACGTCTCACCCACCTCCTCTCCCTGCCGAGCACCCATGAAGGGAAGGAAGACCGCATTCATTGCTTTTTATCGCTCGTGTTACTTAGTCTCGCCGCGTGTAACTTTTTGCTGTTCTCTTGTGCCATTTTGTGCGAAATAGTCTTCCCGTCGAGCCGCTACGCCGCCTCCTGCAGCTTCAGCTCTATCGGAAGCTGCCCTCGATGATCCTGCGCCTCCAGCACCTCACGATGAGGCGTCACCTGAGGAGCAGTAAAGCTCTCATTAACCTGTGCAGTAAATCATTTTCATCTTGAGTTACGTATCTTGTTATAAGAATAAAAGAGTTCTAAAAACATATTTATGTACACTTTGTTTACATCTACGTATGTATGTACACGTACACACACACACACGTATCATATGAGAGTGAGAGAATGAACGTACGTATTGTTTATGGATGACGTCATTGGGGTGACGCTACTTCGCGGTTTTTCACTTTTCGCGGTCGGTTCTGGAACCCATTAACCGCGATAAGTGAGGGATCACTGTATTCTTGCTAACACTGTGTGAGAAGTTAAGAGCCTTGGTGGAAGTATGCATTCTGGGATCATCACCAAAATGTTATGGGGTCCTCTCTAGCCCAAGGACCACATCTGGTGAAAATTTCATCCAAATCCATGCAGTAGTTTTTGTGTAATCCTGCTGTACAAATACAAACAAGGTCCTTGGTGGAGGTATGCATTCTCAGATCACCAAAATGTAATGGGTTCATCCTTGGCCTAAGGGCTACCCTCTGGTGAAGATTTTATCAAAATCCATCCAATAGTTTTTGCATAATCCTGCTAACAGACAGACAAACAGACGGACGGACGAACAAACGGACAAACCACTCCCATTACATAACCTCCTTGGTGGCGGTAATAATTAAAGAGGTCACTGATTGCACTACTTCCACATTTTAACAGCTCACACATCTTAATGAAATGTTTGACATATTTTGTTCACATTTTCTTTAACTTTTTAAAGTGACACTATGCCAAAAATTGAGTGCCCTCCCTGCCCCCCCAACATGTCTAACCTGTTTTTTAAGGCTGCAGCTAACGACTATTTTACGCCTTGGGTAATCGTCCACTAATCGAAGATTACTCGAGTAACAGGATAACCCCCCCCCCCAAAAAAAAAACAAAAAACTTGCATTGACCAACATCTGCGGAACTTTTTTCCTAAAGTAACTGTACCAAACACTCAATAAGTGGTACATATTTATTGCAATGCTTATTGCAATGTTTGTTGTATAGAACACAACTTTAAACATTAAGTCATACCATACGGCCGGGTCATGCCGAAGACTATATAAAATGGAACTTCCTGCCGTCCAGCTTGGTGCACAGCAATAATGGAACGGAGGAGGGAAATTTGAGGCGGCCCCTTACATGGCAGCGACCCCTCTGATTCTAGATGTGATTAACATTGTAGATTAGAGAAACGTAATTTCGTACTACTATCCATGATTGGCTGTATGGATTGAATCACAATAAAGATAGTTTACCTTTACCTTTTTACCTTTAAAGTTCCATTCGTTAGCCGCTATGTTCTTTGGTCATATAAGCATAATTAGCGTAACTGACTACATTGTACTCATCTTAATTTAAAATCTCAATCACGTACCTTGTCACGGGTGTGCTGGCTGTGCACGATACAAGATGCTTTCTGCCAAGGCACTGCAACATCGATGTTGTAGGATTACAGAAAATTTATTTTCTATCAGACAGTGAATAAGGTTGTTTTTATTTTTTTTACCTTGACATGTTTCGGCCACTTCTTGCAGCCATCCTCAGAATGGTCATGTGATGTGACAATCAGCTGTTTTTAATCAGCTGTTAATCATATGTTGTAGGATGCTAGACTGCTGTTCGGCTTTACCATATACTCACTGCACAATGTTTTCCTTCAATTTGAGCTTGAAATAAGATAAGATAAGATAAGCCTTTATTAGTCCCACAATGGGGAAATTCCAGGATTGCAACAGCATAGGGATAGCAACACTCAGAGCAACAATCAGAAGGCAAGAAAAAACAACATCTAGTAAACATATGTCCATATTACTATAAATGTATATATATAGACACACAGTGCAGAGCATTATGGCTGGTGAATGTGCAGCAGAAAGTCTAAGCTCTCTCTCCGCGGATGCAGCGGGCCAGCTGGAAGTCTTTGGGCATGATGGTGACCCCCTTAGCGAAGAAGAGACCACCAGGTGGGTCTCGCTGGTCTCCTGCAGAGCCATGACGGCGAAACTCAGGAAACGCAGGACGGTCTTGAAGTCCTGAGCGATCTCCCTCACCAGGCGCTGGACGGGCAGCTTACGGATGAGCAGCTCCGTGGATTTCTGGTAGCGACGGATCTCTCTCAGAGCCACGGACCTGTGACGGCGAGGCCTCTTCACTCTGCCGGTGGCCGGAGCGCCTCTCCGAGCAGCCCTGGTGGCTAGCTGTCTCCTGGGGGGCTTCTTCCTCCAGTAGATTTTATGGGCGGTCTGCTTGGTTCTTGCCATCGCTCTTTATTATTCTGTCTTATATTTCTTTCACGCCGCCTAAACTCCAGCCCGGCACCCGCTTCGTTTTCGCTACAGCTCCCGGTATGTCGAGTTTCCCATTAGCACCGGGCGGCGGCCAAGTGCTAGCTAGCACTAGCTCCTCCCCGCTGTAACGTCTCCCGCTGCAAACCGTGGCTCCGTCCGCCGACCCGGGAGACCCCCGGGGCGATCCGTGCGTCCGTGATATATATACAGAGTGAAAGGTGTAGAAAGAAGAAGGAAGATAAAAAAAAAAGGCTGTTGCAACAGGCAGCCGACTCGTGTGGCGCCGCCGGTCCGGCGGAACCGGAACCGGAAAAAAATAATATAGACTTAAAATCCTAACCAGCTGTCACTGAAGAGCTCTCACCTCTGGGAGCAAGGTTGAGCATGGCCCCAGCCCGCACTGAAATTTCCTCCTGAGATGCAGCTGTGAAGTCATACTCCGCTCGGGCCACGACATGGTCATCCTCTCCGCTGGCCCAGTTGGTGCCAGTTTCTTCGGAGACGGAGCTGGAGCTCAGCTTCCAGATAAGATAGGGTACACCCAGGACTACAGCAAAAAACAGTAAGATCGGCCAGGACTTAACTGGCTGCTCCTCCACTCCTTTGGAACCATCTGGAGCAACACTCTCACTTGTGTTTCCCCACAAGGCTTCAACCTCAGGGTCTAACCGCCGCCCGAGTAGTCTCTGCAGCCATTGGTAAAGGTACCTCAATGTGCGCACCAGAGCAAACGTTGACAAAACTCTGCTGAGTTGCACACGCAGCCGTGTCATGTGGTTGACTACATCCAGCACGGCACGGAAACCATTGTGCAGTGCTGAAAAAGTGGCGTCCATCATCATGCTAACTGAAGCGAAAGTCTGCACAATGCTCTCAATGGACTGGAAGGCGCTGCGGCTGCTTTCTTCGGCTTGCTGCACAAACCTGCTGGGGGCAACATCATCCACCGGAGGAAAGTGTCTATACCCTCCAAGACCATAGCCACCGCCATAGCTACCACCATAGGTGTAGGGGTTGTAGCCGCCATAGATGGAGCTCCTATAGGTGCCATAAGATGGGGCAAAGGAGGTGTAGGATGGATGGTAGGACTGTTGGATGGGGCGAGGTGGTACTGGGGGAGCCACCCTGGTCAGGACAGGAGGACCAGCAAGGCCAGCAGGGTTGGAGGGGCCCGCAGCAGGTCCCAAGTCAGCTGCTCTGTAGTTCACAGGAGCACTCATGGAGCCAGGAATCCGCCTCTCCCACGGCTTTGTCGGAGGCTGTGAATCCATTACCAATTATTTATCCACGAAACAAACGCTAACCACAGGCCTAACCTGGACCTCGTCCCCAACTGAACTGCTGGTGCCCTCCATGTGACCCCAGATTTGAGATACTTATGTCGTTTTTTTCTGACTTTCTGCCTCTTTGCCGGCCAGTCACTATATCCCTCTGATATGGCGCCATTAAACAAAGTTGCATCTTGTTTACGTAGCGTGACCGGAAGAAAGGTCATATTGACCGGAGTGCTATATCACATGACACGTTAAAGCATAGATTTTGAATCAAGGAATTTTTGGAATCGAATTATTCGAGTAATCATTGCAGCCCTAGGACAAGGCATATGAAGAGCAAAATCACTCAAAGGTCTCAGGAAGCAAACAGGTTAAATCAGGCCAGAGTAGCAGTCATCAGGCTGCAGGTCTACATTTAAATTTTCATTAGCCACGGTTACATGGGCAAAATTTCTTAAATTTGATTACAATTCAGATCAGAACTTCCCTGTTTACATGGATCCTGAAAAAGCTGATCTGATTAGGACGTCCGTTTCCATGTGTCACACGTTTGAACAGAATAAATCATTTTGACATGCACACGTCGACATTTCAACATTCCGAAAATGGTAGAAGCAGCAACTTCCAGTGTTAGCAAGCCCCGCTTCATGTCTTTCTCTTTTTGAAATGGACCTGTATTGTGTTATTCGGACTGTGCCTTTGCTTCTGCTGGTCTCCATAATGAAGCTACAAGTGCATACTTTTGCATATGACGAACAGAGGTTTTGTTTTACTCCCGCTATGTCTTCCGCTAGCTGCTGTAAAGTCTAGGCAGGGGGTCGATGATGACGACGCTTCGCTTCCAGACAGGCTCAACGACTTCTTTGCACGTTTTGAAGCATCAAACCTGACAATCAGAGGGAGGGCTGGCCCATCCCCACCATCGGTCGGACCAGCTTTTACCATCAACACAGCGGACACACGGAGGACCCTAACCAGAGTCAACCCACGTAAAGCTGCAGGTCCGGACAACATCCCGGGACGTGTGCTTCGAGACTGCGCAAGCAAGTTGGGGGATGTACTGACTGACATTTACAACATCTTCCTGAGTCAGGCCATCGTTCCCAGATGCTTCAAGACCTCTATCATTGTACCGGTGGCAAAGAAACCAGTTGTGTCTTGTCTGAATGACTATTGTCCTGTTGCACTGACACCAATTGTGATGAAGTGTTTTGAACGGCTTGTCAAACCACACATCACAGCCCGCTTCCCTGCATCACAAGACCCGTTCCAGTTTGCATATCGTTCAAACCGCTCCACGGAGGATGCTATAGTCACCACCCTGCACTCTGTCATCACCCACCTGGATCAGAAAGACACCTACGCCAGACTTCTGTACAGTGATTTCAGTTCAGCATTCAACACCATTATTCCCCAGAGACTGATGGAGAGGTTACTCCTTCTTGGTCTGAACACCGCCACATGTCTCTGGATCCTGGATTTCCTGACTGACAGACCTCAGTCTGTCCGGGTTGGAAACAACATCTCCAACTCTGTCACGCTGAGCACCGGATCCCCTCAAGGCTGCGTACTCAGTCCACTGTTGTTTACACTTCTAACACATGACTGTGTATCCAGACACAAGGGGAACCAGATTATTAAGTTTGCAGACGACACCACGGTGGTGGGACTTATTCAGAGGGATGAGCAATCAGTGTACAGGGAAGAAGTGAGAGACCTGGAGGGCTGGTGCAGGGAGAACAATCTGGTGCTCAACGTAGACAAAATGAAGGAGATGATTATCAACTTCCGGCGGTCACAGCCTGAACACTTCCCCCTCAGCATCGGCGGCTGTTTAGTGGAGAGAGTGGAGAACATCAAGTTCCTCGGAGTGCAGATCTCGCAGGACCTGACCTGGAGCAAGAATTCCTTGGGGATCAGGAAGCGGGCCCAGCAGAGACTGCACTTCTTGAGGAAACTCAAACAGGCCTCTCTCCCCATTTGCATCCTCAGGACCTTCTACAGAGGTGTGGTGGAGAGTGTTCTGACGTACTGCATTGCAACATGGTACTCCAGCTGCAGTATGTCAGACAAAAAAGCCCTGCAGAGGATAGTTAAGGGAGCTGAGAGGGTAATTGGAGTCTCCCTCCCCTCTGTCCAAGAACTTTTTCAGAACCGTTGTAGGAGCAGGGCACTGAACATTGTCAAGGACCGTTCTCACCCTCTGCATAAACACTTTGAACTTCTGCCATCTGGCAAACGATTCCGGAGCATCAGAGGCAGAACCACCAGACTGATTAACAGCTTCCTTCCACAAGCTGTTAGGATGCTGAACAGTTGATCCGGAATCTTATAGTTAGTTTTTTCAAGTATGTCTCAGGGATGCGTAAATGGATGTGGGGGGGGGGGGGGGGTGAAGATACGTGTGAGTGTGTCTTAAATCATGTTCTTTAACTTATATGGCTGCCGAGAGAAACGCAATTTCATCTTGCCTGCACTACTGTTGTATGTACAGCAATATGACAATAAAGGTTGATTTGATTTGATAAAGGCGGAAGGAAATACGTCACGTCAACATGTGGCTGACGTACAGACATGCACAGTAAACGTATTTTCTGCCCAACCTTCAGAATAAGTGTTTTCATGTGCACCATTCGGATTAACAATCAGCATAACCCACCAGTCTCAATCGGAATGAAATTTTGATCGGAATGTGCGTGATCAGGTAAGAATATTCACATTGGCGTGTTTACATGAAGCATTTTTATTCCGATCAAGCTTTTAATCCGGTTACTTGTGTCCATGTAAACATGGTCATTGATTTAAACCAACAGCTAATTTATATTTTTAGATGGCGGGGATGGGCAATTTTCTCATTTTCAGACATTTGTGTGGTCTTTTTTTTGCCATTCTTCTCCGTCTCAGGAAATATTTAACTTATTGATGTTTACTTTTTATTCATTTGATATGATTTTGAAGAAAAACCCCAAATTTACGAGAATCAAGTCTCAAATGCATATTAAAAACTATAACAACACTGCAAAATTATGAGGGGAAAAGGGTGTATGTAAAAAAGTTAAAAATGAGAGATGGTCCTTTTTATGTGATTTAATAAACTGTAGAATTTACAGTAAATGTCCATCATGATACGTATATCGTTATTGTGCTATAAGATTACTTACATTGTGATATGAAATTTTAGTCATATCGCACAGCCCTTCTTCAAATGGTAAGTTCCATATGCAAAGTTACTGTGCAAATTTAAAAAAAAAAAAAAAAAAAAAAAAGAAAGAAAGAAATTGTATAAAATTAGCATTTTCTGGTTACAATAGTGCCATGTGTTTTCTGCCCCCCTCTGGAAAAAGACAATGCCATCGCGCCATGGTCTTTAAGCCAGAGGAAGTTCAACTTTTTTTCAGCCTTGAGCACCGCAATAAAACTGGACTATATACAGAATGAACAGAAAATAGTCACCCACAGCAGGAAAAACGAGTTTGGTGAACAAGCCCCTTAATACTTTTTCTGCAGTGTTTGGCTACTGGGTTGCAGAGGTGCATGACCCTATGGTGTGCCCACACACATAACTGAGCGGACACATCTTAAAGGGGCCGTACATGAGAAGCACCAGATTAATATATAAAAAAATATTCAAAAAATTCTGACATCGTGATCCGAATCACCACCAGAATCTAATCATCTGGTCCCTGTGCCGTTACACACCTTTCCCGAAAATTTCATCAAAATCTGTTCATAACTTTTTGAGTTATGTTGCTAACAGACAAACCAACCAACCAATGCCACTAAAAACATTACCTCCATCCTCCCTTGGCGGAGGTAATAAAATAACTGATCTGTGTTCTTGGTAAACTGGATTTAGTTTAAGTATTTTTTTAATTAATCCATTTATCTGGATGGAAGTAAAATCCAAGTTCCTGTTAAAATGATCAGTTTTTACCAGAGGGAGAAAAAGAGCTTGTTTTTTAATCCCAAACACTGCAGTGATATTAGGGGTCCTCATCAAAGGTAAGAAAGCTGTTTATTAACTGATGAGTTGTCACACATAAATGCGCTAATTATTATATTTAAGAAGAATGGAAAACTGTGGTGATCTATTTTGCATAAATCACCACTGAGGAGGTACTTTATGCTCAGCCTAAGAGTTTAGTTAAAGAGTTGAACTGATGTTAACATGTTACCTCAGTCTGTCCAGTGATCTGTGGACACCAGACTTTATCAGAGGAAAAAAAAAAAAAAATCAGAACAGTAGGACCAGACTTGAGACCTTTTTGTCTGATGATCATCAGTCCCTCTGGCTTAAAAATACAAAAAACAAAACTGCCTCGTTGTTAATATAAAAGATCGTTGCACATGTTAGCATCATGGATAACAGCAGCTCCATCATTTCAATACAGACATCAGTCAGCTGTTGAGGAGGTCATGAATTAAAGCGGGCAATGTCTCCTCGTTTTGACCACGTAAAATATACCACAGCAGTCAGGGTAATATAATAATGACTGCCCTTTCATCTGTTTTTAATTTTGGTCTAATAATCACCTATTAACCTGGTGTTTGTTAAAAACTCTCTACAGTAGCTAATGCAGACCTCAGAGCACTAATCAACTTAGTAATGTCATGGAAGTGGTCCATGGGCTGTAACAAAAAAAAAAAAAAGTTGCACTGCCGCCTCTAGTGGCCCGACAGTTACAAAGTTAATTTTTTGTGCGGCTCCAATGGTGAGTTAAATTTGTGTTTATTTTGAAAAGGAAGCCTTCTCTCACAATTTTGGCAAATTAAAAGTTGAGAAAATATGGTGATACAATGATACAAGCCTTTAGTTCCACTTAATTTTGACTGGGCGAGCTGAAACAGACAGGCGGACAGATCGACACACATACGCAGGCGGACAGATGCATAGAATGATTACTGTATGCCTCCATTTTCACCGAGACAGAAAAACATGTATTCAGCAACTACACCATTTATTCATCACATCGATTGTTCCACACTGGTTTTGCTGTTTAGTTTTGCAGAGGAAAGACGAGGTATTTTAATGAATGAATGAATGAATGAATGAATCTTTATTTTTGGATAGATTAAAAGTAAAGATTAAAAGAAAGGAACAAAATAATATAACAAAGGGGAAAGAAAAAAAAACATCTTACAAGGTCAAATTAAACAATACATTGTTATAAGGAAAAAGTAAAAAAAAAATACCACAGTCTGTTTCTAATTTATTTAAAAAAAGTAATTTTATTTTAAAAAAAAAAAAGACAAAAATAAGCCATAAAATAATCCACAAATTTATAATAAAGTTTCAAATGTACAAGAAAAGTCAATTTTACAAGAGGAAATTACAAATTTGAGGAAAATGGTTTCAAATTTAGATAAATTTACAGAGAAAAGTAGCAAACTATAAGAAAACTTATAAATTTTGGAGAAAAACTTCAAACCTTCAAGACTAAAGTCAATACTCAAGTTTTAAGTGGGTGCTCTTTGTACCCTTAACTAGAAATTTTTGGTTGTCTCCTTTAATTTACATGGCACTTGATATTTTCTAACCTGTTTGTATACCACCATAGACAGAGAGAGAAGCTGAATTAGACAGAGCTCAGAGAGGGCAAGATTAGACAGAAGAGAGGAGCCAAGGAGAGGAAAGTGTTCAGGCAGAGGGTCCAGGAGAGGTGAGAGCAGAGGAAGGAGAGAAGGATGACACCAGTAAAAAGTCCAAATACAGGACATCTGGGTGGGACCCCAAATGGCCCAATATTCCAACATTCAAGCCTTGGTTGTACAATACTTCAAACTGTAAGTTCCATATGCACGGCAGTGGCTCAGAAGGTAGTGCGGGTGGTCAAATAACCGGATGGTTGGCGGTTCAAATCCCATCCTGCCGTTGTGTCCCTGGGCAAGACACTTTACCCACCTTGCCTCCGGTGTCCATAACACTGGGTATGAATGTGTATAAATGTTCGGTGGTGGCCAGAGAGGCCGTTGGCCCGGATTGGCAGCCACATTTCCATGCCCCAGGGCAGCTGTGGCTACAGTAGCAGCTTGCCACTACCACTGTCTGGCTGAGCGAATGAATAATGTATCTGTAAAAAGCGTCTTTGAGTGTCTATGATAAAGCGCTATATAAATCTGATGCATTATTATATCCAAAGTTACTGTGCAAAATTGTTGGCCCTGCAATGGACTGGTGATCTGTCCAGGGTGTACCCTGCCTCTCGCCCAAAGATGGTGGGATAGGCTCCAGCCCCCCCGCGACCCGAAAAGGATTAAGCGGAAGAAGATGAATGAATGAATGAATGAAACAAATAGTATAAAATTAACATATTCATACATATATGTTTTCTGCCCCCCCTCCCCCGGAAAAATATGATGCCACCGTGCCAAGGTCTTTAAGCCAGAGGAAACACTGTTAGCAATAAAAAAGCACTTAATATTTAACAATTTATTTAATAAGCAACAGGGGCACATAAGTGAACAACAAAATTTAGCCCCACACACAAAAAAGTGAACAATGTGTGTACGGATCCCCGTAATATGCGATGGCAATGGTCTTGACTGCTGGTGAAGTTTACAGTTTTATTTTCTTATTTTAACACAGTACACATTACGCAAAACTCAAACTCTACGGCCACCGTAAGAGCTTGTGCCTCATTACGGGTCCATAAACCGATTAATGTTAGCGTTCGTAGCTGGACTGTTTCTGCTAAGTGCTGTAGCCTTACTGACAGTTCCACAGGCAGGCACAGGAAGCGAAAACAAAACCACTGTTATCAAAATAAAAGCCTGTTTTTTTTACTTCAGTGCATAAAATAATAAACCTTTAAGCGGGTTATATACTGCAGTTGTTTGTTATCCTCCGTGGTAGGCCTGTCCATAGTACAGTACTACATAATTGCAATTATCGCGACAGCCCTAGCTTTCATCGTCGTATTGGTATATTTTCTTGACTTTTAATTGGCCACAATTTCCAGATAAGGCTTTGTTTTCAAAATACACACAAATTTAACTTACCTTTACCATCAATGCAGCTGCGAAAAAAGGTATTTTAATAACTATGCCCACCCACTAGAAGTGGCAGTGTGACTTTTGTACAGCCCCCCATGCCACAGACACCAAACCATCAGCACCTTGTTGCTTTCATTACTGGGGTTATGACAAGTCACAAAATGTTCTATATGTGCTAACTTCCTCAATATTCTTTTGATTTTGGACCATTGTTTAACCGACTTGCCTTGGAAGTTGTGCCGCTGTGCACGGGCAGAGCGGAGAAGCGACGAGAATCAGGAAATGTGAAGGAGGAGACAAAGTGGACAATCTGTGCAATTATTGGGGTTATGACGAGCCACAAAATGTTCTCTATGTGCTTACTTCCTCAATATTCTTCTGATTTTAGACTGTTGTTTAACCAACTCGCCTTGGAAGTTGTGCCTCCGTGAACAGGCAGAGCGGAGCAGCAGCGAGAACCAGAAAATGTGAAGAAGGAGACAAAAAGGACCAATCACAGCTCTTACAGCCTGTGTCGCCGACATGCACCTCTCCTTCTTTGGAGAAGTGCACGTCAGGCAATGCAATAGGAACGCACATCGCTGCTGCGTCAAGGCAGGTCCATAACTTGTGCTCAAGTCTCACATAGACTAAAGGTTTTTTTTTTTGTGTGTGTGTGTGTGTGGGGGGTGTTTTATTTCAATGTGTGAAGCACTTTGTTACAAATTTTTATATGAAAAGTGCTATATAAATAAAGCTTTGATTGACTGATTATATACAGTGGGGAAAAAAAGTATTTAGTCAGCCACCAATTGTGCAAGTTCTCCCACTTAAAGCGTACCTGTGGTGGTCGTGAAAAAAAAGATATTATATTGAGCCCCTGTCTCACGTTCTAGTTCAAGTTTAAGTTGAAATTCACGTTCAAAGCAATTTGATATAAATCCATTGCTGATCTGCTGGTTCAGCTATGTCAGCAAAACATGGGTACAGCCATACTAGCGGCTACAGGGACTTCCAGGACGCTTCCTGTGATGTAATTTCGTTGACACCGCGATCTGGATCAGTATTGGCTGAGCCTCGAGTACCCGGATGTGGAGCGGCTTCGGGGATATTCAAATTCAAACGTTTATTTCAAACTCAGGATTCATATTAAATGCAGAACTAAAATGAGTAGAAAATAAATAAATAAATGTTTAAATTCTGCGAGCCGTCTTTTCTGATCTGAGCTCGTAAATGCCGATAATTCGAACGCTGCGATCTGAGTACCCGGATGTGCGGCGGCTTCCGGGATATTCAAATTCAAACGTTTATTTCAAACTCAGGATTCATATTAAATGCAGAAATAAAACGAGTAGAAAATAAATAAATAAATGTTTAAATTCGGCGAGCCGTCTTTTTTGATCTGAGCTCGTAAATGCCGATAATTCGAACACTGCGATCTGAGTACCCGGATGTGCGGCGGCTTCCGGGATATTAAAATTCAAACGTTTATTTCAAACTCAGGATTCATATTAAATGCAGAAATAAAACAAGTAGAAAATAAATAAATAAATGTTTAAATTCTGCGAGCCGTCTTTTCTGATCTGAGCTCGTAAATGCCGATAATTCGAACACTGCGATCTGAGTACCCGGATGTGCGGCGGCATCGGGGATATTAAAATTCAAACGTTTATTTCAAACTCAGGATTCATATTAAATGCAGAACTAAAACGAGTAGAAAATAAATAAATAAATGCTTAAATTCAGCGGCTTGTCTCATCTGATCTCGGAAGATGATTCTAAAACTATCTACAGAGCAGCAGACACTCGTTGCTCTTTTAAAAACAAAAACATACAATGCGATATGGATATCGCAACATGGCGGAATGTAAAGCCTTTGGATGTCTGAATAATAAGCGAAAAAAACAAAGAAACACTTTTTTTGTGTACCCAAACCCAGCTCACCTTGTCAGAAGATCGGAGCGGAAACAGGGCACAGACGAATAATTTCAGACGAAATTGCGTTGTGTGTGAGGACCACTTCGTCACTTTAACCCTCAGAAGACCTTTCTGGCTCAAACCTGTAGCCATGTTGGACAAATTCTTCCTCACCGAGTCCGACAATTCAGCCATAATAGAATAAAAACACTCACAACAGCACCCTAGTCTCTCATACAGGCGGAGCATTGACTGTTGAGTATCAACGAAGTGACGTCACATCCGCATGTGTCATGGCTGCGCCCACAGTTTTCATTGGCTGCCCATGGCCAAGGTCCTATTTGAATATATGTCTGGTGGTATATGGCTGGCAAAAATTATTTACCAAAATAAGAAATACTTTTTCATAATGTTTTCAAGTCAAATGCGTCTTCACGACCACCACAGGTACGCTTTAAAAGATGAGAGAGGTCTCCGATTTTCATCATAGGTATACCTCAACAATGAGAGACAAAATGAGAAAAAAAAAATCCAGAAAATCACATTGAAGGATTTTTGATGAATTGGTAAATTCCTTGGTAAAATAAGTATTTGGTCACCTACAAACAAGCAAGATTTCTGGCTCTCACATACCTGTAACTTCTTCTTTAAGAGGCTCCTCTGTCCTCCACTCGTTACCTGTACTAATGGCACCTGTTTCAACTCTTTATCAGTATTAAAGACACCTGTCCACAACCTCAAACTGTCAGACTCCAAACTCCACTATGGCCAAGACCAAAGAGCTGTCAAAGGACACCAGAAACAAAATTGTAGACCTGCACCAGGCTGGGAAGACTGAATCTGCAATAGGTAAGCAGCTTGGTGTGAAGAAATCAACTGTGGGAGCAATTATTAGAAAATGGAAGACATACAAGACCACTGATAATCTCCCTTGATCTGGGGCTCCATGCAAGATCTCACCCCGTGGGGTCAAAATGATCACGAGAACGGTGAGCAAAAATCCCAGAACCACACGGGGGGACCTAGTGAATGACCTGCAGAGAGCTGGGACCAAAGTAACAAAGGCTACCATCAGTAACACACTACGCCACCAGGGACTCAAATCCTGCAGTGCCAGACGTGTCCCCCTGCTTAAGCCAGTACATGTCCAGGCCTGTCTGAAGTTTGCTAGAGAGCACTTGGATGATCCAGAAGAGGATTGGGAGAATTTCATATGGTCAGATGAAACCAAAATAGAACTTTATTGTAAAAACTCAACTTGTCATGTTTGGAGGAGAAAGAACACCATACCTACTGTGAAGCATGGGGGTGAAAACATCATACTTTGGGGCTGTTTTTCTGCAAAGGGACCAGGACGACTGATCCGTGTAAAGGAAAGCATGAATGGGGCCATGTATCGTGAGATTTTGAGTGAAAACCTCCTTCCATCAGCAAGGGCACTGAAGATGAAACGTGGCTGGGTCTTTCAGCATGACAACGATCCCAAACAAACTGCCCGGGCAACGAAGGAGTGGCTTCGTAAGAAGTATTTCAAGGTCCTGGAGTGGCCTAACCAGTCTCCAGATCTCAACCCCATAGAAAATCTTTGGAGGGAATTGAAAGTCCGTGTTGCCCAGCGACAGCCCCAAAACATCACTGCTCTAGAGGAGATCTGCATGGAGGAATGGGCCAAAATACCAGCAACAGTGTGTGAAAACCTTGTGAAGACTTACAGAAAACGTTTGACCTCTGTCATTGCCAACAAAGGGTATATAACAAAGTATTGAGATGAACTTTTGTTATTGACCAAATACTTATTTTACCGAGGGATTTACCAATTAATTCATTAAAAATCCTTCAATATGATTTTCTGGATTTTTTTTTTCCTTATTTTGTCTCTCATAGTTGAGGTATACCTATGATGAAAATTGGAGACCTCTCTCATCTTTTAAGTGGGAAAACTTGCACAATTGGGGGCTGACTAAATACTTTTTTGCCCCACTGTATTAGCATATTTGTCACACTTCAAATGTTTCAAGTCAAACAAATTTTAATATTAGACAATGATAACTTGAGTAAATACAAAATACAGTTTTAAACATGATTTAATTTTTTAAAGGGAAAAAAGCTACCCAGACCTACCTGGCCCTATGTGAAAAGTAATTGCCCCCTAAACCTAATAACTGGTTGTGCCACTCTTGGCAGCAACAACTGCAATCAAGCATTTACGATAACTGGCAATAAATCTTTTACATTGTTGTTGAGGAATTATGGCCCACTCTTTGCAGAATTGTTTCAATTCAGCCACATTGGAGGGCTTGAGGTTATGAACTGATGGCCGGACATGATTCTTCAGGGTTATGGCAAGTTGTCCAGGTCCTGAAGCAGCAAAGCAGCCCAAGACTAGGGGTGTGCCATATCGTATCGTTCGTGATAATACCGGTATAAATTTTGATACCAGTGTAAAAACAAATATCGCATTATCTGGGGCCTGCTGCATGATGATGTCACACCATTACACTGCAGATAGAAGTTGTGCATTACCACAGAAAAGGCAAAACAAACAGCGCATGAAGCTACTGCTCTGTGGTCAGGGTGTCTGCGTCTAGTTGTGTTGAAATAGTTTAGTTTTAAGGCCATTTCTGACTGCTGCCATGTAAAAAAAAAAAAAAAAAAAAAAAAAAAAAAGTGCAGCGATGCAGATAATCTGCCCACATTTTTTCCCACCCATACAACACATCAATGGTGTTGATGTCCAAAGTGTCCGGTGTTTCATTTTCATTCCATTTGCTTCAGCTTGATTTTATTCAACCCCCCCCCCCCCCAAAAAAAAAAAAATCCCTTCAGTGTTACGAGATCCAAAAAGTCCCAGGAGATGTCTGTGCAACAGAGACTACTGATGTTGGTATACTTATTCAGCATATAACCCCTACTACATAAGTGCACTTATGTGGTTTATATTATTTTCTTGCAATATTTGATACACAACAAAAAAATATTTGAACCTCAATCTGAGTTGGTGTTTATAAACTGGAGAAACTGGAGAGTTTTTGTTTGGTTTTTACCTAATATGATGAAGGTAAATAACGCTGGCCTGTGAAACTGTTCTTTACAAATTTTAAAAAAAGAAAAAATTGTGCCATCATGAACAACACTGTCACCATGAAAATTTGAAAAAATATTGTGATATCATTTTTAGGCCATATTGCCCACCTGTACCCAAGATCATCACAATACCACCATCATGCTTGTTTGTTGGTATGTTCACTTTCTGAAATGCTGTGTTAGTTTTAACCAAGATCTAACAGGATGCATGCCTTCCAAAAAATTCAACTTTTGTCTTGTCAGTCCACAGAGCATTTTCCAAGAGTCTTGGGATCATCAAGATGCATTTTGGCAAATATGAGATGAACCTTTGTGTTCTTATTGGTCAGCAGTGGTTTCTGCCTTGGAAGTCTCCCACGGATGCCATTTTTGTCCAGTCTCTTTCTTAATGTGAAATCATGGACCAGTGTCCAAAATGATGCAAGCTGAGACCTGCGGTTCTTCAGATGTTCTGGGTTTTTGTTTCTCATCTGTTCTTCAATTTATTTAGACTGTGCTTTTTGAGATCTTTCAGCTTACTTCACTTTGTCGGGTTCTATTTAAGTGATTTCTTAATTCAACAGGTCTGGTAGTAATCACACCTAGGTGTGGCTAGTGAAATTGAACACAACTTTCCAAAAGAATATGGTTAGTCACAGTTAATTTCTGATGTAAGAAGGGGGGGATTTACTTCTTCCACATGGGGCTAGGTAGGTTTGGATAGCCTTTCCCCCCCATAATAAATCATTTAAAAACTGCATTTTGTATTTACTCAAGTTATCTTTGTCTAATATTAAAATCTGATGATCTGAAAGTGTGACATTTAAGTGTGACAAATGCAAAAATATAAGAAATCAGTAAAAGGGCAAATACTTTTTGGTAGTGGCTATGGATGTGCAAGACGTTGCCCTATACGAAATGTCTATTGCTATGTTAAGAGTTAACAATTCGACAAAGCATTTTCAGATCAACTCCATGCCACCTGTGGCTTAGGTAGATAGTATGGTGGGTCTGTAATCAGAAGGTTGCAGGTTCGTGTCCTGCTATCAGCCCCTTGTTCAAACTATTTTACTTGATATGAGATGAAATTTGGAATTAAAATTAAAGAGGTTAGCCTTAGGTTTTGGAAGTGGGTAAGGTTCCATCCATCCATTTTATACTGCTTTTCCGGAGGTCCGGGTCATGGAGGCAGTAGCTCAAGCAAAGAAGCCCAAACTTCTCTCTCCCCAGCCACTTGCTCCAGCTCTTCAGAGAGGATACCAAGACGTTCCCAGGCCAGCTGGGAGACATAGTCTCTCCACCGTGTCCTGCTAACAGCCCCTTGTTCAAACTATTTTACGTGATACAAGATTAAACTTGGAATTAAAATTAAGGAGGTTAGCGTTAGGATTTGGGAGTGGGTAAAGTTAAAAAGGTAGTAAATAGATATTAAAATTTTGAAACAAATAAATGTCTCAGATTCCTGTACCTGTAGCCTGCTGCTTTTAAGATACGCATTAATAGAACGCACTGGCCAATCAGAGTCGAGCCATATCTGTAGAAAACATTCTATGGCTACGTCTTACGGTATCCATAGCCACTGCCAATACTTTCCCCCCCTTATCCTGTCAAGCAGCTAGGTGAGCAGAACAGAAACCTGCTTCCCTTATTGTGCCAAACAGATGTTACTTTGCCAAAAGGTGCTTTATAAAGTATATATATATATATGTTCTGTATATTGTTTACAACGTCTCTTGTAATAACTTAATACTTTATTTACATTGCTTTACCCATGAAGGCCCCGACGTGGGGGGGGGGGGCACTGCCAATACTTTTTCACAGCACTGTATATTGGAAATATGTGAAAACCTCAAAAACTACATTAAAGCTTTTCCAGGTTCCTCCAGAACTGTGTACCATAGACTAGACAGGACTATCTGATGTTTTAAAAAAAAAATGATTTGGGGAGCATTATTGATTAGGACGCCTCCTCCTCTTTCAAGCCATGCTCATGCATGTCTGGCTTTCTAAGCAGACTCCATGTGAGAAATCACCTGCACGTTATGACAATAATGGTTTGGGTTTGCTCAAATAATTCGAGAAAAGCAATATTAGAACGTGTTAAAGGGTAATGCTGACTGCACCATACCATCTCTCAGTGAGGCAAGTGCGGGACTGTTTGCATCAGACCAAAGGCAATAAATAAACCTCAAAAGGGCCCTTGCGTGCAACAGCAGCAAAAAGAAACCACAACACTGCAGTAAAACCGCAAATATCTATTACCAGGAGCACACCCATCTGGTCCTATGCGAACATGCATGACCATGTCCTGATTGCCACCAAATATCAAAAGAATAAATGTCACTGATGTTTGTGTGTACGTGTTCGTACAGAGGTAAGGCCCTTACCTTGTCCATCAGACGCTGACAGGGCAGGTGAATTAAGCTTCGGCCGTTTAGCGCTGGAAGGTCCAACATCCACCAGGTTATCAGCCATAGTTTACCTCGTATGGCCGTTACAGTTGGTAATTATGGTCAGGTTATGGCAGGGGAGCGGTTAAATGACCCAATTTTCCCGGTTAGCACATTAGCAAGCTTGCAGCCCGCTAATGTTAGCTAACTGGCTAATAGCTAGCTAATTGCTTGCTACTAGCTAAGTTAACTGTTAGCAATGAGCTGCTCCTCGCCGTGAGTCTTTCAAAAGAGATGCAACAGCGCCCCGCTCCGCCACTGCCATTCACCCCATGATAATCCAACACCCAACACCCACATTATTATCTTTAAACAGCCTCAAATGAAATATTCTCCATGTAAAAAATGAGCCTCAGAAGGTCAATCCAGTTAAATCAGGTTGAGTGCTGCATTCCAGGTGAAAAGCCGATTTTTTTTAAATGCCCAAACTACACATTTTGCATGACGTCTAATTTCTTCGTGCAAAAATCGCGCAAAGCTCCACAAAAATGCACAATTGCACGAAAATGTCGTTTTCTTGCAAATCGCTTCGAAAGTCACGACCTGGTCTCCGCTCGCCTCCGGTAAACAATGCTGCTCCCGAACGGCGACAAGGCTGAATCGCCGCACTCTGAAGGGGAAATCAGATATACGGAGCTTTTCTGCCCGACGACCACCGATCCAATTCCCGTTTTTTCGAACAAAATGCCTCCGAGGCGACGTTACGGCTTGATTTTCGGCAGAAGGCCGCTGTCATATCACGGCAAGGATGCTCGATTTCTACGTTAAACCCAGTGTTGGACCGAAATCCTAATTCCGAGCCACAACAAGATGGCGGCTGTTGATTCCTTCGGTACAAAAAAAGTTTTTTTTTTTCTTTTCCAGATCGGCTGTGGAGGGGGAGGGGCCGTGCTATCACGCCCTACGTGAAAACACCACCGTTGCCGGCCGCAGGGGGCGCCACAACACTACAGCAGACGCGTAAAGGCAATTTACGTGCAAGTTAATTCATTATATTTTAAACTGTTAATGGCTACACACAATGACCCCGGTTACATGGTCAAAATAAACAGATTACTGGCAATAAACTGATAATACCAAAAATCAGTTTTGTCGCGTTTACATGCACTGAATAAATGGATTACTGGAGGGTAAACCACTTGAGTTACTGACCCCAGTTCCATGGCCACCTTAATCAGATAACTGCAGAAATCCAATCATAACCGGTTTATTCATGCGCATGTAAACATGGTCATTGATCTGAGGAAACGGTAACAATGATTTCAGAGGTATGTGTATCTTCCAGAAACCTAAGACAAAATAACTTCATCAGTTTTTCTGTCAATTTAATTTATGAAATTATACTGATCATTTGAAATTATGCATCACATTTAATACGTTTAAAAATGACATATGAATGAAGAAATGTAAAAACATTAAATTTATCAGCGCTGAAAATGATCAATTTAAATATTAGTTATAATGTTCCTGTGTAGTTACTCGTTTATCTGTTGATTTGTGGTGTAGTGTTTTGCTTTCATTTTTAAACAGAAAAAAATTATAATCTTTGTGTTTTGGTTTAAACTACTTAAAAAAATTAGACTCTGGCTTTACTACAGTTACATCACACTTGACAGTTTAAATTCTTTAATACTTTAAGAGACATTTTATTCAGACTGTACTCTGAAGCTAAGGTTCAGCTGGAGGAATTTGAGAAATGAAGGTAAATTGCCAGTGACAACATTCTAAAGCCCCATTTCACAGTATTTATAATAAAACAACGTTCGGCCTCAGGTCATCCAGGTGTTGAGCATATCAGCTCAGCACAGCCATAACATCGGTACACAAACTGGGTAGTTTTCTTTTGCTTTCATTATATTTCTGGACAGTTGGATTTTCTGCAATTCTGGCATTTCTACAAGCATTCAGCAGATTTGTACAATATGTTAAAGCTCTATGCAGATATTTTCTGGTTGTGTACATATTCAGTTTTCTGTTTTAATATTCTTTTGTTTTTTGTGAAAAATATCAATAGTTCCTTCATTCAGCAGTCATCATTTGCTTTAGTTCACTGCATTGTTACTAATTTCTCACTTGTGTAGAAACTTGAGTGATCAAACAAACTGGGTAATTAATGAATACAAGGGCTGAAGAAAACAGCAGTTAATCTGAGCAATAAAACATTTTCTGAATATTTTCAAGTGGCTCCATTTTAAAACACTAAATAAGAAGCTTCCACATGCACATGGCTGATGTTACACCACCTGGGCCAAAAATTATTTTGAGATATTTGCTAGTAATTAACAGCAAATATTTGCAGACTGTTTGTAGATGTCCATGTGCATGATCAAATTATCACTGTGTGTTGATACAAGTATATTGTTCATAATAAAGTACCCCCCCCCCCAATACGTCACAGTAAACTCACCAGTTTTCTGCTTGGGGATTTATTTCTCTCATACTTGGAAAAAAAAAAAGGAATAAAATCATGTAACTCACACATAAGCAAAGAGACACAAAATCAGTCGGATAATGCGTCTCCTTTTCATTGTTCTGGCACATGCACAGGTATAAAAAAAAATCATATGTGACAAAAATAACTGTACAAAAACTGAGTGCTTTGTGCAAAATGTGTACAGATTAGGATCACGTGTTGATAAATGATACATGGGTAATGTGCACAAAACATACATAATACATCTCATTCGGGAACATAGGACAGATACATTTTGAATCAAACAACACTAAGTTTTGTCCCAGTGTAATTAAAAAAAAAAAAAGGATTGCGTTTACAAGCAGATCATTATGAAAAGATGTGGAGCAGTAACCAACACTGCTCCATGGTGCCGATTCAACAAGTGCTCACACTCCATCCCTTAATCTATCACTTATCTTTATTTTACAAGACAGAATAATACTTAAACTGGGGATTTAAAAAAAAAAAATCCTTATTTTCATCTGATTCATATTTTCATACAGAAATTACCCATCAGAGAATGACAAAATCCTGGTCATGGGTGAGCAAAGCGTAGGGATTTAAATGTCTTGCAGTGGGAAAAGGCCTAATGTAATCATACATGTAAAAAAAAAAAAAAAAAAAAAGGATTCTGAACCCACCCCATTTCCTGTCCGTCTTCACCATCGCTATCCAATAAAGGGAAATAGCCAGAAAGAAAATCCCACATTGTTTAGAAAAGAAAACGGCTCAGATGGAAAAAAAGTCAACTGTTTTAAAATAGATATTTTATGTGATTACTGCAGAAATGATAGCCAGAAATTTTATTCCAGTAAAAGTAGCCTTGCCTAATGATATCAATTACTCAAGTATACGTAGGTGTAGTCAGTTAATTGAATAGTAACAATTTTACTCTTGCCAGTTTCTCCTCAAATAGACTCTTCTCAAAAAATACCTTTGTCAAATTTATTACCTTTTTCACGTAAATTTACTACTTTTTTCTTATAAATTCAAGATTCTCCTACCATATTGAGATTTTTCTTTAACATTGACACGTTTGTAATAAATTTAATACATTTCTTCCGACAAATTTGCTACTTTACTGATCAATTTTGTGCTTTTTTTAAATTCACAAATTTGAGACATTTTTTCCCTCAAATTTACAACTTCATAAATTTGCCACCTTCTTTTCTACATTTTTGACTTTACTCTTGCCATTTGGGAAGCTTGTGTCTTACATGTGTTCATCTGAGGAAATGAAAATATTAACTAGTCCTGTGCCCACTCTAATGGCCAAATATATCCAAAATATAGTAGTGAACAGAAAATCAATTTCATGTGGCAGAAAAGAAAAAAAAAAAGATTTCAAATCTGATTGAAGGAAAAGCTCGATTCACATTCAGTTCAAATCCGTGAACTCCAACTAAAACAGTTTTTCCAAATGTACCTTAGTGAAATGTACTCAAGTAAGAGTAAAATACATCCTGCAATAAGATTACTCAGCAAAAGCAGAACTTTGTGAAAAGTTACTTGAGTAAATGTAACTCGTTACTGCCCACATACATAGTCCTGAAAATGACCATCATTTAGCAGGGCAGGAAAATATTGGTGTGGTTGGATTTGATTTTTTTTTTTTTTTGTAATTTATTGCACAATGGTTCCTTAAGGTTTGGCAAATATTGGTAAATAAAAAAAATATAAAATGACTCAAGCCAACAAAGATCATCTCACGTGACCATTTCTTTGTTCCAAGCTACAGTGACAGCTTCTGTGATTTTAAAGCATCTTTGGATCTTCTGGGTATTAATACTTAAAAAAAAAATTAAATAATCAGCTCATCTGTGATCAAACATATTCCAATTTCAGAAGGCACTGGTGGTGTATGATTCAAGTGTGCAATGAAAGAGGTAAATAAAAAGCTTTTACATATTTTTCTGTCAAACGGTGCTGGTATGTTTTTAGATCAATATATAGATTTCAAATGTAAGGGCTCTGATGAGTGAAACCACACCAAAATAAGAGCTAAACAGGGGTCTAGTTGAACTAGTAACATTGTTTTTTGTTTTTTTTTGCATCACTGATTTAGGGCAAAAACCTTATATCTGTCTTATATATGAGGGGGAAGGGGGGCTGAAAAGTTCATAGTGGTCAAATTTGAACAGATGTGGTTTATTTTTCCAACGCAGTCTCCTCTTCGGTCCACACTCTTCTTCCATCGGTGTTGCAGCGCTTGGATCCCTGCCACTGAAAAATAAACCACATTTGGTCAAATTTGACCACTATGAGCCTTTCAGCCTATGAACTTTTCAGCCCCCCCCCCCCCTCGTACTTGGGGGTTATAAGAAAGAAACAAGTGCTTTCAGGAGAAATGACAAGGCAGAAAAGTGAGTAGTGAACAAAGAGCAATACAGAGCCAGCAATTTGATGAAAACATTTTCCAGATGGCTGGTTAATGTCAGAATGAATGAACTGGAAAAAAATAAGGGGGAGAAAAGCAGCAAAACCTGCAGAGCAAGCAGAATTTCCTCAAACATACAATCATAATCTATCCTCATTATTACATCAGCTTGATAGAAAAAAAAAAAAAAAACTTTCTGAAAACCAAAATACTCAAATATTCATATTTTTAGGCACCACAAAACAATCATCTAAGATTAGGCTGCACTGCACCTATATATCACTCAAAGTGGCAAAAACGTATTGATACAGTAGAGCCCACCCTCCCCACCCACCCCTTCGACAAAAGTTCCAACCCCCTTTCAACAACAAACCACACAGCTAAAGGTTAAAAAAAGAATGCTGGACTGACTTTAAAAAAAAATCTAGACTGACCAATGTTTGCATTCTGAAGGCAACAAATGGAAGGTCAGAAAATGAGCGGCTGGGCAGGCAGAACCAAGTGTAGCTGATCTGTGATTTGGCACCGGACCAGCAGCATGTGGACCATACGATGATCTGCTGAGAACTACGCAGTGATTGTCCCTCACAGCTCCACTTAAGAGTTGCTGCATACTCCGGCTTCTTTTGAGTATCAAACATCACCCCGTTGCACCCTTTACCTTTTAACCGGCTAATATGCATTCTCACATTTTGTCCAATTAAGACCATCACTACCCTAAAACATGCACAAGTATAAATATCAAAAGTCTGTATGAAACTGAAACTGAAACCCACTTAAAAGTAGAACTGTCCTTATTACCAGTTTTAGGGCTCCTGATATTCTGTACATTTGTGAATGTGGACCTTTTATTCTTTTAGAATTCTTGCAATTTTTCTCATAAATGTGATTTTTTTTTCCCAATAATTGTGACTTTTCTTAGCAGTTTTTCATGCTACATGTACAACTTTTTTCTTTTAAATTCATAACTTTTTTCCGCCTCGGTTTAACTGTGTCAGCATAGTTTTTCAGAAATGTGACTTTTCCTAAAAATATGTAGCTTTTTATACATCTGCAACTTTTTTGAACTTTTCCTGTAAATTTGAGACCCCTTTTTCCTTGTAAATATACTTTCGCTAGATTGAAAATGCTAGATCTAGCATTTTTCTAATAAGTTCACATTTTTGGCATGTATATTTGAGTTTTTTTTTTCTTACATTTTCAAAATTATCAATTTAAATTTCTGACTTTTGGTCAATTTTGGGGCATCATCACCATGCTGCCACTTTCTTCTTATGAATTTCAGACTTATCTCCTAAATTTGCAAGTGTTTTCATCTGGTAAATTTGGTAAACTTGTAATTTACCTTTATTAAAATCAAGAACCTGCAGACAAAAGCAAATACCCAAATACCAAATTAGTAAACCGGACACCAATGTAACCAATCATTGTTAGGATAATTCAATATTTGAGTACAACCCTATTTAAAACATATTAAAGCATAGTTTTGGTTTGCATATGATTTTTTATGAATCTTTTTATTATTTTGGTGCGTGTGTGGGTTGGGGGTGAGAGGCCTGATCTTGAACACAAGATAGGGGAACTCCATGGAAAAAAAAAGGTTAGGAACCACTGCCATAATGAAAGCAAGGACAGCTGGAACTTTAGTAGGGCAAAAAGTTTAAAATGGATGGGTGTATAGTTGTAAATGTATGTGTGTGTGTGTGTGTGTGTGGGTGGGTGGGTGGGGGGGGGGGTAAATTCATCACAAAAAGTGGCAGATTTATTGGGGAAAAGTACCAAGTTTATTAGAAAGTTGAAAATTTATGATTTTTTTAAATACATTTTTATTGTTACAAATTTATAATTAAAACCTCACAAATTGGTGAAAATTGGTAAATCAAAAATATATACATACAGTATGTGCATCTTTTATTCTTGTAAATTTATGACTTTTTGGTGGGGGTGTAGGCTGAGTAAAACTAACAAGACTGTCACCAAGTTCAAGCCTTTTGTTATCACAGACCTTGAATGCATGAGTCAGAAAAGTTGGCCACATCCACTCTGACCTGTGGCGTCGCTGGTATAGCTTAACTTCACAGCCTTCCATTGAAAAGGACTTCCAGCCAGTCACCCTGGACAGCAGTGCTGCTGCAACACTGTTAGCTTTTGGGAGCGATGAAATTTAGGATTGTTCCCAAATTTTTGATTATCCACATCTCTAAGTTATATTGATATTCAACTTGTAAGTTTGGTATCTTCCCTCCGTGGATCACCACCTTATCATGGCGGAGGGGTTTGCGTGCTCTACTGATCCCAGTAGCTATGTTGCCAAGGACCCCAAATAAGTGGTGGAAGATGGATGGAAGTTTGGCTTTTTTTTTTCTTGTTGATTTTCTTGAAGGTGACACTCCACCAAAAATCAATTTTTTTCTTGTTAAACATGTCTAACATGTTTTTTTTTATGACTTGCGTGACATATCAAGAGTTAAATCACTCTTATGTGTCATATCTTTTTTTTTTTTTTTTTTTGCTATGAAAGCTCAGTTAAGCTCCTCCCCTTGGAAAAAGGCAAGTTTAGATGGAGCAGTTTTTGGTGATGTCACCAACAGGTGAATTAATCAAGACCAAGTACTGGCTGTTCAAATTTGCCAGCTTGCAGACTTGTGTGTCCTGGTGGGCGGGATGTGTGTGGGTCTAATTAGGTCCTGGCATTTGAAGGAGGAGGAAAAGGCCAAAAATTTTCACATGCAACTGTAAGACAAAAGGTTTTTTTGTGGAAAAAAGGGCATAAGAAACCATTTTAGACAATGTAAATTTGTTTTTAAGGTGATTTATATCCACTGGAGTGTCTTTAACAAAGGTAAATCAAAGCTGTTAAAATTGGAGGAAAAACCTCAAATGTACATGAAAAAAATGAAGCGAATTGATGTTACTGAACCAGAATGTGACTGGAATACACAAAAAAACCCAGGAAATTAAAAGAAAACTTTGAAAATTCATTAGAAAAACACACCTTAAATTTACAAGTAAAGCTGGAAATTTATTTATATTCATATTTACAAGAAAAAAGATACATTTATAAGAGAAGCCACTTATTTGAGAAAAAAAGGTGCAAATTTACCAAGAAAAGGGAGAGAGACACAAATTTGCGAGAAAAGAGTTCTACATTTAATCACTGACCCCGGTTATATGGTCACAATAATTGGATAACTGGGAATAAACAGATAATGGTAATAAATGAATTTTGCATGTTTACATGCACTGAATAAACAGATTATTGGGCAGCAAACTGAGTTGATGGGATTCTTCATAACCCTGTAATGGCCTTTATCAGATTATTCTGTATGCATGACTACTTGAAAAATCAGGTAACTCCAGAAAGCCAATTATAATCAGTTCGTTAGTGTGCATGTAAACATGGCCAATGTCTAATAAGACACTGATACTGGAGTAGTGGCTTACTGATGTCCCACAGCCGGGAAGTTGTGGGTTCAAGCCCCAGCCGGGTCATACCAATGACAATATAAAAATGGTACTTCCTGCCTTCTAGCTTGGTGCTCAGCATAACAGAATGGGTGGGGGGAGTTGGTCATGGCAGTGGCCCCTCTGACTCTAGATGTGACTGACATTGTAGATAATAGAAGTGTAATTTTGTCCTACTGTACATGCTTGGCTGCATGGACTGAATGACAAAGATGGCTTTCGTTCTTAAATTCCACTGTGGGAGAAAGACAATGCAGAACATTCACATAGTTTAACTGGATAACTCTCAAACATTCAGAGCTTCAAAACTGGTTTCTGAGACAGTCCTAATGCAAATTAAACTAACCTGATTTACTGTAATACAATAGTGGATGAGTTTGGCAAGGCATTTTGGCAAATGCAGTCCCTATATGGACCGTTAACTGGCTGAGCAAATATGATGAGTCAAAAGCATACTGAAAGGAAAGCCTTGATATTCTCTAGTGTCTGTAAGATTTATGAGACAAGAGCAAGGCAGACTTTAAAAAAGAAAGCTTTCAAATTGCCCCTGCAAGAAACAGGACAAGCTAGTTGTTCTGGTCTAAAAAACTGAGCTGAAATGTGGGACACCACAGTAGAAATAGAGGTTGCGTTGGTGATTGGCTGAGATACAAATTCCCTACTTGTCCCCCCCCCCCCCCTCAACGTTTTTAGGTGAATTTCTCAGGTCTGCAAGAGGTGATTGTTAAATACTGAAAAGATTGATATTGATATCCCTTAAGCATATTTAAAGTGCGTTCCTGGATTTGTAATTCTCTCCACTCTTTAAAAAACGGATTTCCTCCAGATCAGTATTCCCTTATCTGATTAGATTTTTGTGCTTTTGATCCTCTGAGCTCATGGCATTTGTTAAAAGCCATTTAACTACTGAACACAAGTGGTTGAAAAAAAAGTTGTGCAAGACCTGTGCTTAAAATGTGCATTTAGCTGCGACACAAACTAAAAATTAGGCATGTAGCATGAATGAATACTGTATTAAGCCCTCAGGTTAAAGCAGAATATATAAATTAACACTGCTTCATGTGATTCCCTCATTCTTTCCTTAGTTTCCTGCTCAGTCCACCATGCTGCATTGGCACTTGTATAAAATCAAAAATAGTTTTTCTTTTTTCCCTTATGTAAGGTTGCAACTTTGATCAAGTTAAAACAAGTGATACGGCACAAGAATAATGATTTGTGTATAGAAATACTTGCATTCAAAATAAGAGCGTGGAGTAAGAAACCACAGCATGTTCTGTAGTCCGAGATTGTAGAACCTTGCCCGGCATTTATGTTTGTTCTCTTCTAGTCCTGAAGGCACTTAAAAATAATTATTATGGAAAAAAAAAAAAACACATGATAACAACACTAACTTCTTTTCCCTCGTTCAGCTTTTTCTCTGTCATAAACCGCTGTGCTCAACACAGAACTAACCCACCCCAACACTCCCACCAAAGATGTCAGCAGCCATTTGTAGCCACTGCAGCCACTGTTTCTGTTGAAGTGGCCCAGTCCCTTTTTGATGCCAAAGACACTTTTTTTTTGTTTTTTTAAAAAAAAGAAGGGGCATCCTCCTCACAACTGCAATCAGTCTGGGAGAGGAGTTAGAACAGAAGTGGGGGGCAGGAGGAGAGATCAAAGACGAGCGTAAAGCTCCTCATTGAGTTTCGTTAGCTCATTGGCCGTGTCCTCTTCACCCTCCTCCTCTTGAAGTGCCAGAGGAGCCGACTGCACCTGGGAGGGCACCTGTGCAGCACTGGATCCTGTGCCTAGTTCAGAATGGGGAAGGGTGGGAATGTCTGTGGCAGCAGACCGCCCAGGGAGGTGCGAAGCGTCCCTATAGCCTTCCTCCCTCACTTCTGTGGACTCAGCTGAGGCAGACTCGGGCCTTGCTCCCGGAGGCCGTAAAGCACACTGGCTTTGGGTAGAGAGCGGGCAAAGAGAGGAGGAAGGAGGAGTGGAAGAAGGAAGAGGAGGAAGACCCACTGCCTGGGCAACAGATCCGCTTGCATTATTGGCCACAGATGAAGGTCCAACTCCAAAATTTAACTCCTCTCTATCCAGGTGTATACTTTCCCCACTTTTTGGGTAGAGAAAGGTCCTCATTTGACCTTTGCCCTTAACATTCACTGTACCTCTATAGTCAAACTCTAGGCCCATGGCACTGAGCACAGCATGGCTTTCCTCGCTCACCTGCACCCGACACTCCACGCCAGTGGAGTCCATGCGGCTGGCAATGTTGACCGTGTCCCCCCAGATGTCATAAAGCAGCTTAGTGGTGCCAATCACCCCTGCTGTCAGGGGCCCGTGGTTAAATCCAATACGCAGCTTGAAACCAAAGCCTAGCATGTTCTTGTTGAAATCATCCAGGACGCCCATCATCTCAAGGGCAAAGTCAAAAAGTGCCCGCAGGTGAGCGTGCGGAGAGCTGTCGTTATTGTCAGCCATCTGCCGGACATTCAGCCCCGACGCCGCCATGTAGGTGGCACCAATTGTCTTTATTTTTTCCACGCTTTCAAATTCAGCCTTGCGAAGGAGTTCATCAAAGTCCCCAATTAGCTCGTTCAGGACGCGGTAGCACTCTTTCCCCCCCTCGTAGCTCTCTTCATAGAACTCACTGAAGTTCACGATACTGGCAAAGATCACACCCACACTGTCATGGTTCTTGGAGTAGGTCTGAGTCACCTGTGAAATTAAGGACACAAAAGGCCCAGGTTATAATGAGCTCCTTTACAGAGTGAAATGTATTCAGATATGATGAGCACCTACAGTTGAAACCAGAAGTTTACATACACTGTATAAAAAGACAACCTTTCCCCCCTTACTGTCTTGACATTAAATCAGACTAAACTTTTCCTGTTTTAAGTCAGTTAGGAATACCAAAATTTGTATTTGCTAAATAATTTTTTTAGAGAATTTTTTATTACTTTCTTCAAAGTCAAACGTTTGCTTAAATTTCCTTAGTATTTGGTAGTGTTGCCTTTAAACTGTATGACTTGGGTCAAATGTTTTAGGTATCCTTCCACAAGCTTCTCACAATATTTTGCTGGAATTTTGGCCCATTTCTCCTGACAGAACTGGTGTAACTGAGTCAGGTTTGTAGCCACGTCGCTCGCACACATCTTTTCAGCTCTGCAGACACATTTTCTGGGGGATTGAGATCAGGGCTTTGTGAGGGCCACTCCAAAACATTGGCTTTGTTGTCCTTAAGCCACCTTGAAACTAATTTGGCAGTATGCTTAAGGTCATTGTCCACTGGGAAGATCCTTTGTACCCAAGCTTTAACTTCCTGGCTGATGTCTTGAGATGTTACTTCAATATTTCCACATAATGTTCTTTCCTCATGATGCTATCTATCTACTTTGTGAAGTGCGCCAGTCTCTCCTGCAGCAGAACACCCCCACAGCATGATGTTGCCACTCCCATACTTCACATTTAGGATGGTGTTCTCAGGCTTGCAAGCTCCTCCTTTTTTCCTCCAAATGTAATTATGGTCATTATGGCCAAACAGTTCAATTTTAATTTCATTAGACCACAGGTCATGTCTCCAAAATTTAAGTTCTTTGTTCCTCAGTGCATTTGCAAACTGTAATCTGTTTTTTTTTTTTATTGCTGCTTTTGGAGTAATGGGTTCTTCTTCGCTGACTGGCCTTTAAGCCCACGTCAGTACAAGGCTTGCATCACTTTGGATAAAGACACTCTTACCAACTTCAGCCAGCATCTTCACAAGGTCTTCTGGTTTTGTTCTGGGGTTGATGCGCACATTTCACACAAAACACGTTCATCTCTGGGACACAGAACCTGGCTCCTTCCTGTGCGGTATGATGGCTGGACATTCCCATGGTGTTTATACTTGTGCATAATTGTTTGAACAGGCTGCGTGTCCACCAAACGCATTTTTTGTCGCCCAACCACCCTGAGCATTTTTTTTTTCCTCAGCATTTGTGCGCAGCGCTCTGGGGAAAAAAGTCTGTGCCTCGCATCCCAGCAACAGCTTGTCACTCTCAGCTCAGCACTTCCGCTTTTCCTATTGTCAGACTTTCTACTGATTTTTTAATAGCAGTCTCTAAATAACAATGGACAGCAAATGTTCCAGCACGGAAAGCAGGAGTCTGAGTACAGACTAGTACCGGTGTCCTATGGCCCACCAATGCAGCAGTTCTGATTGGCTGCTTGGTCTGACATTGATGAGCTCAGCTGCAGTCTCTGAAAAGTTGAACTTTTTTCAGCTCTGAGCGCCCTTATGGAGGCCCCCAGTTCTCTTCCTGATATTAGTGTAAGTAAACTTCTGACGTTGAAGAAAGTAATAAAAAAATTCTCAAAAAAAAAAAAATTAGAAATCATAAAAATTATTTATCAAATGGACATAATGTTGGTAATCCTAACTGACCTAAAACAAGAAAAGTTTAATTTGATTTTACGTCGGTGAGATAAAAAGGTTCTGTGTTTTTATAGTGTATGTAAACTTCTAGTTTTAACTGTAAATGTGCATAAACAGTACAAAAGGATGAAAAAGTATTCAGATAAGAAGGTTTGCAACTTTATTTTAAACTGACACTCTGCCAAAAATTAAGTTTTTTTCCCCCCTCTTGTTAACATGCCTGTAACATGTTTTTTATGACTTACAAGATAAAGCAAGAGTGAAATCACTCAAATGTCTTATGTCTCTGTTTTGTTTTGTTTTTGCTTTAAAGTTTAATTTAAGCTCCACCCCCTAAAAGAAGGTGAGTTTAGACAAAGCGTTTTTGGTGAGGTAACTACGCACGGTGCTGGCAGGTCCGCAGTTTTGAGCCAATCAGGACTCTCTGGCCTAATTGAAGTTATCCTCCAGGATAGTTAGCATTTTCTTAAGCAGCTGCTTTGAAAACTTGACCCAAATTAAGATGGGTTTCACCATTAAACTGCTTTTAAGGACGATGCGGTTTCAGTCATTATCCTGGGCCACTGTGCATACAACTGGGCATGTCCTTCAACCGGTTAAGTCTTTTTTTCCACAGGATTTATGCTGTTTAATGTAGTGCTAGCCACTATTAACCTTGTGGTATTTCGATTGGGTCGAGTCACCGATTCTGGTGTTATTTTTGTCTGGGGTTTTTTTTTTTTTTTGGGGGGGGGATTTTGACATGAAACTGTAAGACAACGAAAGGTTATGTTTGTAGAAAGAAGGGCATAAGATACCATTTTAGACAATGTAGATTTGTTTTTATAGGTGATTCATAACCACTGGAGTGTGTCTTTAAAATCAAAACTGGCAACAAAGTACAACAATTTCTTCCCTTTTTAACCAAACCTAGAGGGCTGTGTGAATGAAAGAAGAAAAACTGGATATTTTTGTTTGACGACAAAAACCTTGAGTTGGTCAGCGACATGGATGGGGATGATGTTTCCCAGTAACCACTCAGCCTGGTCTCTCATTGTCTGGATCTTGGAGCGGTGCTTATCGGCCTCCACGTTGCCATGGTAATGGAGACGGTAGCTGACCTCAAACTCGCGGTTGAGGAACCAGACCAGAAGAAGCAGCAGGAAGAAAGCCAGGATGGCCTCTGGGACCAGCAGGTCAAAAAGCCTCTGGGGAGGGTCAGATCCTAATCTCACACCATCATTGGCTGATGTGGAGATATTGAGTCTGAAGGAGGAAATTATGAGACAGAAATCAGAGAAATGTCAGAGAAAAATTGTAAAATTAGATGCAAGAGGCCAAAGAAGTGGACGGGAAAATCCACAATATCCTTTTAATTAGGTACTGTATGTACTATGTGCTCAGGCTACTTGGCAACCATTATGACAAAAAATGTCTGTTCTAGCGGTCATGATGTTTGAGGGAAGAGTCAGTTCCTATTGAGCAGAAGCATTTATATTCAGTTTAGAACAAGGAGTGATACTCCAGAACAACATGTTAATCCTGCCTCTGCTTTTCTTGGTAAGATGCCTGAAATTTAAAAAGATACACTATGTAGAGAAAATTAGTGGACCACCTTTAGTTCACCCCATTCTAAATCCATAGACATTAATATGGAGTAAAAAGTCTTTGTACATGATTGTGGAGTGTCTGAGAATTTTTGCTTATTCACGGTCAGATACTGATGCTGAGCCAGAGCGCCTGGCCAAAATCTCCATTATAGTTCTACCCAAAGGTGTTGGATGGGGATGAAGTCAGGGTGTCAACTTCTTCCACTCCAAGCTCATCCAGCCATGGCTTTACGGTGTTATTCACTGACACAAAGTCATGCTAGAATAGAAAGGGGCCTTCCCCAAATTGTTCCTACAAAGCTGGAAGCACAGAATTGTCCAACGTGTCTTGTTAAGCTGAAACACTAAGGTTTGGGATCAAATGAAACATCTAAATTTGAAGAATAAGTAAGAGTAGTCACCAAAAAATTACTTGAGTAAGAAAGCGGTAGCTGCAAAATTTATTTCAGTAGTGTGTGGTGACTTTACACTCATCAATTTCAGATTTTCTTGCATACATTTTTCATGCAAATTTCCAAGGTTTTTAACTCAAGTTTGGAACTTTTTTCCTGTACATTTAGGGCAGTTTTCTCATAAATTTGAGATAGTTTTCTTATAAATTTCTAACTTTTTGTGTTGTATTTCATTTTTTCCACATAAAACTAACTTTTTTCTTGTCAATATGCAACTTTATCCACGCAAATGTGTTTTTTTCTTAAATATAGTCTGAGGAAAATGTAATGTACACTATCCACACGTATCCTTGAATATACCGATTTACATTAAATAAAATAAGTTCACAAAAACTATAGCTGCAGCAATTTCTGGTAAGAACAAAGTTATTAAGTTGGGTTTATGCTCCACCTCCGCGCGTCTGCTCGAACACGAGGCTTGTGTGACGTAAATTATGATATCGTCTCCACTCCGCTAGGCCCCTTCACAGCTGAGCGCGCGCAGCCCAAATTTTGAGACCGCGTTGCTTGGGTGCACTTTCTACGCATGCACAAGATCGAATCTCCCTTATCCAGGAAGTGGCACTATGTGACGAGACTACAAAAAGAAAAAGATGATTAGAGGTGAAAGTAGTAAACACAGGAGTTTCTTTTCTCTCCTTTGTGCAGTCGTTGTTGCTAAATGTTGAGTGGCTCGTTTTTCTACCCTTTGAACAAACTGGCACATTTGGGCTACCTATAGGGTTGGGGTGAAACTACAAATGATGATGATGTGTTAAGCGCTTGACTGAGTAGATGCAAAAAAATGAAGTAGAGCAGAGGTGGAGCATAAACAAGGTCTTACAGTACAATCAAGCACATACACAAAATCTCCTACCAGATTTCAAATCAGTAAAATGAAAAGCATTTCAAAGAGTATAATCAAAATGTACCCAAATAAAAGGTTTTTTTTGGGTTTTTTTCATAAATGCACTCGAGTAAAAATATTCAGTGAAGTACAATTTTGTGACAAAGTTACTTGTCGGAAGAAATTCAGAGCTGCATTGCCTGTATATGGATAGCTAAAGAAAGAAAGAAAACAGGGCCCCTTCCCCTCACTTTTCCGTCACACTAATTGTGGCTCTAATACAAAATGAAGCCAGCATGAGCCGTTATGAGCCATTTCTACCACTGGTGACATTTTGCAGCCATTACTGCCACTACACACAGAGAGGAAGGCAGATAGGAGGATAAAGAGCAGCAGTTATGAAAAACACGAAAGAGCCGTCGCTGCTGTTGACCCTCTACACGGCACTCGTCAATCAAACTCTTCTGTTTCCACGGAGACACTCACCCATGAACTGGCAGGCTGTTATTACTGGAGCTGAAAGGAGTGAGAGGGATGTCAGCTGGGGGAAGGATATTTCACACACAAAAATAGTGACAGAACTTTAATAATTACAATGAATCTTTTGACTGCTTAATTCATACTTAAGAATTAATGCAAACATTTGATTAACACGAAAACAAAAAGATGACAGGTTTTACATGCACAAGTATCTTTTTAACATGCAACAAGCAACTCTCTAATGTGGATAGTTTATATGCAATTTCTATTTGTGTATACCAGGGGTTGTAAACCTCTAACACGGAAAGAGCAATTTTAAGTAATTTCTGGACATAAAAAATATCAACACGGAACCAGAAAATATATTTGAGTTTTAAAAATATGGGAAAGAGTAATAGGCAAGGTTTTTCCTTTTAAATATGTACCTCGTGTTTTTTTTTTAGCTTTTCCTCATACATGCAGATCTTTTTTTCCCCTTGAGTTTTTTCTCATTAAGTTTGATGCTTTTGTAGAGAATTTGACTTTTATTTGTGACTTTCCAGTTAATTTGTGAGATTTATGTGATAGATTTGAGTAATTCTCAAATTTATCTTTTTTGATTTCTTTCTTATAAACTTTGTCTTAAAATATTTACTTTTTACATAAATTTGCAATTTTATTTGCAACTTTACAGTTTCTTCAAGTAAATGTTACACTGTGTCTTTCATTTGTATTTTTCTTCATTAATTTGCATGTTTTTTCCTTAATTTATTAGTTAGCCCTAGGGAGCCACTGGCTAAGGGCAAGAGATCCAGATGTAGCACCAGAGCCAAAGATTGCAGAGCCCGGGTATATACAATATTATACAATAGTTGGTTCCCACCGAGCAGTCTGACTGGACAATAGGGATTCCAGGAGTTACTATATTCCCTAATAATTGCATTCGGATATTTCATAGAATATGCATCACTCTGGTTCAGTAGTGTTCTAATAATCTTTAAATTATAGTTAATATCAGTGGCTGTTTTATATTCTGTGAGAATTGTAATACTGTGTTGGAAACCTTCATTTCCAAAGTGAGGCACTGTTTGAAAAGTGACTCTGCGACCCAGAAGTCTGCTCTTGTATACATCTGGCTAGTCACATTTATTTACAGCAAAATAGACGAGCTAGAGTTGGATTTATTGCCTCAAATAGCCAAACATAATACTGTTGTGGTGACGGACTCATTATTTCATCTGAAAATGCCAAGAAAAAGTGAGCCAAGTGTAGAGAAACTAACAGATGTGCCAAAGCTAAATCGTTAATGTGCTAATTAGCCCCTGGCCCGAGTCATGTGACCCACAGACGCTACTCACCAGATGACTGGTATGTGCATAAACTACACTGAACAATATTTAATTTGGTTACATGTGTATGAAATTATAAAAGACCTATTATTTTCTATATTATGCTCACTAAGGTGCTTAGCAACAGTGAACTCAAAACATTCAGAACAGACTATTTTTGGGGGCAGCGCTAAATAACTGGTTAAACAAACAAAAATCCTCATTTTTGTCCTGTATTGCTGTCATTTTATAAACTGTGCATGTGGAACCATTATATAAGAAATATTACACTCGAGTCATGTGGTATCATGACTATATCCCTGTGGTGAGGTCTTTGGCCCTCTACTTCACATCGGACGAACAGCTAAATCCCCGCAGTCAAATATTCATTGATATCGCATTCTGCCTTGTGTAATATTGCTTAGTTATAGTTTTCTATTGCAGTCTTTTTTACCTGTGCAGAGGGCTGTACAGCAGTAGCAGCAACGCAACCCCTGTTGCAGTGGCCAGGACTGAGCGCATCCAAAAACTCAGCTGACAAAAGTTGCAATACTGGATGATGGCCAGGATGGTGGCACAGCACAGGAACATGGTCACCTGGAGGAAAAATAAAATTAAGACATGGAAGTACTCAAAGGTTCCGTATTTCAAAATCAAAGACCAATATATATTTTTCAATTAATACACCTTAGTTGTAAAGTCAACATTTTCTATTCTGTACGTTCACACATGCTCTGAAATTACTTCTTTGATGTAAACCAAAAAACTACCAACAGCAAGCCCCAGACAACCTGCAGACTCGCCAAACTATAGCAAAGGTTTAAAATGTGTTATGATCAAAAGATCTACTTGTTACTTTGGATGATGTTTCCTTTTATTTGGTTTGACCCCCAACTCTCTCTGGTTTTAATGGCAAAGTGCAACAAGATACAAAAACCAAAATTACCCCAGAAACATCCAACAGTGTACGAGTATGATAGAGAAAGGACTTAGAACAGGGGTGTCAAAGTTACAGCCCGTGGGCCAAAACCGGCCCACCAGAGAGTTCAAATCAGCCCGTGGGATGAATTTGCAAACTGTGAAAATTAAATAATAGAATACATGAGCAACAATTTTTCAATAAAGTAATTGCTATTCCCAATTTGTCCATTTGGGGTTGCACAAGAGTAGCAGACACAAAAGTCATCCCCAATTTAAACTGACTCCACTTGCAGTCTGTTGTCCATTCTCCACCATAACAGATCGCTAAAAATATGCAACAAGTCTTTTGTTATGGATTCCGGATCCAGCACACACTAAAATGTCACGGCATTTACCGTATTTAATAATTGTTCTTTAAAACTAACATTCACCCCCTTGTCTCACAACGCGGCAGGTGCTGGGGGACGTTCACTGAGAATATTTTTGTGGGGTTTTGCTTTGGGTTGGGGGCCAATGTCACGCAGGTGGTTTGTGGGGGTCATTTGCCGGATGTTTTTACAGTCGGAACCAGTTTTTCTTGACACAATTTTTTTTGAAGACGTTCAAAACAAGAGAAGTGGCTGGCTGACAGCCAGCCAGCTGTCAGGGTGTTGTGCCAAAAAGTGATGGGCCACCAGAAACTGATCAGCTCGCTGTGGGTGCACGCCTCGCTCTGCTAAAGCAATTTCTTTTCAGCTTCTGAGGCCGACGGCTGCTTTTGAGCAAAGGTGGATGTAATTTTTTTTTGTCCACGCAATTAGTGAAGGTATGTCTGTGAATATTTAATGTGGTGAGAGATTAGTCATAATTTTACACCCATGAGTTTTGTGTTATATAATCAGATGTGACATTTTATCCTGTAGCAACTTTTGTTTTGCCTTATATGTTAAGAAAAGTGTGCTGAAATTAACAAAATCCATATATAACGATGTAAAAGTCAATAAAGCTTTTCTTTCCCATAAATACTGTTTGTACATTATTTACCTCCTATAATTATACATTGTAAGTAGAATCCATAAAATGTACGATTCACCTGCCAAAAATTCATTAAGGTTCCCAATTTGGATTGAAACATTTTCTATGCCAAAAAATTACTTGATTTGGTTCTTCAAGGTTGAATTGTGAAGGTTATAATACAACATGTTCTGTTCAACTTGTGAATAGTCTCAAAGGGCTGTTATAGCTTATATATATGCTATTTCACCTGCCAAAAATTTATTGACAGTCTTAATGTTGATTGAAACTCCAGAAATCCAATCATAACCAGTTTATTTGTGTGCATGAAAACATGGTCAATGATTATGTTTACATGTACACTAATAAACCAGTTATGATTGGATTTCTGCAGTTGATTATTCAAGTGGCCATGTAAACAGAATAATCCAATAAAGGCCATGTATCTGGGGTCATTAACTCAAGTGGTTTACCCTCCAGTAATCCATTTATTCAGTGCATATAAACACGAGAAAATTGATTATTGGCATTTTCAGTTTATTGCCAGTAGTCAGTTTATTGTGACCATGTACAGTGGTGTGAAAAAGTGTCTGCCCCCTTCCTGATTTCTCTTTTTTTTGTGTGTCACACTTAAATGTTTCAGATCATCAAACAAATTTAAATATTAGACACAGATAACACAAGTAAACACAAAATACAGTTTTTAAATGAAGGGGCTTATTATTAAGGAGAAAAAAATTCAACCCTACATGGCTCTGTGTGAAAAAGTGATTACCCCCAAAACCTAGTAACTGGTTGGGCCACCCTTAGCAGCAACAACTGCAATCAAGTGTTTGCAATAACTGGCAATGAGTCTTTTACAGTGCTGTGGAGGAATTTTGGCCCACTCATCTTTGCAGAATTGTTGTAATTCAGCCACACTGGAGGGTTTTCGGGCATGAACCGCCTTTTTAAGGTCATGCCACAGCAGCTCAATCACATTCAGGTCAGGACTTCGACTAGGCCACTCCAAAGTCTTCATTTTGTTTTTCTTAAGCTATTCAGAGGTGGACTTGCTGGTGAGTTTTGGATCATTGTCCTGCTGCAGAACCCAAGTGTGTTTCAGCTTGAGGTCACAAACAGATGGCCGGACATTCTCCTTCAGAATTTATTGGTAGACAGCAGAATTCATGGTTCCATTTACCACAGCAAGTCTTCCAGGTCCTGAAGCAGCAAAACAGCCCCAGTCCATCACACAACCACCACCACCACCATATTTTATTGTTGGTATGATGTTCCTTTTCTGAAATGCAGTGTTACTTTTACGCCGCATGTAATGAGACACACATCTTCCAAAAAGTTCAACTTTTGTCTTGTCAATCCAAAGAGTATTTTCCCCAAAGTCTTGGGGATCATCAAGATGTTTCTAGCAAAACTGAGATGAGCCTTTATGTTCTTTTTGCTCAGCAGTGGTTTGCGTCTTGGAACTCTGCCATGCAGGCCATTTTTGCCCAGTCTCTTTCTAATGGTGGAGTCATGAACACTGACCTTAACTGAGGCAAATGAGGTCTGCAGTTCTTTGGATGTTGTTGTGAGGTCTTTTGTGACCTCTTGGATGAGCCGTTACTGCATTCTTGGGGTAATTTTGGTCGGCCCCCCACTCCTGAGAAGGTTCACCACTGTTCCATGTTTTCGCCATTTGTAGATAATGACTCTTACTGTGGCTCGATGGAGTCCCCAAGTTTAGAAATGGCTTTATAACCTTTTCCAGACTGACGTATCTCAATTACGCTGTTTCTCATTTGTTCCTGAATTTCTTTGGATTGCAGCATGATGTCTAGGTTTGAGGATCTTTTGGTCTACTTCACTTTGTCAGACAGGTCTTATTTAAGTGATTTCTTGACTGAGAACAGGTGTGGCTGTAATCAGGCCTGGGTGTAGCTAGAGAAATTGAACTCAGTTTTCCAAAGATGTGATAAACCACAGTTAATTTATGTTTTAACGGGGGGGGGGGGGGAATCACTTTTTCACACAGGGCCAAGTAGGTTTGGATTTTTTTTTTTTACCTTTAATAATAAACACCATTTAAAAACTGCATTTTGTGTTTACTTGTGTTATCTTTGTCTAATACTTAAATTTGTTTGATGATCTGAAACATTTAAGTGTTACCATCATCATCATAGCAGTCTGTCGGGGGCGACAATGACTGTTTCATTTAAGTCTGATCAGATTCCTCCATGCAGCTCTGTCCTTTGCCTTCCGCTGCCAGAAACTCCTGACCTTATTAACCAGGGCGACATCCGAGCCGGTATGAGTTGCTTTCTGACTGACCATTTCATGAAACTGCTTGCAAAGTATTTGAGTACCGCTAGCTTTTGCTGGACTAGCGGCACATTCTTGGCAGATAGAGGTATTATCAGTGGCAAGGACAGGCCATGTCAAACTGACTCCAGTATCTGTTGCAGTGACTGACCAGATGATAGGTTTGTTTATCTCTGCACTTTGTGTAGCACGATGCACCAACTGACAAAAGTCCACCACAGACCTTGCGACAGATGTGCTTATCTGCCAGGATGTCCAGTCTCACCCTGTGTAACTGGGACCAACATACAAAAAAATGGGCAATCAGGAAGGGCGCAAACACTTTTTCACACCACTGTAACTGGGGTCATTGTTCAAAATACAAACAAGTTCCAGGACTAAACAGTAGATGGGAGCATTATGATATCTGGCTCCTTAAATGGCATTTGTTTATATCGTGATTAAGATATTCATCAGCAGCTTCAGTTCAAAACAGAGCAAGAAAGAAAACAATCATGTTCATACTTTGATGAAGATTCATCATTCAGGTTGTTCATGTTTTGTAAAAGATCAATGGTTCAATAAATGTAAACATTTCATAATGTACCTGTACTTCTTTGTACTAAATTTGGAGTTGCCATTAGGTTGTTTTGCTATTATTTTATTGGTCCAGCCCACTGGACATTAAATCCGGCAGCATGTGGCCCCCGAGCTAAAATGAGTTTGACTCCCCTGACTTGGAATAAATTTACTGTTTGTCCATATTTGTGAACTGGTAACAATGCTGCAGCTAAAACAGATTTTAGAGCTCATTAGGATTAAAAAAGTTAAAAATGTTCTTTTGTGGACTAGTTCTCGTTGACAATTTCACATTTCAGTTCAACTTTCTTATTTTTTGTAAAACCATAAGCACACTCACACACACTCGGCACATTCAACCTATTAGTACTAGCATAACTTGTCATTGCCATTTCTTTGTCAAACTAGAAAAGCACTCGGAGAGCGCAGACCTCCGCCAAGCGCCACAGTTCCCCCCATACAGTGTTTGTGTGTACGTTTTCAGATTCCTTGACCATGAAAACAGATGACTAGCAATTGGATTCACAATGATAGGATTAGTGGTTCAGTAGTTATTGATGAAAATGGCATTTTCCGTAATGGCGGTTTAGCGCCACAGTTCCCCCCATACAGTGTTTGTGTGTACGTTTTCAGATTCCTTGACCATGAAAACATATGACTAGCAATTGGATTCACAATGATAGGATTAATGGTTCAGTAGTTATTGACGAAAATGGCATTTTCCGTAATGGCGGTTTTCTTCTGGACGTTGATCCGGATCACCACCAAAATCTAATCATCTGTAGGATACCCCATTTCTGACAATCTGTGAAAATTTCATGAAAATCTGTCCATAACTTTTTGAGTTATCTTGCTAACAAACAAACAAACAGACAGACAAACCAACGCCGATGAAAACATAACCTCCTTGGCGGAGGTAATAATGCATATAAAAATGGATACAACCACCATGACATCTGGAAAAAGGAAATTTTACTGTCTTTGTTGATTATTAATGTTGAGGCTGGCTATCATTAATGCTATATATGGCTATATATGGCTGCACGGTGGCGCAGTGGTTTAGCACTGTGGCAGCACAGTTTTACCCTCAGCCGGGGGATCGCGGGGATCATGAGATCGTAGGTTCGATTCCAGCCCCCGACCAACAGTGAGCTGTGTGGAGTTTGCATGTTCTCCCCGTGTTGCGCGGGTTTACTCCGGGATTTCTCCGGTTTCCTCCCGCACACCAAAAACATGTAGGTTTAGGGCGCTCGCGCACGCAGCGACCAGCAGCCGGTGGCTTGTCACCAGACTGCAAACCAAGTCTACCTACGGGTACAAATAAGTAACAAAAAAAAAAAAAAAAATATATATGCTGCTGTGTAGTCTGTAACCGTGTTTGGAATGTTTGATCACTCCCTCTCTCCCTCCTTGCTATATAGTGAATTCAGATATAGTGGACTATATAGTAAACTCAATACAACAATAAACTTAGCAGCTTTCGGACACTACTGGGCTTGTTTTCGCGGCGCGGATAATGACATCATCATGGTGAGACAGTAAAATACAAGAGATTAATGGTGGTAAAAAAATGAATACTTGCATGTATTTTGTAGTAAATATATATTAAATCAAATCATTTTTGCTGAATTAATACATATAAATACCTTAAGGTAGTTTATGCTGTGATGTGAAGCTCTCCTCTCACTGCTCCTCCACTGGCTGTGCATTGCATTATGGGACACAATGGCTAATGTAGTGACCATCCGTTGTACACTACTTTTCAAAATGCATTATGGGATATTTTGAGTGTACTATATTACACACACACACACACACACACACACACACATATACACACACATACACACACACACACACACACACTCTGCATCCAGAAAGTACTCACAGTGCTTCACTTTTTCCACATTTTCTTATGTTACAGCCTTATTCCAAAAGGGATTAAATTCATTTTTGTCCTCAGAATTCTACACCAAATACCCCATAATGACAACATGAAAAAAGTTTTTTTGAGATTTTTACAAATTTATTAAAAATAAAAAACTCAGAAAGCACATGTACATAAGTATTCACAGCCGTTGATCAATACTTTGTTGATGCACCTTTGGCAGCAATTACAGCCTAAAGTCTTTCTGAATATGATGCCACAAGCTTGGCACACCTATCTTTGGGCAGTTTGGCCCATTCCTCTTTGCAGCACCTCTCAAGCTCCATCAGGTTGGATGGGAAGTGTCGGTGCACAGCCATTTTCAGATCTCTCCAGAGATGTTCAATTGGATTCAAGTCTGGGCTTTTTCTGAGCCACTCAAGGACATTCACAGAGTTGTCCTGAAGCCACCCCTTCAATATCTTGGCTGTGTGCTTCGGGTTGTTGTCCTGCTGAAAGATGAACCATCGCCCCAGTCTGAGGTCAAGAGCGCTCCGGAGCAGGTTTTCATCCAGGATGCCTCTGTACATTGCTGCATTCACCTTTCCCTCTATCCTGACTAGTCTCCCAGTTTCTGCCGCTGAAAAACATTCCCACAGCATGATGCTGCCACCACCATTGGCATGGTTATGAGCAGTGCCTGGTTTCCTCCAAACATGACGCTTGGCATTCATGCCAAAGAGTTCAATCTTTGTCTCATCAGACCAGAGAATTTTGTTTCTCATGGTCAGAGTCCTTCAGGTGCCTTTTGACAAACTCCAGGTGGGCTGCCATGTGCCTTTTACTAAAGAGTGGCCTCCGTCTGGCCACTCTACCATACATGCCTGATTGGTGGATTGCTGCAGAGATGACTGTCCTTCTGGAAGGTTCTCCTCTGTTCACAGAGGAACACTTGAGCTCTGACAGAGTGACCATCGGGTTCTTGGTCACCTCCCTGACTAAGGCCCTTCTCCCCCGACTGCTCAGGCTAGAGACGGACGGCCAGCTCTAGGAAGAGTCCTGGTGGTTCCGAACTTCTTCCATTTACGGATGATGGAGGTCACTGTGCTCATTGGGACCTTCAAAGCACCAGGAATTTTTCTGTACCCCTCCCCAGATTTGTGCCTTTAGACAGTCCTGTGTCAGAGGTCTACAGACAATTCCTTTGACTTCATGCTTGGTTTGTGCTCTGACATTAACTGTCAACTGTGGGACCTTATATAGACAGGTGTGTGCCTTTCCAAATCATGTCCAATCAACTGAATTTACCACAGGTGGACTCCAATTAAGCTGCAGAAACATCTCAAGGATGATCAGTAAAAACAAGATGCACCTGAGCTCAATTTGAGCTTCATGGCAAAAGCTGTGAATACTTATGTACATGTGATTTCTTAGTTTGTTTTTTAATAAATTTGCAAAAATCTAAAAAAAAAATTTTTTTCACGTTGTCATTATGGGGTATTGTGTGTAGAATTTTGAGGAAAAAAATGAATTTAATCCCTTTTGGAATAAGGCTGTAACATAACAAAATGTGGAAAAAGTGAAGCGCTGTGAATACTTTCTGGATGCACTGTATATGAAAACTGGCCATCTGTCCAGGGTGTATGTACCCTGCTTCTCGCCCAAAAACACTGGGATAGGCTCCAGCCCCCCGCAACCCAAAAAGGTTTAAGCGGTTGAAGATGAATGAATATAAAGTGAATGAAACTTTCAGTTAAGATTTCGAACAGCACTACAAAATGGCTGATTCACTAAATAGCACACTATATGGGGAACGAGTCAACATTTTGAACACAGCATGTGTGTGTTTACATATTTCAGTGAACAGTTAAAGTAAATTCCACAAGCTAGTATCAGGGGTTAAAGCAAAAAAATTCCTGAGCTTTTTTCCAGGGGTAGAGTCATTGGGGTGGACACACACACGCACGCACACATATTTTATATAAACAGGACATTTTTTTAAATTCTACCCTAAGTGCTGAAGCATTGGCAATATTAGCTTTCCTGCTTGCCAAATGTTGGGTTGTTTCTATGGTCGTGTCATCATCATAAAAGCGAACAAGGACATTAAATTTTGTCCATGCACTGGCTAGAAGCTTCATCAATGTTCAGTGAAAACATGCAGTTTTTGAGCTTCTCTGACAGACGTTTTTTTAAATTCTGGTGCTATGCCATGTGTGTTTACATACAGTAAACATACAGTAAACTGGCGTGCTGATTTGAAACAGACAGCTTTGTTAAGGCATTTTTGTTTCCAGCCATTTTTTTTTTTTTTTTTTTAAACATAGATTTACTAGCCGTTGAGAAATGGTGAATGACAAATCATGTTCTGCAATAAACGTGCACACGCGTATTTTCATGTCACAAACAAGGTCAGTCATTGATGCCGGTACATCTGAGGTAGTTGTTGCTCCAGGCAACCGTGTTGTACAGCACAGACAGCTGCTCTGTGGCCGGGACCTAGGTCATGACGTAACACTTTTTTTTAACCGCTAGTTGCATACATGAGCTTTTCAAGCACAGCGTGCGGAAACAAGAACCCAGTTCTCAAATATTTTGACAACAGCTACCAAAAGGCTGACCGTTTCTGCCCATTTCTTCGATGCACATCCAGCGCCATTTGTTTTTAAGTCCTTTGTCAATTAGGACATCTTCTCCAGGCTTCAAAAACTTAATCTCCATCCCACAGAATGTATGAAAGTTTTTGTGTATGCTGAAGGATGAAACACTCGCGCAGGGATGGCGTGGGACCAATTTTCAGCCCGGGAGTTTCATGCCCAAGACCAGTCTACTTTTTGCCAAATGGAGGAAATTGGAGCAAAATTTCTATTTCTATCCAATAGTTTTTATTGCAGACATACAGTGGTGTGAAAAAGTGTTTTCCCCCTTCCTGATTTCTCTTTTTTTTGTAAGTTTGTCACACTTAAATCTCTCAGAGCATCAAACAAATTTAAATATTAGACAAAGATAACACAAGTCAACACAAAATGCAGTTTTTAAATGAAGGTGTTTATTATTATGGGGAAAAAATCCAAACCTTCATGGCCCTGTGTGAAAAAGTGATTGCCCCCTAAACCTAATAACTGGTTGGGCCACCCTCAGCAGCAACAACTGCAATCAAGCATTTGCCATAACTGGCAATGAGTCTTTTACAGTGCTGTGGAGGAATTTTTGGCCCACTCATCTTTGCAGAATTATTGTAATTCAGCCACATTGGAGGGTTCTCGAGCATGAACCGCCTTTTTAAGGTCATGCCATAGTATCTCAGTCACATTCAGACCAGGACTTTGACTAGGCCACTCCAAAGTCTTCATTTTGTTTTTCTTAAGCTATTCAGAGGTGGACTTGTTGGTGTGTTTTGGATCATTGTCCTGCTGCAGGACCCAAATGTGCTCCAGTTTGAGGTCACGAACAGATGGCCAGACATTCTCCTTATGGATTTTTTGGTAGACAACAGAATTTGTGGTTCCATTTACCACAGCAAGTCTTCCAGGTCCTGAAGCAACCAAACAGTCCCAGACCATCACACTACCACCACCATATTTTACTGTTGGCATGATGTTCCTTTTCTGAAATGCTGTGTTACTTTTACACTGGATATAATGAGACACACACCTTCCAAAAAGTTCAACTTTTGTCTCGTCAGTCCATGGAGTATTTTCCCAAAGGTCTTGGGGATCATCAAGATGTTTTCTGGCAAAACTGAGACAAGCCTTTATGTTCTTTTTGCTCAGCAGTGGTTGGCCCATTTGTGCCCAGTCTCTTTCTTATGGTGGAGTCATGAACACTAACCTTAACTGAGGCAAGTCAGGCCTGCAGTTCTTTGGATGTTGTTGTGGGGTCTTTTGTGACCTCTTGGATGAGTTGTCGCTGCGCTCTTGGGGTAATTTTGGTTGGCCCGCCACTCCTGGGAAAGTTCACCACTGTTCCAGGTTTTCGCCATTTGTGGATAATGGCTCTCACTGTGGTTCAGTGGAGTCCCAAAGCTTTAGAAATGGCTTTATAACCTTTTCCAGACTGACCGATCTCAATTACTTTGTTTCTCATTTGTTCCTGAATTTCTTTGGATTGCAGCATGATGTCTAGCTTTTGAGGATCTTTTGGTCTACTTCACTTTGTCAGGCAGGTCCTATTTAAGTGATTTCCTAATTGAGAACAGATATGGCAGTAATCAGGCCTGGGTATGGCTAGAGAAATTAAACTCAGCTTTCCAAAGATGTGATAAACCACAGATAATTTATGTTTTAATGGAGGGGAGGCAATCACTTTTTTCACACAGGGCCATGTAGGTTTGGATTTTTTGCCATTAATAATAAATACCTTTATTTAAGATAAGATAAGCCTTTACTAGTCCCACAATGGGGAAATTCCAAGATTGCAACAGCACAGGGACAGCGACACTCAGAGCAATAATTTAGAAGATAAGAGAATAAGAGCAGTGAATATACATATGTACACATAAATATATAAATATATATACACAGTGAGGAGCATTTATAACCATCTATTTAGTTACCCCATATAGTAAGAATATGTACCCATACATATTTTCATCCTCCATAGCGATATAGTCCTAGTTGTATACTGGAGGGGACCATTTTGTGCAAGTCTGTTGCGTCGTTTGCATTCAATACTATTAGGTTGTCACGTTTTTTTACTATCTCTGCGCGCAGCCCTGGATAGGTTATAAAGTCTGACAACTGTAGGTAGGAAGGACCTGCGAAACCTCTCGGTCGCGCACCTAGAATGATGTAGCCTACTGCTAAATGAGCTCCTCAGTGCGTTCAGTATGTCCTGCATAGGGTGGGACTTGGACTCCAGCAGAGACGACAGCTTAGCCACCATTCCTTCTCTCACTTATCTCCTCTACTGGGTCAAGGTGCTTCCCCAAGACAGAGCTAGCCTTCTTGATCAGTTTGTTCAGTCTCTTCCTATCAGCTGCTGTGATGCCACTGCCCCAGCAGACCACTCCGAAAGTGATGGCTGATGCCACCACCGAATCGTAGAATGTCTTCAGGAGCACCCCTTGTACACTAAAAGACCTGAGTCTCCTCAGTAAGAACAGCCTGCGCTGTCCCTTCTTGTAGAGTGTGTTGGTATTGTGTGGCCAGTCTAGTTTGTTATTCAAATGAACACCCAGGTACTTGTAGGATGTCACCATCTCAACGTCTGTTCCCTGGATGTTTACTGGTGCTGTGAGGGGTTGTCCTTGCCTGCGGCAGTCCACCACCAACTCCTTCGTTTTCCTCGCGTTGATCTGGAGGCAGTTCCGATGGCACCAGTCCATGAAGTCCTGGATAAGTCCTCTGTACTCAGCTTCATCTCCATTGGAGATGAGGCCGACAATCACAGAGTCGTCAAAGAACGTCTGCAGATGGCAGTGTGTTGTGTGAGAAGTCCGCAGTATAAAGGGTGAACAGGAAGGGAGCCAAAACCGTTTCCTGGGGAGCCCCCATGCTGCCGATGATTGTGTCAGACACACAATCCCGGGTTCTCACAAACTGTGGCCGGTTTGTGAGGTAGTCCAGGATCCATGATGACAGGTGCTGGTCCACCCCTGCGCACAGCAGCTTGTCCCTCAGAATCATCGGTTGGATGGTGTTGAAAGCACTGGAGAAGTCAAAGAACATGATCCTCACCGTGTTCCCAGGCTTCTCCAGGTGGGACAGGGAACGGTGAAGAAGGAAGATCACTGCATCCCCCACCCCGATGCCATGCTGGTAGGCGAACTGGAGTGGATCCATCGCTGGTCCCACCAGTGGGCGGAGGTGAGCAAGGAGCAGTCTCTCCAGGGTCTTCATCAGGTGAGACTTCAGGGCCACTGGTCTGTAGCTGTTCAGGTCTCTGGGGTGGGAAGTCTTTGGTACGGGTACCACACAAGATGTTTTCCACAACTGTGGTACCCTCCCCAGCATCAGGCTCAGGTTGAAGATGTGCTCCACAATCCCACACAGCTGGTCTGCGCAGGACTTGAGGAGCTTTGCGCTGATGCCGTCCGGTCCCGAGGCCTTCCTCGCCTTGATCTTCCTCAGCTCCGTCCTCACCTGGGTCTTAGTGAGGGTCAGGTTGGGGGGCTGTGTGCTGGGAGTAGGGGGGTGTTGGTGGAGGGGGGTGTGGACAGCAGGTCTCGATGACTTTAGAGGCAGCAGTGGTTGGTGTGCAGGTGGGGGGGGGGGCGGTTGGTCAAACCTATTAAAAAACAGGTTCAGATTGTTCACCCACTCCCTGCCCCCCGTGGCCTGGGAGGGGGTATTCTGGAGCCCAGAGATGGTTTTGAAGTTTCTCCAGACCCCACCGATGTTGCTCCATTGCAGCTTGTCCTCCATCTTCTTCCTGAAGCTGTCCTTGCCTTCTCTGATCTTCCTCCTTAGCGCCCTCTGTACGGACTTCAGCATCTCCCTGTTCCCCGACCTGAAGAACCTCTTCTTCTCTCTCAGTAGTGATTTTATCTCAGGGTTGATCCAGGGTTTGTTGTTCGAGCAACACCGTATGATCTTGGTGGGTACGGTGTTGTCCACACAGAAGTTGATGTCCGTGATGGTGTGAGCGAGGCCGTCGATGTCCTCACCATGTGGATCGCAGAGCTGCTCCCAGGCAGTGATTTCAAAACAGTCCTTTAGAGCGTCCATTGCCTCCTCAGACCATATCTTCACCCTGCGCATAACCGGAGGTTGTCTGTGTACTAGGGTTTTGCACACCGGCAGGAGATGAACCAAGTTGTGATCCGATCTCCCAAGTGGGGGGAGTGGTGATGAGATGTACGCCTCCTTAGTATTTGCATAGAATAAGTCCAGTGTTTTATTGTCTCTAGTGTGGCATGTGACATACTGGGTGAACGTGGGCAGAATGGGGGACAGTGAAATATGGTTGAAATCACCGGAGATGAGGAGGAGAGCATCTGGGTGTTGTGTCATCAGCCTGCCAGTTACTGAGTGAATGCCATCATGCGCTGTCCCAGCGTTCGTCATCGGATTTGCATAAATAACAATGCAGATCACGTGTGAGTATTCCCTCGGGAGATAAGCAGGCCACATGCTAACAGCTAGCAAGTCAATGTCTTGAGTTGTCTTATTAAACTGTATTTTGTGTTTACTTGTGTTATCTTTGTTTAGTATTTAAATTTGTTTGATGATCTGAAACATTTAAGTGTGACAAACACAAAAAAAAGAGAAATCAGGAAGGGGCAAACACTTTTTCACACCACTGTATCTTGACAAGAATATAGAACTTAGTTCACCTATAACCCAGCTGACAAATAAATGAAAAACTGAAAGAATTCACAAACGGGAACATAACTTCAGTTGGGGAACAACGCGAACATAACTTCGTCCATGATATATATACAGAGTGAAAGGTGTAGAAAGAAGAAGGAAGATAAAAAAAAAAAAGGCTGTTGCAACAGGCAGCCGACTCGTGTGGCGCCGCCGGTCCGGCAGAGCCGGAACCGGAAACTGTAATATAACTGTATAACTGTATATAACTGTAATATATACAGTGTCATGTCAGTTCAGTGTCAGTAATGATATCATATCACTGTGTCATTTCCCCATATAGATTTTTTTGTCCTGCTCCAATATATGCATGTTTGTGTACTCAAAGATAATGATATTTATAAATTAAGGTACTATTTTGTTTCTTGTTCATTGTGCATTAATGAAATCCACAGGTCACAACTGATAGATGTACTGGCCTATAGGAAACCCAGATGTTCAAAACTGCAGTGTTGACATTGTGGATTAAAATTAGAACAGAGGCCTGTCAGGTAATTCGAAATTCAGTTAATGAATATAGTTGAATCAGTTTTGTGTACAGCACATTTCACATTCATAAACCCAAGATGCTAAATACAAGAGCCTAACCCTTAAACTGAAACCGTTAAATACATTCTTCTTCTTCCTCTTCTTCTGGCTGCTTCCCTTTAGGGGTCGCCACAGTTAAATACATACTACTGTAATATTTATGTTACTGTTTGGACTGGCATTATTCCATGGTATCATTCCATGAGTGATTAGGAGATGGGGTACCTGAGCAGTATGCAATTTGAAGGTGGTTCGGTTGGGAGATGCCATTCCCCTTATTAGCAATAGACCTAAATCACCCCTCTAGTTAAGTTGCCATCCCTCCATCTCCATTCAGCTGAAGCGTGCAAGGATAACATAGTGACAAACTACATTTACTACATGTACTCAAGTAGCTTTTTCACAAAGTTGTACTTTCATGACTCCTGTGGATTTTGTGTTTTCCTCAGACTCACAACTGTGTGAGGAAAATGTTCCAAATTGGTGGGAGGAATTTATCACAAAAAGTGTCAAATTTATTGGAAAAAATACTAAGCTTATGAGTAACCTAGCCACAGGGGGTGCACAAGCCAGTGTACTCCTAGTACCAGTCCCAAGCACAGGGTAAATGGGAAGGGTTGTGCCAGGAAGGGCATCTGACGTAAAACCTTTGCCAAATCAAACATGCGGATCACGACGAATGAGACATTCATACCGGATCAATCGAGGCCCGGGTTAACAACAACCACCACCAGTACTGTTAACTGACAGGATGCTGATGGAAATTGGGCGGGCTACTGTTGGTCGAAGATCGAAGAGGAGGAGAGGGGGAAGGCATGTTAGAAGGGAGAGAGAGAAAAGGAAAGGTAGAAGTGTGGAGCTGAGAGTAGGGACGTTAAATGTAGGGACTATGACTGGTAAAGTCAGAGAGGCAGAGAGTTGGCTGATATGATGGCGAGAAGAAAGGTAGATATACTGTGTGTTCAAGAAACCAGATGGAAGGGAAGCAAGGCTAGAAACATTGGAGGTGGATTTAAACTGTTCTACCATGGTGTAGATAGGAAGAGAAATGGAGTAGGAGTAATCTTCTAGAGTCCCACACCCTGTTGAATGCTGTCAGTCTGTCTTTCAGTCGGACCAGTCATTACTGGCACCAAATTCTGAGGGATGCTCTGGTGTGTAGTTCAGTCAGGCAGATTTAGGGCTATTTAACATGGTGATAGTGCTAACAACATGCCTGCCACAGATTATCTTGGAGTTAATTAATTTTACTTCCAACTAGAACACTGGCCCATCAGTGAAGCAGTCCACTGGGAATCCTCCTGATCCTCCCTTTGGGCCACTCCGGTCCTGCACTCATGCCTCCAGTCACTCACTTGTACGCTGTCACTACCTGAGGAGTGCGCAGGTACAATATGGTCCACCATTTTGGATCGCTAGATATGGTAACTCCGCTTGGATAAAAAGTAGTTCTGCGTACAGAAATAGGAAATAAATCTTTTGTTTTTATAGGAGTATAATTTTTCCTCGCAGCCAAATGGAACATGTTGGAAATCCAGCATGGTGGCAAAAACTTTAAGCCCTGTAGTATTAGGTGTTGGTCCGTGGAGCTGAAACTAGATGGAAGACTCATTTAGCCTGCGTGTTATTAATAGCTCTGATTAATGCATCTAAGCGCTGGTTGTGAAAACATTTAGAAAATGGTATATTTAGTTGGAAAATTTAGCAGTTAGGTAGCCCGGTTTGTTTGTCATTTCCGGTTTGTAGGGCACCTTTACCAACCCAATGAGCAGCAGGAACATTGGCCTCTCTGTGTTCTGGGACCTCAAAGTTTACAAATTAACCCCTTGACACCTGTTGTCGCGAATTCGCATCAAACCGCTTCCACTCCAAATGCAACCAAAATACCGTCTGTATTCCTCTACTTCTGGTTGGAGCACTTCCAACACATATCTAGGAACCTTTTGCAAGCATTAGTTTCTCGTAGGAACGGTCAGAGACGGAGCACCATCCATTTCCTGATTGCTAGGGTTAGGGTTAGGTTTAGGGTTAGGGTTATAGTTTGGCAGTCATGAGAGTTGAAAATACTGAAAATAACTTTGTTGCATAAATAGAAGACTCTTCATACTTGAGATGGGAACAGGTGCTTTTTTTTACCCTTTTTTTACCATAGATGCCTGTTGTCGCTAATTTGCATCATACCTAAAATTATACCTATTTTATGTGCTATAGTCAAATTAACTTTCTCAACTTAATTTAGCATCTACTTGAAAGCAAAAACACAAGTGAAATTTTTTTTTTCATAATTGGAAATAAATTCAGGCATTAAGGGGTTAAGCACTGGTAATAAGTCTTTTTTTCCTCACAGATCTTGTAGGTTCTCAGAGCTCTGTAGAGTCCACTCTTCCCTACATTAAAATGTTACAGGTCAAAGTCAGGACCCCTTTCATTCAAACTCTTGGTAATAATTTGGCAGCCCTCACATGTCGGTAATGATAGAAGTGAAAGGATAAAGGTCTTGTCTCTACACATCCTCCCTCTCTGTCTGTCATGGCAATCCTAAAGCAGTGCTATTGGGTCTTATGTTGTCAAAGGCATTAAGATTCAGAAAACTGCACGTCTAATTAAGTACTCTCCCTGAGACTGTTGCTTTGATCTACACGCCCAGTAGACATAGGCAAAGGAGGGAGAGAGGAAAGAGACGGGGCAGAGAAATAGAGAAATCTGGTTTTGGAAAACAAGATATCAGAACACATCTTGCAAGCAGCCGTTGGCTCAGAGCTGGAAGGGGAGAGTAAAACTTGTACAGGGCTGGATATGGCCTGGACTCAAAACAGCACTAAACAAGTAAGGCTGTTCTCAATCTTCACACACGCAGCAGAAATGTCAACATTTCTGCTGCCAAAGTCCACAGGCAAAGTCACCTCACTGTGGTCCCTCTACGGTTCCTATCGAGGCTAACCCCAGCGAATGAACCTCCACGTACAGACCACCAAGGGCAAATTTGAAACCCAGCCAAGTCATCTCTGCTCACACTGACCAAGACATTAGTGAGGAGTAATAAGAGATTAAATATTTTATGTAGCAACACCAAAATTAGCAGGATCCTGTGAAACAAGTTAAGTAGTAGTTAAAAGGGATGAATCCGATAAGGCAACAGCAGAAAAGAAATGGCTGCTAACATGAGGCAGTGCAGTCTTCCAAAAATAGTCAAGAACATGCCTGTTAATTATTTGGTTTATTGGTAAATCTCAAGGTAGCTGTACATGTACGATGTGAACATGTGTTGTTATTTGTCTCTATTGGCCCTCTGATGGATTAGCAACCTGTCCAAGGTGCACCTGGCCTCTCAAACCGTAAAAGTACAGCACTGTTGAATATGCAGCTAGGAAGAAGGATAGATGGATGCTTCAACTGAGATATTCGGGCTTACTTTTTACGGTTTCTGTGAGCCCTGCAAGGTCAGTGCTACAAACTATATGAGTAAAACAATAATACCAATGGTAGCAATTACTTAAGTATGAAAAAAATGGGAAAATATCTATTAAAAGGTAACTTAAGTAGTAAGTAATACTGATCAAGTTCAAATTTATTCTACTGATAATTGAACAATCTCTAAAGTATCTGGGCAAAACAAACTTGCCTATCTCCATGTACCCTCTAATATAATTATTACCTCCGCCAAGGGAGGAGGTAATGTTTTTAGTGGCATTGGTTGGTTTGTCTGTCTGCTAATAGCAATACTCTAAAAGTTATGAACAGATTTTGATGAAACTTTTATGAAACGCGTGTAATGGCACGGCAAACAGATTATTAGATTTTGGTGAAGATTTGGATCACGATGTGGATGCAGGAATTTTTTAAATATTATTTTATATATTAATATGGCGCTTTTCATGTACTGCCCCTTTAAGACGTGTTCACTGAGTTACGTGTGTAGCCACACACCTCTGCAACCTGGAAGCCAAACACTGCAGAAAAAGTATTACGGGGCGTGTCCACCAAACTCATTTTTTCTGCTGTGGGCGACAATTATCTATTCATTCTCTATGTAGTCCAGTGTTCACAGTGCTGAGCGTCCTCGGCGCTGAAATGCTTTCAATGCTGGCCGCTTTTTGTTGCAGCACTCAGGGCTGAAAAAAGTTCAACTTTTCAGACTACTGTACAGCTGCGCTCGTCAATGTCAGACGTTTCTAAGCAGCCAATCAGAATTAAGGAAGGGAGGGAGATGGGACACCAGTACAGGAAGACGAGAATGGTAGGTGACGGGAAGGGCGGGACACAGGATGCTGGTACAGGACGACGAGAATGGTAGGTGATGGCGGAGGAGGTGGAGGCTGAACTCTGCTGCATCAAACACCCCGGTACTCTTTGATCTGACACTAAAAGGATATCATGATCAAAATCTGAAAGCAAACACTTGGAGGAACATGTCCGCATCTGCCGGCGTGCCAGGTGAGTGTTTGTGTCTTTGTCATGGTCATATTTCTTACAAGTTTGTTGCGGTATATAATATGGGTACTATGTGAATTTGTAGTTGATAACCGCAAAAAAATTAAATGATACCACATTGTTGTGTAATATTGCTTAATTATGAACCTTGTCAGTAAACTGTAAGGGAGAAGAAAGGAGGGGAAAAAAAATATGAAAACCGACCTGAAAGATTCAATAAACCATGATGTTGATTTAAGTTAGAACTGCCCAGCCCCAATGTATGGTCAATACAATTATGACAGCCTTGTTGTTATTATTATTATTATTATTATAATGTAGTCATAATGTTTTTGCTGTCATTTCTCTATCTGTTAATAATAATTATAAGGGACTGCATTTATATAGCACCTTTCATACAAATTTTCAGGAAAGGTGTGTAATGGCACACTGAACAGATGATTAGATTTTGGTGATGATCTCAACCGCATACCTCCGCCAAGGCTCTTATCTTCTCACAGAGAGTTGGCAACAATACTCCAAAACTAATGGACAGACTTTGATGCAATTTTCACCAGAAGTGGCTCTACGCCTACACACAAACCCATTACATTTTGGAGGTGATCCATGAGGGGCGAAGGAGCCTTGGTGGAGGTCTGCGCTCTCTGAGTGCTTCCTAGTTATTATTATTATCATTATATTTAATGGTAACAAATGAAATATCTCCCGAACCAGAAGCACAATGATTTTGACACCACTTTCATTAAAGCTAAATTATAAATTCACAAGCGACTGTGGATGATCTTGCTCCGGCCTAATGGATGCGACACTTGGATGCAAAGCTGGTGTATGTACAAAATGAGGTCTAAAAAATGCATGTCACTTTTCACACAAATGTCGGATTAAAAAAAAAAAAAAACTTGACAGGAAAAAGAGCACATCAGTTTGACAGCTCTGACCCATGAGGACAAGAAGAATCTGGTGGAATCCTCAGAATGATGAACTGAAGCCAACCCCAAGAAATTAATTTGAGGAATCATTATATTAATATAGTCACTCTCACTTATAGCTTTATACGTTACATATAGGTGCGCTTCATTATTGTCATGGTTTGCATCATTTGTGCTTGTTTTTAGCTACAGCCGACCAGTTACATTAGTTATATACACTGTAACTGTAAGACATCGGACAACAGCATAAAACATTGGATAAATCTGGTCAGTATTTAATTATTATCTGCCTATGTAATTTTCAGCTTTTAGGGTACATTACAGATGTGGACAAAATTGTTGGTACCCCTCTGTTAATGAAAGAAAAACCCACAATGGTCACAGAAATAACTTGAATCTGACAAAAGTGGTAATACATAAAAATTCTAAGAAAATTAACCAATGAAAATCAGACAATGCTTTTGAATTGTGGTTCAACAGAATTATTTTAAAAAACAAACTCATGAAACAGGCCTGGACAAAAATGATGGTACCCCTAGAAAAGATTGAAAATAATGTGACCATAGGGACATGTTCAACCAAGATGTGTCCTCTAATTAACATCACAGGTGTCTACAAACTTGTAATCAGTCAGTCGGCCTATTTAAAGGGTGACAAGTAGTCACTGTGCTGTTTGTTGACATTGTGTGTATCACACCAAACATGGACCAGAGGAAGCAAAGGAGAGAGTTGTCTCAGGAGATTAGAAACAAAATTATAGACAAGCATGTTAAAGGTAAAGGCTATAAGACCATCTCCAAGCAGCTTGATGTTCCTGTGACTACAGTTGCACATATTATTCAGAAATTTAAGATCCACAGGACTGTAGCCAAGCTCCCTGGACGTGGCCACAGGAGGAGACGGATAATACGAATGGTAACAAAAGAGCCCAGAACAACCTCTAAACACATTCATGGTGAACTCCAAGGTCAAGGTACATCAGTGTCAGATCACACCATCCGTCATTGTTTGAGCCAAAGTGGAGTTCATGGGGGACGACCAAGGAGGACACCACTGTTGAAAACAAATCATAAAAAAGCCAGACTGGAATTTGCCAAACTGCATGTTGACAAGCCACAAAGCTTCTGGGAGAATGTCCTATGGACAGATGAAACAAAACTGGAACTTATTGGTAAGGCACATCAGCTCTATGTTCATAGACGCAAAAATGAAGCATACCAAGAAAAGAACACTGTCCCTACTGTGAAACATGGAGGAGGTTCTGTTATGTTGTGGGGCTGCTTTGCTGCATCTGGCACAGGGTGTCTTGAATCTGTACAGGGTACAATGAAATCTCAAGACTATCAAGGTATTCTAGAGAGAAATATGCTGCCAAGTGTCAGACAGCTTGGTCTCAGTTGCAGGTCATGGGTCTTGCAACAGGATAATGACCCAAAACACACAGCTAAAAACACCCAAGAATAGCTAAGAGCCAAACATTGGACTATTCTAAAGTGGCCTTCTATGAGCCCTGATCTAAATCCTATTGAACATCTGTGGAAGGAGCTGAAGCATGCCGTCTGGAGAAGGCACCCTTCAAACCTGAGACAACTGGAGCAGTTTGCTCATGAGGAGTGTGCCAAAATACCTGCTGAGAGGTCTCATTGACAGTTACAGAAATCATTTGATTGCAGTGATTGCCTCAAAAGGTTGTGCAACAAAATATTAAGTTAAGGGTAACATCATTTTTGTCCAGGCCCGTTTCATGAGTTTGTTTTTTAAAATAATTCTGTTGAACCACAATTCAAAAGTATTGTCTGATTTTCACTGGTTAATTTTCATAGAATTTTTATTTATTACCACTTTTGTCAGATTCAAGTTATTTCTGTGACCATTGTGGGTTTTTCTTTCATTAACAGCGGGGTACCAACAATTTTGTCAACGTCTGTACACTTTTAGAATAGATAATACACAATGTTTAATAAATGAGACTCCGGGTCTTCTGAACTTGGCCTCAGTTTGATGAGGATACTGGAAATTACCTAAGATGGAGCACCATGGAATAACCTCATTTTGCCTTCACCACAAGGAGCTAACCAGACCGTCAATGACAGAGTAGCTCATTCCAGTCTGACGAAATCACCCCCGGAGCGCTCAGATCCTCTGAACATTAACGTTGACTTTAAAGGCCAAATGTCACGTAATTTTTTTTTCTAAATGACAACGAATTTAGATAAAATACACATAGCTTAAACCAAATATTCATACCGGAGACCATATCACCCACCTGTATTTACATAATTGCACAAAATACACCAGGTGAAGGCCCCACCTTGCTCGCTGGCTTGTGACAGCCAGTCCAGACCACGCCCATGTTTTTGACATCACCAGTTGTACCCTGGCTGCCCTGCCTATCCACATTCACACTTATCAACATTGGACAATCATGACGGAAAGTGACAGCGATTGTGAACAAATTAGTTTAGTTTTGTCTTTTTTTTTTTGTCTTTTTTTTTGTCAGTGGTTCAGACAGTGACAGAGGCATAGAACCTTACAGGTTCGAGCCGTCCGAGACGGAATCAGATGCTTTGTCTGATGACAACAGTTCCAACGATGACCAGAGAGCAGAACCAGTGGAAAATGTCATTGAACTGGACATTAATCGCCTCCAGAATTGCGAAGCCGAAGGGGGTCTGTCGAGGGCGCCCCATAAATATTGATTTTTCGGAAGCCATTATTATTACAGTGGAGGAGAGCCGCTGCTGTCAAGAAATTGACCAGATCAATATGAAAATGGAGGTGCATACCTGTCAAGGGAGACGTTTTCGCTGTATTTTGGTGCCAAGCGCGGCTGTGGGAGACGGTGGAGTGGTTTGGGACACTTTTCTGGGAAATGTTTTAAACGTAGTTCGTGTTGTTATTGTCAAATATTTTAAGGAAAATACGGGGAAAATGCAATTTTAGCAAAAACGGGCGTATTGCCATTTCTGTACGCCCAAAAGAAAAATATACTGGAAAAAAAACAGTGTGTTGAGGAGCCCGTCCTGTGTGTGATCACCCACAGCTGGTGCTGTCAGATCGCTCAGCCTGAGCTATTATCACTTCAATGAGAAGTGTGGAGTAAATCAGTTTGATTGTCTGGGCGGGCTGATCGCTCAGCGTGAGCTATTCGCACTACCATGAGAAGTGTGGAGTCACTCATTAGTCTAATTGTCGGGCGGGCTGATCGCTCAGCTTGAGCTATTCTCACTACAATGAGAAGTCATTAGGACAATGGTTTAACACGTTGAGCTGTGCAGCGGTTGCGGAACAGACAGAGATCGCCTGACAAATACAGAATTCTGCCTTTTTTTTTTTTATTTAGCACCGGACGCTGAGTTGTGTTGTTATTGTCAAATATCCATGAATCCTTAAAATATCTGACAATAACAACACGAGTTGCATTTGGGGAATTTCCCAGAGGTGTCCCTTGTTGCTCCGCCGTTCCTTATAGCCGCTTTTTACGGTGTTGAAGTACGGCGAAAACGTCTCACTTGACAGGTATGAAAACATTTCCCAGAGAAGTGTCCCTTATTACCCAGCTGTCCCTGATAGTCCCGTTTTAAGGTATGGGTGAAATATCCAATTTTTTCTTTCTTGTTGCTCACTTCAACCTTCCAGTCTCCATATAAACAATCAATTGAAATACCCCAAGCATCAAACTAGGGTACAATCTATTTTGTCACTTCCACCTTCTTCCCCAGGCGATTCCAGGGGCCGTGTCAGGCCAAGCGCGGCAGTTTTAAATTAACGAATATTCCGTTGTTACTGAAGCATATGCACCAAGACCCGAACGGATCGGTTCCCTTTTACAGTATATCTAGTTTCAAGATATTTAAAGTACCCTGTTACGTGACATTTGGCCTTTAAGCACCAATGTAGGATGTGCTTAAAGTCAAAATCAATGGCTGAGGAGGAGTAACGTTTTTCGTGAAATCATAAATGCCCAGATCTCCTGACCTTTGACAATGACCTTGATGTTAACCAGGATGCAGAACTACCTGAGGATCATTGTGAGTGAGATTAGTGAGAATTGAGGTCATCTCCGTAGAGGCAGTGCTTTTTCTAAAATCATGTAAGTGCCCAGATCTCCTGACCTTTGACCTAGAGCACAACTTGGGTGCTGACCCACCTGAGGGCCATTGTGAGTATATTTGGTGAGCATCAGGACAAATGCCTCGGAAGAGTAGCAATTCTCGTGAAATTTGAACAGACCGACAGTTGGACACCATGTCATTGCATTAGCTCCTTTTGGCTTCACTGGAACGAGCTATCAGGAGCACTCTGAAGCGAGTGCAATATCCCCCGCCTCACTTTTCTTTCAAGATCCCAGTACTTAATGATGGAGAGTAGTTTTCAATTTTTCAATATAATTACTGTGGCAGAACCAAATTATGATAAATCATCATCCACGAATATACGACAAAGTATATAACCCATAGCTGTAGGGCAGGATATCGAGGTGAACCTGTGTACCAAGTCTGGTGACCCTAGCTTTCTTTGTTGTTGAGATATAGTTTTACAAGGCAATTTGATGTTGACCTTTGACCTCACAACCCCAAAAATAGGGCTGCAACTAACAATTATTTTGGTAGCTGACTAATCTAACGACTTCTTTTCAATTAGTCGACTAATCGTGATTATTACTCATGTCCGCCATCTCTGCTTCCTGTTGGGGCTCTAGTGCATATTTTACCTCGCTGCTGTTTAGGCCTGCACATCTGTGAAAATCACCTTGTTGTCAGTCCCCGCTTTAATATAACAGTTTATAAGCAGTTTCCAGAGCTAACTACAAAAAAACAAGAAAGCTGTATTAATTATCACAAGTTTAAGGTTATATGTCAGTTTATCACAGACAGCATAATGCCTCACGTCAATTAAACAATTGATTAAATATCTTACAACTGAATTACTGATCTACTCCAACACACAAACTAACATTAGGTGGAAGTTTTCTATAAGTGCATTTTTTAACAATATAATTCAGAAAGGTAAGCCTTCATATTCAGTATTCACTGCACTTAATAGTGATATTTCAACCAGTTTGATTTAACTTTAATGATTATGGATGTAGGTTTTTATTTATTAAATTACAAATTGGGATATTCTAATTAACCCAGATGCACTAATATTCAGAATGAGGGCTAATATTAACAAAGATGAAAAAGAGATAGCGACTCCTGTAATTCAGTCATTTACTGCATTCAGCACATTAGCCATGACTTAAACAGCTCAGCCTTCAGCAACCAGAGAACTTATTGTCAAACAGGTAAGCGAACAAACAACATGTACCAACAGTATTGTCATTTTTTAAAAGCTTGAAACAGTTGGCCATTGAAAATAAGCGGCACCAACTTTCTTGACTTGCTAAAACTTACCAAGCAGCCGTTAATGTCGCGGCTCCCGGGTGCCATTGTTTCAGATGCTCATGCATCACTGTAATGTTGCCATGATAGGAAAGGTCTGCCTTGCAAAGTCTGCATTTTACTTGTTTAGTTTTATTTCTGTGAAATGGTCCCATACTATAGAAAGCTTGGGTCTGCTTTTTTTTTTAGCTCTGCTTCTACGCGTTTATTATCCTTCCACTTCGCCTTCACTGGAAATTGTTCACACTTGCCGGACAACAGAGGCGCAACTGCCCACAGCACGTCCGATCGTGCATTACAGTTACAACTGAACATTTCCGTGGCATGCATATAAACTTTATAATTAAACTATTTGTCAACAATAAAAATCTTTGTCGACAAATTTTTATTATCAACTTTATTGACAATGTCAACTAATCATTTCAGTCCTACCCCAAAACCATAGTCGTGGAAAATGAAGTCCCTTGGAACATGTGACCTCGTCCTGCTACCATGGTGGTCCTGGAACAGCACCGAGAAGTGAAACCCAAAGCAGAGAAATCCCCAAGCACAGCAGAAAGGAACCCCACAACAGCACATCATCCCACGGAGGGCTGAAGCCTCCAGCCACCAAAACAAAAGCGTGAAACCACCACAGTGAGTTGAAAAGAGTGAAAACTAATATGAAATACGGTGGGGCAAAAAAGTATTTAGTCAGCCACCAATTGTGCAAGTTCTCCCACTTAAAAGATGAAAGAGGCCTCCAATTTTCATCATAGGTATACCTCAACTATGAGAGACAAAATGAGGGGAAAAAAATCCAGAAAATCACATTGTCTGATTTTTAAAGAATTTATTTGCAAATTATGGTGGAAAATAAGTATTTGGTCACCTACAAACAAGCAAGATTTCTGGCTCTCACAGACCTGTAACAACTTCTTTAAGAGGCTCCTCTGTCCTCCACTTGTTACCTGTATTAATGGCACCTGTTTGAACTCGTTATCAGTATAAAAGACACCTGTCCACAACCTCAAACAGTCAGACTCCAAACTCCACTATGGCCAAGACCAAAGAGCTGTCAAAGGACACCAGAAACAAAATTGTAGACCTGCACCAGGCTGGGAAGACTGAATCTGCAATAGGTAAGCAGCTTGGTGTGAAGAAATCAACTGTGGGAGCAATTATTAGAAAATGGAAGACATACAAGACCACTGATAATCTCCCTCCATCTGGGGCTCCACGCAAGATCTCACCCCGTGGGGTCAAAATGATCATGAGAACGGTGAGCAAAAATCCCAGAACCACACGGGGGGACCTAGTGAATGACCTGCAGAGAGCTGGGACCAAAGTTACAAAGGCTACCATCAGTAACACACTACGCCGCCAGGGACTCAAATCCTGCAGTGCCAGACGTGTCCCCCTGCTTAAGCTAGTACATGTCCAGGCCCATCTGAAGTTTGCTAGAGAGCATTTGGATGATCCAGAAGAGGATTGGGAGAATGTCATATGGTCAGATGAAACCAAAATAGAACTTTTTGGTAAAAACTCAACTTGTCGTGTTTGGAGGAGAAAGAATGCTGAGTTGCATCCAAAGAACACCATACCTACTGTGAAGCATGGGGGTGGAAACATCATGCTATGGGGCTGTTTTTCTGCAAAGGGACCAGGAAGACTGATCCGTGTAAAGGAAAGAATGAATGGGGCCATGTATTGTGAGATTTTGAGTGAAAACCTCCTTCCATCAGCAAGGGCATTGAAGATGAAACGTGGCTGGGTCTTTCAGCATGACAATGATCCCAAACACACCACCCGGGCAACGAAGGAGTGGCTTCGTAAGAAGCATTTCAAGGTCCTGGAGTGGCCTAGCCAGTCTCCAGATCTCAACCCCATAGAAAATCTTTGGAGGGAGTTGAAAGTCCGTGTTGCCCAGCGACAGCCCCAAAACATCACTGCTCTAGAGGAGATCTGCATGGAGGAATGGGCCAAAATACCAGCAACAGTGTGTGAAAACCTTGTGAAGACTTACAGAAAATGTTTGACCTTTGTTATTGCCAACAAAGGGTATATAACAAAGTATTGATATGAACTTTTGTTATTGGCCAAATACTTATTTTCCACCGTAATTTGCAAATAAATTCTTTAAAAATCAGACAATGTGATTTTCTGGATTTTTTTTTCTCATTTTGTCTCTCATAGTTGAGGTATACCTATGATGAAAATTGGAGACCTCTCTCATCTTTTAAGTGGGAGAACTTGCACAATTGGTGGCTGACTAAATAGTTTTTTACCCCACTGTAGATATTGACAGTTGTACATTGGGGGTACAATTTGATGTTGAATGGGGGGGGGGATATATGGTATCCCAATGCTGAAGGAATTGTAGTATCATGATAGTATTGCATCGTGACCCAAGTATTGCAATGGGAATCATATCGTGAGGTCCCCTGCGATTCCCACTCCTACTAAGTACAAGTGATTTTAGAGTGAACTGCTGTTTTTAAGGCTGTCACGATAACAGCAATTATGTAGTACCGCACTATGGACAAGCCTACCGCAGGGGATAACGAGTAACCGCAACAACCGTGGTGTATAACCCTCTTAAAGGTTTATTATTTTATGCACTGAAGTAAAAGAGCAGACATTTATTTTGATAACAGTGGTTTTATTTTCGCTTCCTGTGCCTGCCTGTGGAATTGTCAGTAAGGCTGCAGTGCTTATATTAGCAGAGACAGTCAGGCTACGAACACCAAGGTTAATCGGTTTATGGACCCGTAATGACACACAAGCTCTTACAGTGGTCGTAGTTTATGTGTTTTACTTAATGTGTACTGTGCTAAATTAAGAAAATAAAACTGTACACTTCACCAGCAGTCAAGACCACTGCCATCACATATTACGGGGATCCATACACGGAGAGTTCACTTCTGTGTGTGTGTGTGTGGGGGGGGGGGGGGCCTAAATCTCATTCACTTATGTGCCACTATTGATTATTAAATAAATTGTTAAATATTAAGTGTATTTTTATTGCTAACAGCATTTTGCACCCAGTACTGTGGAAACTTCCACAGCACCGGGAGCTGCTGCTGTCAGCACCGTGTGGGGCACTCTCTAGACCAGGAGCGCCCAACCTGGTGTTCCTGGAACATTCAGGTTTCTGTGGGAAATTTTCTCATTTCACTACTTAATTGGTCCAAAGATTTACAAATAACTTGCTGTTGTTGTGCATGGGTGCCTACAGAACACATGCACAACAATGACAAATTATTTGCAAATCTTTGGACCAATTAAGAAGTGAAATTAGAAAATTTCCCACAGAAACCTGAATGCTCCAGGAGCCCCAGGTTGGGCACCCCTGCTCTAGATGGACTCCAGCAGGCAGTTAGTGGTGGAAGCGTTGCTAACGGAACGTCAAAAATGCCTATATAGCAAGGGTTAAGCCCCCCTTGGGGTCCTCAGACCATAATGCTGTTCATCTGATTCCTACTTACAAGTCCTTGCTTAAAAGCAGCAAACCAGGACTTCCGGTTATGGCTGCCACGTAAGACGGACGTGTTTCACTCTGCTCTGCTCCTGGAGAAAAAAATCGGCAAATAACTCTCTCATTTGGGACAGAACGTATCCCAGCGTTTGGGCGAGGATATGTCGGCGAAACCTAAGGCTGGAAAACTAGGTAAAGGAAAAAGCGAGCCGCCGAAACAGTCCAAATTAACGGACTTTCAGGTCTGTGACGCAGCAAACAAAACTCCATATATGGCGGAGGAGGCTGGCAACGGTGCGATATCTGCGGGGAGCGGCGCAGATGCGCTGATGGCTGCCATGAGTTCAATGAGAGCGGACTTTTCCTCTAGATTTGATGGGATTATGACAGCGTTGGAAGGAATAAGAAAGGAATTGGGTGACTGTGTAGAACGAACGGCGCAGATGGAGCTCCGTCTCGCTAGTGCTGAAGATGACGTCACCCGTCTTCAATTAAAGGTGCGCACTTTGGAAAAAAAAAATAAATGTCTAGAAGATAATATTTTGGATTTGGAATCTCGGTCGAGACAGAATAACTTGAGGCTGGTGGGTCTTCCAGAGGAATCAGAAGGTCGGGACGTATGTTCCTTTCTGGAAAAGTGGATTCCGGAGGTGCTGGGCAGCGCGGAGCTGCAATCAGCAGTGGTTCTGGAAAAAGCACATCGTATTGGCCCACGGAGAGATAAGGGACCGCCGAGGACCTTAATTATGAAGTTTCTTAGCAACAGAGACAGGATGAAGATCTTCAACGCTGCACGAGCTAAAGGAGAGATTAAACACCAGGATCAGCAGGTGCGGTTCTACCCAGATCTGGCCACAGGAATCCAACAATTGAGGAAGCAGTTTGATCCCATACGTAAGGAGCTGCGCAACCTTGGGATTCGTCATGGTGTAATCTATCCTGCGAGACTGCTGACCACGTATGAGGGCAGAACCCACATCTTCAAGACCCCAGAGGAGGCGCAGGAGTTCATCAAGAAGATCAAAGAAGAAGAAGAGACTGGTGGGAGCTAAGCATGAACAAAATATAAGGTAGAATAATTAAGCATTTGCACAGGCATCTGACTGACTTGAAATAAACAGCAAGTTTACAAAATATAGATTGTATTATATATTAAAAAAAAACAAAAACAAAACAAACAAAAAAAACTATGATGTACAAAGTTGTTAAAAATTTTGGAGTTAAGTTGGAAAACTACAGAGGAGAGTTAATGTTACGTCATTAAAAGCAGTAGAGTTAGGGTGATTGGGAGGATGAAGAAGGAGTGGCTTAGGCTGTTCCCCGTGGGTGTGGAGCGGTCGATGGCTATATCGGGAGACGGAATTTTTCTTTTGATTTTGGGGGGTTCGCCACAAGTGTGGGAAGGGGGAATTTGTTTGTGTGTAGTTTGTAGGATGAATGTTCAACCACTCATGTTTTTGCTTCTCTGTATGAGCATGTTTACACTGCAAGGTAATCCCAAACTCTCTATTGATCATAAACCAAAGTGTTAATCTTAATTTAACTTCATGGAATTGCAGAGGTCTACAAAATTTAAAAAAACTTAAACAAGTTATGAATAAAATAAAAGACATGGGTTCAAAAATTGCGTTTTTACAAGAAACTCATCTAATAGAGGAGGATATAAAAAGAATTAGGAGTAGATGGCAAGGAAGTGTATTCACCTCATCATTTTCATCCCGGGCCAGGGGAGTTATGACTCTCATACATAAATCAGTCCCTTTTCAAGTGAAAAATGTAATTGGAGACAAACTTGGAAGATATGTAATCATTCAAGGTTCTTTGCTATTAGAAAATATAAATCTTGTGAACTTGTATGGTCCCAATATAGATGATCAAAAGTTCTTTGCTAATTTATTTCTTATTTTATCATCACTTACAGGGCAACATATAATAGCAGGGGATTTTAATTGTACATTGAATCCAGGTATAGATAGATCAACAGGGCTGGATTGTACGCACAATGGATGTAGGATGACTATTAATCATTTTATGAAAGAATTGAGATTGTTAGATATATGGAGAGAAATGAAACCACAAGTTAAAGCCTATTCTTGTTATTCCAGTACCTACAAGACATTCTCACGTATTGATTATTTTTTGATTTCCACAGAATTAAGATCCAAGATTCAAAACTGCTTTTATGATAACATCGTGATCTCTGATCATGCACCCTGTTGTCTAATATATGTAGATAAAAAATTGACAAAGGAATCAGGTAGATGGCAATTTCAGCATAAATGGCTTCAGGATGAGGAATTTGTCAAGTATATAGAAAAACAGATAGACGAGTACTTTGACATCAATACTACACAAACATCAGCATGTGTAAAGTGGGAAGCTTTCAAAGCTTTTATTAGGGGACATATTATTAGTTATACAGGATCAAAATCTAAGAAGACTCGAGAGGAGAGAGCTAAATTGGAACATAAAATGAAAAGTCTTCAGGAAAAAGTGTATGCAGGAAGTGATCCAAGGTTGGAGAATGAATTACTGATTTTGAGAGCTGAATACGACAAAAAATCAGCGAATAGAGCTGCCTCGAGTCTTCTAAGATTGAAACAATCTTTTTATGAACAAGGTGAAAAATCAGGAAAATTATTGGCATGGCAGATTAAACAATTAGAAATTAAAACACCAATTACTAGTATTATAAGTAATGGACAGGTAGTTATAGATCCTTTAGAAATTAACAGAGCCTTTAGAGATTACTATGAAAAATTATATGATACTAAAAATGAATTTGATTTAACAAAACTAAATGGGTTTTTGAACGAACTATCTATACCGTGTATTCCAAATGAAAACAGGGAGATATTGGAGTCTAAAATTAGTCAAGAAGAAGTTGGGCTAGCCATTGATAATATGAAATCAGGAAAAAGTGCAGGACCAGATGGTCTTCCAGTTGACCTTTATAAGAAATTTAAGAATAAATTAATAAAACCTTTTTTGGAAATGGTTTTAGAAGCATTTCAAAATAATAATTTACCATCATACATAAATAATGCCTTAATTATACTGCTGCCAAAACCAGGTAAGCCCTCTAATAAATGTGAAAATATGAGACCAATAAGCCTATTAAACGCCGACCTTAAGATAATCTGTAAAATTTTAGCAAGACGAATACAAGAAATTTTACCAAATATTATTAATCGAGATCAGAATGGCTTTATAAAGGGAAGACAAGGCTTCCATAATGTAAGAAGACTATTTAATATTATTTATTTTAATAAAGAAGCACCGGATACAGCTCTCCTATCACTGGACGCCGAAAAGGCCTTTGATAGAGTTGAATGGCCCTTTCTTTTTGAAGTCCTACAAAGGTTTGGACTTGGAAATAATTTCATAAAATGGGTTCAAATAATATACAATAATGCTACAGCAGAAATCCTAACAAATAACAATATTTCAAAACCAATAAAAATCAATAGAGGATGTCGACAAGGCTGTCCACTTTCACCTTTACTGTTTACTATGGCAATTGAACCTTTAGCGATAGCGATACGTTTACATTCACAAATATATGGAATTAAAGTTGGACCAACAGAACATAAAATCTCCCTGTACGCCGATGACATAATTTTGTTTATGTCGAATCTAAAAAAATCAATTCCAACCTTGTTTTTTTTTCCACAATATCTTTATTGAACCTTTTTTTTTTTTTTAACAAACATGATACAAACAATCAAACACTAACACTAAAGTACTACAAAAAAAAAAAAATGCACTAAAAACACCAACAACCACCAACAAAATCAAGTCTTCAACAATGCTCCTCTGTTTAGTCTAGACAATCCAATACATAAGTATACATATTATGTTCACCAGTTTGGAATTTACAAGGTCCACACACATCATTCACCTTCTTCTTCAAGAGTTATGTTTAAATTTTTTACATAATCAATAAAAGGTCTCCATATATTCTCAAACACAATTTCCTTTGATTTCAGTATATATGTTATTCTTTCTAATGGAAGGTTTGTTAACATCTGTCTTAACCACTGAGTCACATCTGGTCTATGAGTCTTTTTCCATAATAGTGCAATACATTTTTTGGCATTAAGCAAACTGAGGTCTATGAATGTTCTTTCACTTTTATTGAAATTATGCTTTTCTGGGTACAGACCCAACAAAACCAGTTTAGGATTCAATATGATTTGTTTTGAGATTATTTTTTCAATTGTTACCCTCACCTCTTCCCAAAACATTCTTATTAATCTACATTCCCATAAACAATGAAATAGGGTTCCTTTACTTTCCATGCATTTTGTGCATGTATCTGGTATATTTTTGTTATATCTATTTAACTCCTCCGGTGTAACATACATCCGCATTAACCATTTGAAATGTATCAATTTAAGGCGTGCATTTATTGATTTGGTTTGAGCTTCTGTACAAGCCAATTCCCATTGTTCCTCTGAAATTTCAATTTGCAGATCTTCTTTCCAGTAGTTTAATCTTTTCTGTGAGTTTTCACTTGAAGATAGTGTCAATGAGTTATAAAACTCTGAAATAATACCCTTTCTTTTACTATCTTTCATCATCATTTTTTCCAAGGATGAATAAATAGGTCGAGTGAGAGCTTTATTTTGATTTGATCGAATAAAGTTTCTAAGTTGAAGATATTTAAAAAAATGTGTTCTATTGAGATTAAATTTGATCCTCAGCTCTTCAAAAGACATTATGTTGTCTGCACATGGCAAATATAAATCCTGAATCTTTTGTATCCCTTTTAAATTCCATACTTTAAATACAGCGTCCGCTCTCCCTGGTTTAAAATATTGATTACCCCATATTGGACTAAATTGTGACAATAACTGTGGTTCTTTTAAATAGTTTTTAGCTTCACACCATATTTTGATCATATGCTTTACAAATGGATTTTTAACTTGTTTTTGTAATTTTTTTGCCGAATCTGAGTATATGAATATGGGAAGAGGTAAAGGTAAATTGTATGATTCCATTTCAGTCCAGTGAGGGAGATCATTTGATGAAAAATAATATGTCATAGACCTCAGTTGTGCCGACCAATAATACAACATAAAATTTGGACATTTCAGACCTCCACGATCAAATGGTAAATATAATAAAGACAGACGTAATCTAGCCCTCCTGTTGTTCCATATAAATTCCACTAACTTTTTTTTTATTCTTGAGAATAGATCTAAAGGTGGTGATAAGGGAATGTATTGAAATAAATAAAGTATTTTAGGTAAAATATTACTTTTAAGTATATTGATTCTCCCGATCATCGACATTGGTAGTGACATCAATCTCTGAGTTAACTCACTGATATCTGACATTAAGGCTTCATAGTTGACACTGGCGACTGATTCTAGCTTAGGCATAATTTGGATTCCTAAATATTTAAACTGATTTACAACATTGAATTGATTTACCTCAGGGGCTGGGTAATTTCTCTGGGTCTCATTTAGCATTAATATTGAAGATTTAGTTTTATTTATTTTATATCCTGATATTTCCCCAAAATTCTTTATTAAATTCAACAAGGTTGGAATTGATTTTTTTAGATTCGACATAAACAAAATTATATCATCGGCGTACAGGGAGATTTTATGTTCTGTTGGTCCAACTTTAATTCCATATATTTGTGAATGTAAACGTATCGCTATCGCTAAAGGTTCAATTGCCATAGTAAACAGTAAAGGTGAGAGTGGACAGCCTTGTCGACATCCTCTATTGATTTTTATTGGTTTTGAAATATTGTTATTTGTTAGGATTTCTGCTGTAGCATTATTGTATATTATTTGAACCCATTTTATGAAATTATTTCCAAGTCCAAACCTTTGTAGGACTTCAAAAAGAAAGGGCCATTCAACTCTATCAAAGGCCTTTTCGGCGTCCAATGATAGGAGAGCTGTATCCGGTGCTTCTTTATTAAAATAGATAATATTAAATAGTCTTCTTACATTATGGAAGCCTTGTCTACCCTTTATAAAGCCATTCTGATCTCGATTAATAATATTTGGTAAAATTTCTTGTATTCGTCTTGCTAAAATTTTACAGATTATCTTAAGGTCGGCGTTTAATAGGCTTATTGGTCTCATATTTTCACATTTATTAGAGGGCTTACCTGGTTTTGGCAGCAGTATAATTAAGGCATTATTTATGTATGATGGTAAATTATTATTTTGAAATGCTTCTAAAACCATTTCCAAAAAAGGTTTTATTAATTTATTCTTAAATTTTTTATAAAGGTCAACTGGAAGACCATCTGGTCCTGCACTTTTTCCTGATTTCATATTATCAATGGCTAGCCCAACTTCTTCTTGACTAATTTTAGACTCCAATATCTCCCTGTTTTCATTTGGAATACACGGTATAGATAGTTCGTTCAAAAACCCATTTAGTTTTGTTAAATCAGGTTCATTTTTGGTATCATATAATTTTTCATAGTAATCTCTAAAGGCTCTATTAATTTCTAAAGGATCTATAACTACCTGTCCGTTACTTATAATACTGGTAATTGGTGTTTTAATTTCCAATTGTTTAATCTGCCATGCTAATAATTTTCCTGATTTTTCACCTTGTTCATAAAAAGATTGTTTCAATCTTAGAAGACTCGAGGCAGCTCTATTCGCTGATTTTTTGTTGTATTCAGCTCTCAAAATCAGTAATTCATTCTCCAACCTTGGGTCACTTCCTGCATACACTTTTTCCTGAAGATTTATTATTTTATGTTCCAATTTAGCTCTCTCCTCTCGAGTCTTCTTAGATTTTGATCCTGTATAACTAATAATATGCCCCCTAATAAAAGCTTTGAAAGCCTCCCACTTTACACATGCTGATGTTTGTGTAGTATTGATGTCAAAGAACTCGTCTATCTGTTTTTCTATATACTTGACAAATTCCTCATCCTGAAGCCATTTATGCTGAAATTGCCATCTACCTGATTCCTTTGTCAATTTTTTATCTACATATATTAGACAACAGGGTGCATGATCAGAGATCACGATGTTATCATAAAAGCAGTTTTGAATCTTGGACCTTAATTCTGTGGAAATCAAAAAATAATCAATACGTGAGAATGTCTTGTAGGTACTGGAATAACAAGAATAGGCTTTAACTTGTGGTTTCATTTCTCTCCATATATCTAACAATCTCAATTCTTTCATAAAATGATTAATAGTCATCCTACATCCAATGTGCGTACAATCCAGTCCTGTTGATCTATCCACACCTGGATTCAATGTACAATTAAAATCCCCTGCTATTATATGTTGCCCTGTAAGTGATGATAAGATGAGAAATAAATTAGCAAAGAACTTCTGATCATCTATATTGGGACCATATAAGTTCACAAGATTTATATTTTCTAATAGCAAAGAACCTTGAATGATTACATATCTTCCAAATTTGTCTCCAATTACATTTTTCACTTGAAAAGGAACTGATTTATGTATGAGTCATAACTCCCCTGGCTCAGGATGAAAATGAAGAGGTGAATACACTTCCCTGCCATCTACTCCTAATTCTTTTAACATCCTCCTCTATCAGATGAGTTTCTTGTAAAAACACAATTCTTGAACCCATGTCCTTTATTTTATTCATAACTTGTTTAAGTTTTTTTAAATTTTGTAGACCTCTGCAATTCCATGAAGTTAAATTAAGATTAACACTTTGGTCCATGATCAATAGAGAGTTTGGGATTACCTTGCAGTGTAAACATGCTCATACAGAGAAGCAAAAACATGAGTGGTTGAACATTCATCCTACAAACTACACACAAACAAATTTCCCCTTCCCACACTTGTGGCAAACCCCCCAAAATCAAAAGAAAAATTCTGTCTCCCGATATAGCCATCGACCGTTCCACACCCACAGGGAACAGCCTAAGCCACTCCTTCTTCATCCTCCCAATCACCCTAACTCTACTGCTTTTAATGACGTAACATTAACTCTCCTCTGTAGTTTTCCAACTTAACTCCAAAATTTTTAACAACTTTGTACATCATAGTTTTTTTTTGTTTGTTTGTTTTGTTTTTGTTTTGTTTTTTTTTAATATATAATACAATCTATATTTTGTAAACTTACTATTTACTTCAAGTCAGTCAGATGCCTGTGCAAATGCTTAATTATTCTACCTTATATTTTGTTCATGCTTAGCTCCCACCAGTCTCTTCTTCTTCTTTGATCTTCTTGATGAACTCCTGCGCCTCCTCTGGGGTCTTGAAGATGTGGGTTCTGCCCTCATACGTGGTCAGCAGTCTCGCAGGATAGATTACACCATGACGAATCCCAAGGTTGCGCAGCTCCTTACGTACGGGATCAAACTGCTTCCTCAATTGCTGGATTCCTGTGGCCAAATCTGGGTAGAACCGCACCTGCTGGTCCTGGTGTTTAATCTCTCCTTTTTTAGCTCGTGCAGCGTTGAAGATCTTCATCCTGTCTCTGTTGTTAAGAAACTTCATAATTAAGGTCCTCGGCGGTCCCTTATCTCTCCGTGGGCCAATGCGATGTGCTTTTTCCAGAACCACTGCTGATTGCAACTCCTCGCTGCCCAGCACCTCCGGAATCCACTTTTCCAGAAAGGAACATACGTCCCGACCTTCTGATTCCTCTGGAAGACCCACCAGCCTCAAATTATTCTGTCTCGACCGAGATTCCAAATCCAAAATATTATCTTCCAGAGATTTATTTTTTTTTTCCAAAGTGCGCACCTTTAATTGAAGACGGGTGACGTCATCTTCAGCACTAGCGAGACGGAGCTCCATCTGCGCCGTTCGTTCTACACAGTCACCCAATTCCTTTCTTATTCCTTCCAACGCTGTCATAATCCCATCAAATCTAGAGGAAAAGTCCGCTCTCATTGAACTCATGGCAGCCATCAGCGCATCTGCGCCATTCCCCGCAGAAATCGCAGCGTTGCCAGCCTCCTCCGCCATATATGGAGCCCTGTTTGCTGCGTCACAGACCTGAAAGTCCGTTAATTTGGACTGTTTCGGCGGCTCGCTTTTTCCTTTTCCTGGTTTTCCAGCCTTAGGCTTCGCCGACATATCCTCGCCCAAACGCTGGGATACGTTCTGTCCCAAATGAGAGAGTTATTTGCCGATTTTTTTTCTCCAGGAGCAGAGCAGAGCGAGACACGTCCGTCCTACGTGGCAGCCATAACCGGAAGTCCAATTCCAACCTTGTTGAATTTAATAAAGAATTTTGGGGAAATATCAGGATATAAAATAAATAAAACTAAATCTTCAATATTAATGCTAAATGAGACCCAGAGAAATTACCCAGCCCCTGAGGTAAATCAATTCAATGTTGTAAATCAGTTTAAATATTTAGGAATCCAAATTATGCCTAAGCTAGAATCAGTCGCCAGTGTCAACTATGAAGCCTTAATGACAGATATCAATGAGTTAACTCAGAGATGGATGTCACTACCAATGTCGATGATCGGGAGAATCAATATACTTAAAAGTAATATTTTACCTAAAATACTTTATTTATTTCAATACATTCCCTTATCACCACCTTTAGATTTATTCTCAAGAATAAAAAAAAAGTTAGTGGAATTTATATGGAACAACAGGAGGGCTAGATTACGTCTGTCTTTATTATATTTACCATTTGATCGTGGAGGTCTGAAATGTCCAAATTTTATGTTGTATTATTGGTCGGCACAACTGAGGTCTATGACATATTATTTTTCATCAAATGATCTCCCTCACTGGACTGAAATGGAATCATACAATTTACCTTTACCTCTTCCCATATTCATATACTCAGATTCGGCAAAAAAATTACAAAAACAAGTTAAAAATCCATTTGTAAAGCATATGATCAAAATATGGTGTGAAGCTAAAAACTATTTAAAAGAACCACAGTTACTGTCACAATTTAGTCCAATATGGGGTAATCAATATTTTAAACCAGGGAGAGCGGACGCTGTATTTAAAGTATGGAATTTAAAAGGGATACAAAAGATTCAGGATTTATATTTGCCATGTGCAGATAACATAATGTCTTTTGAAGAGCTGAGGATCAAATTTAATCTCAATAGAACACATTTTTTTAAATATCTTCAACTTAGAAACTTTATTCGATCAAATCAAAATAAAGCTCTCACTCGACCTATTTATTCATCCTTGGAAAAAATGATGATGAAAGATAGTAAAAGAAAGGGTATTATTTCAGAGTTTTATAACTCATTGACACTATCTTCAAGTGAAAATTCACTGAAAAGATTAAACTACTGGAAAGAAGATCTGCAAACTGAAATTTCAGAGGAACAATGGGAATTGGCTTGTACAGAAGCTCAAACCAAATCAATAAATGTACGCCTTAAATTGATACATTTCAAATGGTTAATGCGGATGTATGTTACACCGGAGGAGTTAAATAAATATAACAAAAATATACCAGATACATGCACAAAATGCATGGAAAGTAAAGGAACTCTATTTCATTGTGTATGGGAATGTAGATTAATAAGAATGTTTTGGGAAGAGGTGAGGGTAACAATTGAAAAAATAATCTCAAAACAAATCATATTGAATCCTAAACTGGTTTTGTTGGGTCTGTACCCAGAAAAGCATAATTTTAATAAAAGTGAAAGAACATTCATAGACCTCAGTTTGCTTAATGCCAAAAAATGTATTGCACTATTATGGAAAAAGACTCATAGACCAGATGTGACTCAGTGGTTAAGACAGATGTTAACAAACCTTCCATTAGAAAGAATAACATATATACTGAAATCAAAGGAAATTGTGTTTGAGAATATATGGAGACCTTTTATTGATTATGTAAAAAATTTAAACATAACTTTTGAAGAAGAAGGTGAATGATGTGTGTGGACCTTGTAAATTCCAAACTGGTGAACATAATATGTATACTTATGTATTGGATTGTCTAGACTAAACAGAGGAGCATTGTTGAAGATTTGATTTTGCTGGTGGTTGTTGGTGTTTTTAGTGCATCCTTTTTTCTTTTTTTTTTTGTAGTACTTTAGTGTTAGTGTTTGATTGTTTGTATCATGTTTGTTAAAAAAAAAAAAAAGGTTCAATAAAGATATTGTGGAAAAAAAAGCAGCAAACCACAGACAAAGACAATCTTCATATGGGACAATGAATGTATAGAAACTTTGAGAGGTTGTTTTTCTTGTACCGACTGGGACTCTTCCATTACTTGGAGTTGGAGGAGGCCACAGATACCATAACTGAGTACATAAAATTCTGTAAAGAAAATGTTTTACCTCAGAAAGTAATCACTATGTACCCCAATAATAAGTCTTATATTTCCAAGGAATTAAAACGGTGCATAGTACAGAAAAAGATTGCTTTTAAGAATGGGGACATGTTAAGTATGAAAAATATACAGAAAGAAATTAATTACAAACTAAGAACAGCTAGAGATGAGATGAGGAAAAAATCTGAATCTGAATGCCTCGGAAAAAGTTCTAGGAAATTGTGGGACTCAGTTAAAGTTATGACAAAAATGACTCCATCCAAAAGCTCCATTAATGTAATGAATGAGGAAGAAAAGGCAAACGAGTTGAATAATTTCTTTTGCAGATTTGAGACTAGAGATTTTTCTCATGAACAAAAAGCTGCTCTGGACACTATATCAGTTTCAGGCTCTGCAAAAATTATAGTTGACCAGCATGCTGTGGAAAGATTTTTCTCACGTAGGTGCCCCAGGAAGGCATCTGGACCAGACGGGATCTCTGGGCGCTTACTGAAGTCATGTAGTGAGGAGCTAGCAGAAGCCTGGAGTCCCATCTACCAGAAGTCTTTAGATACGTGTTCTGTCCCAGTAATTTGGAAAAGCTCTATTATAATTCCTGTACCAAAAAAAGCAAGCTGTAAAGAGAATAATGACTATCGTCCTGTTGCACTGACCTCACTGGTAATGAAGTGTCTCGAGAAGACTGTCATTGACATTCTGAAAACTGATTTTGGAGGACTTTTGGATCCTCTGCAGTTTGCTTATAAAAATAATAGAAGTACAGAGGATGCCATTTTAACCTTAACTCATTCTGTGTTTAAACATTTGGAGGAGACAACCTCATATGCACGTCTTTTATTGGTTGATTTTAGTTCAGCTTTTAACACACTGCAGCCACACCTTTTAATTAAGAGGTTAAATGATTTTAAAGAGCATCCTGTCACGGCTGGCCCTCACGAGCCAGCATAAGACGCCACAGTTCAGTAAGTTGCAATTCAGTTCTTTTATTTCTATTGCACAGGACTTAGGTGTACAACACAACTTGCCACGCAGGCTTCGTTAAACAACACAATATAAATTCACAATAGAGGTTAGCGGCTAGGGCGAGGGGCACTCGTACACCGCAAAGGCAGGGAATATAAAACGTGGAACAGGGAGAGAGTTATGGCAGAGACGAGGAGCTCTCGTCCGCCGTAATTAGGAGGGAACGTCAGCGAGGGAGAAGACAATTCCAAATAACAGATCACTTACATGCAGCGGGATACGTCGAGGAACCCAGGGAGCATGTGGTAAGGAGACAGGGGAAAGTCATAAGACTTTTGACGAGACAGCCGCAGAGTCCAGTTCACTCGCACTGACATTTAAAGCCAGCTGCTCATGATTGGAAACGCGGCGCAGCTGCCCAGGTTCTGACAGCTGAGAGCTCCCGAGCGTCTGGCCAATCAGAGCCCGGGAAACCCGTGTGACGACACCTGCTGTCAAAACCTGACAGGGATGAGGAATAACCCGAGCGCGGACAAAAGCGCTCGGGATATGACAGAGCCCCTCCCTCTACGCGCACTCCTGGTTGCGCGTAACATCCAGACCCCCCCACCCCACCCCAGGGAGGGTGGAGGGGGAAGCAGGTGGAGGGGGAGCAGGGTCAACTCACAACAAGGGGACAAAAACATCGGGGAAGGGACGGAGAGGAAAAAAAAAAGGCAGAAACCGTACATAAACGGGGACAAAAAGATGAATAAAAAGAAAAGTCAATGCTAGATGGACATCTCTCACATATAACCACAAAAAAGAAAGCCAAGATGAGGATACATGGAACACCAGTCAATACCACAAGGCAGGATCAAGGAAATAAAAGGACAAATAATACCTTTTTCTCCAAGTTAATGTGTACAGAAAATTTTCAAAACCAAAAGACAACACAGGTGCCAAAAAAAAGAACTAGACCCGAGTAAGGGAGTAACATAGGAAATATACAATCACACCCTAAAGAAACATACAATACTCATGATAGCATACTGTCAAAATGAAAGGGAAATTCTGCTCAGAAGAGTCTCAAATCGGGAGTGCAAGGAACAAACCCAAACAGTCATCCTAGAAAATAACATGAAAGACAGCTACGGCAAGAGAACATATGTCCATCAATGGAAAAACAGTCACCTTAAACATGAAGTTCAATCCTCTGTGGGGTATTTCAGTCTGAGAGGGGAGGAGAGAAAAAGAAAACCAGTCACAAGTCAGTGGTGGGGCAAGAGAAGGAGAGGGAAAAAAACCATTGGGGAATAGTGTTAAATAACTCCGCTCAGGAGGCCTCCCAGCACCCAGCATCCAGGCCGCCAGCAAAAGCAGCGGAACATGCCCTTACGGCTCAGCCAAGCGGGAAAACCAAAAGGTTAACGGCTCAGCCAAAAGGGAAACCATGTCTCCGGCGGGCGGACCAGGTCGCCGAAAGAATCATCCTGCTCGTCAGGAAACTGGGCCCGGACGCCAAAAGGACAGAGCCGGTCACCGGGTGGTCGGGCAGTATCGGCCTGCCAACAGAATGGCTGGGGGAAGGTCGGCGAACCGGGCCAGCTGGAATTAACTCCCGCAGTCTCAAAAGCGGGGAAGAAGGGGCCATGGTGAGGACGGGGCATGGCCTGGAAAGCGCTCAGCGGTGGGTCAGCTACACAATCTCCGGAACCCGCCTGGGTCAAAACGACCATGGCGCCGAGCTCCGATTGAGCGAGAGCGGCACCCGCGTCGGACCCCGATTGGGCCGGAACCTCCATGACGTCAAGCTCCAAACGAGCGAGAGCAGCACCCGCGTCGGACCCCGACTGGGCCGGAACCTCCATGACGTCAAGCTCCGATCGAGCGAGAGCAGCACCCGCGTCGGACCCCGATTGGGCCGGAACCTCCATGACGTCGAGCTCCGATTGAGCGAGAGCAGCACCCGCGTCGGACCCCGATTGGGCCGGAACCTCCATGACGTCGAGCTCCGATCGGGCGAGAGCAGCACCTGCGTCGGATCCCGATTGGGCCGGAACCTCCATGACGTCAAGCTCCGATCGGGCGAGAGCAGCACCCGCATTGGACCCCGATTGGGCCGGAACCTCCCTGACGTCGAGCTCCGCTTGAACCGGCGGAGCACTCCCGATGGACCCCATGCCGAGAGCCAGACCCTCCAAGGTGGCACCTAGAGTAGGTTCGCCTCCAGTGACCCTGGGGAGAGGCTCAGAGGGACAAAAGGAACCGGGATCAGGATCACCGGCAGCGGCAGGGCCCGGCGGGACAGGCTCGAGCGCAGCAGACGGCTGCACCCGGCTCGCCCCCCCGAGAGACAGGCAATAATGCTCCAGAAAGAAGAGGAGGGATAGAAAATAGAGCACTTGCCTGATCTCAGGTTCTGCCGCCATCCAGGACTTCGATGCTCCGGGTTCAAACGGGAGGAGGTCGTCGTCCGGTTCCCACTCCGTCGTGACGTCATCCGCCCCTGGAGGAGGGGCTCCTGCAGCTCGAGGACCCCCCAACGTCATCGTACACGCTGGCGGTTCATGAGGCGTGGAGGTGGGGGGCTCTCGGCCCGCTGGACCGGACTGTTCATCTGCGGAGTCCTGGGGACGCTCCGTCGTCGGCACAGGCTCCAACCAGTCGTCCGATCTCCTCTGCCCAGAAAATGGCTGCGGGGCTGGGGTCTTCTGCCCGAGGGCCGCAGGCTCACTCCTTGTCTGGCGACGCTCCTCAGAAGTCGAAGCGTGCTCAGCAGGGGGAGACACAGAGGCAGCGGGTTTAATTAACATATCAGCAGGGAGTTGGGGCTCGGGGGGCTGCAAACCCCGAGCCTCACCCCCAGGAGTCAGACAGAACAAATCACTATTAGATGGAAAAACGTGAACTTGTACTTGCCTGCCTCCCGGAGGGGCGGTGGAACCTGCCATAGGGAACGTCATTCCATCCTCCTCCCACCGGGTGGTGGCCGGAGACTCTCTTGAAGGAGGAGAGGGGGCCACTCGGGATGGTGTAGCCGCGCTGTCCACTGGAGCAAAACTTCTCAAACTCCCAGCCGCTGGAGAAGGCGTCGAGGCGGAGGGGGCAACAGCCAAGTCGGGCCGGGCGTGACGCGCTGACAACTCAGCGGGGGAAGCAGGCCCGGGGGGGAAAGGCTGCAGGGATCTCCTCCTGGTGAGACGCTGGGGAGACAGCAGTGGGATGAATGGGGTCAGCCCAGTGAACCGGAGCGGATTCCGGAAGGGAGTCGCGCTGAGAACGTCTCTGGCCACGGCGCCGACGTCTACAACGGGCCCTGGGTGGTGCGAACTCCAGGACTGGATCGAGGGAAGGATCCAGATTCCAGAGCGGGCAGCGGGAGCTCCGATTACTCCGCCTTTGGCCTCGTTCCTCCTCGAAATCCTGGAGCGCCTCGCGGTGGGCGGCGATCTCTTGTCTCTTCGCTTGGACGTCCAAGTGGTCGGTGTAGCGGGGAGACAATCGTCGAGCGTTATCTCAGCGCAGTCCAGGTAATAGTGCGCTTTGGATGAGTCGTCAAGGCTGGCGGAAGCGCTGATGAAGTCATCCACCTCCTCCAGCGCCTCAGGCAGCTGGAACCAGAGATCACTCCACCTTGCAGCCTCCTCCTCTTCGTACATCTGAATTATCTGGCGTTGGGTAGCGATGTCGAGTCTCCTCGCGTCGACCTCGGGGTGACCGTTGTAGCGGGAAGGCAGACGGTCAAGCACCTCCTCAGCCCGGTCTAAATACCACTGTTCATCGGGCTGATAACCGAGGAGAGGAGGGGCGAGGGAGGTGTCTGGATGCCCATCGAGGTCGGAGGCGATAATGAGGATTTCATCAACCTCCTCCAGCGCCTTGGTCAGCAGGACGTGGGAACCCCGAGAACGACTCCGCTGAGATGGCATATTTCCAACGCCACGTACCTGGACAGGAAGGGGCAAAGTTCCCAGAACGCAACTTACTGAGAACGGCGTCTCCTTCTGGCGGCTGTCTACTGTCACGGCTGGCCCTCACGAGCCAGCATAAGACGCCACAGTTCAGTAAGTTGCACTTCAGTTCTTTTATTTCTATTGCACAGGACTTAGGTGTACAACACAACTTGCCACGCAGGCTTTGTTAAACAACACAATATAAATTCACAATAGAGGTTAGCGGCTAGGGCGAGGGGCACTCGTACGCCGCAAAGGCAGGGAATATAAAACATGGAACAGGGAGAGAGTTATGGCAGAGACGAGGAGCTCTCGTCCGCCGTAATTAGGAGGGAACGTCAGCGAGAGAGAAGACAATTCCAAATAACAGATCACTTACATGCAGCGGGATACGTCGAGGAACCCAGGGAGCATGTGGTAAGGAGACAGGGGAAAGTCATAAGACTTTTGACGAGACAGCCGCAGAGTCCAGTTCACTCGCACTGACATTTAAAGCCAGCTGCTCATGATTGGAAACGCGGCGCAGCTGCCCAGGTTCTGACAGCTGAGAGCTCCCGAGCGTCTGGCCAATCGGAGCCCGGGAAACCCGTGTGACGACACCTGCTGTCAAAACCTGACAGAGATGAGGAATAACCCAAGCGCGGACAAAAGCGCTCGGGATATGACACATCCTGTCATTATTAAATGGTACCACTCATTTTTAACTTATCATAAACAGCAAGTTAGTGTAAATGGAACTTTATCTAAATTTAGAACCCTCAGCACAGGAGCTCTCCAAGGCTGTGTTAGTTCACCATTTTTGTTCACCTTGTACACTGATGAGTGCAGAAGTGTCTATCCAGGCAATCAAATTATTAAATTTTCTGATGACACTGCTATTTTATCACTACTTCAAAAGACTCATGATCTGTCAAGCTATTTTATAGAAATTCAGAGGTTTGTCAATTGGTGTGATGACAGTCATCTCATTTTGAATACTGATAAAACAAAGGAGATGGTGTTTGACCCTCGGGGAGTTGGTGACCACAGGCCTGTGGTCATCCACAACCACACTATAACACAGGTTAGTTCCTATAAATATTTGGGAGTATTTATTGACAATTCATTAACCTGGAGCACACATATTGATTACCTCTGTAGCAGACTACAACAGCGGCTGCATTTCTTGCGTAGATTAAGAATACATGGCATTGATAAAAGGATTATGCTAATATTTTACCAGGCTGTGCTGGGGAGCTGTATTAGATACAACATTACAGCTTGGTTTGGCAACCTCTCTGTGAAACTAAAGAACAGAGTGTTGCGTTTAATTCAAACAGCATGGAAAATTATTGGAGTTAAAGAGTATTTACCCATGCAGATCTTATACGACCAGGCAGCCTGTAGACAAGCTCAAAAAATAATCAGTGACATGAGCCATGTACTAAACAATGAATTATGTGTGGCTGCCCTCAGGGAGGAGATACAGAGTCCCCAAGTGCAGGTTCAATAGATACAAGAACTCATTTATCCCGACGTCAGTAAAACTTTTAAACTCAGATAAATAGGTCAGGGACACTTATAACTCCTGTTCTTAATGACTGCTGTTATATATTTATGTATGTATGTACTTGTATTATTTATTGGGTTTTATTTCATTAATTATGTACTACATCCATTGTGTATGTGTGGTTGCAGCACGGGTGACAAGCCCAAGACAAATTTCCCCTTGAGGGACAATAAAGTTTATCTTATCTTATCTTATTTTAAATACAGCCATGACAGTGAGCACAGAAAGGACAAAAAGCATGTTATTTCCTTCTGAGCGGAGAGTTTATGGTCCTGACAATTGCGCTCCTAGAGCAAAACAACTACTTCATAGTGCATTGCTTGTTTGAATGGAATTTTTAGGACAGCAGCCACCACTGCTTTATGAAAATGATCGAGTTTTTTTTTTTTTTATAGAATCAATCAGAGCACTGCACAATTGTCACACATACACAAGCTGAGCGCAGAGCTGCAGCGAGTTTCTCACAGCTTCCATCGTTTGCCGCATAAGTTATGAACCCTGTTTAAATTACGAGACCACGGGGTCCTAAAACATTTGCAATAATACCACATATCACAGTGTTGAGCAATCCACCGTCACCGCAGGAGAAATTCCTCCACAGTGACAGCCCTAGCTGTTTTAAATCTGCTGCCTTACAGGTGTGGAAAAATTATTTCTGCCACAGAAAGCTGTAGAAACACATTTAAAGTAGTAAGAACAAGTAAAGAAGGGTAGTCTGGTTGTACTTTATTAAAACAAATGCAGTACATTAAATAATTTAGAGGTGTGAGTCCCCAAATATTTTATATCATTAGTATGTGGAATTGTTAAATTGGGAATTCTAGGAGCCTTTTACTCTGATTAACACATTATCTTCTTTCAGCTTCTCCCTATTAGGGGGTCGCCACAGTGGATCGTGGGTCCACATATTTGGTGGTCATTAACACATACTCTAATTTGCAAACATCTCAGTCTAGGCGCTGTTGCTACAGAGCGCATGTTTACCTGCAGGGGTAGATGGACGCCGAGAGTGAGGTGAGACAGGACAGAGATGGCGGGAAGGGAGACCAACACAGCCCCGATCACATGACGAGAGATCCAGCCAGAGGCCACCAGAAGCAGAGAGTGGGTGCAGTTCATCACCTCCTTCAAATAAAAGGCCATTCTGGAGGACAGGAGAGCACAGAGTGTGTGAATCAGAATCAAAAAAATATGTTGAAGACAGAACAGTACATAAAAAGAAAAAAAAAGGCATCTTATCTTCTTCTATTAATCCCTTCAGCCATCTTTCATAGAAAAGAACTGGAGCAGACTCTTTTAAGCCCTTAATTAAATTACATTACTAAAACAATAACTGTCCCCAAGTTCCAGGAAGAAGATGAAGATTTATTGCCAATTAATGTGAGGCAATAAGTGAAAATTAATTCATTGTTAAATACTCTCCGTGCACACTCATAAAACACAACAGCAAACACATATTAAGCACAGGTAGAGCTGGAAATTTTCCTTGTGGATAAGATCCAGCTAGATCTGACCTGGGAACTGGATCCATTGTAGGCCTGGAGCTAATTAAAACCACTTAATTTAAACTAATAACACTGGTCAACACCAAATTTATTGTCTAAGTTTTTTTTTAGCTGATATAGGACAATTTTGATGTGCTGAATCCAAAAATCACATTGGTTTTGCTCAATCAGGTCAACTTTTTGAACTATGGCCACATATGTTTTACGTTGTTTTTTTGTTTTGTTTTGTTTTTTTTACATGTACGGGTATTTTTGCTTTATATGATGCAAAATTCTTTTTTATTTCTTGAAATTCTCTGAATTTTGAACAATGATGATGTAACATTCAATTTACATGTACTTACCTTCATCAATGTGTACTATTCAATTTACAGTACAACTGTACATCTGCTTACAACTTAGCATAAAAACCTGACCTGATCGAGAGAAACGGGTGTCATTTTCGGATTCAGCAGTGCAAAATCGTCTTAAATCAGTTGACAAAAAAGACAACTGACAAAAAAATTATTCTTGTTATGTTGTGTAATTAAAGCTGGTTTTAGAGGAGAGCTAGACAATGTGTGGTGTACCAATATGGCGTCTGGTGTATCCTGGGTGTAGTGGAGGTGACGGCCCCGCCTTTCCGGTTCCGCTGTCACCAGGGGTATAAAGGACAGATGCGGAATAGCTCACTCTCTTTCACCGTCGACCCCTTGGCCTGTACGGAGCACCATGTTGTTTGTGGTTCTTGATAATAAAGTACGTTCAACTATTCCTTCAGCCTCTTCCTTGGTCACCCAAGTTATGGACATAACACAGTGGTCTAAGGGTAGCTTTTAACCCAATGCTATGGTAGCCCAAGACATTTTTTTCCTGTTTGGAAGAGCCATGTCAAACCCTATAAATGTATTCGTAGAGTGCATTTACATTATTTAAAGTCAACTCAAGTTGTATATTATATAGCTGAGGAAGATCAAGGCGAGGAAGGCGTCGGGACCGGACGGCATCAGCGCAAAGCTCCTCAAGTCCTGTGCAGACCAGCTGTGTGGGATTGTGACGTATATCTTCAACATGAGCCTGAAACTGGGGAGGGTACCACAGCTGTGGAAAACATCTTGTGTGGTACCTGTACCAAAAACTTCCCACCCCAAAGACCTGAACAGCTTCAGACCGGTGGCCTTGACGTCCCACTTGATGAAGACCCTGGAGAGACTGCTCCTTGCTCATCTCCGCCCCCTGGTGGAACCAGCGATGGATCCACTCCAGTTCGCCTACCAGCATGGCATTGGGGTGGAGGATGCGGTGATCTTCCTCCTTCACCGTTCTCTGTCCCACCTGGAGAAGCCCGGGAATATGGTGAGGATCATGTTCTTTGACTTCTCCAGTGCTTTCAACACCATCCAACCGATGATCCTGAAGGACAAGCTGCTGCGCGCAGGGGTGGACCAGCACCTGTCATCATGGATCCTGGACTACCTCACGAACCGGCCTCAGTTTGTGAGAACCCGGGACTGTGTTTCCGACACGATCATCAGTAGCACGGGGGCCCCCCAGGGAACGGTGCTGGCTCCCTTCTTGTTCACTCTTTATACTGCGGACTTCTCACACAACACAACACATTGCCATCTACAGAAGTTCTCTGATGACTCTGCGATCGTTGGTCTCATCTCCAGCGGAGATGAAGCTGAGTACAGAGGGCTTATCCAGGACTTTGTGGACTGGTGCCATCGGAACTGCCTCCAGATCAACGCGAGGAAAACTAAGGAGCTGGTGGTGGACTGCCGCAGGCATGGGCAGCCCCTCACAGCACCAGTAAATATACAGGGAACAGACATCGAGATGGTGACATCCTACAAGTACCTGGGTATTCATCTGAACAATAAACTAGACTGGTCACACAATACTGACGCACTCTACAAGAAGGGACAGCGCAGGCTGTTCCTGCTGAGGAGACTCAGGTCTTTTGGTGTACAAGGGGCGCTGCTGAAGTCATTCTATGACACGGTGGTGGCATCAGCCATCACTTTTGGAGTGGTCTGCTGGGGCAGTGGCATTACTGCAGCCGATAGAAAGAGACTGAACAAACTGATTAAGAAAGCTAGCTCTCACTTCCGGTTATGGCTGCCACGTAGGACGGACGTGTCTCGCTCTGCTCTGCTCCTGGAGAAAAAAAATCGGCAAATAACTCTCTCATTTGGGACAGAACGTATCCCAGCATTTGGGCGAGGATATGTCGGCGAAGCCTAAGGCTGGAAAACCAGGAAAAGGAAAAAGCGAGCCGCCGAAACAGTCCAAATTAACGGACTTTCAGGTCTGTGACGCAGCAAACAAGGCTCCATATATGGCGGAGGAGGCTGGCGGCGGTGCGATTTCTGCGGGGAATGGCGCAGATGCGCTGATGGCTGCCATGAGTTCAATGAGAGCGGACTTTTCCTCTAGATTTGATGGGATTATGACAGCGTTGGAAGGAATAAGAAAGGAATTGGGTGACTGTGTAGAACGAACGGCGCAGATGGAGCTCCGTCTCGCTAGTGCTGAAGATGACGTCACCCGTCTTCAATTAAAGGTGCGCACTTTGGAAAAAAAAAATAAATCTCTGGAAGATAATATTTTGGATTTGGAATCTCGGTCGAGACAGAATAATTTGAGGCTGGTGGGTCTTCCAGAGGAATCAGAAGGTCGGGACGTATGTTCCTTTCTGGAAAAGTGGATTCCGGAGGTGCTGGGCAGCGAGGAGTTGCAATCAGCAGTGGTTCTGGAAAAAGCACATCGTATTGGCCCACGGAGAGATAAGGGACCGCCGAGGACCTTAATTATGAAGTTTCTTAGCAACAGAGACAGGATGAAGATCTTCAACGCTGCACGTGCTAAAGGAGAGATTAAACACCAGGACCAGCAGGTGCGGTTCTACCCAGATTTGGCCACAGGAATCCAGCAATTGAGGAAGCAGTTTGATCCCGTACGTAAGGAGCTGCGCAACCTTGGGATTCGTCATGGTGTAATCTATCCTGCGAGACTGCTGACCACGTATGAGGGCAGAACCCACATCTTCAAGACCCCAGAGGAGGCGCAGGAGTTCATCAAGAAGATCAAAGAAGAAGAAGAGACTGGTGGGAGCTAAGCATGAACAAAATATAAGGTAGAATAATTAAGCATTTGCACAGGCATCTGACTGACTTGAAGTAAATAGTAAGTTTACAAAATATAGATTGTATTATATATTAAAAAAACAAAACAAAAACAAAACAAACACAAAAAAAAAAACTATGATGTACAAAGTTGTTAAAAATTTTGGAGTTAAGTTGGAAAACTACAGAGGAGAGTTAATGTTACGTCATTAAAAGCAGTAGAGTTAGGGTGATTGGGAGGATGAAGAAGGAGTGGCTTAGGCTGTTCCCCGTGGGTGTGGAACAGTCGATGGCTATATCGGGAGACAGAATTTTTCTTTTGATTTTGGGGGGTTTGCCACAAGTGTGGGAAGGGGAAATTTGTTTGTGTGTAGTTTGTAGGATGAATGTTCAACCACTCATGTTTTTGCTTCTCTGTATGAGCATGTTTACACTGCAAGGTAATCCCAAACTCTCTATTGATCATGGACCAAAGTGTTAACCTTAATTTAACTTCATGGAATTGCAGAGGTCTACAAAATTTAAAAAAACTTAAACAAGTTATGAATAAAATAAAGGACATGGGTTCAAGAATTGTGTTTTTACAAGAAACTCATCTGATAGAGGAGGATGTTAAAAGAATTAGGAGTAGATGGCAGGGAAGTGTATTCACCTCTTCATTTTCATCCCGAGCCAGGGGAGTTATGACTCTCATACATAAATCAGTTCCTTTTCAAGTGAAAAATGTAATTGGAGACAAATTTGGAAGATATGTAATCATTCAAGGTTCTTTGCTATTAGAAAATATAAATCTTGTGAACTTATATGGTCCCAATATAGATGATCAGAAGTTCTTTGCTAATTTATTTCTCATCTTATCATCACTTACAGGGCAACATATAATAGCAGGGGATTTTAATTGTACATTGAATCCAGGTGTGGATAGATCAACAGGACTGGATTGTACGCACATTGGATGTAGGATGACTATTAATCATTTTATGAAAGAACTGAGATTGTTAGATATATGGAGAGAAATGAAACCACAAGTTAAAGCCTATTCTTGTTATTCCAGTACCTACAAGACATTCTCACGTATTGATTATTTTTTGATTTCCACAGAATTAAGGTCCAAGATTCAAAACTGCTTTTATGATAACATCGTGATCTCTGATCATGCACCCTGTTGTCTAATATATGTAGATAAAAAATTGACAAAGGAATCAGGTAGATGGCAATTTCAGCATAAATGGCTTCAGGATGAGGAATTTGTCAAGTATATAGAAAAACAGATAGACGAGTTCTTTGACATCAATACTACACAAACATCAGCATGTGTAAAGTGGGAGGCTTTCAAAGCTTTTATTAGGGGACATATTATTAGTTATACAGGATCAAAATCTAAGAAGACTCGAGAGGAGAGAGCTAAAGTGGAACATAAAATAAAAAATCTTCAGGAAAAAGTGTATGCAGGAAGTGACCCAAGGTTGGAGAATGAATTACTGATTTTGAGAGCTGAATACGACAAAAAATCAGCGAATAGAGCTGCCTCGAGTCTTCTAAGATTGAAACAATCTTTTTATGAACAAGGTGAAAAATCAGGAAAATTATTAGCATGGCAGATTAAACAATTGGAAATTAAAACACCAATTACCAGTATTATAAGTAATGGACAGGTAGTTATAGATCCTTTAGAAATTAACAGAGCCTTTAGAGATTACTATGAAAAATTATATGATACCAAAAATGAACCTGATTTAACAAAACTAAATGGGTTTTTGAACGAACTATCTATACCGTGTATTCCAAATGAAAACAGGGAGATATTGGAGTCTAAAATTAGTCAAGAAGAAGTTGGGCTAGCCATTGATAATATGAAATCAGGAAAAAGTGCAGGACCAGATGGTCTTCCAGTTGACCTTTATAAAAAATTTAAGAATAAATTAATAAAACCTTTTTTGGAAATGGTTTTAGAAGCATTTCAAAATAATAATTTACCATCATACATAAATAATGCCTTAATTATACTGCTGCCAAAACCAGGTAAGCCCTCTAATAAATGTGAAAATATGAGACCAATAAGCCTATTAAACGCCGACCTTAAGATAATCTGTAAAATTTTAGCAAGACGAATACAAGAAATTTTACCAAATATTATTAATCGAGATCAGAATGGCTTTATAAAGGGTAGACAAGGCTTCCATAATGTAAGAAGACTATTTAATATTATTTATTTTAATAAAGAAGCACCGGATACAGCTCTCCTATCATTGGACGCCGAAAAGGCCTTTGATAGAGTTGAATGGCCCTTTCTTTTTGAAGTCCTACAAAGGTTTGGACTTGGAAATAATTTCATAAAATGGGTTCAAATAATATACAATAATGCTACAGCAGAAATCCTAACAAATAACAATATTTCAAAACCAATAAAAATCAATAGAGGATGTCGACAAGGCTGTCCACTTTCACCTTTACTGTTTACTATGGCAATTGAACCTTTAGCGATAGCGATACGTTTACATTCACAAATATATGGAATTAAAGTTGGACCAACAGAACATAAAATCTCCCTGTACGCCGATGACATAATTTTGTTTATGTCGAATCTAAAAAAATCAATTCCAACCTTGTTGAATTTAATAAAGAATTTTGGGGAAATATCAGGATATAAAATAAATAAAACTAAATCTTCAATATTAATGCTAAATGAGACCCAGAGAAATTACCCAGCCCCTGAGGTAAATCAATTCAATGTTGTAAATCAGTTTAAATATTTAGGAATCCAAATTATGCCTAAGCTAGAATCAGTCGCCAGTGTCAACTATGAAGCCTTAATGTCAGATATCAATGAGTTAACTCAGAGATGGATGTCACTACCAATGTCGATGATCGGGAGAATCAATATACTTAAAAGTAATATTTTACCTAAAATACTTTATTTATTTCAATACATTCCCTTATCACCACCTTTAGATCTATTCTCAAGAATAAAAAAAAAGTTAGTGGAATTTATATGGAACAACAGGAGGGCTAGATTACGTTTGTCTTTATTATATTTACCATTTGATCGTGGAGGTCTGAAATGTCCAAATTTTATGTTGTATTATTGGTCGGCACAACTGAGGTCTATGACATATTATTTTTCATCAAATGATCTCCCTCACTGGACTGAAATGGAATCATACAATTTACCTTTACCTCTTCCCATATTCATATACTCAGATTCGGCAAAAAAATTACAAAAACAAGTTAAAAATCCATTTGTAAAGCATATGATCAAAATATGGTGTGAAGCTAAAAACTATTTAAAAGAACCACAGTTATTGTCACAATTTAGTCCAATATGGGGTAATCAATATTTTAAACCAGGGAGAGCGGACGCTGTATTTAAAGTATGGAATTTAAAAGGGATACAAAAGATTCAGGATTTATATTTGCCATGTGCAGACAACATAATGTCTTTTGAAGAGCTGAGGATCAAATTTAATCTCAATAGAACACATTTTTTTAAATATCTTCAACTTAGAAACTTTATTCGATCAAATCAAAATAAAGCTCTCACTCGACCTATTTATTCATCCTTGGAAAAAATGATGATGAAAGATAGTAAAAGAAAGGGTATTATTTCAGAGTTTTATAACTCACTGACACTATCTTCAAGTGAAAATTCACTGAAAAGATTAAACTACTGGAAAGAAGATCTGCAAATTGAAATTTCAGAGGAACAATGGGAATTGGCTTGTACAGAAGCTCAAACCAAATCAATAAATGCACGCCTTAAATTGATACATTTCAAATGGTTAATGCGGATGTATGTTACACCGGAGGAGTTAAATAGATATAACAAAAATATACCAGATACATGCACAAAATGCATGTAAAGTAAAGGAACCCTATTTCATTGTTTATGGGAATGTAGATTAATAAGAATGTTTTGGGAAGAGGTGAGGGTAACAATTGAAAAAATAATCTCAAAACAAATCATATTGAATCCTAAACTGTTTTTGTTGGGTCTGTACCCAGAAAAGCATAATTTTAATAAAAGTGAAAGAACATTCATAGACCTCAGTTTGCTTAATGCCAAAAAATGTATTGCACTATTATGGAAAAAGACTCATAGACCAGATGTGACTCAGTGGTTAAGACAGATGTTAACAAACCTTCCATTAGAAAGAATAACATATATACTAAAATCAAAGGAAATTGTGTTTGAGAATATATGGAGACCTTTTATTGATTATGTAAAAAATTTAAACATAACTCTTGAAGAAGAAGGTGAATGATGTGTGTGGACCTTGTAAATTCCAAACTGGTGAACATAATATGTATACTTATGTATTGGATTGTCTAGACTAAACAGAGGAGCATTGTTGAAGACTTGATTTTGTTGGTGGTTGTTGGTGTTTTTAGTGCATTTTTTTTTTTGTAGTACTTTAGTGTTAGTGTTTGATTGTTTGTATCATGTTTGTTAAAAAAAAAAAAAAAAGGTTCAATAAAGATATTGTGGAAAAAAAAAGAAAGCTAGCTCTGTCCTGGGGCAACGCCTTGATCCGATGGAGGAGATAGGAGAGAGAAGGATGGTGGCTAAACTGTCATCTCTGCTGGAGTCCGAGTTCCACCCTATGCAGGACATACTGGATGCACTGAGGAGCTCATTTAGCAGCAGACTACATCATCCCAGGTGCACAACCGAGAGGTTTCGTAGGTCCTTCCTACCAACGGCTGTCAGACTGTACAACCTAAGCAGGGCTGCTCGCAGAGATAGCAAAAAGACGTAACAAACTAATAGTTTTTTTTTTTTTTTTTTTTTTTTTTTTTTTGAATGCAAAAGATGCAATAGACTTACACAATGGTTCTCTCCGGCATACAACTAGGAACATACCGGTCGCTATGGAGGGTGAGAATATGTATGGGCACATAATCATACCATGTAGGATAACTAAATAGACGGTTATGCTGTTTCATCCCACCTAGCAACAATGCTCTGCACTGTGTGTGTTTATATATTTACATATTTATTCCATCTAGCTACAATGCTCTGCACTGGGTGTGTTTATATTTATATATCTATATATTTATTCCATCTAGCTACAATGCTCCGCACTGTGTTTTTATATATCTACATATTATTCCATCTAGCTACATTGCTCCGCACTGTGTGTGTTTATATACTTGCATATTTATTCCACCTAGCTGCAATGCTCCATACTGTGGGTGTTTATATATTTACATATTTATTCCATCTAGCTACAATGCTCTGCACTGTGTGTTCATATATTCATATATTTATTCCATCCAGCTACAATGCTCTGCACTGTGTGTCTGTGTGTGTGTGTGTGTGTGTGTATATATATATTTTATAGTAATATGTACATATGTATATTAGCTGCTCTTGCTTGCTTGTTTTTTCTTGCCTTCTGATTGTTGCTCTGAGTGTTGCTATCCCTGTGCTGTTGCAATCCTGGAATTTCCCCGTTGTGGGACTAATAAAGGCTTATCTTATCTTATCTTATCTTATATTATAATGTTCTCCCCTTCATGGTATGAGGTTCTGAGGAAGAGGAGTTGACAATAACCAGTACTGACAATATCTGTAGCAATACTGCTACTTGTTAAATAATATTGTGATAGTCTTATACAGTTTCAGAACTTATTAAATTATTTATTGTTCCTACTTAACCGGAGTGGTGGCCTAGTTGGTAGAGCATCCGCCCCACGCCTGGGAGGCTGGGGTTCAAACCTCGGCCGGGTCATGCCGAAGATCATACAAAAGTGGAACTTCCTGCCGTCCAGCTTGGTGCTCAGCAATAATGGAACGGAGGAGGAAAATGTGGTGGCGCCTTGCATGGCAGCGACCTCTCTGATTCTATATATGTGATTAACATTGTAGATAGGAGAAATGTAATTTCGTTTTACTGTACATGATTGGCTGTATGGACTGAATGACAATAAAGTTGGCTTATCCTTAGCCTTACTTTGTCACAAGGTGGCAGTAGGGTGCCTTAGGACTTTTCCTACTTGCAAAAATAAATAAAAAAAGAAGTGTGTGGCTAATACCAGATAAAATCATGTTGGAGGAGGCAGAAAACAGAAACGGACCCTAGCTGCATCCCAAAAAGTTAATTCTCCAGTGTGGAAGTTTTGTTTTTTGTTTTTTTTTTTTTTTTTTGGGGGGGGGTTGTTCACAGTCAATTTTATTAGAGTTGCCAACATTTCAGAAAGGTGAGATTTAGAAGGAACTGGGCACAAGGGAAACTGAGGGGTAGTGAGAGGGCATGAGGAGAATACACAAAGGGGCCTATTTTAAAGGTCATCTGCGGACTTTTCCACTAGACTTTCCGCCATACGGCAGTGTTTTTGTTAGTTTTTGTCAGTGCATTGTCTGTTTTTTACACTCTGCGTCACGCCATCTAATTACCAGCAGACAGCGCACTCGCTATGCACTGGGAGGTGGAGGCTCATTTAAAAGAGATGTGGTGGTGCGTGACCTTAGGTGCATTACCATTATGGTGAGTGTTACCCCAATGCGCTTTTGATCAGGAAAACTGTGGTCTGTTGTCAGAAGTGCATTGTTTAATGATTTTTCAGTGGCACATTTTGAAATCACACAGCTCCAGAGCTCATGAGAAAACAGCACACACAGTTTTTTTTCCTGTTATTTTAATGGAGAGAGTTGCAACAGTCATAATAGAAATGCTCATTTTATTTATAATAAGATCACATACTAAATAGTTTTTTTTTTTTAATTCCATCCACACTCATTTTAATTGCATACTTACCATTGGAGTCTACAGATTAGGCATTAATGTATCATTTTTTTAGGGGAATGAATGAACAGGGATCATGCGCATATTCTGGTGTGGATGCAGCGCATGGGGAGATGTGTCAGTCTGAAGATTTGTATTACATCCCCATTTTCGTTTTCATCACGGACTTATTAGGCATTAATGTGTTTATTTTTAGGAGAATAAATGAATGAACAAGGAGTGTGCAGCATTTTTACTTTTCACTGCAACTCCCCAGAGAGACAGGAGATGAGTCAACATCTGCCTCAGCCGCGTGCCCCGGGGTTTACGCCAGGCCGAGGGTGCCGCACTGCGCCTACGGTTGCAGTTCTCCACCATCAACAGCTCTTGACTCTCACCCAAGAGCACCTGGGAGGGACCACCAAGAGCGGGCTTGCTTCATGGCGACCTCCTTTGAAAACGTTTTGTTCACTAAACTGTTTGTGTGTTGAGTCATCATATTGCATCATCACAGCTCATGTCCGTTTGTGCTTGCACGTCCCGATTATTAATGGAAAAAAACAACACACTCAGCCGGTGTTCTCTGTTAAACGAGGACAGTTAAAAACAAACTCTTTGAAGACACAACAGGGTTTTTCACTACACAGAAGAAAAAAAAAGTTACGTGGGCTTGTGATTCAGTTCCCTACCGGACCACAGCTGGATCAGTCTACCGGGAAAACAGCTGTCTCCATGACCCCGGAGAAGAGCTGGTATGGGCGTACAAACCCAATATTCTTCATCTAATGATGACAGTTTTTACAATTTTAACCTCATTCACTGTCATTCTTTTAAAAGAATGATTCAAAATGAAAATACCCTGACAATTGTTTTGAATTAAATCTACAATTTTGCATTCACCAGAACAGATTAATACAGCTCAGGCTGCGATGAGCGACTCCTCTTTCTTGATTTAAAACAGAAGCTCTGATGAACGATAATACGTTTTTTTAGTTGGATCAGGTTTACAATAATAAAACTGAAGGCAACTCTGTCAACCTCATGGACAAAGAAAAAGACTGGCATGATCTCTGAATTGCAGCGCTCATCCATGGGCAAGTAAAGTTGTGGAGTTAAAAAGCGTTTTGCTTTTTAAATGCATTTTCACTTTTTCAATGAGCCCGCACTGTCCTCAGTGCAAAACAGAATTGTCTTCCCACTTAAACCTCTTTCATGTTAGCATCACATCTTTGATCTTGCACCCCTGTTTATAAAAGGGAATGAGAATAAAGACAGCAATTGGTTTATTTCACACAATACCCCAAACACACCTCTGAATATTTAAGAGCGTTAGGACAACCCTTTTTGACTTTGCATCTGGCGGAAAATATTTTTCTGCGCTGTTGTGATAAGGAAATGAACTTTGAAATGCCCATACACGCATTCTGCATCACTGACAACTGACTGTATTCTTGTAATATGGCCCAAAGAGTTATTTTTTTTTTTTAAGGCTTACACTTTACCTCAGAATAAGTTTTAGAACATATTCAGTCTGCTCTATGCTGCCTCGAGAGTGCTTACTGTGTAAAAATCTAACAAAAGTCAACATGATATGGGCGGTACTTTCCTCATTTTCCAGTGAGAAATAGGGTTTGTGGAATGAGAGACTCACTGCAAAAGAGTGAGTCGGCAGCAATGATATTATATAGTCTGCAAGAAATGTGGTGCAACAATCCCTGTTCATCCACCTTCACATCCATCATCCTGCTGATATTACCACAGTAGAGTGAGTAGTTAGTTTGCTATAGCTGAAATGGACGGGTTACATTAATCACATGTCTCTTGTACAAACTATGTCCCCTACACAATGCGTTAGGAGTAATTGTTGTTTTTATGCACTTCTGTGTAGTTTTACACGGACCGTTTACCCATACTCTTGCAATAAACAAAGTTAAAGGTCAGTTGGACTGAGGATTATTTCAATTTTTTTTATTTTATATGGATATTGTGATAATGACATTACAGTGATATTTTCCTGCCATGACAAATGTGCTGGGGAAATCCAATACCGTGTCAGCCGTTGTTTGAAATCAGAGTTTTTGTGACAGCAAATAATGACAAGAACAACAGGTCTACGTTAAACAACAGCAGTCATATTGTAAACAAGGAAGCAACCCACTTCTTTGTCCTCGTGTTCGTCCTGCATAGCCACAAGGTCCACGAGAAACAAGGAAACAAACTCCTGTACATGATTATACCCTGTGTTTGCAGCTGTAAAAGCAACTGTAGAAGTAACTCTGCGCAGGCTCTAAAGTACATTTAAAAAATGAAGAATCTTTGTAATTGATGTTTACATTAAAGTTTAAGAATCAAACTGTTACATTTTTAGACAAATTTTAAAAACTATAGATTCACACATTTACGATATAAAACTTGCGTGCAAGCTCACACTCACAAACTTGTGTATGCCATCTGCCAAACTTTTCTCACCGTACTGAGAGCACCAAGCAGGCCACCTCAAAAAGAGCAGCCAGGGGAGCCAGGGCAAGGGCAGCGGGAGCCGGAGAACCCACGGAGGCTGGGCTCACCAGAGGTGGAAGGAAGCAAGCCAGGGTCAGAGCCAGGAAGACAAAACAGCTGAGGAGAACATCCAGGAAGGAGCTGAAGGTGGTGCTCGCAAATGTTTGCACCTGAACCTTGTTCTTCACCTTAACAGGAAGAATGAAGTTGGACTGAGAATTGGCAACGATTTATTTCCTCCAACATTTTACCCTTACTTTACTATGCAGATATGTAGATGTGTTGATATTAACAGGTTAAATTAATTTGTAAATCTTTAACTGATGGACACTGAACACTCAACGTTATCATCACAAATCCCCTTTGGTTTGCACCGAGTATGTATAAAATGATCAGAAAAATACACCCACCTTATTTTCATATGTCAGAAAGTCAATATCTTTATATTCAAAATGGACTGCAATCCTTAAAAATATATTATTTCAGTGAGAAGATAAGAAAACCACATTTAAAATTTAGTCTCAATCATTATACAAAGTAAAAATTTCTTTGGTTTGAAGTACAATCCTCAACCAAAACTTTACTGTCAGATTTAATCGCTGAGTCAATATGATTTGCTTGTCACAGCATTTTGCACAAAATTCTATAATTAAAGTTCAGCTCATAATCAAATACAGTTGTGTTCAAAATAATAGCAGTCCCACATCACTAGCAAGATAAATCACTGTTTTTGTTAGAATTTCAACTTCTACACTGCAAGTAAGTTTCTAGAAGGTTTAGTAAAGGTATAGAAAACCAACAGACCTAACGGGCATGACGTGCATGCTGCTGATTCTGTGAAACTGAATCATTAACTGAAAGGGGCGTGTTCAAAAAAATAGCAGTGCTGAGTTCACTTAGTGAGGTCATTGATTCTGTGAAAAAAAAATAGGTGTTAAACAGGTGGACCTTATTTAAGGATCAAGGCAACTGACGCTGCATATGCTGGCTGTGCATTTGTCCTTGAAAAACAAAGTAAAATGGGTCGTTCAAGACACTGTTCAGAAGAAGAGCGTTCTTTGATTAAGAAATTAATAAAAGAGGGGAAAACCTATAAAGAAGTGCAGAAAATGATAGGCTGTTCAGATAAAATGGTATCAAACGCTTTAAAATGGCAGCCAAAACCAGAAAGGCGAGGAAGAAAAAGAAAAACGACTACTCGAATGGATCGGAGAATAACCAAACTGGCAAAGGCTCAGCCAATGATCAGCTCCAGGAGGATCAAAGAAGATCTAAGGTTGCCTATGAGTACTGTAACAATCAGACAACGTCTATGTGAAGCCAAGCTACCAGCAAGAAGCCCCCGCAAAGTCCCATCGTTAAAAAAAAGACATGTGCTGAAGCGGTTACAATTTGCATTGACTGGCCTAAAAAGAAATGGCGTAATATTTTGTGGACTGATGAGAGTAAGATTGTTCTTTTTGGGTCTAAGGGCCACAGACAGTTTGTCAGACGTCCTGCAAACACTGAATTCAAGCTACAGTACACAGTGAAGATGGTGAAGCATGGTGGCGCAAGCATCATGATATGGGGATGTTTCTTGTACTATGGTGTTGGTCCTATTTATCGCATACCAGGGATCATCGATCAGTTTGAGTACATCAGAATACTGGAAGAAGTCATGTTGCCGTATGCTGAAGAGGAAATGCCTTTGAAATGGGTGTTTCAACAAAACAATGACCCTAAACACACTAAAGACAGATGTTAACACTGCTATTTTTTTTTTGAACATTATATTTCTTGACTTTCTGTAAAATATTATCAAATTCAATTACTTTTTCCAATTTTCTTGCTTTGAAATAGAATGTGCAGTGTCCCCAATGCATTTGTGTTCATTAAAATACAATTTATTTGAAGAATTTTGACATTTATTCACATTTTTCAACACACTGCTATTATTTTGAACACAACTGTATATACAAACTCCAACCATCTAATGTAATATATTTGTGGAGATTTTGTATGATATAAGTGCAGCATGTCAAAGCTTGTAGGCACACCAGTTTAACAGCGGGGGGCTACAAGCTTTAAGGTCAATGCAGGCCAACTGGAACAGGTACTGAAAGTGTGTGAAATCAATTTTAGATGCAGTGACGGTGGAAGAAGAAAAATAACCAAAGTTTGACATTTCTAAAGTATAAAAATAAACCACGTTGTAATCCATGGTTTGGTTTGTTTTTACATCTGAGATTTTCCATGTCTAACTGTGTGAAAAATATCCACATTAGCATAAAATAATTAATGTGTTTAAGTGCACCTCCTCCTTGTAGCTGCTACGATATGCCTTTTCCAGTGGTCGTTCTAGAAAGTTCAGGCTGATCTTGTTGATGGGTGGCTTGAAAAAGTAGTCCTTCATTAGACTGTTGGTCAGAGGAGAGAGAAACAGGTTTAACAATGGGTGAAAAAATAGAGAAACTGAAATATTATTTATGAGGTGATATCAGAATAAACAAGTCCTGTGCTGGTTTTTCCTTAATTAAATAAATAAATAAGGCTTATCTGTAGCACTAAGATGGATGATCTTACATTTACATAATCTATTTGACTTATCAAGTTCCAAAGAGCGTATGACAGTTTTTCTGTTAAAGAGACTTGAGACTTTGGAGCTTGTATGTTTGTTACTGTATATCTATAAATATTGAGTGCAAAGGTGTGTCCATAAAGTTGTTGTTCTCAGATATCAGAAACTACCCAAGTATGAACACTGCATGATTCATCATAGTCAAATGGCATTCTTGGCTCATAAAATCCACCTTTAATCCATTCGCTCACCTGTCTTCCCTGATAACATCCACAAAATTGGCATCGCTCTTCTCCCTGAAGTTCTTGGCGCGCAGCTGGATCAGGGCGGAGTGATCCATGCCCGTACCCGCTGCCCCTGTGGCGCCGGCCATGCCGAGACTCGTGCCAGTTCCCGTGCTGGTGCTGGTCTTCTTCTCTTTCTCCTGGAGAATGTCACACAGAGAACTCTGGCTGGCCTGCACTGGGTCCTCCAGCGGTGGGCTCAGGAGCCCGTTGGCTGCCCTGGGGCTGTGTCCTGGGATGAACTGGAGGAAGACACAAAACTGATGAAGGAAAAGAAATACTGATACAAGACATTAGTGACTACAATTATCCATCCATCATCTACCACTTATCTGGAGGTCGTGGGGGCATCAGTCCAATCAGAGCAGCCCAGACTGTTGCCAGTTCACATAGCACTATGATCCCCATGGCCCCTCCTACAGGTGGTGAGCCCACTGTAGGGCAGACCCATGTGGCTCCTGTGGGTACACTGGGTCCCTGAATGTAACTTTTCTCATATAGATCCACTGGACCACTCATGGTCTGGCCCTTCATCCAGGACCAATTTGTCGTTGGAGACCCTACGAGGGGCAAGCTGCCCCCAACAACACAGCTCCTGGGTTCATATGGGCACCGAAACCCATCCACCGCGATAAGGTGACGATCAATGTAGGGGCAGATTTATCTGTACACCATGTTATGATTAAGGCAATAATACAAATAAAGTATTTACATGTGTAGCAACTACAGAAATATTATTGTTTACATGGTGATGTTGCCAGATTGTGAACTACAATTAAGCAACTCTATCCTAAAGTGAGATAGGATAAGGAATTCAACTGGCTCCTTTCCTCCACATCAAAAGGACCAGTTGAGGTGGTTTGGGTATCTACAGTGGGGTAAAAAAGTATTTAGTCAGCCACCAATTGTGTAAGTTCTCCCACTTAAAAGATGAGAGAGGTCTCCAATTTTCATCATAGGTATACCTCAACTGAGAGACAAAATAAGAAAAAAAAATCCAGAAAATCACATTGAAGGATTTTTAATGAATTAATTGGTAAATTCCTCGGTAAAATAAGTATTTGGTCAATAACAAAAGTTCATCTCAAAACTTTGTTATATACCCTTTGTTGGCAATGACAGAGGTCAAACGTTTTCTGTAAGTTTTCACAAGGTTTTCACACACTGTTGCTGGTATTTTGGCCCATTCCTCCATGCAGATCTCCTCTAGAGCAGTGATGTTTTGGGGCTGTTGCTGGGCAACACGGACTTTCAACTCCCTCCAAAGATTTTCTATGGGGTTGAGATCTGGAGACTGGCTAGGCCACTCCAGGACCTTAAAATGCTTCTTACAAAGCCACTCCTTCGTTGCCCGGGCGGTGTGTTTGGGATCATTGTCATGCTGAAAGACCCAGCCACGTTTCATCTTCAATGCCCTTGCTGGTGGAAGGAGGTTTACACTCAAAATCTCACGATACATGGCCCCATTCATTCTTTCCTTTACACGGATCAGTCGTCCTGGTCCCTTTGCAGAAAAACAGCCCCAAAGTATGATGTTTCCACCCCCATGCTTCACAGTAGGTATGGTGTTCTTTCTCCTCCAAACACAACAAGTTGAGTTTTTACGAAAAAGTTCTATTTTGGTTTCATCTGACCATATGACATTCTCCCAATCCTCTTCTGGATCATCCAAGTGCTCTCTAGCAAACTTCAGACAGGCCTGGACATGTACTGGCTTAAGCAGGGGGACACGTCTGGCACTGCAGGATTTGAGTCCCTGGCGGCGTAGTGTGTTTCTGATGTAGCCTTTGTTACTTTGGTCCCAGCTCTCTGCAGGTCATTCACTAGGTCCCCCCATGTGGTTCTGGGATTTTTGCTCACTGTTCTCGTGATAATTTTGACCCCACGGGGTGAGATCTTGCGTGGAGCTCCAGATGGAGGGAGATTATCAGTGGTCTTGTATGTCTTCCATTTTCTAATAATTGCTCCCACAGTTGATTTCTTCACACCAAGCTGCTTACCTATTGCAGATTCAGTCTTCCCAGCCTGGTGCAGGTCTACAGTTTTGTTTCTGGTGTCCTTTGACAGCTCTTTGGTCTTGGCCATAGTGGAGTTTGGAGTCTGACTGTTTGAGGTTGTGGACAGGTGTCTTTTATACTGATAACGAGTTCAAACAGGTGCCATTAATACAGGTAACGAGTGGAAGACAGAAGAGCCTCTTAAAGAAGAAGTTACAGGTCTGTGAGAGCCAGAAATCTTGCTTGTTTGTAGGTGACCAAATACTTATTTTACTGAGGAATTTACCAATTAATTCATTAAAAATCCTTCAATGTGATTTTCTGGATTTTTTTTTTCTCATTTTGTCTTTCATAGCTGAGGTATACCTATGATGAAAATTGGAGACCTCTCTCATCTTTTAAGTGGGAAAACTTGCACAATTGGTGGCGGACTAAATACTTTTTTGCCCCACTGTAATTAGAATGCTCCTGGACGCCTCTCACTTGAAGTGTTTCTGGCACATCCCACTGGGAGGAGAACGCGGAGCAGACCCAGGACACACCGGAGAGACTATGGTTGTGTCCCAATTCACCCCTTAGCCCTGTGTATTCAGTGTGAATGTGAAAAATGAAGGTGTAGGGATAAGGGGTACAGTGAAGGGGTGAATTGGGATGCAGCCTATGTCTCTCTATGTCTATGCCTTGGTATTCCTTCTGAAGAGCTGAAGAAGGTGGCTGGGGAGAGGGAAGTCTGGGCTTCTCTGCGTGGACTGCTGCCCCCAGAATCCCCAGTTAAGGCCAATTAACGTAACATGCATGTCTTTGGACTGTGAGGGGAAGTTAAGTACTCAAAAGGGAAACCATGCAGACATGGGGACAACATGCAAACTCCACACAGATAGGCCCCCAGTTGGCCAGGTCATAGATTCAAATCCTGTATTTTGCCAATACAACAGACTGAGGACAACTCTGTAGTTTAACTTTCTGCTTTCTTCTCCCTAAAATCTAAAAGAAAAACTATGTTCCACAATAAATAAATGGATAGCAGTTCCAGGAACCATGAAATAAAAATTTAAACTATGACAGAATAATAATTTAACTATAACACACATAATTTTTTTAACTTCTAGTTTTAGAAATCATTGATCAGTTTGATTAGTTACTTATTGATGTATATATTTAATTAATTTTAGCATCTCTGGACTTTAATACGATACCTGGTACTTCTCATATTCAGTCAAAAATGTCGGGGGGGGGGGGGTCTCCACAGGAAGTAGGCTGAAGTGAACACTTTGCCTAGCAAGTGTGGAAGAATGCTGGGAAAGCTCAGGAAGGAATATTTAGTCCGAGTAAGGCACTGACATATCGAAATGACCCGAGTGCAATACAACTACTCCACATGTCCTCCTTAACTTTATTGTAATTAAGATCAGAAGCTGCAGTTTCCATGGTGTCTTATTCAGAGTTTGACCTTATTTGGGTGGATATGGGAGTATTGCTGTGCGTGTAGACAGTCACTGTTAAGTAGTTTAAAGTGACACATCCTTAACGGGGTGAAGGGCCATTTGTGTTGTCACAGTTTGAAACATGTGGGTTGTTGTACCTTGGCACCGCTCGTCTTGTGTTCTTCCTGGCAGCCATTCAGAACAGCCACATCATCGCCCTGCTCTGCCACCGAGGACAAGATGACACCATGGAACACACAGGAAGGCTGGAGAGAGAGAAAATGACAACAGTCTGACAAATTAAAACATCATACAGAAGTAATTTGTGTAAAAACAGAGCATATGAGACTGATTGCGCTATCAATAGTTTAGTCAAAGATAGGCTTTGGTAAAATGTAGCATCTCATTAGTGTCACCATAATTAAGACACAGAAATAAGTACATACAGAGTTAAAATAAGGAGAAAAAAGGCATAAAGCCTATAATAGCCACCCCTCCCTCACCTTGGACAATCAATCAATCTCTCCCTGCTTCTAATACCCGTTTACACCCCCCTTAGGAAGAGTTCCCCCCCAACCAAAAAAACAAAACCTGGCCTGAAAATGCTCTCCTCCAGCTACAAGACTGCTTTAGCTGCAGATTGGAACATCTTTGAACAGCAGGACCTGGACTCCTACACCAAGTCAATCCTCTTCTACATTAAATGCTGTGTAGAAAATGTGACAGTCACCAAACACATCCGGGTCTTTCCAAACCGGAAACCCTGGATGACCAGCGAGGTCCAGGCTCTGATCAGAGCTCGTAACTCAGCCTTCACGATACCACCTTGGTTGGGCTCACCACTGACAACATCATCATAGCAGTCTGTCGTGGGCGACAATGACTGTTTCATTTAGGTCTGATCAGATTCCTCCACACAGCTCTGTCCTTAGCCTTCCGCTGCCAGGAACTCCTGTCTATATCCAGCTTCTTCAAGTTTCTTTTTACAATGTCTTTAAATCTGAGCCTTGGTCTACCCTGATTGCGTTTGCCCTCGCATAACTGTGAGTAGAGTAACTGCCGAGGGAGACGCTGGGGGTCCATCCTCTCAACATGTCTGAGCCATCTCAGGTTCGCCTGTATTAGCATGTCCTCCATTGATGGTAGACCAGCTCCTTCCAACACTTTTATGTTGTTTATCTTGTCTTTCCATGAGATGTTCATTATGGCTCAAAGGTGTCTCATCATGTACGTGTGGAGTTTCTTTACCTGCACTCTGTAGACAGTCCAAGTTTCAGCACCATACAATAGAGTAGCCAGTACTGTCGCTCTGTACATTTTGCATTTCACACGGATAGACACATGTCGATTGTTCCACAGTCTCTCCCTCAAGTTTCCAAACACAGCGCTTGCTCTTCCCATTCTGAGAGATAGTTCATCCTCCAGCCTAGCATTCTCTGAAACAGTACTCCCTAGATACTTCAAAGTCTTGCACTTGACTAGTGGCTCTGTACCAATGCTGATCTCTTCTGGTAGTTCTGTTGATAACTGGAACTTTGGTGGTTGATAAAGGCACTCTGTCTTCTTGATGTTGATTCTGAGGCTGAATTGACTAGCTGCACTTGCAAATTTCTCGACTAAAGATTGCATATCTTCCGCACTGTGTGCAACTAGAGCACTGTCGTCGGCAAAGAGCATTTCTCTTACTACCTTTATTGATGTCTTAGTCTTGGCTTTAAACTGTGCCACATTGAACAAGTCTGCTTCTTTCCTTGTTTGAATGTATACTCCTTCTGTAGTATCTTTGAAGGCCACCTCAAGCATGACTGCCAGATATAGCGAGAAGAGTGTAAGCACCAGCACACACCCTTGTTTCACCCTGTTGCTTACTGAAAAGTCTTTAGATACTGAACCACTCATTCCCATGTTTACTTTCATACCTGTATGGAGTGCCTCGATCAGGCTGACAAACTTCTCTGTACAGCCATATTTCTTGAGTACCTGCCAAAGTCTTTGTCGCGAAACAGTATTGAAGGCTTTACTGAAGTCTATGAAGACTACATAAAGCGGCATGTTCTGTTGGACACATTTTTCTTGAACCTGTTTCAAGCAGAAAATCATGTCCATTGTGCTTCTTCCACTTCTAAAGCCGCACTGGGTTTCCAGTAGAACATTCTGCGAGATGCGTTCATTGAGTCTGTTCAGTAGTACACGTGAGAGAATCTTACCAACAGTGGCTAGCAGTGATATACCTCGGTAATTTCCACAATCTGTCCTGTCACCTTTCTTGAACAAAGGCACAACACTTGCATCCTTCCAGTCTTGAGGTACTTTCTGGGCATCCCATATCTCTTGGATGAGCTTGTGCAGGCAGTTGGTCAGCTGAACACCACCAAATTTCCACACTTCTGCTGGAATTCCATCCCTTCCTAGAGCTTTACTATCCTGTGTTGTCCTGATAGCTGCCATTAGTTCATCAAGATTTGGTGGTTCATCCAGACTTGATACAGCTGGTCGCTGCACTAGAGCTTCTTTAGCCTCTTCAGTGAGATCTCCAGGGTTGTTTAGTAGTTGGTCAAAGTGGTCTGCAAATCTGTCCAGGATCATGTCTTTCTCCTGCAAAACCGTTTCACCATCCATAGCCTTTAGTTGGATCAATCCTCCTGGTTTAGGTCCGTAGATTTCTCTCAAACCTGTGAAGAATGTTTTCATGTCCTTCCTGTCTGCTGCAGTTTGAAGTTTCTCCGCTTTTTCATCCCACCAGTTGGACTTCATCTCTCTGGTGTACTTCTGTAGCTCACGCTGAGCCTTTGAGTATTTCTTCTTCTTCGACCTTGTGTTACACTGTAGGTTTTCCTGCCTAGCTGTATTCCTCGCTTCTAGTAGTTCCTTCAGATGTTCATCGTGCTCATCAAACCAGTCTTGATGTTTCCTCTCAGGGTGGCCTAATACATCACTCACAGTCTGGTATACCGTATCCTTCAGTGTTGCCCATTTCTCTTCTATGTCATTCTCCGAGTTGTTGCTGTCCCAGTCTTTCAAGTTTTCATCCATTTCCTGTGTAAGTTCTTCCTGCTTCTTTTGGCCTTTCAGTGCACTAGTGTTTAGCTTCCATGGTGGCTTCGCACCCGTCCTGCAGTGCTGTTTTCATCTGCAAATCCTTAATCTAGATCTCAGCATAACATGATCAGTACCACAGTCCGCACCTCTCATTGCTCTGGTGTCCAACACATCCCTTATGTCTCTCCGCCTTACTATGATGTAGTCTAACAAGTGCCAGTGCTTGGATCTTGGGTGCATCCATGTCTTCTTGTGTGCGTCCTTGTGCTTAAATAGAGTGTTGGTTATCACAAGGTTGTACTCTGAACATAGTGCAAGTAGAAGTTCTCCATTAGCATTGCACTTGCCTACTCCATGACTGCCTAGCACTCCTTTCCATTTCTCAGTGTCCGAACCAACTCTGGCATTAAAATCTCCAACGAGTATCAGCCTGTCATCAGTTGGTACACGCTTGATAGTCTCACGTAAATCACTGTAGAACTCTTCCTTCGCCTCTTCTGTGTTGGTCATTGTTGGGGCATATACACTGATGAGCATGGCATACATCTTCTGCTGTAGTGGGAGTCTCATAGTCATTATCCTGTTGTTGATTAGCACCAGTTCCTCATCAAGCATTGCTGCTATCTCCTTTCTAACTGCAAAGCCCACTCCTGCTTCTCTCCTTTCTTGAGTTGATTTCCCACTCCAAAAGAAGATGTACCCATGGTCTTCCAAGCTGTCATATCCAGGCAATCTTGTTTCACTAAGTGCAGCTATGTCTACATTGTACTTGTTCATTTCCAGGGCCACAAGCGTAGTCTGTCTTTCTGGGCGCTGTGATGTTGTTCTGTCCAACAGATTGCGTACATTCCATTCTGCTACACACAAGGCTGCCGTTTTCCTCTTCTTTTGTCTTCCTGCTCCTAGCTTACTTTTCGCTGCCTGTCGGAGTGTGAACAGATCAGTGCGGCCCTTGTAAGCCCGGGCGACGTCCAAGCCGGTATGAGTTGCTTTCTGACTGACCATTTCATGAAACTGCTTGCAAAGTATTTGAGTACCTGGACTAGTAGCACATTCTTGGCAGACAGGTATTAACAGTGGCAAGGACAAGCCAAGACAAACTGACTCCAGTATCTGTTGCAGTGACTGACCAGATGATAGGTTTGTTTATCTCTGCTCTTTGTGTAGCGCATATCACGATGCACCGACTGGCACAGTCCACCACAGACCTTGCGACAGATGTGTTTATCTGCCAGGATGTCCAGTCTCATCCCGTGTAACTGGGAGTGGTCCACCACAGACCTGTGGCAGATATTGTTTTTAGTTCTGCCAGGATGTCCCGTTTCACCCTCCATGCCCTCAGAAGGGCAGGGATGCCGGTTGAGTCGCTGACGGCCCGACCCATGAGACAGGTAGTACCGGTTTTCATGGTTATCCAGTAGCAAGCAAGCCAATGCCTGACCTGACAACAATGAGAAGGCATACAGGGCGTAGGTAGAGAATATGCTGCTGTGGTGCCAAGCAAACAACCTGAGACTCAATGTCCAAAAAAACCAAAGAACTCATACTGGACTTCAGAAAGAACAAACAGGACCCCCCCCCCCCCAATAAATGGCGCACGCGTGGAAACTGTCCCCACCTTCAGGTTCCTGGGTACCCACATCTCCTCTGACCTCTCCTGGACTGTCAACACCAAGGCCCTGGTGAAGAAAGCCCAGCAGCTGCTGCACTTCCTCCATGTCCTAAGGAAGAACATCCAGGTCCAGAAGCTGTTGCTGGCCTTCTACTGCTGCTCAGTGGACAGCGTGCTCACCTACTGTCTGGGTGTGTGGTACGCCGGCTCCAAAGCTGAGAACAGGCAGGCTGTACAGAGGGTCATCAACACCGTCCAAAAAAAAATTATCGGCAGCCCTCTGCCCTCCCTGGACAACATCTCCAGATTCTCCTGTCTCAGAAAGATCAAGGCCATCACAGAAGACCTCTCACATCTCACCCGCCACCTGTTTGACCTGCTTCCCTCTGGACAATGATTCAGCTCAATCAGGTCCAACATCTCCAGACTGACAAAAAAGTTTCTTCCCCTGGGCCATCCGGACTGCAAACAATCAGAGGTCCCATCCCCCTCCCTTCGAACACTCACATGCACAGAACTGAGAACCTTTTTTATTTATCACAGTAACACACCTGTCTTTGCACTCCACATTTTCATGTATATTGACCTATCCATGAAACCACTACTATGTATATTTTCCATAATCATGTATGCAAACATTGTATGTTTGCCGCACTTAAATGTTTTAGATCAAACAAATTTAAATATTAGACTAAGATAACACAAGTAAACACAAAATGCAGTTTTTAAATGAAGGCGTTTATTATTAAGGGTAAAAAAAATCCAAACCTACATGGTCCTGTATGAAAAAGTGATTCCCCCCCCCCCCTTAAAACATAAATTAATTGTGGTTTATCACATCTTTGGAAAGCTGAGTTCAGTTTCTCGAGCCACATTCAGGCTTGATTACAGCCACATTTGTTCTCAATCAAGAAATCACTTAAATAGCACCTGCCTGACAAAGTGAAGTAGACCACAAGATCCTCAAAAACTAGACATCATGCTGCGATCCAAAGAAATTCAGGAAAAAATGAGAAACAAAGTAATTGACATCTATCAGTCTGGAAAAGGTTATAAAGCCATTTCTAAAGCTTTGGGACACCAGCAAACCACAGTGAGAGCCATTATCCACAAATGGCGAAAACATGGAACAGTGGCAAACCTTCCCAGGACTGGCCGGCCGACCAAAATTACCCCAAGAGCGCAACGATGACTCATCCAAGAGGTCACAAAAGACCCCACAACAACATCCAAAGAACTGCAAGCCTCACTTGCCTCAGTTAAGATCAATGTTCATGACTCCACCATAAGAAAGAGACTGGGTAAAAATGGCCTGCATGGCAGAGTTCCAAGATAAAAACTACTGTTCAGCAAAAAAAAAAACAAAGGCTCGTCTCAATTTTGCTAGATCTTGATGATCCCCAAGACTTTTGGGAAAATACTTTGTAGACTGATGAGATAAAAGTTGAACTTTCTGGAAGGTGCGTGTCCCATTACATAAGGCATAAAAGGAACACAGCATTTCAGAAAAGGGACATCATACCAACAGTAAAATATGGTGGTGGTAGTGTGATGGTCTGGGGCCGTTTTGCTGCTTCAGGACCTGGAAGTCTTGCTGTGGTAAATGGAACCATGAATTCTGCTGTCTACCAAAAAATCCATAAGGAGAATGTCTGGCCATCTGTTCATGACCTCAAGCTGAAGCACACTTGGGTTCTGCAGCAGGACAATGATCCAAAGCAAACCAGCAAGTCCACCTCTGAATGGCTTCAGAAAAACAAAATGAAGACTTTGGAGTGGCCTAGTCGAAGTCCTGACCTGAATACGATTGAGATGCTGTGACATGACCTTAAAAAGGCGGTTCATGCCCGAAAACCCTCCACTGTGGCTAAATTACAACAATTCTGCAAAGATGGGTGGGCCAAAATTCCTCCACAGTGCTGTAAAAGACTCATTGCCAGTTATCACAAACACTTGATTGCAGTTGTTGCTGCTAAGGTTGGCCCAACCAGTTATTGGGTTTCGGGGGCAATCATTTTTTCACACAGGGCCATGTAGGTTTGGATTTTTATTGCCCCTTAATAATAAACACCTTCATTTAAAAACTGCATTTTGGCCCAATATGGGGTAATCAATATTTTAAACCAGGGAGAGCGGACGCTGTATTTAAAGTATGGAATTTAAAAGGGATTCAAAAGATTCAAGATTTATATTTGCCATGTGCAGATAACATAATGTCTTTTGAAGAGCTGAGGATCAAATTTAATCTTAATAGAACACATTTTTTTAAATATCTTCAACTTAGAAACTTTATTCGATCAAATCAAAATAAAGCTCTCACTCGACCTATTTATTCATCCTTGGAAAAAATGTTGATGAAAGATAGTAAAAGAAAGGGTATTATTTCAGAGTTTTATAACTCATTGACACTATCCTCAAGTGAAAACTCACAGAAAAGATTAAACTACTGGAAAGAAGATCTGCAAACTGAAATTTCAGAGGAACAATGGGAATTGGCTTGTACAGAAGCTCAAACCAAATCAATAAATGTACGTCTTAAATTGATACATTTTAAATGGTTAATGCGGATGTATGTTACACCGGAGGAGTTAAATAGATATAACAAAAATATACCAGATATGTGCACAAAATGCATGGAAAGTAAAGGAACCCTATTTCATTGTGTATGGGAATGTAGAATAATAAGAATGTTTCGGGAAGAGGTGAGGGTAACAATTGAAAAAATAATCTCAAAACAAATCATATTGAATCCTAAACTGTTTTTGTTGGGTCTGTACCCAGAAAAGCATAACTTTAATAAAAGTGAAAGAACATTCATAGACCTCAGTTTGCTTAATGCCAAAAAATGTATTGCACTACTGTGGAAAAAGACTCATAGACCAGATGTGACTCAGTGGTTAAGACAGATGTTAACAAACCTTCCACTAGAAAGAATAACATATATACTGAAATCAAAGGAAATTGTGTTTGAGAATATATGGAGACCTTTTACTGATTATGTAAAAAATTTAAACATAACTCTTGAAGAAGAAGGTGAATGATGTGTGTGGACCTTGTAAATTCCAAACTGGTGAACATATGTATACTTATGTAATGGATTGTCTAGACTAAACAGAGGAGCATTGTTGATGACTTGATTTTGTTGGTGGTTGTGGGTGTTTTTAGTGCATTTTTTTTTGTAGTAGTACTTTAGTGTTAGTGTTTGATTGTTTGTGTCATGTTTGTTAAAAAAAAAAGGTTCAATAAAGATATTGTGGAAAAAAAAACCCTGCATTTTGTGTTTACTTGTGTTATCTTTGTCTATTATTTAAATTTGTTTGATGATCTGAAACATTTAAGTGTGACAAACATAAAAAAAAAGAAATCAGGAAGGGGACAAACACTTTTTCACACCACTGTACATTGTTTCATCCGTGAAACAACTAACATACCTGTGTATATTTCCATAATCCTAGGCTATTTTTTATTTCAGTCGTGTGTTTAATCGTGCATGCTGTAACCATGTTTTATCTAATCCTTCTCACTTAGTTTATTGCGCTGCAGCCTAGTGGAGCACCCACAATTTTGTTGTCCTGTACAACTGTACAATGACAATAAAGCCTATTCTATACTTTTACTCATAGACCAGGTGTGATTATTTCGGTTACGTATATAGAGGGCCATACAGTAAATTGAAAAAAACAAAAAACAAAAACTTTTACTGGGTTTTAAGCTTAAAAAAAAAAAAAAAAAAAAAAACATGCAGTCTGGCCAAGGTGGACACAGTCTTTTGACAAATGACAGGAGAGTATAGATGAAATTAGATAAGAGATTAAGAAAATTTTATAACCCTATTAGCAATTAAATAAGCCTAATACACCCTCAAGTAGGGATGGGCAATAAAACAATGGCGATAATTATCACAAAATAACTTTTCCTCTATACAGACATAAGCCAAGATCGACAGAACTCATTCAGTCTGTGTTTTGACAGACAACACGAAAAGCCAATGATAATGAGAACACACCGCACTGAACCAATCATGTGCCTAGAATAATGTTCAACTGATGCACACAGCAGCGTGCGTAGGAGTAGTAGCCAGAGCAGAAGCACACCTGCTAATGTTTGGACTAGTGCAGCCATGTAGGAGTTGGAGCGTGATTAAAAAGAAAATGACGACAGAAAATGTTAATGAAAAGCGACAGCGTTACCAAAGAAGACACTGAAACAGACGCTGCCTAATGTGCAATAGATGAGGAGACTGTTGAAAAGAAGGGACTGAGGAATTCAGTAGTGTGGAGATATTCTGGCTATTTAAAGTCTGACAAGAAGCAGCTTAGCATGCACTGCAAACCGTGCTGCAAGCATGTTCCCACAAAAACAAGTAACACTACAAATTTTTTTCACCATCTGAAGCAATGCCATCCTGTTGAGCACACAAAATGCAAGACTTTACAATCCTAGACCCAAGCAAGTGCTGTTGGTCCTCCTAAAACTACCAGTGTGATGCCTGCACAACAACAACAGACCATAGTGGTCAGTTTCTCCAGCGCCATGAATGAATGAATCTTTATTTTGGATAGATTAAAAGTAAAGATTAAAAGAAAGGAACAGAATAATATAACAAAGGGGGAAAAAAATCTAACAAGGTCAAATTAAACAATAACTCCTCTGATCATACAGTTTAACATAAGTTATCCGAAATGGGTGATGGCTGAAGCCGCAGCTTATATTGCCCACCCATATTCCATCCAAGAATTCAAAAGAAAAACAAAACGAGCGATTACAATTCAGAACAAAGCTAAGACAAAACGTGACAAAAAAACAAAGCCACAGCACAACACAGACTGAATATGATTCTTATGTGATTTTTACATGTCATCTTGTATATATGTTTGGAGTATTTCTTCCTTTAGTTTTTGTTTAAATTGTCCAAGCGTTGTACAGGAGTTTAATTCAGGTCCAAAATCGTTCCATAATCTGACTCCTTGCACTGAGACACAGTGTTGCTTGGTGGTAGTTGTCACTGAAGGTTTTTGAAATATACATGTTCCTCTGAAATGATATTGTTTCTCCCTTATTTGGAACAACTTTTGGATATTTGCGGGCAGTGATAGATTCTTCACTTTAAACATTATTACTGCAGTTTTAAAGTCAACCAGATCTTTCAACTTGAGAGCTTTTAATTTAAGAAAAAGTGGGTTTGTTGGCACCCCGTAAGCAGCTTTGTTTATTATTCTAATAGCTCCCTTCTGAAGCATAAAGATTGTATATATGTTTGTTTTATATGTATTTCCCCATACTTCAGTACAATATGTCATGTATGGGAGTATTGATGAATGATACAAAGTATATAGTGTTGGTTGATTAAGCAAATATTTCACTCTGTGTAATATTGCAATTGATTTGGATATTTTACCTTTAATATAATTAATATGTGACTTCCAACACAGTTTATTATCAATTATTACTCAAAGGAATTTAATTTCGGATACCCTTTCAATCTCTACACCATTTACACTGAGTTTAGATACTGAGTTGTTGTGATGGTTGTTAAAAATTATAAATTTTGTCTTACTTAAATTGAGTGTTAATTTGTTTGAATCAAACCACAGTTTAAGCTTTCCTAATTCCTTTCCGAGTGTATCCAAAAGTTGTTCCAAACTGCTTCCACTGCATAATAAATTAGTGTCATCTGCAAACAATATTAAATCCATTTTTTCCGAAACTTTACATTTATCATTTATATACAGACATGGACAAAATTGTTGGTATCCCTCTGTTAATGACAGAAAACCCCACAATGGTCACAGAAATAACTTGAATCTGACAAAAGTGGTAATAAATAAAAATTCTATGAAAATTAATCAGTGAAAATCAGACAATGCTTTTGAATTGTGGTTCAACAGAATTATTTTTAAAAAACTCATGAAACGGGCCTGGACAAAAATGATGGTACCCTTAACTTAATATTTTGTTGCACAACCTTTTGAGGCAATCACTGCAATCAAACGATTTCTGTAACTTTCAATGAGACTTCTGCACCTCTCAGCAGGTATTTTGGCCCACTCCTCATGAGCAAACTGCTCCAGTTGTCTCAGGTTTGAAGGGTGCCTTCTCCGGACGGCATGTTTCAGCTCCTTCCACAGATGTTCAATAGGATTTAGATCAGGGCTCATAGAAGGACACTTTAGAATAGTCCAATGTTTCGCTCTTAGCCATTCTTGGGTGTTTTTAGCTGTGTGTTTTGGGTCATTATCCTGTTGCAAGACCCATGACCTGCGACTGAGACCAAGCTGTTTGACACTGGGCAGCACATTTCTCTCTAGAATACCTTGATAGTCTTGAGATTTCATTGTACCCTGCACAGATTCAAGATACCCTGTGTCAGATGCAGCAAAGCAGCCCCAGAACATAACAGAACCTCCTCCATGTTTCACAGTAGGGACAGTGTCCTTTTCTTGGTATGCTTTATTTTTGCGTCTGTGAACATAGCGCTGATGTGCCTTGCCAAAAAGTTCCAGTTTTGTCTCGTCTGTCCATAGGACATTCTCCCAGAAGCTTTGTGGCTTGTCAACATGCAGTTTGGCAAATTCCAGTCTGGCTTTTTTATGATTTGTTTTCAACAGTGGTGTCCTCCTTGGTCGTCTCACATGAAGTCCACTTTGGCTCAAACAACGACGGATGGTGCGATCTGACACTGATGTACCTTGACCTTGGAGTTCACCTTGAATGTGTTTAGAGGTTGTTCTGGGCTCTTTTGTTACCATTCGTATTATCCATCTCCTCCTGCGGCCACGTCCAGGGAGGTTGGCTACAGTCCCGTGGATCTTAAATTTCTGAATAATATGTGCAACTGTAGTCACAGGAACATCAAGCTGCTTGGAGATGGTCTTATAGCCTTTACCTTTAACATGCTTGTCTATAATTTTCTTTCTAATCTCCTGAGACAACTCTCTCCTTTGCTTCCTCTGGTCCATGTTTAGTGTGGTACACACCATGTCAACAAACAGCACAGTGACTACTTGTCACCCTTTAAATAGGCCGACTGACTGATTACAAGTTTGTAGACACCTGTGATGTTAATTAGAGGACACATCTTGGTGGAACATGTCCCTATGGTCACATTATTTTCAATCTTTTCTAGGGGTACCATCATTTTTGTCCAGGCCTGTTTCATGAGTTTGTTTTTTAAAAATAATTCTGTTGAACCACAATTCAAAAGCATTGTCTGATTTTCATTGGTTAATTTTCATAGAATTTTTATTTATTACCACTTTTGTCAGATTCAAGTTATTTCTGTGACCATTGTGGGTTTTTCTTTCATTAACAGAGGGGTACCAACAATTTTGTCCATGTCTGTACATATTGAATAACAATGGCCTGAACCCTGTGGGACTCCACAAATAACCTTCAGTAACTGTGAGTTTTTACTACCAACACATACATGCTGATATCTGTTCTTTAAGTAGCTACATAACCAGGACAGTGCTACCCCCCAATACTATAATTTTGTAGTTTCTTTAATAATAAGTTATGATCCACTGTATCAAATGCTTTTTTAAGATCCAGGAATACCCCAACTGAATACTCTATTTTCAACGGCAGTTGATATTTTTTCTATAAATTCCATTAGAGCAAATGCAGTTGTCCTCTTGTGTCTGAACCCATATTGCTGCTCACACAATAAATTATTCTTCATTATGAAGTTGTCAGTTCTCTCTCAGAATATTTTTTCAAGTATCTTGGAAAATTGTGGCAATAGTGAAATAAGTCTATAGTTTGAAAATTCCCCTCTGTCACCCGTCTTGTATATCAGAATTACTTTAGCTATTTTCATTGCATTGGGAAATATACCTGTTCGGAGAGACAGGTTACAAATATACGTCAGTGGCTTCACTAAGCATTCAATGATGTTTTGACTAAAAGCATGTCAATACCATCACAATCCTTAGATATTTTACTTTTAAACGATTTAACAATTTCAATGACCTCTCTCTCGTCTGTGTTCTCTATGAAAATGGAGTCTTTTATAGCAATGTTTTTGCTTACTGTATCACCTGTAGATGCCGTAATGGGCATTTCTGGAGCCAAATTAGGACCAATGTTAACAAAAAAGTTATTAAATTCATCTGCAGGTGAGACTGCATTCACACGGAGTCGTTTTTTTTGTTGTTTTTTTTTTTAAAGATTGGTTGGGTAGCTTGTATTTCTGTTTTTATTTCCAATAATTAATATAATTTATTAATTAATTACATTATTTATGTAATAAATTACAATATTAAGTATTGTCCATGTATTTTTAATATTATCTGTTTTTCTCCAGTTCTTTACTGTAATAGTCTCTTTTACTACATTTCATTATATATACAGTATTAACTTAGTTTTGTATGTTTTATACCGCCGCTCTGCTTCTTTTGTCCTTTTCTTTAGAAAAGCTTTATATCATGAATTTTTCTTTTTACACGCTTTTTGTAATCCTTTGGTTAACCATGGCTTGTCGACAAATTTATGTTTAAGCTTTTTCTTTACTAATGGACAATTTTTTTCATAAAGAGTGGATAGAGTGTTCATGAATATGTCATAGCCTTCATTTACATCTCATACATAGTGTAACCCAGCTGAGAAAATGACCCTTTTTTTCCTCAGATGTCAATTGTATTAATACAATTGTGTGATTTTATTTTGAAAACCGATTATCTTGGGGAAGAGGAAGTGTGATCCTCGTTATCCAACATTTAAATTCCCGTTTAATGGTCACGTTGGGTGATCTGGGTCTTCCCATTCGTTAAGAGCAATATTAGCCCCGCCTTCCGAGTAGAGGCAGCAAGCGCGCACTCGGGTTTCGGTCTTTCACGATATGAGAGCGGACGAGAGAGGCTGTGAGGTCTGGTTCACACCGATACCTCTTCTTGGAGAGTTAATTCAGAAAAATGCTATAAATGGATCTAAACACTCTCCAAACGCTAATTTGCAACCTTTATTATCCTAAGTTGACGGGAGCACGAGCGTGAGGGGCATTGTGGCTGTGTCCTTTGCTGTGTTCACACTGAGACTTCATCTTGGTGAGTGAGATACATGCTAATGTTAGCGTTATGCTAATGCTAATCGCGAGTGGATTTTTTCCTGTTTAAAAGCAATGGATAAGGCTGTCTTTGTGTCTGTATGGTTTTCCTAAATGTGATTTCAGTTCCCAACAGTATGCTGAAGTACTTTTAGTTCTTATGCACTATTTCTGTCAAATGAAATGTGTAGGTTGATGCTAAAAGCACATGGTGTTGGTCCCCTATGTAAAAGCATAGGTTATGCTAAACCCAGTAGCTCAGACTGGGTTTTACTGATTTTTAAAAGGGAATATTGGAAGTAATGGGACAGTATATTCCCTGGTTATGTGATAAATTAATTGCATTTCATTTCATGATTTACAGAGACAAGGTTAGAGAGGATTAATCATAATTTCATAGTTAAATGATGTAGAGATGAACAGAGGAATTCATTTAATTGGTTACATGAAAAAAGGGTATTTCATGTGCTACCAGAGAGATTGTGAGAAAAAAAGAACACATGCATGTAAGATGTGAAATGTAAGATATTACTATATTGCTGGATTGTAATAATAGTAATATGAGAGAAGAATTTAAATACTAAGCTATGGTGTTATATAAGAAGGGATTGGAAGACGAATTACTCTAGCTGTAAACAATAATACCATTATTGTTGTGCAGGCTAGGTTTTTTTGGTTGCCGATCAAGAACCTTCTGGATCCTGGATTCTCTCCGAATGGAGATGGCGAGCCTGACCCGAGACTGAACCGAGATTGATCTGAGATCTAACCAAGATCTCGATTGAAGAGCATCCTTCCTCTCTCCAGTGCCCAAGATTCAAAGTGGTAACAACCCAAGTCGCCGCTTAAGAAAAGGAAAAGAAACCTGAGCCTGGAGATACAAGATATCTTGACTGGTCAAATGACTAAACCGAAAGGACAAACAAACACTGAGCTCAGTAGGACATCTTTGGGGTTTTATTTCATACCGGCCGTTGTTATATTTGTATAGTGGTAAATTGTCTGTATATATTGCTCACTTTTTCCCTATAAATAACAACCATTATTGCTCATTTCTTGCCTCCAGCTATTTCATTCCACACTCATTTTAATTCCCTATTGTAACCCTTACGAACCTAGCAGCTGGTCTACACTTGATAATTTCCCTTACCTAATTAACATAAGGCAAGGGTTACAATAGACTTTTGTCCAGTCTTGCTTCAGCAGGTCTTCTTTAAAAGAACTGATTGCATTTTGTGATTTGTATCTGAAAGATTTTAAAGTTTTTTTCTGTATTGGCCCCCGTGTGGCCATGGATAAGTGCAAAGACTGGCAAATGGTCACTTATGTCATTTATCAATAATCCACTTTCTATTTTCTTATCAATGATATTAACAAACAGGTTATCAATAAGTGTAGCAGTGTGAACTGTGATTCTACTGGGATGTGTTATTGTGGGATATAGACTCATACTGTACACAGAATTCATGAACTCTGTAATTACCTTTTGTTGAAATGGATTTAGTAAATCAATGTTGAAATCTCCACAGATTACTACCATTTTCTTACTAGTTATATTATTGTACAGCTCGACTAATTTATCTCTGAATGTCTCAACGCAAGTTCCCGGCATTCTATATATACAACTTATAATTAGATTTTTTTGTTTTATCTTGGTCAATGTCAACAATAACATTCCAGAATCCCTGGTGGTGCAAAGGACATTCCATTTACAAGTTTACACCTATACAGGTCATCAATATACAGTGCAACACCACCACCCTTTTTTGAGATCTATTAATATAAAACATCTGATATCCCTCTATTGCCATCAGAGAAGCCTGCTCTTCATTGAGCCAAGTTTCAGAGACTGTCATAGCTGTAAATTTTCTATCTAGCTGTTTTAAATAGTCCCGAATCTGTGGAAAGTTTTTGTTAAGACTTCTGCTGTTGAACTGTATTATTGATAGTTTACCATCTAATTGCACTTGACTTTTGAATTGCTTTTCAGTATAATATTCACAGTGATTATGAATATTATTGAAGAAGTGGTTATCAGGATCAATATCATTCTCCATCTCTTGTAGTTTATGTTCAGCATAATGGTATATTTTCAGAGTCTGAATTTCCTCACTCTGTGTCAAATGACTTCCTCCATCTGGGGATGACTGATTTCTACTAAAGTCAGTCATAAGTTTTTTGTTTTGTTTTGTTTTTTAAAGTACATTGACATGATATGTCACCAAAGAACTGTTCTTGCCGTGTGTGTTGATATGGATTATCATAGTCTCTTAATTTTCTTAATCAGTGTTCATCTATATTTATTTAAGTCAGTGAGATCTCTTATTATTATGGCCTTTGCTTCCTCAGGTGTTCCATTTAGTTTGATCCCAACACTACAGTTTCTTGTCCATGTTGCTTGTATCTTGTTTGGTCTTTTCAGCATCCGTGCTTGCCGTGCTATTTCAGCATTTGTCTTTGTTAAGATGAGATAAGATAAGCCTTTATTAGTCCCACAATGGGGAAATTCCAGGATTGCAACAGCACAGGGCCAGCAACACTCAGAGCAACAATCATTCGTCGGCCTCCGTCGGTCTATGATGACCATGGAAGAGAATCCTAAACGTCTACTCTGCTGGAACAGCACCGCCTGTGGCTGAACAGGCCGATGCGCGAATGACAGTCCCTGTCACACAGGTCACACTTGTGGGTGGTCTCCGTGCTGCTGGGTCTGTGGCGGTTCTTCCTGTGGGTCCTTTTTTCATCTGCTGCAGCAGTCAGTCTCTCTTCACCCGCCTTGAGCTGTCTGGTCAGGGTGCCTCTCCATTTGGAGCGGTCCGTTGCAAGGTCCTCCCAGCGCTCTGTGTTGATATCCAGGGCCTTCATGTCTCTCTTGCAGACGTCTCTAAAGCGCAGCTGTGGGCGGCCAACGTCTCTCCTGCCAGTTGCCAGTTCTCCATGGAGGACGTCTTTGGGGATTCTGCCATCCTCCATACGGTGAACGTGGCCTAGCCAGCGGAGCCTGCGCTGCCTGAGTAGAGTGAACATGGAGGGAAGGCCGGCGCGGGACAGAACTTCTGTGTTGGGCACTTTGTCCTGCCAGGATATGTCCAGGATGTGGCGAATGCAGCGCAAGTGGAAGGAGTTCAGTCTCTTTTCCTGCCGGGCGTATGTTGTCCACGTCTCACTCCCATAGAGCAGTGTGCTGATGACGCAGGCGTTGTACACTGCCATTTTCGTCTTGACAGAGAGTTTGGGATTCTCCCACACTCGTGTGGTGAGGCGAGCGAGTGTGAAGGCTGATTTTCCAATCCTCTTGTTGATCTCTGTATCAAGGGAGAGGTTGTTGCTGATCGTGGACCCCAGGTACGTGAACTGATTCACGACCTCCAGCTTGTAGTCATCAATGGTGATGGTTGGTGGTGCTTCCGTGCCTTGCGCCAAGACGTTAGTCTTCTTCAGGCTGATGGTAAGCCCGAAGTCCTTGCATGCCTGGGAGAAGCGGTCCATCAGGGTCTGAAGCTCCTGCTGTGTGTGGGTTGCGACTGCAGCGTCGTCTGCGAACAGCATGTCTCTGATTAGAGCCTCGCGTACTTTGGTTCTGGCTTTCAGGCGGGCGAGGTTGAAAAGCCTGCCGTCAGATCTTGTGTGCAGGTAGATTCCCTCTGTTGCTGTGCTGAAGGCATGCCTCAGGAGCATAGCAAAGAAAATCCCAAAGAGGGTTGGCGCAAGTACACAGCCCTGTTTCACTCCGCTGCGTATGTTGAATGGCTCTGAGACGTTGCCATCGTGCTGCACTATCCCCTGCATGTTGGTGTGAAACGATTCGATGAGGCTTTGCAACTTTGGTGGGCATCCTATCTTTGGCAGGATCTTGAAAAGGCCCTCTCTGCTGACCAGATCGAACGCTTTGGTGAGGTCGATGAAGGCGACGTACAGAGGCATGTTCTGTTCTCTGCATTTCTCCTGGAGTTGGCGGATGGAGAATATCATGTCTACCGTCGATCGCTCAGCGCGGAAGCCACACTGAGACTCGGGGTAGACACGTTCCGCAAGCTTCTGTAGACGAACGAGAACAACTCGTGCGTAGACTTTGCCAACAATGCTGAGGAGGGAAATGCCCCTGTAGTTGTTGCAGTCGCTTCTCTCCCCTTTGTTTTTGTAGAGGGTGATGATCTTGGCGTCCCTCATGTCCTGTGGTACGGCACCTTCCTTCCAGCACTGGCAGAGGACGTCATGCAATGGCAGCAGTAGGGCGGTCTTGCAGTGCTTGATCAGGTCAGGGGGTATGCCGTCGTTGCCGGGTGCCTTGCCAGCGGCCAAGCTATCAATGGCCTTACTGAGTTCGTCGATGGTTGGCTCGGCGTCAAGTTCGTCCATGGATGGCAGGCAGTCGATGGCATCAAGGGCTGACGGTGTCATGGTGTTCTGTCTAGAGTAGAGGTCGGAGTAGTGTTCCACCCATCTCTCCATCTGCTTGTTCTTCTCTGTGATCATCTCCCCAGTGGAAGATTTGAGGGGGGCCGTCTTGCTCTGAGCCGGACCAAGTGCTTTCTTGATGCCATCGTACATACCACGGATGTTCCCTGTTATGGCAGCGGTTTGAATGTCTTGGCTGAGCTGAGTCCAGTACTCGTTGGCACAGCGCCGAGCAGTCTGCTGAACTTTGCTTCTCGCAGCCCTGAGAATCTGGAGATTCTTCTCGTTTGGGTACTTCTTGTACTCAGCAAGTGCTGAGCGCTTGGCTTCAATGACGGGGGTCATCTCGGTCAACTTGGCATCAAACCAGTCCTGTGACTTCGAGGTCTTCCTCCCAAAGGTAGCCAAGGCTGTGCGGTAGATGGTGTTTCGCAGCTCTTCCCACTTCTGCTTTGCAGATTCTCCTCCTTGTGGTACACCAAGTTCCTTCTCAAAGGTGGAGGCACACTGCTCAACAAGTTCTGGTTGGGCCATCTTGCTGATGTCAATCCGTGCCTTTCCAGGTTGTCTAGCACGATGGAATTTCTTCAGCTGCAGCTTGACCTTGCAACACACCAATGAATGGTCTGTGTCGCAATCTGCACTCTGGAACGAACGGGTGATTAGCACGTTCTTCAGTGAGGTGCGCCTGGTCAGGATCAAGTCTAGCTGGTGCCAGTGCTTTGAGCGTGGATGTTGCCAGGAAACCTTGTGTTGGGGCTTGGTCTTGAAGAACGAGTTTGTGATGCACAGATCGTGATATGTGCAGAACTCGAGCAGCCGCTGTCCGTTGTCGTTCATTTTGCCCACGCCAAAAGGTCCAAGACAGGAGGGCCAGGAGTCGTGGTCAGCACCCACTCTGGCATTGAAATCTCCAAGGAGAATGAGTTGTTCAGAGTTGGGGATGATCCTGACAGTTGTTGCGAGATTCTCGTAGAACTCGTCTTTTGCCTCTGGTGTGGCTGTCTGTGTTGGAGCATACACACTGACGAGGGTGACTGGGCCTTGAGTGGTGTTCAAGCGGAGGGTGAGGAGTCGTGCAGAGCCAGTGCTGCCCGGTTCCACCATCTTCAGCAAAGTGTTCTTCACTGCGAAGCCCACTCCGTGTTCCCTGTGTTCGTCACTGCCCTTTCCCTGCCAGTAGAACGTGTAGTCCTTCTCTCTCAGTGTGCCTGCATCAGCTAACGGTGTTTCCTGGAGAGTGGCGATATCCACTCCCAGTCTCTTCAGCTCATTATTGATGATGGCAGTCTTCCTGGTGTCGTTGATGTCCTTGAGGTTAGCAGCGAGTCCTGTCATCATAGTGCGGACGTTCCAAGTTCCCAGTTTTAAAGTTGGTCTCTTTTGTTTTATTGTCTTGCCTGGTGCGAAGGTTCTCAGCCTGCTGTTTGGATTTCTCCTTATCCCCATGCACCCAATGAGGAAAGCAAGCTGTGGCGGGACAACACCTTATTGGCTGGGGGCTGCCCAGCTTGAGGCGGGCGGTAGCTGTCCAGTGAGATCTGATGATCCCTCCCACCGTCGGGAACAACCCCTGGTGCCACGCTCTACGCCAATTGAGCAGTGGCTTATAACCGGTAACTGTCATTCCCCGTGTTTTGTCTACGCCAAAGGCGAAGCTGGAGTGTCCTCTCCAGTGATCCGGTGTTCTACCTTCCAGCGTTGGGCGTTGGTAGGATTCAAGCCTGGGCAGGAAGATATGGAGGACAAGATGTTGCCCATGCAGCATGTCCCCCCTCTCCACGGCACTGATGAGTCCAAAGGAGCAGCAGGGCTGCTACAGTTTGGCACCAGCGCCGTTGCAGGAGCTGCCAGAACGATGTTGAGCACAACATAGAACTGCCTTAGGGGCTCCGACTCCGGATTTTTCCTCAGGGTTGACTCCCGAAGCCTTTCCCGTGACCGGGTATGCCGCAAGGCAGCAGAGGTTTGAAATCAGGGTTTACCTTCCCCTAGATGGGCTACCTTCCCAGGTTGACGAGCCACCATCTACCCGAAGCATCTGGTTTTAAGGCGCCAGAGATCCGCCCTCGCCCCTTCTCCTATTAGTAAAAGCAGTTCCGCCGGGCTTAGAGACTAAACCACACGGGCAGGCTAGGAGTTGGACTTAGTTGTCAGAGGCTTTTCGAGACGCACGCCATAAAGAACATTTTATGAGCACTGGGAGCTTAACCCCAGTGCCGCTCCTGGCTATGACAACCTTGGAACCGAGCAACAATCAAGAAGACAAGAAAAACAAGAACAGTGAATATACATACACTACCGTTCAAAAGTTCGGGGTCACCCAGACAATTATTTTGTGTTTTCCATGAAAAGTCACACTTATTTACCACCATGAGTTGTAAAATGAATAGAAAATATAGTCAAGACATTGACAAGGTTAGAAATAATGATTTGTATTTGAAATAATATTTTTTCCAGATACTCAACCTGCTCAAAGGAAGGTCAGTTTTATAGCTTCTCTAACCAGCTAAACTGTTTTCAGCTGTGCTAACATGATTGCACAAGGGTTTTCTAATCATCCATTTGCCTTCTGACGCAATGAGCAAACACATTGTACTATTAGAACACTGGAGTGATAGTTGCTGGAAATGGGCCTCTATACACCTATGTAGATACTGCACCAAAAACCAGACATTTGCAGCTCGAATAGTTATTTACCACATTAGCAATGTATATTAGATATTAGAGTGTATTTCTGATTAGTTTAGTTATCTTCATTGAAAAAAACAGTGCTTTTCTTTCAAAAATAAGGAAATTTCTAAGTGACCCCAAACTTTTGAACGGTAGTGTATGTACACATAAATATATAAATAAATATACACACAGTGCGGAGCATTGTAGCTAGATGGAATAAACAGCATAACCGTCTACTTAGTTATCCTACATAGTATGAATATGTACCCATACATATTGTCACCCTCTGTAGCGACTGATATTGTCCTAGTTGTATACTGGAGGGGACATTTGTGTAAGTCTATTGTGTCTTTTGCATTCAATACTGTTTGTTAAATGTTCATTTAGGTAAACTTCTGTTCCCCATAGCTTTCTGGCCTGCCTCAGTATGTCATTCTTTACCCTTCTGTTCACAAAGTGCATCACAATTGATTTCTTTGTTTTATTATCCTTTCTTGGTAAAGTATGACAGGCTGAAATTGCATTTACTTCAACCTTTATATTTCTGCTTTCAAGGAACTGAAGAACCTGGTTTTCCAGGGAGACTGATTCACTTAGGGGAGCCTCCTCACCTCTCATTCCTGCTGTAGCATTGGCATATGACTCGTATTTAATGTCTAGTCCACTAATAATTAAATCATCCATACGAGAATATTGTTCAAGAAGTCTGCAATTTCTTTGTCTCTTTCCTTAATTGTTAATTTCAATTCTCGGACTTCCTCCATTAGCCCTAATAGTTTAGACTGCTGATTGGCCACTTTGGTCAGCTCTTCTGACATGAAGTTCAGAAATTTTTTAATCTCTTCCATTTCTTCCTTCTTTGGTGGCATTTTTACTGACCTGATGATAATAAAATAATCTCTGCTTGTGTCGCCGGCATCCGATCCAGCCGACCTCGAATCAAGCTGGGGCCTCAGCTAGCCCCCTCCACTGCTAGTCCCGCTGCTTACCGCCTCTGTAATTGAGCTCCTGATCTAGCTCCTGTCCAGCTGGGGTGCCAGCAGCTCCTCCACCGAGCCCCGCCACCCACCGCCGCTGTAGTTGAGCTCCGATTCGGCTCCTGTCCAGCTAGGGTCCCAGTGGCTCCTCTGCTGAGCCCCACCTACTACCACCGTCTTCCTCAGTAGTTCCTCCGCCGAGCCCCGCCGCTGTAATTGAGCTCCGATCAGGCTCCTATCCAGCTGGGGCCCCGGCAGCTCCTCCACTGATCCCCGTCTCCTACCGCCGCTGTAGTTTAGCTCTGATCCGGCTCCTGTCCAGCTGTTGCCTCGGTTAGTTCCTCCGCCGAGCCCCAATCACAAGATTCTAAGAATCTGTGCGAGAGGCTCAGCCGTCATTTCCCGGGCTGATGTCGGGTCAGTGAGACAAACCGGGGACAGAGTCGCTCCTTTGTATCGGTGTTAGCTACGACTAGCTATGGCGTTAGCTATAGCGATAGCATTAGCTTAGCACATTAGCTTAGCACATCCCACAGCTCCTTCCGTTCGTCCTTCTCTCCAGTAGGGCTCAACCATCGTCTACCGGGCCGATGCCGGGTCAGTGGGACGAACCGGGGACAGAGTCGCTCCTTTGTATCGGTGCTAGCTACGACTAGCTGTAGCGTTAGCATTAGCTTAACACATCCCACGGCTCCTTCCGCTCCACCTAAACCTAATCTAACCTAAAAAAGTGAACAGCCATGCCTTACAACAACAAAAAAACCCGACAGTGATATTACAAATGCAATAGCCTACTTTATTGCAAAAGATATGCTGCCATCAAGTAAGGTTGAAAATGTTGGATTTAAGCAGCTGATTAAAGTAACTGACCCTCATTACCAACTCCCTGGCCGTAAATATTTCTCCCAGACAGCACTTCCCTCAGCTGTACACGGAGTGTAGAGACACAGGTGTTCTTCTGTAACACTTGAAGCTTTTGACCGAATTAAGAATCAGAATTAAGATTTTAGTTTATTATATACAGTATACCTACTTTATAATTATTTGAAATACAGTTATATAATGTTCTACAGTACATTTGTCATGTTCAACTTCTGACAGAAAATAAATATTTAAACCAGAATTAATCTTGTGATAGCTTCCCATCTCACTTAGGAGTAAAATAAGGAACCTTTGACTTCCGGTTATGGCTGCCACATAGGACGGACGTGTCTCGCTCTGCTCTGCTCCTGGAGAAAAAAAATCGGCAAATAACTCTCTCATTTGGGACAGAACGTATCCCAGCATTTGGGCGAGGATATGTCGGCGAAGCCTAAGGCTGGAAAACCAGGAAAAGGAAAAAGCGAGCCGCCGAAACAGTCCAAATTAACGGACTTTCAGGTCTGTGACGCAGCAAACAAAACTCCATATATGGCGGAGGAAGCTGGCGGCGGTGCGATGTTTGCGGGGAATGGCGCAGATGCGCTGATGGCTGCCATGAGTTCAATGAGAGCGGACTTTTCCTCTAGATTTGATGGGATTATGACAGCGTTGGAAGGAATAAGAAAGGAATTGGGTGACTGTGTAGAACGAACGGCGCAGATGGAGCTCCGTCTCGCTAGTGCTGAAGATGACGTCACCCGTCTTCAATTAAAGGTGCGCACTTTGGAAAAAAAAAATAAATCTCTGGAAGATAATATTTTGGATTTGGAATCTCGGTCGAGACAGAATAATTTGAGGCTGGTGGGTCTTCCAGAGGAATCAGAAGGTCGGGACGTATGTTCCTTTCTGGAAAAGTGGATTCCGGAGGTGCTGGGCAGCGAGGAGTTGCAATCAGCAGTGGTTCTGGAAAAAGCACATCGTATTGGCCCACGGAGAGATAAGGGACCGCCGAGGACCTTAATTATGAAGTTTCTTAGCAACAGAGACAGGATGAAGATCTTCAACGCTGCACGTGCTAAAGGAGAGATTAAACACCAGGACCAGCAGGTGCGGTTCTACCCAGATTTGGCCACAGGAATCCAGCAATTGAGGAAGCAGTTTGATCCCGTACGTAAGGAGCTGCGCAACCTTGGGATTCGTCATGGTGTGATCTATCCTGCGAGACTGCTGACCACGTATGAGGGCAGAACCCACATTTTCAAGACCCCAGAGGAGGCGCAGGAGTTCATCAAGAAGATCAAAGAAGAAGAAGAGACTGGTGGGAGCTAAGCATGAACAAAATATAAGGTAGAATAATTAAGCATTTGCACAGGCATCTGACTGACTTGAAGTAAATAGTAAGTTTACAAAATATAGATTGTATTATATATTAAAAAAACAAAACAAAAACAAAACAAACAAAAAAAAAACTATGATGTACAAAGTTGTTAAAAATTTTGGAGTTAAGTTGGAAAACTACAGAGGAGAGTTAATGTTACGTCATTAAAAGCAGTAGAGTTAGGGTGATTGGGAGGATGAAGAAGGAGTGGCTTAGGCTGTTCCCCGTGGGTGTGGAACAGTCGATGGCTATATCGGGAGACAGAATTTTTCTTTTGATTTTGGGGGGTTTGCCACAAGTGTGGGAAGGGGAAATTTGTTTGTGTGTAGTTTGTAGGATGAATGTTCAACCACTCATGTTTTTGCTTCTCTGTATGAGCATGTTTACACTGCAAGGTAATCCCAAACTCTCTATTGATCATGGACCAAAGTGTTAATCTTAATTTAACTTCATGGAATTGCAGAGGTCTACAAAATTTAAAAAAACTTAAACAAGTTATGAATAAAATAAAGGACATGGGTTCAAGAATTGTGTTTTTACAAGAAACTCATCTGATAGAGGAGGATGTTAAAAGAATTAGGAGTAGATGGCAGGGAAGTGTATTCACCTCTTCATTTTCATCCCGAGCCAGGGGAGTTATGACTCTCATACATAAATCAGTTCCTTTTCAGGTGAAAAATGTAATTGGAGACAAATTTGGAAGATATGTAATCATTCAAGGTTCTTTGCTATTAGAAAATATAAATCTTGTGAACTTATATGGTCCCAATATAGATGATCAGAAGTTCTTTGCTAATTTATTTCTCATCTTATCATCACTTACAGGGCAACATATAATAGCAGGGGATTTTAATTGTACATTGAATCCAGGTGTGGATAGATCAACAGGACTGGATTGTACGCACATTGGATGTAGGATGACTATTAATCATTTTATGAAAGAATTGAGATTGTTAGATATATGGAGAGAAATGAAACCACAAGTTAAAGCCTATTCTTGTTATTCCAGTACCTACAAGACATTCTCACGTATTGATTATTTTTTGATTTCCACAGAATTAAGGTCCAAGATTCAAAACTGCTTTTATGATAACATCGTGATCTCTGATCATGCACCCTGTTGTCTAATATATGTAGATAAAAAATTGACAAAGGAATCAGGTAGATGGCAATTTCAGCATAAATGGCTTCAGGATGAGGAATTTGTCAAGTATATAGAAAAACAGATAGACGAGTTCTTTGACATCAATACTACACAAACATCAGCATGTGTAAAGTGGGAGGCTTTCAAAGCTTTTATTAGGGGACATATTATTAGTTATACAGGATCAAAATCTAAGAAGACTCGAGAGGAGAGAGCTAAATTGGAACATAAAATAAAAAGTCTTCAGGAAAAAGTGTATGCAGGAAGTGACCCAAGGTTGGAGAATGAATTACTGATTTTGAGAGCTGAATACGACAAAAAATCAGCGAATAGAGCTGCCTCGAGTCTTCTAAGATTGAAACAATCTTTTTATGAACAAGGTGAAAAATCAGGAAAATTATTAGCATGGCAGATTAAACAATTGGAAATTAAAACACCAATTACCAGTATTATAAGTAATGGACAGGTAGTTATAGATCCTTTAGAAATTAATAGAGCCTTTAGAGATTACTATGAAAAATTATATGATACCAAAAATGAACCTGATTTAACGAAACTAAATGGGTTTTTGAACGAACTATCTATACCGTGTATTCCAAATGAAAACAGGGAGATATTGGAGTCTAAAATTAGTCAAGAAGAAGTTGGGCTAGCCATTGATAATATGAAATCAGGAAAAAGTGCAGGACCAGATGGTCTTCCAGTTGACCTTTATAAAAAATTTAAGAATAAATTAATAAAACCTTTTTTGGAAATGGTTTTAGAAGCATTTCAAAATAATAATTTACCATCATACATAAATAATGCCTTAATTATACTGTTGCCAAAACCAGGTAAGCCCTCTAATAAATGTGAAAATATGAGACCAATAAGCCTATTAAACGCCGACCTTAAGATAATCTGTAAAATTTTAGCAAGACGAATACAAGAAATTTTACCAAATATTATTAATCGAGATCAGAATGGCTTTATAAAGGGTAGACAAGGCTTCCATAATGTAAGAAGACTATTTAATATTATTTATTTTAATAAAGAAGCACCGGATACAGCTCTCCTATCATTGGACGCCGAAAAGGCCTTTGATAGAGTTGAATGGCCCTTTCTTTTTGAAGTCCTACAAAGGTTTGGACTTGGAAATAATTTCATAAAATGGGTTCAAATAATATACAATAATGCTACAGCAGAAATCCTAACAAATAACAATATTTCAAAACCAATAAAAATCAATAGAGGATGTCGACAAGGCTGTCCACTTTCACCTTTACTGTTTACTATGGCAATTGAACCTTTAGCGATAGCGATACGTTTACATTCACAAATATATGGAATTAAAGTTGGACCAACAGAACATAAAATCTCCCTGTACGCCGATGATATAATTTTGTTTATGTCGAATCTAAAAAAATCAATTCCAACCTTGTTGAATTTAATAAAGAATTTTGGGGAAATATCAGGATATAAAATAAATAAAACTAAATCTTCAATATTAATGCTAAATGAGACCCAGAGAAATTACCCAGCCCCTGAGGTAAATCAATTCAATGTTGTAAATCAGTTTAAATATTTAGGAATCCAAATTATGCCTAAGCTAGAATCAGTCGCCAGTGTCAACTATGAAGCCTTAATGTCAGATATCAATGAGTTAACTCAGAGATGGATGTCACTACCAATGTCGATGATCGGGAGAATCAATATACTTAAAAGTAATATTTTACCTAAAATACTTTATTTATTTCAATACATTCCCTTATCACCACCTTTAGATCTATTCTCAAGAATAAAAAAAAAGTTAGTGGAATTTATATGGAACAACAGGAGGGCTAGATTACGTTTGTCTTTATTATATTTACCATTTGATCGTGGAGGTCTGAAATGTCCAAATTTTATGTTGTATTATTGGTCGGCACAACTGAGGTCTATGACATGTTATTTTTCATCAAATGATCTCCCTCACTGGACTGAAATGGAATCATACAATTTACCTTTACCTCTTCCCATATTCATATACTCAGATTCGGCAAAAAAATTACAAAAACAAGTTAAAAATCCATTTGTAAAGCATATGATCAAAATATGGTGTGAAGCTAAAAACTATTTAAAAGAACCACAGTTATTGTCACAATTTAGTCCAATATGGGGTAATCAATATTTTAAACCAGGGAGAGCGGACGCTGTATTTAAAGTATGGAATTTAAAAGGGATACAAAAGATTCAGGATTTATATTTGCCATGTGCAGACAACATAATGTCTTTTGAAGAGCTGAGGATCAAATTTAATCTCAATAGAACACATTTTTTTTAAATATCTTCAACTTAGAAACTTTATTCGATCAAATCAAAATAAAGCTCTCACTCGACCTATTTATTCATCCTTGGAAAAAATGATGATGAAAGATAGTAAAAGAAAGGGTATTATTTCAGAGTTTTATAACTCATTGACACTATCTTCAAGTGAAAATTCACTGAAAAGATTAAACTACTGGAAAGAAGATCTGCAAATTGAAATTTCAGAGGAACAATGGGAATTGGCTTGTACAGAAGCTCAAACCAAATCAATAAATGCACGCCTTAAATTGATACATTTCAAATGGTTAATGCGGATGTATGTTACACCGGAGGAGTTAAATAGATATAACAAAAATATACCAGATACATGCACAAAATGCATGGAAAGTAAAGGAACCCTATTTCATTGTTTATGGGAATGTAGATTAATAAGAATGTTTTGGGAGGAGGTGAGGGTAACAATTGAAAAAATAATCTCAAAACAAATCATATTGAATCCTAAACTGTTTTTGTTGGGTCTGTACCCAGAAAAGCATAATTTCAATAAAAGTGAAAGAACATTCATAGACCTCAGTTTGCTTAATGCCAAAAAATGTATTGCACTATTATGGAAAAAGACTCATAGACCAGATGTGACTCAGTGGTTAAGACAGATGTTAACAAACCTTCCATTAGAAAGAATAACATATATACTGAAATCAAAGGAAATTGTGTTTGAGAATATATGGAGACCTTTTATTGATTATGTAAAAAATTTAAACATAACTCTTGAAGAAGAAGGTGAATGATGTGTGTGGACCTTGTAAATTCCAAACTGGTGAACATAATATGTATACTAATGTATTGGATTGTCTAGACTAAACAGAGGAGCATTGTTGAAGACTTGATTTTGTTGGTGGTTGTTGGTGTTTTTAGGGTATTTTTTTTTTTTTTGTAGTACTTTAGTGTTAGTGTTTGATTGTTTGTATCATGTTTGTTAAAAAAAAAAAGGTTCAATAAAGATATTGTGGAAAAAAAAAAATAAGGAACCTTTAAGCTTGACAGAAATAGTGATTTGATTTATATCGCAATATATATCAATATCGACTGATATGAAAAAAATTTATTGTGACTGGATTTTTTTTTTTTTTTCAAATCGGCCAGCCCTACCCTCAAGCCATATTTTCTTTCCCCCCAGGTGGGATTTATACTTATTTTGTTCTGAGTACTGAAATATATATATTTATTTATTTTTTTTAACAAATATCTGCTTTCTCTCAAAGAGCACGTTCAAAAAAACGTCCCTTCCCAGAAATCAAGACCTGGATATCTGCCCAAAAGGTAAATGCATCTAAGAAATATAATATATAAGAAAAAACTGCATGAAACCATATATAGAGTGATGGAATCCAGAGACAGCTTCTGGATAATCAAGTCAGTGGCGGTAATGCACCTGTGAGCTGGTTGCCAACCGCCAATCAAATCTAAAAGAAGAAGAAGAAGAAGAAGAAGGAGAAGAAACCATGAAACATGTGAGCTTTACAATGATGGTGGAGTTATCAGTGTGTGAGAATGTGTGTGTGTGACTGGGTGGATAGCAGGATCTGTAAAGCGCTTTGGTCATTCAGAGATGAGTAAAAAGCGCTAAGTCAACGCTATTTACCATTTACCACTAGTTTAAACTGACTAGTGCTGCAACGATTAGTCGAATGATCGATTAGCTGTTTGAAAGAAAACTAATCAACTTGAAAATAGACTAGACTCTTTTTTCAATTTTAAAACAATCGTAAAATATAGATTGTTTCAGGTTCTTAAAAATAATCAAAACTGACCAATTTTCTTCTTTTTGCATTAAAACTTAAATATTTGGGGGTTTTATATTATTTGTTTGACAACTCAAGACATTTGATGCAACCTTACCTTGAGCTCTACGACTTTTGTGACTGTTTTAAGAAATATTTCATAAATCAAATGACAAAAATAATCATTAGCTTCAGCCCTCAACCTAACTTGCTGACAATAGCAGTGGGTTATATTGTTTGTTCTAAATCCACAGCTTTTCTTTAAGATATGTAAATTTTTTTAAACTTAGATTTGTGGCTTTTTGTCATAAATTTAGTTTCTTTTCCTTACAGTTTTGCTTTTTTCTTGTACATTTAAGGCATTTTTAATGTAAATTTTCATGGAAACCTCCAACATTTTTCAGGTAGTTTTTAAACTTTCCTTTAAACTGTATTTTTTTTTTTCCCTGTATTTGACAGTTTTTTATAAAGCTGTGTTTTAATAAAAGTGAAACTTCTTCCAAGTAAATTTAATTTTTTCCATATGGAATTTTTTTTTTTTTTTTAAGGAAAATTTTTTTGTGATGCATCAGCTGTGAAACTGTGTACCAATACTGATACTGATGTCGAAAACAGTAAGTTGGCTGACGTTCGATACGGATTGTTTCTATTTGGTTTGTTTTCTATTCCATCTTTAATGTCAAAGACATATACATAGTAAAACATAACAACTGAAATACTTAAATGGTTCAGTCCCAGAAGTTGTCTGAATTTGCAACTGAAGTCTACTGTTGTCTGTTCTGAGGCAAAATCGGCACCACATACTGTAATGGATCTGTCAGATAAATATCAGCCACTGTAGATAGCTTTTTCGCCGATAGCCATCATCAGTGAAAACTGAATATCGACTGACACTGATATATTGACCAATACATCTGTGCATCCTTTGTGAATTTGTTATTTTGTCATTGTTAATTTGAGATTTTTTTCCTTTTCAAACTCACAGGGGGCCACTGATTATGGGCAAAAGAGCTGCCATATGGCTCCTCTGCTGGAGGCTGCACATGAGCTAGAGAAATAAATGACATTACAGGCCAGGGGGAAAAAGGAAATTTAATTTTACTGTGAACTTTTCTTCCACAGGTCATTTTTCATAAGTAGAATAAGTGTGAACTCTGGTTTGAGGTCCACGGATGTGTTATTACTAACCAAGCAGACTTTCTTACCCCAGTCTTCTCTGGTGGTTGGTGACCCAGCAGGGGCTCGGCAGCCTGCGCCCCTCCTGGGATAAGGTCCGGTGTGTGAGACCGAGGACAAGAAGGCACGCTAACCCCCTCGCATTCACCACCCGACATTGCAGCCGGAGAACAGCCGCACTGGAAATCATGCTCCAGCTTCCTCCCTGAGATCAGGTAGGTCTTCATCCCTATGTGGAAATGAAACATTCTATTAAATTACCGACCAGTTTAGCTTGAAACAAGCTGCAGAAGGAAGGCTTGGAGAGTTTATTTAATCAAAATAGCTGCAATTTATTTATATTTACATGATTTGTGAAAACTGACAATACCAACAAATGAGACTGGAAGACCTCAAACTAACAAGTTTTTCTTCATAAATACCAAACATTGTAAAATGTTTCGACCATTCAGAAGACCCCACTGACAGCTCAAAGAAAGCTCGTTTTGTCTTCCAGCCACTCAGAGAAAAAAGTCCAACACAACGGCTGAATAAATTCCTTCTGCTTCATGTTCATCAACTGCCGCTAAAGCCATTGTGTATTCGCCGTCTGCTGTGCACAGATCTACAATTCAGTTTTATCACTTGCAGGTGTATTACACAGTTAAAACACTGTTTGCCTGAACAACAAGAAATCCGTTCTCGAAATGTTTCAAATAAACCACAACATTACTGCTCTTATCTGGTCTGCTGTTTGTCAGGCTGACAGGCCGGGGGGATGATCAAGATTTCACCCAGACAGTTTCATACCTCATGTGTCACTTAGCTGAACTAATGCCTAAAAATACAGAAATGATTGAAGCTTTTCTGCACTTTTTATTCAGAATACACACAAACAAACACATATACAGTAGTCTGTATGGATACATCAGAGCTGGCCATCAAATCACAGCCTTTTTACTTGCCGTTTGCAGACATGCACAGCGTCATCATCCATTGTTTATTGATGCACACACAACCATACACGCAGACAGTAATGCAATACTGGGTGTTTCACCAACTATGTTTGCACATCAGCCCAAGGCTTCGGTCTGTTCACACTGCTATAGAGCCAACAAGGAAATACACAAACAGTGGATTAGAGTGGTGGCCCATGGCCAGCTGCTATCAGCCTGTTCAAACACACAGTAACCAGGCTTGTTGGCCTTTTTGTCCAAATAGCTAAAAAAAAATATATTCTAACCTTGTTAGCATGGAGGTACAATAAAGTGAAATGGTGCAGAAGCATTGGAGAAGTCCCAAGTTGAAACTGTCTGATGACGTGTTAAAATCGTCTCGACTAATTCATACAGTGGACCACTTCATGTTCCACTCGAAACTATGAGACATAAGAACAATAACTCAAAGTGGAACTGCACAGCTTCATGATCATAAGTTGTCCTACTTTGAAATCAGTTTTAATGCCCATTTTTTAAAATCAATTCAACAGTAAATCAATACTTTTATTAGTGATGTTTTTTTTAAGTATAAAGACTTAAAGTATAAGACTTCCACGAAAAATGCAGAGAAAGTGATAATTACAATTTCAAGGTTCATCCATGATGCTGACGTCTTGTTTTGCTCACATCATTTTGGTGCCTTGAAAGCAGAACCTGCAGATCCAGCGACACTGACAGCTGTACTCTTGGATACATGGTGCAACTATATGGCAACTCCCACAAATACATATGCAGTGAGGCCAAGCGCAAAATTAGCATAGTCCACGCCTACCGCTAATTTTGCCCTGCGCCCTTTAGTAAATCTCGACAGTAGTTTTTTTAACGCCAGAACAGGGTTTTGCGATGGTACAGCATGTTAGTAAATCTGCCCCTTAATGTTCAAACTGAGAAACTTTATTGTTTTGTTGCAAATATGCACTCATTTTGAATAACTGCAACACGTTCCAAAAAAGCTGGGACAGGGGAAAGGAAAGACTGGAAAAGTTGAAGAATGCTCAAAAAATACCTTTCTGGAACATTCCACAGATGAACAGATTAATTGGAAACAGGTGAGTGTCACGTTTGGGTATAAAAGGAGCATCCCCAAAAGGCTCAGTCATTTACAAGCAAGGATGGGGCAATGTTCACCCCTTTGTGAACAACTGCATGGGCAAATAGTCCAACAGTTTAAGAATGTTTCTCAACATACAATTTCAGGGAAGTTAAGGATTTCATCATCTACAGTCCATAATATCATCAAAAGATGTAGAGAATCTGGAGAAATTTCTGCATGTAAGTGACAAGGTCAAAAACCAACACTGAATGTCCGTGACCTTTGATCCCTTAGGCGGCACTGCTTTAAACACAAACGTCATTTGTGTTTAAAGGATACTAACATGTGGGCTCAGGAACACTTTGGAAAACCATCGTCAGTTAACCCAGTTCGTCACCCCATCTACAAGTGCAAGTTAAAACTCTACCACGCAAAGTGAAAGCCATATATCAACAACACCCAGAAATGCTGCTGGTTGCTTTGGGACCAAGCTCATCTGAGATGGACTGGCGCAAAGTGGAAAAGTGTGCTGTGGTCTGACAAGTCCACATTTCAAATTGTTTTTAGAAATCATGGATGTTGTGTCCTCCAGGCCAAAGAGAAAACAACCATGCGGATTGTTATCAGCATTAAAATTCAAAAGCCAGCATCCGTGATGGTATGGAGGTGTGTTGGTGCCCATGGCATGGGTCAGCTGCATATCTGTGAATGAGGCATTAAAGCGCAACGGTGCATACAGGTTTTGGAGCAGCATATGCTGCCATCCAAGCAACATCCTTTTTAAGGACATTCCTGCTTATTTCAGCAAGACAACGCCAAGTCACATTCTGCACGTGTTACAACAGTGTGGCTTCGTAGTAAAACCGTGCAGGTACTAAAGTGGTCTGCCTGCAGTCCAGACTTGTCTCCCATTGAAAATGTGGCTCATTATGAAGTGGAGACCCCAGACTGTTGGGCAACTGAAGACGTACATCAAGCAAGAATGGGGAAGAATCCCATCTACAAAGCTTCGGCAGTTAGTGTCCTCAGTTCCTAAATGCTTATTGAGTGCTGCGAAAAGGAAAAGTGATGTCACACAGTGGCAAACATGCCCCAGCTTTTTTGGAAGGTGTTGCAGGCATCAAATTCAAAATGAGTGAATATTTGCAAAAAAAAAAAAAAAAAAAAAAAAAAAAAAGTTTATCAGTTTGAACATTAAATATCTTGTCTTTGTAGTGTATTCAGTTGAATATAGGTTGAAAAGAATTTGCAAATCATTGTGTTTTGTTTTTAATTTACGTATTACACAGCATCCCAAGTTAACTGGAACTGGGGTTGTATTTACATTTCACGGAATTGGGATGGGTTTATTACTTTGCTTCTGTATCCATTTGGGTGTAATATCAACATAAAGTAAAAAAAAAAATGAATAAACTACTTATTAATGTATTAGTGGGTCCCCCGCTGCTCGTCTCCTGTTCATACAAAATGCAGCCATGCATCTTTTAACTGCCACATGTAAACACAAGCACACTGCCCCCATTTTAGCCCCACTCCACTGGTTGCCAATACAGTTTAGGCTTCATCTTAAAATCCTTTAATTTGCTTTTAAATCCCTAAATGGTCTGGTTCCGACATCCCGCTCTGAGCTGCTACACCATTATACATCCTCCCACCTTCTTAGGTCAGCTGATCAGCTGCGCCCCTGAGTGTGTCCAAAACCAAGCTGCGGCAGCTCCTAAACTCTGGAATGATCTGCCTCATTTGATCAGACGGACTTCCTCCGTTTATAAATCTCTTCTTAAAACTCATCTTTTCCTTGGTTTTTGACTCCTCATAGGATGTTGATTTTATTTACTTATTAGCTACTTATTTATTGTATGGTTATTTCTCACTCTTGTTTTATTGTATAAATTTTATTTCATTTTATGACTTGAGCTGTTATGTCTTTTTGTATTTATTATGCCTTTTACTCTTCTTTACAGCACTTTGATTATAAGCACTGTTAAAAACAAAGTTGGACTGGATCCTAAAACAAAACATAAGCCACAAAATCCTTTGAATCCTTCCCTCTACAATCTAACAATACTTAGAATAACAGTTTATAACCATTAAAAAATTTTAATGAAGTGAAATACTAAAAATGCTTTTTTTTAAAAAAATTGCAGTTAAAAGTGAAGGAGACTGTATTTTCATGAAAAATACATCAAAAATATTTAGAAAGGTGCAGAATAAAAGTCTTTGTATTCTTCAAAAAAAAATATTGATAAAAAATATTTTAATTAATTTTACGGGTCCTAAATAATCACAATATTTACATCTGAGCAGCTGGATGACCACACTACAGTCTACTGTATACTCCAGTGGCCAGTAGCCTAGATATACACTTCCAGAAAAAATAAGACCACTGCAAAATCTTGCCTAAATTAGCACCTCTACCTGTACAGCAGCCATTCAGTTTGAGTATCTTTTGAATTCCAGCACCAGGACACGTCAATTTACTTAAGGAGGTACTGATTAGGTGATCATCCAAGCATGGCAAGACGCATGAAAGCTGTGAATAAAAAGTTATCACACAAATACAGGCTGAAGGTCTTCCTCAGTTAAAACTTAAGTATTGCAGTGTTTTCTTTGCATTATTTGATCTAAAAGCACATCTACAAGCAACACCTTTTGTTTTGGCCAGTTTTTATTTTCTGTAAATAAATGCCCTAAATGACAATACTTTGACTTGGAATTTGAATGAGTTGTTTTCAGTAGGCTAGAGAATAAAACAAGACAGTTCATTTTATTCAAACACATACGTATAAATAATAAAACCAGATAAAGTGATCATTTTGCATTGGTCTCCGTCTCTTCTTTTTCCCCAGAGCTGTATGATACTGTAGATGGGACATGGCTAACATTTTCACGGCAAACAGAGGCACTGTATTCTGTAGGTATTTATAATGGTTGACAGCACCTGTAGCATTGTGATAACAGGACACAAACAATTGTTCATTGTATTTACTGTTATCATATTAGTAGGCTACGCATATGAAACGTGACTAGCCATGTTCCATCTAATGTTTACATATCTATAGCCGGTAAAGATGTCACAACCGGTCACAGCCAATACCGTGACTGGGTTGATGGCACGTGTTTCTAACAACCAGTTATTGCAAGAGCAAGTGCGACACCTACTGGCCAGGAGGTCAGAAGGATGTCTTCTGTCACTTTAATAAGATAATGACTGAACATCTGTTTTAGAGTTTTGATAAATACTGTATAATTCACTCATAAAATGGAAAATATTACAATCCAAGTGGATCCTCCTGCCAAGAGGTTTCAAGTCAGTTTATTCTGCCCCCCCCCCCCCATTTTCTAGACCAAATATGTTTAACAATGTCATCTGTCCTTTTTTTGGATCACAAGCCCTATACTCAAAATGATAGAAAAGTATAAAACAAAAAAGTATGAAACAAGCTGAGTTGCATTTTTCCTTTTTGGAGGACATTTTTTGCAAGTTTCTAGCAACACCTTGCCTCTTTATTTGCATTGAGATTTTTGACTATTACATTATTTTGTCATCTTCCATTCCATTCCTGCTTGCATTTGACTTAGCAAAATGCTGATAAGTCATTAGACAATGACACAGATGAGATAAAAAAAAAAACAGGCAGTGTCAAACGGCGCAGAAATAGCGAGGGCGGAGGAAGACACTTGACATACTCTAAAGGCAGTGACCTTTTAGAATTCCTCACATAACCCACATTCCTGGTCATTTTCTATTTCAGCTCTCAAACTTTGTCAAAGTGCCTACTCTAAACAAAAAAAGCAACTCAACTTGAGTGCATCTAAACATTTGAGGTGACATAGACTGAAATATGTGTGACCGAGTACAGCCCAACGACTACATACAGCTTCTACCTTCCACTGCACCACATCTTTGGTGTGACTGCTTGGACTGGACAGCATAACAAAGCTAATCCGTTTTTGAGTCTGTTTGTGGACTGATCTCCTCCAGGCAGTATAAAAGCAGCTCTCTGGGAGAGAAAACGACACCAGGCACTCTAAAGTCTCAACGTAGCTCAACAGGCTTTATTGATTTATTCAAGCCAGCTGGCTGGAGCAGAGAGGGTTCAGTTGAGGACACCAACTACAACCACGATCCGTGAGCCGAGGCATTCACAGACGCCTTCAACTTTCCCTGTATACGGAGGCAGATTAAAAAAGCTGCCCATCCCAGAGTGAATGTGATACCAATCCTCAAATTTCTTCCACTTTGTCTTCTGTCATTTAACCCTTCAGGCAAACATACTGAATTTGAACACTGTGCTTCCGTGTCAGACATTCTGACTAGCTACTATGGTTGATGGAATATTCTGTATGTGTCCAAAAAGAGAAAAGAGTTGCCAATTTATTAGAAATATTTCACACAATGACCTATGCAAGACTTTGACCAGGGGGCTAAAAAACCCACACAAAATACACAAATTTATGATTAAAAAAAATGCAACTTTGCAAGAAAGTCACAAACTTGCAAACTTACAATTTTACAAAAAAATAGATGCAACTTTGTGAGGAGAAAAAAGCTCACAATTTATAAGAAAATTGGCCATTTATTATTAATAATAATAAAAAAAACCAAACTAAAAAAAAAATATAAATTCACATGAAAAAAAGATGCACTGTAAAAGTGAAAGAAGCCCCAAATTACTAATGCAGACCCTCTTGGCAAGTAAAAATGCTGAGTGGCTACTAATTCTGGAAAACTACTAAACACAGTGGCTGGTTAGCAGCACCAAAGATTATGTGAAGTCCTGGTAAAGAGTCACCAGCGCTTTATGAGGCCTTTCTAAAGTTGACTATATTCAAGCCTGTAAACTTAAAGTACTTTTGCTGAGGCCAAACTCTTATTTTACAATCAGAGAAAAACTTGTGAACATCTCTTTCATTTACATAAACACAACAACATGCCCCACACATTCAGAGGTACTTGGGCATGCAAAGCTTCACCAGATCTTGTACGCATTGAATTGTTACTCTATTCATGCAACAGATAAGAAACATGAAACCCAACTTTGTCCCAATTTATCTAAACCTGTGGGAGGCTGATTTATCACAGTCCAAACAAAACCGCTTGAAACCATAGAACACATTTGAGTCTTAAAATTATAGAACAGCAGCGTTCTACATATAAATTGGCCTGTCAACATTTCAGATAGGCAGGATTTTTTTAATTTTTAACATGAATAAATGCAGGATTTCTAAGGGCCCCTTTACATAGACTGAGATTGCAAAATTGGCCTAAAGTGTCAACGATCTCCTAAAGCCTCAAAAAAGTTGATTCTGTGTAAATATTTGGGAGATCGTTGTGCGATTTTCATGGCGATCTATAGAGATCTTTGAGAGACCAGGAGAGATGGCTGAAGGATCACTGAAAGTTTCTTGGGTGACCAGAGAGAGAGAGAGAGTTGACTTTGAAAAAAGCTTTTATTGCACACTTCAAAAAAATGTAAGCACACCAACATCATTCCTCCAAGTGTGTCACATTGGAAAAAGTGCAAACTGAAATGTCCCCCCCACACACACACAACACAGAGCAGTCCCTGCAGTCCACCTAGTCAAAGATCCAGTTCTGTGACAGTCAATTACAGTCAATTAAATGTCATCTACCAGTCTGTTCAAACAATATCCCAAAAATGTGTAAAACAGGCAGAGGAATGACCACCATTCATTCCTCCTGTCGGGCACGCTTAACCGGTGTTCCCCCTGCTGCTTTACGCAGGGCTGTCAGGTGTTTCTTGAGGCGATAACGCTTCCTTTCATCCAGGAGGTCCAAACCAACCTGCCTTCTTAGCACATCCACTGACTTAATGAATTTATCAGTGTCACTGAAGTAGTCGGCGACCCTAATGGCTTTGTTATAGGTTTCATCCCGAAATGCATTTATTTCTTCCAGTGAATACAAACTCGTGTTTGTACTGCATTTTGCCTCAATAGACTCAGCATTAGACACAGTGCCGTTCTCAGATTCCATTTCCTCGTCAGCACCACTCAGCTGACTGCTTGGTTCTCCCGGGCCAGTGGATCCATCATGGGCCACATTTTCCTGGACGCCACCTTCAGCAGCTGACTGTCGCTGTTCCATCCCCCGCTGTGTAACGGTAGCAGCCTCCGGAAGCACAGCCGCTGATGTCACACAGCGAGATTCTGACGCACCATCAGGTTGGTGCTCCGTCCCCTCCTCCGAAGTGGCAGCAGCTGGCGGAGGCACAGCCGCTGACGTCACACAGCGAGATGATTGTGACGCACCATCAGGTCGGTGCTCCGTCCCCTCCTCCGAAGCGGTAGCGGCTGCCGGCGGCACAGCTGTTGACGTCACACAGCGAGTTGATTGTGACGCACCATCAGTGACCTTTTTGGCGACATCGCTATCCACGCTCCCGACCGCAAGCTGGGCCGCGGGCGGCGCAGCGGCAGGCTCCGGAGCTGAGGCAGCGTGAGCGGAGGCCGCGCCGCAGTCCGCAGCTGCGGCGTGAGTGGAGGGCTCGCCGCCGGCACCATCCGCGGCCCCATGAGGGCCCTCCGCCCGCTGCCTGTGCGGACAAGCGAACCGTTTATGGCCCACGTCTCCACATTCAAAACATTTCATCTGTCCCGAGCTCGCATACACCATATAAGATCCGTCCCCGTGCTTGACCCTGAAGGAGACTTCCAGAGTCTGAGTGGGCGAGTCGAGAGAGAGAGAGAGAGAGTTTTAAAAAATGCCTTTATTGCACAATTCAAAAAATGTAAGAGCACCAATATCATTCCCCCAAGTGTCTCACATTGGAAAAGTGCAAACATAAGTCACCCCCCTCCCCCACACAACACAAAGTATTCCCTGCAGTCCACCTATTCCACATTGCCAGTGGCAGTAGTCCGAGTCTTCCTTGTAGTCCGTGCAAAGACGAGCCACAGGCCTCCAGTTCTTAAGCAAGGCCTAGTCCCCTTCCTCCGGCAGCAGAGATAGCACTGTGCGCCCGCAGCCAGTTCCGTTGTACGTCCCAGAGACATTTTCCTCATCTCAGATGGATTGTAGTCCTTAGACCATGCGGGATTTTTAAGCAAGTCATCTTTGCAGCAGGCTCGTCCAGACTGTAGAAAGAAAACATTGGGGCATCCATGCCCTGCAGGCGAGTAAACCGTGACCTTGTAGTCCGTGCAAAGAAGAGCCACAGGCCTCCCGTTTTCAAGCCAGGCCAAGTCCCCGTCCTCGGGCAGCAAAGATAGTGCTGCGCGCCGGCAGGAGACCGGTAAAGATCCAGTTCCGTGACAGTCAATTACAGTCAATTAGAAACGTCATAAAAGTCTGATCGAACAATATCCCAAAAATGTGTAAAACAGGCAGAGGAACGACCGCCATTTATTCCTTCTGTCGGGTGCGCTTGACCCTTGTTCCCCCTGCTGCTTTACGCAGGGCTGTTAGGTGTTTTTTGAGGCGAAAACGTTTCCTTTCATCCGGGAGGTCAAGACCAACCTGCCTTCTTAGCACATTAACAGACTTAATGAATTTATCAGTGTCACTGAAGTAGTCAGTGACTTTAATGGCCTTGTTATAGGTTTCATCCAGAAAAGCATTTATTTCTTCCAGTGAATACAAACTTGTATTTGTACTGCATTTTGCCTCAATAGACTCAGTAATAGACACAGTGTCGGGATCAGATTCCATTTCCTCGTCAGCACAACTCAGCTGACTGTTTGGTTCATCTGGACCAGTGGATTCATCATGGGCCACATTTTCCTGGATGCCACCCACAGCAGCTGACTGTCACTGTTCCGTCCCCTGCTCTGAAACGGTAGCAGCCTCCGGAAGCACAGCCGCTGATGTCACACAGCGAGATTCTGACGCACCATCAGGGACATTTTGGGCGCCATCACCAGCGACGCTCCTGGCCGCAAGCTGGGCTGCGGGCGCCACAGCCGGGCTGTCCACAGACACAGCGGCAGGCTCCGGAGCAGGACCAGCGGAAGCCCCCGCAACGTCGTCTGCAGTAGCGGCGAGAGCGGAGGCTGCGCCGGCAGCCTCAGCTGCGGCGGAAGGCCCCGCCACGCCGTCCGCAGCAGCGCCGTGAGCGGAGGGCGCACCGCCGGCACCAGCCGCGGCCCCATCAGAGCCCCCCGCCTGCTCCCTGTGCGGACAAGCGAACCGTCTATGGCCCACGTCTTCACATTCAAAACACTTCATCTGTCCTGAGCTCACATACACCATATAGGAGTCGTCCCCGTGTTTGACCCGGAAGGACACTTCCAGAGTCGCAGTTGGCGAGTCCAAAAACATGAACACTTGTCGCCTGAGTGATTTCACATGTTTTAACTTGGTCTCCTTGCATCCCAAAGTCAGAGTTCTAAACGGGCCCGCAAACTTCCCAAATCTGCGGAGCTCCGTCGCCAACCGCTCGTCAGTGATGAAAGGTGGAACACCTGAGATGGTGATATGCGTTGATGGGACAGATAACGGGGACACCTGTACATACGTATCCCCGACAACAACACCGCTTGCAATCAAGGTGTGGACATCCTCTTCAGCAGCCAGAAACACAACTACAGCTCTATTCATTCGCGACGCAAAGCAGATCGCATCATGGCCCACCTGCTCGGCCACAGCCAGAAGGACCTCCTCCACAGCTACACTGCTGTCCGGGGGAACGATCCGCACCCCCTGGTGGATAGACGGAGGTGGCATTTCCAAGGTCGCCATCCTCCACCCAAAAAAACAAAAACTGAAAATGCGGCCAGTGGTGTAGAGAGAGAGAGAGAGAGAGAGAGAGAGAGAGAGAGAGAGAGAGAGAGAGAGAGAGAGAGAGAGAGAGAGAGAGAGAGAGAGAGAGAGAGAGAGAGAGAGAGAGAGAGAGAGAGAGTGTGTGTGTACAGCTACAATCAAAATCATTTAACCCCCATTGCATTTTAGGTTTATTGGCGAAAAAAAAGTCAGGTATTTGCAATAAACAAATTACACAAGAACAGTTTAAATACTTAAAACTAATATTTCAAGGATTTTATCCAAATTCAACACTAAATCCTTCCTTCAATGACTACTGCAGTATCAAAATGATTTAACCCCCTACATAGAATTCTTCATTAGATCAAACATTTGCAAATCAGGTGTTGTCTCAAGCACACCTGACCAACCAATCAACAAATCAAGAGTTTCATTAATTGTGCGGCGTCCATAATTGTAAATGTATGTGACTCACATGAGGGCCTTTTCCACTAGCACGCTTTAGCGCGACACGGGACGGCTCAGCACGCTTTGTACGCTTTTCCACAAGCCCCAACACGGTTTAACAGCCGCGATTCTCAGCCCCGCTCCAGGGCAGGGTACAGCAGTGCTGAGCTGTGCCGTGTTGTGACGTTAACAGACTGGTCGCCGCTGATTGGTCAGGTCGTAACCGGCGCTGATTGGTCAGGTTGTAACCGCCCCTCTCCTCCTCCTCCTCTTCTGCCGAATCTTCACGACCTTCTCAATAAAGTTTTTGAAAAAAAAAAAAAAAAAAAAAAGAATCTTCACGACCACCTTTACTCAGCACGCAACCACTGTTGGCGGTTTCTTTTCAGTGTATTGCTGTGCTATTTTCATTTATTCTCTATCAAAAATGGCTTTGCGTAATAAGGGTGTTCCATGGACCAATAAGGAGGTGCAGTGTCTGCTCACTGCATTGTCAGACGAACGTATGCAGCGCGAGTTAGACGGAGCCGCCCGGAATGAAAAAATATACCGGGAGGTCTTGACATCGGAGTCCTTTAACGGTGAGTTTTAATTTTCTTTTATTGTGCGTTTTTTCGCAAATATATTCGGTAAGACGCTCAGTTTATTTATGCAATAAAAAAGCTGTTCATTTGTGGATGATGATCGCTGCTTAATTGCAGCACACTGCGGACTAAAGCTTTTATTTTAATTATTCATGTGAACAATACGCTGAAATAAGCTTATGTATTCTTGTTAAAAACTATTGTCTTTTCTGTATATATTGCACTTTCGTGCTGCATTTTATTGTGTGCATTTTCCTTGTAGAATCATCCCACGCGTCCGCCGCGACAGCCCGCACGGATTAATTCAACCGAGCCTTCCTGACCCACAGCTGGCAGAGACGGCTTCATTCATCCGAGTCGTGACCCAGTTTGGGAAGCTGGTGTAGACACTCAGTGGTCGGCGTGTATAAAATGTCGATTAACCTTCATGTTGTGTTGCAAAGTTTTTTTTTTCTTTTAATATTTTGTATATAATAAAATGGAATTGTTTTGGAAAGTGTGGTTTGTCTGTTATAACACTGAATTATAAAACAGTATAATTACATAGAAATTCCATTGCCTAATCTGATCAAAATGATACTGATCTTCCTGTCAGGGGTCAACCATTGTAAAGGTAATGTAATTTTTAACTAGACCAAAAAACAAATGTTTTTGTAAGCTTTCTGTTCTTTTTATTGAAATATCATAAAAAAATTAGCCCCACATGATCCAGTTCTAAACTTTGGGTACATTTTTTATGTTAACTTATAAGAAGTTGCACAGTTGGACTTTAAAATGCAGCAGGAGAGACTGATCAAGCTTACAAGTCAAAGTAGGTAAAAAAGTAAGTATATGTAAATTGAATGTTCTATCGGCATTCCAAATTCAGAGAATTACAATACTTTAGAAGGAGTGTAGCATCATCTAAACGGAAAATAATAATACTGTTGTTCCAAACGTTGACCTGAAGGTGAAAAACATGATGTTTTTTAATTCAGTACATCCAAAATGCCCTAGGATGTAAAAAATAATAATTTGGTGTTGGGCAGTGTGCCACCGTCTCATTATTTAATACGAATAAAAACAAGTTTCAGCTCATTATTTCTAGGTCATTTGGCAGTTAATTCAAAACAAAAGTGACTTGTGTTGTTGCAGCTTAATTATGAGATAAAATTAATTGTGAGATAAATCCACAGAGCGAGCAAGGCAATAATCCTTGGATCCTTTTTGTAAATAAGGACTCAGTCGGGTGCGTAACGTCACGGGAGTGTGGCCCCGCCTCGCTGAGAATCTGCTGCTGCCCCGCTTCTAAAACCTCCTAACACAAACCATCACAGCACAAGCACAACACCGTGCTAATGGAGACAGAAGCATTCCGAGCCGTACTGAAATGAATCGAGCCGTACCGAGGTGTGCTGGGCTAGTGGAAAACAGGCTATGGATGCATGCTTGAATTCAGCCTAGAGAGACTTTAGGCTGGCAATGTGTATTGACATCACACCTCAAGAGGACAATACGTCTGGACCACCTACGGCTCGAGAGAAAGGAGAGGATCCCTCGCGTTTGACCATCTGGGGTCAGACAGGAGAACAGAAGGACTCTGGAGTTTTATAATGCAAATGGGAGAATGTAACTGAAGTGTGTGACTTTATATGTGATGTAGTATTGGAGGTGTGTATAAATGGATGTGAGTGACTGCGTTCTGTCTCTTTTACTCTGACTGAGAGAGAGGACGTAGGATGTGAGAGAATTAAAGAAAATACTGGAAAGACACCCAGTCTTGTCAATTCTTGACTCCTACAATTGCATCAAATGTGACCCGTGCTGGCAAAATGAGTCGGAATGCGCACCGGGTAATTACGAGCTACAGGCACATGAAGTCATAAATCATGATTCTTTCTTTCTTTGTTTGCTGGCGGCAAGTCCCAGTAAAACCCCCGTCAGTGCCTGGTATCATTGTGAAGCCTGGAACTCCTACTTTCTAAAAATGCACGTTTTTTTCCCGGAAGACATAACTTGATTGAACCGATCGAATAAGAGTTTTCAACCAGCCATGATATAAACAAAATCAGCTTGTTGCTGGTCAGTTTCTGTGCAATTCCTACAAATTAAATATCATTTTGAAGGTCTTTCAATACAGAATATGAAAATAACGTGACCTCAGTTTTGAAAATTTCCTCATTGCAACTCATTTTGCCAGCACGGGTCACAAATGTGCTTGAGAAAGAACACCTCAAATACCTGGACAGTTGATGGTGTCGTTTGATCGCATGTCAGAAATATGGCTAAGTCAAGAGAATTGTCCAAAAAGTTCAGAAAGGACATCACTGCCTTGCACAAACAAAGAAAAGGATACAGAAAGATGGCAAAAGTGCTGAGTGCCCCTCGGGATACAGTTGGAAGCATAGTTTGCATGTTTAAAGTTAAAGGAACAGGGACTACACTACTTGGACATGGCAGAAAAAGGAAGCTACCAACGGCTGCCACCAGAGTCCTGAGGGTGCAAGTGGTCAAAACCCTCAGTGGACTGCAAAAGACCTGCAGCAAGATTTGGTGGCACCAGGCACTGAGAAAAGAAGAGCTTTTTACCTTTAAATTTGCAACTTTTTCAAATTCAATATTTTTTCAAATACATTTTCTTTTGGGGAGGGTCACCTACATGGAGGAACTGTTTATGGGTTTAAAAAAATAGTGCTTCAGGACTTCCGGTCTGGACACCATGGTGATAGCAGCTTAACGTTGAAGCTCCAAGACCCCATCCGTGAAAATACCTTGAAAATCAGATTTAACGGATTTTTGGAAGAGTGAAAATCAAAAGACAAAGTCATTATGGCTAAAGGAAAACAGAAGAGATCGACATTTGCCAGGCCAAGACGCGCATCGGCCGGAGAATCTGACCTGGAGGACAACAACCACTCGGAAACAGAGGAGCTGAATGAGGCTAGCAACACGGTTAGCTTAAAAACGATATTTCAAGACTTAAGAGAATTTCGCCAAGAGTGTTGGGCCGAATTTCATGAAATTAAAGACGAAATAAAAAGGACAAACAACAAAGTGGACCAGGCTGAGGACCGAATCATGGAAGCAGAGGAAAGAATAAAAGGGCTGGAAGAAACCACGCTGGAATTACTCAAACGACAGACAAGACTGGAGGCTAAGCTAACCGACCAGGAAGAAAGACTAAGAAGGGACAACATAAGAATTCATGGTCTGAAAGAAGGAGTCGAGGACGGTTTCACCACAATAGCTGCATGCGTGGAAACCATACTGAGAGAGAAGTTGGAAATTCCCCAATCCACCGACTTGAAGATAAAAAGGGCGCACTGTTCATTAGCCCCAAGGCCGTAGGCAGAGGCGCCTCCACGATCAGTGGTGGTGAAGTTTTCCAACTTCAGAACAAAAGAAGAGGTTTTGAGACTGGCTTGGCAGAAAAAAGGATTTATGCACCAAGAAAGAAAAGTTTTTGTGGAGCACGACTACGCCCCGGAGGTCCTTAAAAAGTGTCAGGAATACGACGACGCTAAAAAGGTACTAAGAGAGAAGAAATTGTGCTTTCAAACTCCATTTCCGGCAAAGCTGCGGGTTTTTTACGGGGAAGAGACTTGTCTCTACAACTCGGTGGAAGAAGCAACCAGGGATATGGTGAGAAGAGGGCTCCCGTTAACGGTGTACAAACCCGCAGCAGACCCGATCAAAAGAATCAAGGCTCAAATGTGGTGCACACAGAGACCCTCACAATCCATGGGCCAGCAGCAGGAAACCCAGCGCCAGGGCTATAAGGAAAAACTGAACGCTTTCAGGAGGGAATAACGATATGTTTAATCAATCTGCGCATCCAACCCTCCTCCTACAAGGTAACAAACATTAAAGGAGATGCAGAATCAGCAAGAATCAAGTGGTAAAACATTTCATGGAACAGTCATAATATTAGAAACAAATAAGTCTTTTAAAAAAAAACTTGTTAAAATAGAAATGTGACAATGAACCACATGAACTCTTCACACTAACAAATACTGTATTACCGTGATTGTTTGCTGTGACGGTGATGGGAGGTTGCGCACAATTTCATAGGGTATAGGCATTAAAAAAAAAAAAAAAAATCATTACAAGTTCGGATTGGGATCTGAAATTCACGTTAAAAACATAGGACAACTTACAGGGGTAAGCCATTGATAATATGAAATCAGGAAAGTGCAGGACCAGATGGTCTTCCAGTTGACCTTTATAAAAAATTTAAGAATAAATTAATAAAACCTTTTTTGGAAATGGTTTTAGAAGCATTTCAAAATAATAATTTACCATCATACATAAATAATGCCTTAATTATACTGCTGCCAAAACCAGGTAAGCCCTCTAATAAATGTGAAAATATGAGACCAATAAGCCTATTAAACGCCGACCTTAAGATAATCTATAAAATTTTAGCAAGACGAATACAAGAAATTTTACCAAATATTATTAATCGAGATCAGAATGGCTTTATAAAGGGAAGACAAGGCTTCCATAATGTAAGAAGACTATTCAATATTATTTATTCTAATAAAGAAGCACCGGATACAGCTCTCCTATCACTGGACGCCGAAAAGGCCTTTGATAGAGTTGAATGGCCCTTTCTTTTTGAAGTCCTACAAAGGTTTGGACTTGGAAATAATTTCATAAAATGGGTTCAAATAATATACAATAATGCTACAGCAGAAATCCTAACAAATAATATTTCAAAACCAATAAAAATCAATAGAGGATGTCGACAAGGCTGTCCACTTTCACCTTTACTGTTTACTATGGCAATTGAACCTTTAGCGATAGCGATACGTTTACATTCACAAATATATGGAATTAAAGTTGGACCAACAGAACATAAAATCTCCCTGTACGCCGATGACATAATTTTGTTTATGTCGAATCTAAAAAAATCAATTCCAACCTTGTTGAATTTAATAAAGAATTTTGGGGAAATATCAGGATATAAAATAAATAAAACTAAATCTTCAATATTAATACTAAATGAGACCCAGAGAAATTACCCAGCCCCTGAGGTAAATCAATTCAATGTTGTAAATCAGTTTAAATATTTAGGAATCCAAATTGTGCCTAAGCTAGAATCAGTCGCCAGTGTCAACTATGAAGCCTTAATGACAGATATCAATGAGTTAACTCAGAGATGGATGTCACTACCAATGTCGATGATCGGGAGAATCAATATACTTAAAAGTAATATTTTACCTAAAATACTTTATTTATTTCAATACATTCCCTTATCACCACCTTTAGATTTATTCTCAAGAATAAAAAAAAAGTTAGTGGAATTTATATGGAACAACAGGAGGGCTAGATTACGTCTGTCTTTATTATATTTACCATTTGATCGTGGAGGTCTGAAATGTCCAAATTTTATGTTGTATTATTGGTCGGCACAACTGAGGTCTATGACATTATTTTTCATCAAATGATCTCCCTCACTGGACTGAAATGGAATCATACAATTTACCTCTTCCCATATTCATATACTCAGATTCGGCAAAAAAATTACAAAAACAAGTTAAAAATCCATTTGTAAAGCATATGATCAAAATATGGTGTGAAGCTAAAAACTATTTAAAAGAACCACAGTTACTGTCACAATTTAGTCCAATATGGGGTAATCAATATTTTAAACCAGGGAGAGCGGACGCTGTATTTAAAGTATGGAATTTAAAAGGGATAAAAAAGATTCAGGATTTATATTTGCCATGTGCAGATAACATAATGTCTTTTGAAGAGCTGAGGATCAAATTTAATCTCAATAGAACACATTTTTTTTAAATATCTTCAACTTAGAAACTTTATTCGATCAAATCAAAATAAAGCTCTCACTCGACCTATTTATTCATCCTTGGAAAAAATGATGATGAAAGATAGTAAAAGAAAGGGTATTATTTCAGAGTTTTATAACTCATTGACACTATCTTCAAGTGAAAATTCACTGAAAAGATTAAACTACTGGAAAGAAGATCTGCAAACTGAAATTTCAGGGGAACAATGGGAATTGGCTTGTACAGAAGCTCAAACCAAATCAATAAATGTACGCCTTAAATTGATACATTTCAAATGGTTAATGCGGATGTATGTTACACCGGAGGAGTTAAATAAATATAACAAAAATATACCAGATACATGCACAAAATGCATGGAAAGTAAAGGAACTCTATTTCATTGTGTATGGGAATGTAGATTAATAAGAATGTTTTGGGAAGAGGTGAGGGTAACAATTGAAAAAATAATCTCAAAACAAATCATATTGAATCCTAAATTGTTTTTGTTGGGTCTGTACCCAGAAAAGGATAATTTTAATAAAAGTGAAAGCACATTCATAGACCTCAGTTTGCTTAATGCCAAAAAATGTATTGCACTATTATGGAAAAAGACTCATAGACCAGATGTGACTCAGTGGTTAAGACAGATGTTAACAAACCTTCCATTAGAAAGAATAACATATATACTGAAATCAAAGGAAATTGTGTTTGAGAATATATGGAGACCTTTTATTGATTATGTAAAAAATTTAAACATAACTTTTGAAGAAGGTGAATGATGTGTGTGGACCTTGTAAATTCCAAACTGGTGAACATAATATGTATACTTATGTATTGGATTGTCTAGACTAAACAGAGGAGCATTGTTGAAGATTTGATTTTGCTGGTGGTTGTTGGTGTTTTTAGTGCATCTTTTTTTTTTTTTTTTTGGTAGTACTTTAGTGTTAGTGTTTGATTGTTTGTATCATGTTTGTTAAAAAAAAAAAAGGTTCAATAAAGATATTGTGGAAAAAACTTACAGGGGTAAGAGAGGGCCCTCAACACGTAACAGAGTTTGAGGAATTTCCCTCAGAGCCAACACACCATCAAGGCTCTTCTAAGGTCGCTAAAATGACCTCAGCTCAGGAAGATCTTTTGACAGTTTTTTGTTTTAAAGTTTTATATACTATGTTATTAATTTTTTTTTATGTTCTTAATGTTCTTTCAGTTTCTGAGTAGCATAAAAGAGGGCCACTACACTGTTATACTAAATAAGACAACACAATGGAGAAACAGGGTGTAACCAAAATAATCTCATATAATGTAAAAGGGATCCAGAATCCAGTTAAAAGATCCAAGATTCTAGGCAAAATGAAAAAAAGACAAAGCAGAAATAATATTTTTACAGGACACCCACCTAACAGACTTGGAGCACACTAAACTTAATAGACAAGGGTTTAAACTGATCTCTTCATCTTCATATAAGTCAGGGAGGAGGAGGGGGGTAGCGACATTGATCTCAACCAAAATTATGTTTGAGACTTCCGGTTATGGCTGCCACGTAGGACGGACGTGTCTCGCTCTGCTCTGCTCCTGGAGAAAAAAAATCGGCAAATAACTCTCTCATTTGGGACAGAACGTATCCCAGCATTTGGGCGAGGATATGTCGGCGAAGCCTAAGGCTGGAAAACCAGGAAAAGGAAAAAACGAGCCGCCGAAACAGTCCAAATTAACGGACTTTCAGGTCTGTGACGCAGCAAACAAAACTCCATATATGGCGGAGGAAGCTGGCGGCGGTGCGATGTTTGCGGGGAATGGCGCAGATGCGCTGATGGCTGCCATGAGTTCAATGAGAGCGGACTTTTCCTCTAGATTTGATGGGATTATGACAGCGTTGGAAGGAATAAGAAAGGAATTGGGTGACTGTGTAGAACGAACGGCGCAGATGGAGCTCCGTCTCGCTAGTGCTGAAGATGACGTCACCCGTCTTCAATTAAAGGTGCGCACTTTGGGAAAAAAAATAAATCTCTGGAAGATAATATTTTGGATTTGGAATCTCGGTCGAGACAGAATAATTTGAGGCTGGTGGGTCTTCCAGAGGAATCAGAAGGTCGGGACGTATGTTCCTTTCTGGAAAAGTGGATTCCGGAGGTGCTGGGCAGCGAGGAGTTGCAATCAGCAGTGGTTCTGGAAAAAGCACATCGTATTGGCCCACGGAGAGATAAGGGACCGCCGAGGACCTTAATTATGAAGTTTCTTAGCAACAGAGACAGGATGAAGATCTTCAACGCTGCACGTGCTAAAGGAGAGATTAAACACCAGGACCAGCAGGTGCGGTTCTACCCAGATTTGGCCACAGGAATCCAGCAATTGAGGAAGCAGTTTGATCCCATACGTAAGGAGCTGCGCAACCTTGGGATTCGTCATGGTGTAATCTATCCTGCGAGACTGCTGACCACGTATGAGGGCAGAACCCACATTTTCAAGACCCCAGAGGAGGCGCAGGAGTTCATCAAGAAGATCAAAGAAGAAGAAGAGACTGGTGGGAGCTAAGCATGAACAAAATATAAGGTAGAATAATTAAGCATTTGCACAGGCATCTGACTGACTTGAAGTAAATAGTAAGTTTACAAAATATAGATTGTATTATATATTAAAAAAACAAAACAAAAACAAAACAAACAAAAAAAAAAACTATGATGTACAAAGTTGTTAAAAATTTTGGAGTTAAGTTGGAAAACTACAGAGGAGAGTTAATGTTACGTCATTAAAAGCAGTAGAGTTAGGGTGATTGGGAGGATGAAGAAGGAGTGGCTTAGGCTGTTCCCCGTGGGTGTGGAACAGTCGATGGCTATATCGGGAGACAGAATTTTTCTTTTGATTTTGGGGGGTTTGCCACAAGTGTGGGAAGGGGAAATTTGTTTGTGTGTAGTTTGTAGGATGAATGTTCAACCACTCATGTTTTTGCTTCTCTGTATGAGCATGTTTACACTGCAAGGTAATCCCAAACTCTCTATTGATCATGGACCAAAGTGTTAATCTTAATTTAACTTCATGGAATTGCAGAGGTCTACAAAATTTAAAAAAACTTAAACAAGTTATGAATAAAATAAAGGACATGGGTTCAAGAATTGTGTTTTTACAAGAAACTCATCTGATAGAGGAGGATGTTAAAAGAATTAGGAGTAGATGGCAGGGAAGTGTATTCACCTCTTCATTTTCATCCCGAGCCAGGGGAGTTATGACTCTCATACATAAATCAGTTCCTTTTCAGGTGAAAAATGTAATTGGAGACAAATTTGGAAGATATGTAATCATTCAAGGTTCTTTGCTATTAGAAAATATAAATCTTGTGAACTTATATGGTCCCAATATAGATGATCAGAAGTTCTTTGCTAATTTATTTCTCATCTTATCATCACTTACAGGGCAACATATAATAGCAGGGGATTTTAATTGTACATTGAATCCAGGTGTGGATAGATCAACAGGACTGGATTGTACGCACATTGGATGTAGGATGACTATTAATCATTTTATGAAAGAATTGAGATTGTTAGATATATGGAGAGAAATGAAACCACAAGTTAAAGCCTATTCTTGTTATTCCAGTACCTACAAGACATTCTCACGTATTGATTATTTTTTGATTTCCACAGAATTAAGGTCCAAGATTCAAAACTGCTTTTATGATAACATCGTGATTTCTGATCATGCACCCTGTTGTCTAATATATGTAGATAAAAAATTGACAAAGGAATCAGGTAGATGGCAATTTCAGCATAAATGGCTTCAGGATGAGGAATTTGTCAAGTATATAGAAAAACAGATAGACGAGTTCTTTGACATCAATACTACACAAACATCAGCATGTGTAAAGTGGGAGGCTTTCAAAGCTTTTATTAGGGGACATATTATTAGTTATACAGGATCAAAATCTAAGAAGACTCGAGAGGAGAGAGCTAAATTGGAACATAAAATAAAAAGTCTTCAGGAAAAAGTGTATGCAGGAAGTGACCCAAGGTTGGAGAATGAATTACTGATTTTGAGAGCTGAATACGACAAAAAATCAGCGAATAGCTGCCTCGAGTCTTCTAAGATTGAAACAATCTTTTTATGAACAAGGTGAAAAATCAGGAAAATTATTAGCATGGCAGATTAAACAATTGGAAATTAAAACACCAATTACCAGTATTATAAGTAAGGGACAGGTAGTTATAGATCCTTTAGAAATTAATAGAGCCTTTAGAGATTACTATGAAAAATTATATGATACCAAAAATGAACCTGATTTAACAAAACTAAATGGGTTTTTGAACGAACTATCTATACCGTGTATTCCAAATGAAAACAGGGAGATATTGGAGTCTAAAATTAGTCAAGAAGAAGTTGGGCTAGCCATTGATAATATGAAATCAGGAAAAAGTGCAGGACCAGATGGTCTTCCAGTTGACCTTTATAAAAAATTTAAGAATAAATTAATAAAACCTTTTTTGGAAATGGTTTTAGAAGCATTTCAAAATAATAATTTACCATCATACATAAATAATGCCTTAATTATACTGCTGCCAAAACCAGGTAAGCCCTCTAATAAATGTGAAAATATGAGACCAATAAGCCTATTAAACGCCGACCTTAAGATAATCTGTAAAATTTTAGCAAGACGAATACAAGAAATTTTACCAAATATTATTAATCGAGATCAGAATGGCTTTATAAAGGGTAGACAAGGCTTCCATAATGTAAGAAGACTATTTAATATTATTTATTTTAATAAAGAAGCACCGGATACAGCTCTCCTATCATTGGACGCCGAAAAGGCCTTTGATAGAGTTGAATGGCCCTTTCTTTTTGAAGTCCTACAAAGGTTTGGACTTGGAAATAATTTCATAAAATGGGTTCAAATAATATACAATAATGCTACAGCAGAAATCCTAACAAATAACAATATTTCAAAACCAATAAAAATCAATAGAGGATGTCGACAAGGCTGTCCACTTTCACCTTTACTGTTTACTATGGCAATTGAACCTTTAGCGATACGTTTACATTCACAAATATATGGAATTAAAGTTGGACCAACAGAACATAAAATCTCCCTGTACGCCGATGATATAATTTTGTTTATGTCGAATCTAAAAAAATCAATTCCAACCTTGTTGAATTTAATAAAGAATTTTGGGGAAATATCAGGATATAAAATAAATAAAACTAAATCTTCAATATTAATGCTAAATGAGACCCAGAGAAATTACCCAGCCCCTGAGGTAAATCAATTCAATGTTGTAAATCAGTTTAAATATTTAGGAATCCAAATTATGCCTAAGCTAGAATCAGTCGCCAGTGTCAACTATGAAGCCTTAATGTCAGATATCAATGAGTTAACTCAGAGATGGATGTCACTACCAATGTCGATGATCGGGAGAATCAATATACTTAAAAGTAATATTTTACCTAAAATACTTTATTTATTTCAATACATTCCCTTATCACCACCTGTAGATCTATTCTCAAGAATAAAAAAAAAGTTAGTGGAATTTATATGGAACAACAGGAGGGCTAGATTACGTTTGTCTTTATTATATTTACCATTTGATCGTGGAGGTCTGAAATGTCCAAATTTTATGTTGTATTATTGGTCGGCACAACTGAGGTCTATGACATTATTTTTCATCAAATGATCTCCCTCACTGGACTGAAATGGAATCATACAATTTACCTTTACCTCTTCCCATATTCATATACTCAGATTCGGCAAAAAAATTACAAAAACAAGTTAAAAATCCATTTGTAAAGCATATGATCAAAATATGGTGTGAAGCTAAAAACTATTTAAAAGAACCACAGTTATTGTCACAATTTAGTCCAATATGGGGTAATCAATATTTTAAACCAGGGAGAGCGGACGCTGTATTTAAAGTATGGAATTTAAAAGGGATACAAAAGATTCAGGATTTATATTTGCCATGTGCAGACAACATAATGTCTTTTGAAGAGCTGAGGATCAAATTTAATCTCAATAGAACACATTTTTTTAAATATCTTCAACTTAGAAACTTTATTCGATCAAATCAAAATAAAGCTCTCACTCGACCTATTTATTCAGCCTTGGAAAAAATGATGATGAAAGATAGTAAAAGAAAGGGTATTATTTCAGAGTTTTATAACTCATTGACACTATTTTCAAGTGAAAATTCACTGAAAAGATTAAACTACTGGAAAGAAGATCTGCAAATTGAAATTTCAGAGGAACAATGGGAATTGGCTTGTACAGAAGCTCAAACCAAATCAATAAATGCACGCCTTAAATTGATACATTTCAAATGGTTAATGCGGATGTATGTTACACCGGAGGAGTTAAATAGATATAACAAAAATATACCAGATACATGCACAAAATGCATGGAAAGTAAAGGAACCCTATTTCATTGTTTATGGGAATGTAGATTAATAAGAATGTTTTGGGAGGAGGTGAGGGTAACAATTGAAAAAATAATCTCAAAACAAATCATATTGAATCCTAAACTGTTTTTGTTGGGTCTGTACCCAGAAAAGCATAATTTCAATAAAAGTGAAAGAACATTCATAGACCTCAGTTTGCTTAATGCCAAAAAATGTATTGCACTATTATGGAAAAAGACTCATAGACCAGATGTGACTCAGTGGTTAAGACAGATGTTAACAAACCTTCCATTAGAAAGAATAACATATATACTGAAATCAAAGGAAATTGTGTTTGAGAATATATGGAGACCTTTTATTGATTATGTAAAAAATTTAAACATAACTCTTGAAGAAGAAGGTGAATGATGTGTGTGGACCTTGTAAATTCCAAACTGGTGAACATAATATGTATACTAATGTATTGGATTGTCTAGACTAAACAGAGGAGCATTGTTGAAGACTTGATTTTGTTGGTGGTTGTTGGTGTTTTTAGGGTATTTTTTTTTTTTTTTTGTAGTACTTTAGTGTTAGTGTTTGATTGTTTGTATCATGTTTGTTAAAAAAAAAAAAAAAGGTTCAATAAAGATATTGTGGAAAAAAAAAAAATTATGTTTGACAAAAATTCAGAACACAAAGATAAAGAAGGGAGATTTAGCATGGTAGTTGGTCGGCTAGAGGGAGAAGATATCACCCTGCTGAATGTACATGCACCTCCAGGGGCTAACTGGAAATTTTATAAAAATGTATTTGACCTAATGATAACTAAAGCCCAAGGCTTAGTGATATGTGGTGGAGACTTCAATCTAAAACTGAATCCATACTGGGATGCATCAGGTAATTCTCCACATCAAAATAAAACTCAAAGTAGAAAAACTCGGATGCTACTAAAAGAAATGGGAATCTGTCACGTGTGGAGGGAATGCAACCCCAGTGTAAAAGATTATACATTTTACTCAGCACCACATTCATCATACTCAAGGACTGACTATTTTTTATGTTTAATAGAGACATTGGAAGAGTAAAAACATGTAAAATAGGACTGATGGATCTCTCTAACCACAGTCCGATCTATATGGACTTAAATATCCAAAAATACACAAATAATACATTTTCTTGGAGGTTAAATTTAAATGTGCTGAAAGGACCACTGAAAGATGAATTGGAATCAGATATTCTCAGATATGTGGAAGAAAATGATAATGGAAAAGTATCCCCTTTAATACTGTGGGACGCATGCAAAGCTGTAATAAGGGGAAAGATTATCGCAAAACTGGCAATCCAAAAGAAACTGAGACAAGAAAAACTAATCACATTAGAGTCAGAACTTAAGAAACTAGAAAAAGAGCACAAAGACAACACTCATTCTAATGACTCGCTCAAAATTAAGGAAATTAAAAAACAAATAAACGAGATCTACACAATAGAAATCCAGAAGAAACTTACATTTCTGAAACAAAAATACTATGAAACAGGTAGCAAATCGGCAAAATTACTAGCCTATAAATTGAGGGAACAACAAACGGAGAGAGCAGTCTACAAAATCAGAGACCCAGTATCAAAGGAAATAAAATTTAGAATTCAGGAAATTCTTAAAAGCTTCGAGAATTACTACAAGAACTTGTACTCCCTCAAAAAACACAAAAACGCATCTGAAGCCTTCCTAAATACATTAAATCTTCCCCAACTTACTGAGTCACAAAATAAAACACTACTGTCAGAAATACAACCTAAAGAATTAGAAAAGGCAATTATGAAACTTAAAGCTAACAAATTCCCAGGAGCAGATAGCTATACAGCAGAGTGGTACAAAACCTTTAAACAGCAACTATCTCCTCTCCTCCTGAAAACATTTAACTATGTCCTCCACACAGGGGAAATCCCCCCCTCCTGGAGAGAAGGGGTCATTGCAGTCATACCTAAACCTGAAAAGGATAAACTAGACTGCTCCAACTACAGACCAATCAGTGTGTTAAATCAGGACTATAAACTTTTTACCGTTATCCTTGCCAAAAGGTTAGAAAATATACTGACAGACTTAATTCATTTAGACCAAACAGGTTTAATAAGACAAAGACAGACACTAGATAACATTAGACGCACTTTATACATAATTCATCATATAAAAAAAATATAATTTAAATGCAGCCATATTGGGATTAGATGCTGAAAAAGCATTTGATTTGGTTGACTGGTCTTTCCTATATAGAATCTTATCCAGCTTCAATTTTCATAACAACTTCATTAGAACTATCCAGGCATTATATAAAAAACCAACAGCTAAAATAAGGATTAACGGTAAATTATAGAATAGACTTTATTTGTCATTATAACAAGTACAACGAAATTAAAATGCAAACCAATCAGTGAATTAAAAGTAAAAAGAAGCTTAAAAAAGATTATATACATTACTAACTTTTAAATATCACACACACTCAATTTCACAGTTACAAACCTCATGTTCTGCTAGAATTCAGACAAGTAATTGCGGTCGGATAAAAACTGTTTTTAAATCTGTTTGTCCTTGTTTTGATTGCTCTAAACCGCCTTCCTGATGGTAGTAGTTGGAAGAGAGAGTGACCGGGATGAAAGGGGTCCTTCAAGATTTTTTGTGCCTTTTTAAGGCAGCGGGCGTGGTGCAGTTCTTCAAGGCTGAGGAGAGAAAATTATCATCATCTTTTGAACTGGAAAGAGGATGTCGTCAGGGCTGCCCCTTGTCTCCACTGCTCTTTGCAATCTTCATAGAACCTCTGAGCCAATGGATAAGACAGAATCAAAAAATTCAAGGTATTACACTTGGTCAGAAGGAACATAAAATAGCACTCTTTGCTGATGACATTTTAATATACCTGGGGCAGCCGGACACCTCTTTTCCAGAACTACTCTCAGTTTTTTCAGAGTATGGAGAGTTATCGGGGTACAAATTAAACATGCATAAAACCCAAATTTTAACATTCAACTATGACCCAAATCAATATTTACTAAGCAAACTCAAAACTAACTGGAAGATGGAATCTATGAAATATCTGGGGGTCAATATCCCGAAACAACTCAACAAAATTATAATACTAAACTATGATCCACTGATGGCAAAAATAAAATCTGATCTAGCAAGATGGAATATGATACCATTCTTGGGTACTGCACAAAGAATTGAAGCAGTCGAAATGAATATACTTGCACGTCTTCTATACCTTTTCCAAACAATACCGGTAGAACCTCCCAAAAAAACATGGCAAGAACTGGACAGAAGGATCTCAAGATTCATATGGCAGGGCAAGAGACCTAGAATCAGATATAGAACCCTACAGCTAAACAAAGACAAAGGTGGGCTCGCGCTGCCAAATATCAGGGACTATTTTAAAGCCGCACAAATTAAAACTTTAGTAGAGATATGTAACCCAGTCTACACTGCACAATGGAAGGAGATGGAACGCCAAATAACAAGTGACATTCCCCTACAGGCGATAATAGGGAATAATGCCTTACCTAAACTTTTGAATAACACTAACCTGTGGATAGAGACCCCGCTAAAAATTTGGTTTAAGATAGTCAGAGAGGACTTCCGGTTATGGCTGCCACGTAGGACGGACGTGTCTCGCTCTGCTCTGCTCCTGGAGAAAAAAATCGGCAAATAACTCTCTCATTTGGGACAGAACGTATCCCAGCATTTGAGCGAGGATATGTCGGCGAAGCCTAAGGCTGGAAAACCAGGAAAAGGAAAAAGCGAGCCGCCGAAACAGTCCAAATTAACGGACTTTCAGGTCTGTGACGCAGCAAACAAGGCTCCATATATGGCGGAGGAGGCTGGCGGCGGTGCGATTTCTGCGGGGAATGGCGCAGATGCGCTGATGGCTGCCATGAGTTCAATGAGAGCGGACTTTTCCTCTAGATTTGATGGGATTATGACAGCGTTGGAAGGAATAAGAAAGGAATTGGGTGACTGTGTAGAACGAACGGCGCAGATGGAGCTCCGTCTCGCTAGTGCTGAAGATGACGTCACCCGTCTTCAATTAAAGGTGCGCACTTTGGAAAAAAAAAATAAATCTCTGGAAGATAATATTTTGGATTTGGAATCTCGGTCGAGACAGAATAATTTGAGGCTGGTGGGTCTTCCAGAGGAATCAGAAGGTCGGGACGTATGTTCCTTTCTGGAAAAGTGGATTCCGGAGGTGCTGGGCAGCGAGGAGTTGCAATCAGCAGTGGTTCTGGAAAAAGCACATCGTATTGGCCCACGGAGAGATAAGGGACCGCCGAGGACCTTAATTATGAAGTTTCTTAGCAACAGAGACAGGATGAAGATCTTCAACGCTGCACGTGCTAAAGGAGAGATTAAACACCAGGACCAGCAGGTGCGGTTCTACCCAGATTTGGCCACAGGAATCCAACAATTGAGGAAGCAGTTTGATCCCGTACGTAAGGAGCTGCGCAACCTTGGGATTCGTCATGGTGTAATCTATCCTGCGAGACTGCTGACCACGTATGAGGGCAGAACCCACATCTTCAAGACCCCAGAGGAGGCGCAGGAGTTCATCAAGAAGATCAAAGAAGAAGAAGAGACTGGTGGGAGCTAAGCATGAACAAAATATAAGGTAGAATAATTAAGCATTTGCACAGGCATCTGACTGACTTGAAGTAAATAGTAAGTTTACAAAATATAGATTGTATTATATATTAAAAAAAAACAAAAACAAAACAAACAAAAAAAAAAACTATGATGTACAAAGTTGTTAAAAATCTTGGAGTTAAGTTGGAAAACTACAGAGGAGAGTTAATGTTACGTCATTAAAAGCAGTAGAGTTAGGGTGATTGGGAGGATGAAGAAGGAGTGGCTTAGGCTGTTCCCCGTGGGTGTGGAACGGTCGATGGCTATATCGGGAGACAGAATTTTTCTTTTGATTTTGGGGGGTTTGCCACAAGTGTGGGAAGGGGAAATTTGTTTGTGTGTAGTTTGTAGGATGAATGTTCAACCACTCATGTTTTTGCTTCTCTGTATGAGCATGTTTACACTGCAAGGTAATCCTAAACTCTCTATTGATCATGGACCAAAGTGTTAATCTTAATTTAACTTCATGGAATTGCAGAGGTCTACAAAATTTAAAAAAACTTAAACAAGTTATGAATAAAATAAAGGACATGGGTTCAAGAATTGTGTTTTTACAAGAAACTCATCTGATAGAGGAGGATGTTAAAAGAATTAGGAGTAGATGGCAGGGAAGTGTATTCACCTCTTCATTTTCATCCCGAGCCAGGGGAGTTATGACTCTCATACATAAATCAGTTCCTTTTCAAGTGAAAAATGTAATTGGAGACAAATTTGGAAGATATGTAATCATTCAAGGTTCTTTGCTATTAGAAAATATAAATCTTGTGAACTTATATGGTCCCAATATAGATGATCAGAAGTTCTTTGCTAATTTATTTCTCATCTTATCATCACTTACAGGGCAACATATAATAGCAGGGGATTTTAATTGTACATTGAATCCAGGTGTGGATAGATCAACAGGACTGGATTGTACGCACATTGGATGTAGGATGACTATTAATCATTTTATGAAAGAATTGAGATTGTTAGATATATGGAGAGAAATGAAACCACAAGTTAAAGCCTATTCTTGTTATTCCAGTACCTACAAGACATTCTCACGTATTGATTATTTTTTGATTTCCACAGAATTAAGGTCCAAGATTCAAAACTGCTTTTATGATAACATCGTGATCTCTGATCATGCACCCTGTTGTCTAATATATGTAGATAAAAAATTGACAAAGGAATCAGGTAGATGGCAATTTCAGCATAAATGGCTTCAGGATGAGGAATTTGTCAAGTATATAGAAAAACAGATAGACGAGTTCTTTGACATCAATACTACACAAACATCAGCATGTGTAAAGTGGGAGGCTTTCAAAGCTTTTATTAGGGGACATATTATTAGTTATACAGGATCAAAATCTAAGAAGACTCGAGAGGAGAGAGCTAAATTGGAACATAAAATAAAAAATCTTCAGGAAAAAGTGTATGCAGGAAGTGACCCAAGGTTGGAGAATGAATTACTGATTTTGAGAGCTGAATACGACAAAAAATCAGCGAATAGAGCTGCCTCGAGTCTTCTAAGATTGAAACAATCTTTTTATGAACAAGGTGAAAAATCAGGAAAATTATTAGCATGGCAGATTAAACAATTGGAAATTAAAACACCAATTACCAGTATTATAAGTAATGGACAGGTAGTTATAGATCCTTTAGAAATTAATAGAGCCTTTAGAGATTACTATGAAAAATTATATGATACCAAAAATGAACCTGATTTAACAAAACTAAATGGGTTTTTGAACGAACTATCTATACCGTGTATTCCAAATGAAAACAGGGAGATATTGGAGTCTAAAATTAGTCAAGAAGAAGTTGGACTAGCCATTGATAATATGAAATCAGGAAAAAGTGCAGGACCAGATGGTCTTCCAGTTGACCTTTATAAAAAATTTAAGAATAAATTAATAAAACCTTTTTTGGAAATGGTTTTAGAAGCATTTCAAAATAATAATTTACCATCATACATAAATAATGCCTTAATTATACTGCTGCCAAAACCAGGTAAGCCCTCTAATAAATGTGAAAATATGAGACCAATAAGCCTATTAAACGCCGACCTTAAGATAATCTGTAAAATTTTAGCAAGACGAATACAAGAAATTTTACCAAATATTATTAATCGAGATCAGAATGGCTTTATAAAGGGTAGACAAGGCTTCCATAATGTAAGAAGACTATTTAATATTATTTATTTTAATAAAGAAGCACCGGATACAGCTCTCCTATCATTGGACGCCGAAAAGGCCTTTGATAGAGTTGAATGGCCCTTTCTTTTTGAAGTCCTACAAAGGTTTGGACTTGGAAATAATTTCATAAAATGGGTTCAAATAATATACAATAATGCTACAGCAGAAATCCTAACAAATAACAATATTTCAAAACCAATAAAAATCAATAGAGGATGTCGACAAGGCTGTCCACTTTCACCTTTACTGTTTACTATGGCAATTGAACCTTTAGCGATAGCGATACGTTTACATTCACAAATATATGGAATTAAAGTTGGACCAACAGAACATAAAATCTCCCTGTACGCCGATGATATAATTTTGTTTATGTCGAATCTAAAAAAATCAATTCCAACCTTGTTGAATTTAATAAAGAATTTTGGGGAAATATCAGGATATAAAATAAATAAAACTAAATCTTCAATATTAATGCTAAATGAGACCCAGAGAAATTACTCAGCCCCTGAGGTAAATCAATTCAATGTTGTAAATCAGTTTAAATATTTAGGAATCCAAATTATGCCTAAGCTAGAATCAGTCGCCAGTGTCAACTATGAAGCCTTAATGTCAGATATCAGTGAGTTAACTCAGAGATGGATGTCACTACCAATGTCGATGATCGGGAGAATCAATATACTTAAAAGTAATATTTTACCTAAAATACTTTATTTATTTCAATACATTCCCTTATCACCACCTTTAGATCTATTCTCAAGAATAAAAAAAAAGTTAGTGGAATTTATATGGAACAACAGGAGGGCTAGATTACGTTTGTCTTTATTATATTTACCATTTGATCGTGGAGGTCTGAAATGTCCAAATTTTATGTTGTATTATTGGTCGGCACAACTGAGGTCTATGACATATTATTTTTCATCAAATGATCTCCCTCACTGGACTGAAATGGAATCATACAATTTACCTTTACCTCTTCCCATATTCATATACTCAGATTCGGCAAAAAAATTACAAAAACAAGTTAAAAATCCATTTGTAAAGCATATGATCAAAATATGGTGTGAAGCTAAAAACTATTTAAAAGAACCACAGTTATTGTCACAATTTAGTCCAATATGGGGTAATCAATATTTTAAACCAGGGAGAGCGGACGCTGTATTTAAAGTATGGAATTTAAAAGGGATACAAAAGATTCAGGATTTATATTTGCCAGGTGCAGACAACATAATGTCTTTTGAAGAGTTGAGGATCAAATTTAATCTCAATAGAACACATTTTTTTAAATATCTTCAACTTAGAAACTTTATTCGATCAAATCAAAATAAAGCTCTCACTCGACCTATTTATTCAGCCTTGGAAAAAATGATGATGAAAGATAGTAAAAGAAAGGGTATTATTTCAGAGTTTTATAACTCATTGACACTATCTTCAAGTGAAAATTCACTGAAAAGATTAAACTACTGGAAAGAAGATCTGCAAATTGAAATTTCAGAGGAACAATGGGAATTGGCTTGTACAGAAGCTCAAACCAAATCAATAAATGCACGCCTTAAATTGATACATTTCAAATGGTTAATGCGGATGTATGTTACACCGGAGGAGTTAAATAGATATAACAAAAATATACCAGATACATGCACAAAATGCATGGAAAGTAAAGGAACCCTATTTCATTGTTTATGGGAATGTAGATTAATAAGAATGTTTTGGGAAGAGGTGAGGGTAACAATTGAAAAAATAATCTCAAAACAAATCATATTGAATCCTAAACTGTTTTTGTTGGGTCTGTACCCAGAAAAGCATAATTTTAATAAAAGTGAAAGAACATTCATAGACCTCAGTTTGCTTAATGCCAAAAAATGTATTGCACTATTATGGAAAAAGACTCATAGACCAGATGTGACTCAGTGGTTAAGACAGATGTTAACAAACCTTCCATTAGAAAGAATAACATATATACTAAAATCAAAGGAAATTGTGTTTGAGAATATATGGAGACCTTTTATTGATTATGTAAAAAATTTAAACATAACTCTTGAAGAAGAAGGTGAATGATGTGTGTGGACCTTGTAAATTCCAAACTGGTGAACATAATATGTATACTTATGTATTGGATTGTCTAGACTAAACAGAGGAGCATTGTTGAAGACTTGATTTTGTTGGTGGTTGTTGGTGTTTTTAGTGCATTTTTTTTTTTTTTTTGTAGTACTTTAGTGTTAGTGTTTGATTGTTTGTATCATGTTTGTTAAAAAAAAAAAAAAAGGTTCAATAAAGATATTGTGGAAAAAAAAAAGATAGTCAGAGAGAATCAAACTAAAGAACCCTATCGATTATTGCAATGGATTTCCTATGATCAGGACTTTACTCCTAATAAAACAGACATTAGATTTAAAAAGTGGAAAGAGAAAGGACTGATAAAATATTACAATTTTTTTAAAGGGCAAACTTTAAGAAGTTTTGAAGATTTGAAAACACAAGGTCTAGTAAATCAAGACCTTTACAGGTTCTTTCAGCTTAGACACCACATAAACAAAATACTTAAAAAGGAGGATTTGGAAAGGGCCCAGTCAGGTGTTCTGAAGGTTTTCTTAATGGCATATAAAGGGATCCCAGGGATCAGATACATTTCTAAAATATACCACGGTCTTCAAGACTTCAAAGGAGACAACACATCATATATAAAAGAGAGATGGGAAAAGGAGGGGAATTTCACTTTACAACTGGAAATATGGGAAAAGCTAAATAAACAGCAATGGAAAAGTACCTCATCCCTGCTGTGGAGAGAATTTAGATGGAAAAATTTGGTAAGATTTTTCAGAACACCTGCACAAAACAAATTTACTCGTAAAGGGTTGAATTGTTGGCGCTTGTGTGGTGAAAAGACTGCAAATCATTTTCATGTGTTTTGGTCATGCCCAGTTATCCACCAATATTGGACCAATGTACAGACAATATTGGGGAAAATATTCAAAGTAACAGTTCCCTTTTCTTTTGTAACTTTGTATTTGGGTTTACTACCGGACTCACTGGAAAGACGAGGAGAAAAATACTTATTCACTGTTTTAATATTGGCAAGTAAAAAAGCTCTAACAAAAAAATGGATGTTGAAAGACCGTCCTACACCGGAAGATTGGATTAACGTGATTCAGGACATTTATTCGATGGAAAAGTTGACATTTGCACTGAGACAGGACATGGATGGGTTCTTGAACTTTTGGCAACCCTGGAACGCATATGTGTCTTCCATCAGATCTAATCTTTGACAAATACCACTTCAATAATGGCACCTCTCTGTTCCAACTCTACTCAGATTCTCTTTTATTTTTCTGCTGTTTTGTTTTTTTGGGGTGGGGGGTTTATTTCTCCTTTTCTTTCATTTAAAAAAAAGGGTGTTGTAATAATTTTTTTTCCAATGTTGTCAAAAAACAAAAAAAGGGGGAATATGTGATGAAAATGTAAACAATGCAATGCTGTAATGACATGTATACCCTTTACAAAAACTTAAATAAAAAAAAAATAGTGCTTCAGAGCCACAGGTTGAAGACCTATGCCTATAGCGGGCCTGTGTTTGACTCCTTGTATGTCAACACTTTATCTCCCTTCCCCGTCTTTATCTCTACTAGCCAATCTAGTAAGGGCCTAAAATGCTGCAAAAAAAGAGAAAAAAATCTCACTGTAATTGTGAGATTTAATGACACCCTAATGAATATGTCCTAATTATCTGACTATAGCTGAGGTGAAGAAAACTATTCATGATGATGATATAAAAGCATTTTTCACTATAATAACTCAATGTCTTTTAATAGCCAGCCCAATCGTACCCTTGTACTTATTGAAGTCAATAAACACAATAATGACACAGTGATAATGGACTCACAACAAACAATGGCAAAATCAACCACATGGGAGACTTTAATGTTGTGTCACACATAATCCGACAGTTATTTTAAGCCTGATATTTAGGGCAGCTCCACCATGCCACGTTTATGACGAGGCGTGCCGTCTTTGTTCAGATCAAGTTGTCACAACAAAAACAGATCAGATGTAACGTCGCAAATAACACTTAACTGCTAGAGCCACGAACATTCATATGGACACAAAAGGTGAGCTCATGTTCGCAACGTGTCAATCATTTCCATACTGACCAAACTCACCTGTGACCTCTCCTGTCACATGTCAGCATGCCCCCCCTCCCCCAACTAACTTTTAGTGCACAAATCACTATCATAATTTATGGTATAATAAATTGTTGTGCTGCTTTGTGTCTTTTCAAAACTATGCCATTTTAATTCCAAACATAACCAATTAAAAAAATAAAACTCATTCCCACATCAAACAGTAGGGGAGGTACCGCTTCCAGGAAATATTCAGCATCTCTCAGTCAGAGGCATTAGTTGGATGGTCACACACACACACACACACACACACACACACACACACACACACACACACACACACACACGTAGGTGACATTTCCTGTGTGCATGACTCATTCAGTGCACCAGGAGCAGCAGCTGGATCTCCCCTACCCTTCATTTTCTGATGTAACAAATATCACATTTTCAGCACACGCCAACAATTCAAAATCTCATTCACAGAGAGTTTAATATGTCAATTTTGTGACTCAAATTAGATGAGGTCTACGGTGCAAATATGCCATTTATAGAATAAATAAAACATTGAAACCACCAGAGCTAAAACTGTTACTCAGATTGTGTTGTTTCGACTCCAGCCAAAGTAAAGGAGCGGCGTGTCAAATCATGCTGTCCCTGCAGCGTTAAAGAAGTTAATACGAGAAGAATTTACACTCTGGCAGCATTAATTTTGACAAAACAAAACACAATCTAGTCGTACCATTTTACTGGCATGGTCAAACAATACTTCCTCTTCTTTTAGATTTGACTGGCGGTTGGCAACCAGCTTACAGGTGCATTACCGCCACTGACTTGACTATCATCACTCCACATCACCGCATAAGGAGCTCCGAACAACTCCCCATGTGCAAAAAAAATATCCGTCCCAGGCCCGTGTCATTCTCCAGGTTGTTTCAGTTTGTAGTCAATGATTTTTCAAATGTTTAGCAAACGAATTGTAAACATTGGTAAGTGATATGCATTTTGACAGTTTTAGTAATTTATGCATTCAGCAGATTTAGGCCTTCTTTGCAGCTGACTTAGCGTTTTTCAACCAGGGTTCCCAGGAACATTCAGGTTTCTGTGGGAAATTTTCTAATTTCACTTCTTAATTGATCCAAAAAAATGCAAATGATTTACCGTTGTTGTGCATGGGTTCTGTAGTCACCCTACTTTGCTCACATCTGCTTAATAGATCCGCTTTTGGTTATAAAAGTGAGTTTGAGAACATCTGGACATCTTTGAGAAATGATCATATTTGATGACAAAATGCTGTGATTTTAAATCTCACTGAAAACTGCCTTAGGCTGCTCATCACTTCTTACATAATCCCCCCCACACACACATACGCAGGTGAATGTTTGCAGAGCTTTGCATACCTCTGTGCACACCCTCTTACTCTTCCAAACCTTCAATACACACAACCGTAACACACAATACACAAACTCCTTAGATATTTTTCATAAAGCACACACTCATGAGATTTCACCATAAACTGTATGTAAATATGAAGGACATGACAGCTCTCCAAAAGTGAAGCCTATGTAGAGTCATGTGAAAAAATTAGGACACCCTATGACAGTCTGTGTGTGCGGGGGGGTTTTTTGTTTTGTTTTGTTTTTTACATATTTGGACATATGGATATTTAATATCAATTTTTAACGGCACTGAGAGATTCAAGTAATATAACTAAATAATTAAAACTGAAGAAAATACTTTTTAAAATGTATCCCAACTTAAAATGACTAAAATCACACAAAAGGTGTATCACATCAGGTACACATGATTAGATCATTGTTACTCAGCATTTTGAAGGAGGCTTGTCCTATTTAAACCACAGACATTTAGTTTGGTGTGCTCCCGACTGTTGAAGTGAAAGTGAACACCATGGTGAGATCGAAAGAGTTGTCTGAGGCCTTCAGAAAGAAGATTGTAGCACCTCATGAGTCTGGTAAGGGATTTAAAAAGATCTCAAAAGAATTTGAAATCAGCCATTCCACTGCCCGGAAAATAGTCTACAAGTGGGGGACATTCAAAACAACTATCTACATGCCCAGGTCTGGCTGTCCAAGCAAGTTCACCCTGAGAGCAGACCGCAAAATGCCAAAAGAAGTCTCCAAAAACCCAAAAATGTCATCACTGGACCTACAGCAGGCTCTTACTACTGTTGATGTGAAAGTTCATGCCTCTACAGTCAGAGAGACTGCACAAGTTTAACTTGCATGGGAGGCGTGCAAGGAGGAAACCTTTGCTCTCTAAAAGAAACATGAAGGCCAGACTGAAGTTTGCCAGAGATAATGGAGACAAAGACCAGGACTTCTGGAACAATATTCTTTGGACAGATTAGTCTAAAATTGAATTACTTGGACACCAGAACAGAGGATGTGTTTGGCGTAGACCAAAAGAAAAGAATCTCATATCAATTGTGAAGCATGGAGGTGGAAGTGTCATGGTTTGGGGATGCTTTGCTGCAGCAGGACCTGGCCAGCTCACCATCATGGAATCCACCATGAATTCTCCCATGTATCAGAGGGTGTTTGAGGACCACAAGACCATCTGTAAAAAAATTAAAGCTGAAGCGGAACTGGACCCTGCAACATGGCAATGACCCAAAACATACCAGTAAATCCACCAAGGACTGGCTAAAAACTAAAAAAAGAAGAGTCCTGGAATAACTGAGTCAAAGCCCAGATCTTAATGTTATTGAGATACTGTGGGGTGACTCGAAACGGGCTGTACATGCAAGAAACCCCCAAACATCTCACAGATGAAAGAATTCTACATTGAGGAGTGGGGAAAACTTTCCTCAGACCGATGTCAGAGACTGGGAGATGGCTACAAGAAGCGTCTCACTGAAGTTATTTCAGCCAAAGGGGATAACACTAGCTACTGGGCGGTAGAGTGTCCTAACTTTTTCCTCAGTTAGAAAACGCATTTTTGTTGATATCTTTTGTTTAAAGAGTAAAACAAGGTTAGTTTTTGTTATTTACCTGCAATTACATCAACTTCTTTTCCAGTGATAAATAAAAACAAGATTAGACATCAATATGTGAACATTTCTTAATAAAGAACTGAATATTTAATGGGGTGTCCTAATTTTTTCACATGATTGTATGTTCATCACCCTCTGGTGGCTGGCTGCAGTGAGATGGCAAGTCTCATTTCTCCCGATTAGTGTGTGCTGCATACTAAACGGCGTGGTTCCACTTCAGGGTCGCTACTGGGCATACACGGGCTCCAAAAGTACAAGATGGCCGTGCCCAAAATTCAGGACGAAGAGCTTTTTTTTTTTTTTGTTACTTGTTTTGTACCCGTAGGTAGATTTGTTTTGCAGTCTGGTGACAAAACCACCAGCTGCCGGTTGCTGCGTGCGCAAGCGCCCCGTATCCATAAACTTTTCACTTTTCTACAATGGAACATTGCCCACATTTATATACAGTCTATGGACTTAACCTATAATGATAAGTTTAAATACCTCGGGTCAACCATCCAAAGCAATGGACAGTGTACAAGAGGGGTGAAGAAGGGACTGCAAGTAGCATGAAGTGGGTGGAGATGGGTGTCGGGGTGATTTGTAATGGAAGGATAGATAGCAGCTACTGTAGCGTGAAAGGGAAGGTTTTCTGAGACAGTAGTGAGACCTGCTATGATGTATGTTTTGGAAACAGTGGTGCCAACAAAAAGTAGGTGGCAGAGTTGAAGATGCTAAGATTCTCATTGGGGGTGACTAGAAGGGACAGGATTAAAAATGAGTATATCTGAAGGACAGCGCAGGTTGTGAGCGATTTAGAGACAAAGTAAGAGCGGCAAGACTGAGATGGTTTGGACATGTGTAGAGCAGAGATAGTGGATATATTGGACAAAGGATGTTGAAGATGGAGCTGCCAGACAGGAGGAAAAGAGGAAGACCACAAAGAAGATTCGTGGCTGTAGTGAAGGAGGACATGGAGAGTCCTCCTTAACTCTTAAGTTAAAAGTTATATTTTTAAACAATCCCCCAGGACTCCATCCCAGTTCACATTTCCTGACCAGTGACCTTTGACCTTGTGGCAAGGGCCAACCGTGTGATCAAAACAGGGATCCAAAGGTCGCCGGCTGACAGTGTGCATAAATACAAAACCACAAGCATTAAAACACTTTCTGTAAATCAATGGCAAAACTAAGCTAGAATTAGATACATTAATTTTGACTTCATATGCAAAATAAATAAATACATAAATCTTCATTCTTATCTTGTTTCTTGGAACAGGCAGAAAATAAACTACTTCAGCACTAAAAATAGACTCTTCTTTCCACCCTTGGCCTTAAATTTTTCCGATTTTCGCTCAACTATTACACTACCCTTCAACCTGAACTTCATCTCGTCTTGTCAAGCCTTACATCTCACAGTACTTCACAATACCCATCTTTATAGTCGCCCGCTCTCGTCTCTGCTGTCCTGATCTTTAATTTTTCCAGCCATCTGCCTTCAACGTTCTCCCATCGCTCACTCTTTTCCTTTTCCTCTCCCACTCTGTCCCCTCCCCTCTCCAGCTTTCTCCCTGGTTGATGCCGGGTCTTGAGAACAGGGCTCCACAATAGCAGAAGCCTCCATATTTGGACACGCTGATGGAACCGAAGGATGAGGCTCTCACACAATCCTCCTTCAAATGCCCTCCCATTCCTCCTTCCCAACCGTCCTCCCCTCCTCTCTCTTCCCTTTGAGCCATCAGTTTGGTTCGTATGTCTCTCTCTTAAAAAAAAAAAATCACCTTGAGAGGGTTTATTTAAAACGTGGGTCTGCAACTTCTAGGGGGGGAAAAGTTCAGCAGTTGAGCATTTTTATAAACAAAAAAAAAAAAAAACTTTTTCCTACTAAATATGAAACTTCTTTTAAAAATCTGCAAATTTTTTTTTCCATACAAATGTGGAGGGGTTTTCCCCCCCTCTTAAATCTGTGACTATTCTGCCCTTAAATTTGCCATTTTATTTTCATTTTTTTAACAACTTTTCTGTCATAAATGTATGAGTTCTGCTGTAGATTTCAACTTTTATCCTGTAAATGTTATTCCTTACAAATTTGTTAATTTTTTCCTCTTAAATTTGCAAATTTGTGTAACATTCTGCATAAATCTGCACATTTTTCCTTGTTATTTTGTAACTCTATTCTTATAATTTGGCAACTCTTCATAAAAAATCGTGATATGCATCTCTCTCCCTCCCAGTGGGAATCCAGTGGTTAGGGGCAAAAGGGCCAGAATGGCAGACCTCTGATTAAAGCATCTTCGGGGCACTTGGTAGATTACAGAACATTAAGTGCTGGGTTTGAGTACTTTTTCACATGACTCGGTGGTACAGCTAGTATTGACCAACTGTGGAAGAAATCCATCCATCTTCTTACGCTTAATCCTTTTCAGGTCGCGGGGGTGGGGTGGGGGGGCTGGAGCCTATCCCAGCATCTTTGGGCGAGAGGCAGGGTCCACCCTGGACAGATCGCCAGTCCATCGCAGGGCCAACACAGAGAGACAGACAACCATTCACTCTCACATCCATACCTAAGGACAATTTAGAATCCCCAGTTTGATGCCAATTAACCTAACTTGCATGTTTTTGGCATGTGGGAGGAAACCGGAGAAATCCTGGAGTAAACCCATGCAGACACGGGGAGAACATGCAAACTCCACACAGATCACTGTTGGTCAGGGGCTGGGATGTGGAAGAAATGAAACCAGAAAAACTACAGTTGGCTCACTGACAGCTGCCAAAACTCTGCTGAAGGTGTAGTAGTGTTTGTCAAATAGAGGCATACTTGGTTAAAAATGCAATAAAATCACTTTTTCGTTGTTTACAGTATGTTTACCAATGTTTTTTTTCCTCCTTCAAGTACATGTGTGCCTGTGGCACTGGTTGACAGGAAAAGTGACGCACTGCGACTGCCATTGCGTCACTTTAATAGTCACACACGCAGTTGCTAAAAGGCCTTTAAGTGTCTCACTTCACATGGATTGCTCTCCCACAGCTGAGGATGGCCTTGAATCACAGTGATGGATACTTGCCATCTTTATTAAACTTCATCATATAACAACCTCTCGTCTTAATCTATTTAAATTAAGGAGTCTCTTCTGATGGATGACAGCAGTTGCTGTATAGGATTCATGTCATGCCACTGACTCATAATGCCAGAATCGATTGTAAATGCATAATAAAAATACCCCCCCCCCAACTCCCCAAGCTAAACTGTGGGAAATCATTGGGAAAAGGTCACGACCAGAAAATCTGCTCCTTCTCGTTGCCTCTTTTTTCCTCTTTTACCCTTTAATGTCACACAAATCTTTTTTTCCCCAACCACCAAGGAACAGCACTGCAGACTGCAGAAAATATTTGAAAAATGCGACTTAAGGACCATTCTCTCATTACTATTTTTCAGGTTATATTACCTTTAAAATAACAATTTAATCATATTAATCACAGCATCAACTTTTGTTAAACTGATCTTATTCCAGAGCTCATTTCTTTGCATCAACACGGGAGAAAAGAGGAATGAAAGTCAGTAGAAGCAAGACAGAATATATGTGTGAAAATGATAGGGAAGCAGGTGCAAGTAGAGGTAGTGAGGGTGGATGAGTACACCTGGGGTCAACCATCCAAAGAAATGGACAGTGCACAAAAGAAGTGAAGAAGAAAGTGTATGCAGGGTGAAGTGGGTGGAGATGAGTGTCAGGGGTGATTTGTTGCAGAAGGATAGCAGCGAGCCTGAAAGAGAAGATTTACAAGACGGTACTGAGACCTGCTAGTGTGCCAGGAAGGGCAACCGATGTAAAACTTTTGCCAAATCAAGCATGCGGCTTATGACAAATGAGACTTTCAGACCGGATTGGTCAAGGCACGGGCTAGCAATGACTGCCACCGGTGCTGTTAACTGACAGGGTCCCGGTGGAAATTGAGCTACTGTTGGTCGAAAATTGAGGAGGAGGAGAGGGGAAAGGTGTGTTAGGAGGGAGTGAGAGAAAGGAAAGATAGAAGTATGGAGGTGAGAGTAGGGACGTTAAATGTAGGCACTATGACTGGTAAAGACACAGTTGGCTGACATAATGGAGAGGAGAAAGAGAGATATACTGTGTGTTCAAGAAACCAGATGGAAGGGAAGCAAGGCTAGGAGCACTAGAGGGGGATTTAAACTGTTCTACCATGGTGTAGATAGGACGAGAAATGGAGGAGGCGTAATCTTGAAGGAAGAGTATGTGAAGAGTGTTCAGGAGGTAAAGAGGGAGGCAGACAGAATCATGATTTTGAAGCTAGAAGTCAAAGGAGTGATGTTGAATGTTGTCAGTGCATATGACCCACAAGGTGGATGGATGTCTGGTAGAAGAGAAAGATGAATTCTGGAGTAAGTTGGATGAAGTGGTAGACCAGTGGTGATTGGAGCGGACTTTAATGGACATGTAGGTGAAGGGAACAGAGGTGATGAGGAGGTCCTGCATAGGTATGGTCTTAAGGAGAGAAATGTGGAAGGACAGATGGTTGTGGATTTTGCTAAAAGAATGGAAATGGCTGTGGTGAACACACACTTCAAGAAGAGAGAGGAACATATGGTGACTTACAAGAGTGGAGGAAGGTGCACACAGGTGGACTATATCTTATGCAAAAGGAGAAATCTTAAAGAGATAGGAGACTGCAAGGTGGTGGCAGGGGAGAATGGCGCTAGACAGCATCGAATGGTAGTCTGTAGGATGACTTTGGAGAGCAAGAAGAGGAAAACAGTGAAGGCAGAGCCAAAGATTAAGGGGGGGGGGGGGGGTTACAGAAGGAAGAAGGTTGCACAGAGTTCAGGAAGGAGTTGATACAGGCTCTGGATGGTAGGGAAGAATTACCAGATGACTGGGAAAGTACAGCTAAAGTACTGAGGAAAACGGGTAGAAAGGTATGTGGTGTATCCAGTGGACAGAGGAAGGAAGACAAGTAGACTTGGTGGTGGAATGAGGAGGTACAGGAAAGTATTCAAAAGAAAAGGTTAGCAAGGAATAAGTGGGACTGTCAGGGAGATGAAGAAAGTAGACAAAAGTTTTTCAAATCTAGGTGCATGGCAAAGAAAGAGGTGGCAAAGGATAAGGCATACAGTGAGTTGTATGTGAGGCTGGACACTAAGGAAGGAGAAAAGGACTTGTATCGATTGGCTAGACACAGATCAAGCTGGAAGGGATGTGAAGCAGATTAGGTTGATTAAGGACAGAAATGGTAATGTACTAACAAATGAGTGTGTTGAGAAGGTGGAGGGAGTACTTTGAAGAGCTGATGAATAAGGAAAATGAGACAGAGGAGGATGGATGAAGGAAAGGTGTGAAAGAAGTGATTAGGTACCAATTTTAAAGAAAAAGGTGATGCCCACTCAGAGCTGTAGTAACGACAGAGGTATAAAGCTGATCAGCCACACTATGAAGATATGGGAAAGAGCTGTTGAAGCCAGGTTAAGAGGAGAGGTGACAATCAGTGAGCAGCAGTATGGTTTCATGCCAAGAAAGAGTACTACAGATGCAATGCTTGCTCTAAGAGTGTTGATGGAGAAGCATAGAGAAGGTCAGGAGTCGCACAGTGTATTTGTGGATCTAGAGAAAGTATATGATGGGGTGCCAAGAGAGGAAGTGTAGTTAGTACTGTATGAGGAAGTCAGGAGTGGCAGAGAAATATGTGAGAGTGGTGCAGGACAAGTATGAGAACAGCAAGACGGTGGTGAGGTGTGCTGCAGGACAGATGGATGGATTCAAGGTCGGGGTGGAGTTACATCAGGGATCGGCTCAGAGCCCCTTCTTGTTTGCCATGGTGATGGACAGGCTGACAGATGAGGTCAGTGAGCACTGAAAGGGCACAAAGCGTGTCATTTCCTTCTGAGCGGAGTGTTTATGATCCTGACAATTGAGCTCCGAGAGCGACACAACTACTGCATAGTGCACTGCTTGTTTGAATGCATTTTTCGGACAGCGGCAAAAATCCAAAAATCACGGAGACAAAAGCAAAGCAGCATCCTGTACGGAGACTGTCCTGTTTAAATAAGCTGAATGTCGCTGAAGTCTCCAACCAGTCCACACACCCTGTAGTTGAAATACTGGAGTTACCACCACTGCTTTATGAAAAGATCAAGTTTTTTTTTCTTCTTTTTTTTTTTTTTTTTTTACAGAATCAGCAGTTCATGCCTGTAGAAAGACCGGAGCACCACACAACTGTCACACATGCACAAGTTGAGATTGGAGCTGCAGTGAGTTTCTCACAGCTTCCATTGTTTGCCATATAAGTTATGAACCCTGATTAAATTACGACACTACAGGGTCCTAAAAACATTTGCAGTAATACTACATATCACAGTGTTGAGCCATCTACCGTCACCGCAGGGGAAATTCCTCCACCGTGACAGCCCTAGAAATGAGTATATCAAAGGGACAGCTCAGGCTGAGTGGTTTAGAGACAAAGTAAGAGAGGCAAGGCTGAGATGGTTTGGACATGTGCAGAGGAGGGGTAGTGGATATACTGGACAAAGGATGTTGAAGATGGAGCTGCTAGGCAGCAGGAAAAGATGAAGACCAAAGAGAAGACTCATGGATGTAGTGAAGGAGGACATGGAAAGGGTTGGTGTTACAGAGGAAGATGCAAGGGATAGAGTGAGATGGAGGCAGATGATCCACTGTGGCGATCCCTAAAGGGAACAGCCGAAAGAAGAAGAAGGAAACCTGCTATGATGTATGGTTTGGAGATGGTGGCACTGATGAAAAGACAGGAGGCAGAGCTGAAGGTTGCAGAGTTGAAGATGCTAAGATTCTCACGGGGTGATTAGGAGGGACAGGGTTAGAAATGAGTATATCTGATTGACAGCTTACAGTGCACCCAGAAAGTATTCACAGCGCTTCACTTTTTCCACATTTTGTTACGTTACAGCCTTATTCCAAAATCGATTAAATTCATTTTTTCCTAAAAATTCTACATAGAACACCCCACAATGACAACATGAAAAAGTTTAGAGATTTTTTGCAAATTCATTAAGAATTAAAAAACTAAGAAATCACATGTACGTAAGTATTCACAGCCTTTGCCATGAAGCTCAAAATTGAGCTCAGGTTCATCCTTTTTCCACTGATCATCCTTGAGAGGTTTCTAATTCAATTGATTGGACATGATTTGAAAAGGCACACTCTTGTCTATATAAGGTACCACAGTTGGCAATGCATGTCAGAGCACAAACCAAGCATGAAGTCAAAGGAATTGTCTGTAGACCTCCGAGACAGGATTGTCTTGGGGTAGAAATCTGAAGAAGGGTAGAGAAAAATTTCTGCTGCTTTGGAGGTCCCAATGAGCACAGTGGCCTCCATCATTCATAAATAGAAGAAGTTTTGAACCACCAGGACGTCTAAACTGAGCAATCGGGGGAGAAGGGCATTCATCAGGGAGGTGACCAAGAACTCAATCGTCACTCTGTCAGAGCTCCAGTGTTCCTCTGTGGAGAGAGGAGAACCTTCCAGAAGGACAACCATCTCTGCAGCAATCCACCAATTAGGCCTGTATGGTAAAGTGGACAGATGGAAGCCACTCCTTAGTCAAAGGCACATGGCAGCCCACCTGGAGTTTGCCAAAAGGCACCTGAAGGACTCTCAGGTTCAGGTTCAGGTTACTTTATTTGTACCCGTAGGTAGATTTGTTTTGCAGTTGGTGACATCCATATTTACAAGCCACTAATTACATTCAACATAGACACAAACACAGGCACACATCTTACAAAATAGGTAAATATAAAATATGTACAATATAATTTTTATAGCTTGTTCAACTCTTTGACAGCAGCAGGGACAAAGCTGTTTTTGTAGCGCTGGGTTCTACTTTTTGGGACAGCAAACCTCCGTCTGGAGGGAAGAAGCTGAAAGTTGCAGTGCAAAGGGTGGGAGTCATCATTTAAAATCGAGTCGGCCATCCTCTGTACTTGTCTGGTGTACAGGGATGTCAGGCTCAGCTGAGACTCACCAAGCAAACGACTGGACCATCTGACTACCTGATCCAAGGATTTCCTCTGTTTCAGTTTTATCTGACCAAACCATGACATTAAAGAAAAGGATAAAACAGATTCAATAAAAGCCCGATAGAACATAGTCATTATGGTTCGGTCAATTTGGAAGCGTGCAAGACCATGAAAAACAAAATTCTCTGGTCTGATGAGACAAAGATTGAACTCTTTAGTGTGAAACAAAACCGGGCACCGCTCATCACCAGGTTAATACCATGCCTACAGTGAAGCATGGCTGTGGCAGCATCATGCTGTGGGGATGTTTTTCAGTGGCAGGAACTGGGAGACTAGTCAGGATAGAGGGAAAGATGAATGCAGCAATGTACAGAGACATCCTGGATGAAAACCTGCTCCAGAGCACTCTTGACCTCAGACTGGGATGACAGTTCATCTTTCAGCAGGACAACGACCCTAAGAACACAGCCAAGATATCAAAGGAGTGGCTTCAGAACAACTCTGTGAATGTCCTTGAGAGGCCCAGCCAGAGCCCAGACTTTAATCCAATTGAACATCTCTGAAGAGATCTGAAAATGGCTGTGCACTGACACTTCCCATCCAACCTGATGGAGTTTGAGAAGTGCTGCAAAGCAGAATGGGGAAACTGCCCAAAGATACTGTAGGTGTGCCAAGCCTGTAGCATCATATTCAAAATGACTGGAGGCTGTAATTCCTGCCAAAGGTGCATCAACAAAGTATTGAGCAAAGGCTGTGAATACTTACGTACGTGATTTCTTAGTTTTTTTTATTTTTAATAAATTTGCAAAATTTTCAACAAAAAAAAAAAAAAAAACCTTTCATGTTGTCATTATGGGATATTGTGTGTAGAATTTTGAGGAAAAAAATAATTTATTCCATTTTGGAATAAGGCTATAACAACATAAAATGTGGAAAAAGTGAAGTGCTGTGAATACTTTCCGGACACACTGTAGGTTAAAACCTGTTACATTTTTTAACCCATTTTACAAGTGCATGATGGCAAAATCATTCAGACTGAATGTTTGCAAACTTTTCTTTCACAAATTCTATTTTCAAGACACGTATCTGTGAAATCTGATAGAGCAACATAAACAGATTTTCTAACAAGAGCAGTGCAAGTATGTCAACATTTACACAGATTAAGACATTGTAAGCAGACACCATGTACTGCATTTCAATCCAACAATATTAAGGCTATTTAAGGATTTTTGCATCAGAAATCGTGGATGGAAAAGCATGATAATTGATTAGACTCCTAAACACGTAGCAATTCAAGTGCTGGATTAACTCCTGGATTGGCTGCAACATGTTACTACACCAATACAACAAGCACTGCCATTCAAGAGAATGGGAGTCAGTGGCATGATCCCATTGCGGTACACAAGTATGGGTGTGCCATATTTTTTTTTTTTTTTGTTACTTATTTGTACCCGTAGGTAGACTTGGTTTGCAGTCTGGTGACAAGCCACCGGCTGCTGGTCGCTGCGTGCGCGAGCGCCCTAAACCTACATGTTTTTGGTATGCGGGAGGAAACCGGAGAAATCCCGGAGTAAACCCGCGCAACACAGGGAGAACATGCAAACTCCACACAGCTCACTGTTGGTCGGGGGCTGGGATCGAACCCACGATCTCATGATCCCCGCGATCCCCCGGCCGAGGGTAAAACTGTGCTGCCACAGTGCTAAACCACTGCGCCGCCGTGCAACCCAACACGTAACACCCAACAATATCGTATCGTTCACAATAATACCGGTATAAATTTTGATACTGGTGTAAAAATGAATATCATGATATTTAGGGTCCATTACGCTGCCAACCGAAGTTACGCGTTATCATAGAAACGGCAAAACAAACATGGCATGGGAAGTGGCGCACCGTGCATGAAACTGCCGTGTCTAGTTGTGAGGAAGTAATTTAGTTTTAAGGCCGTTTCAGACTGCTGCCATCTTTTTAAAAAAACATTGCACCAATGCGGATAATGTGCCCGCATTTTTTTCTGCACATCAACACCGTTTCAGGGAAAAGTTTTACTTCGTCCTGAAGTAGTATTGTTGACATCCCAAGTGTCCAGAGGTTTATTTTCGGAACTTTAACAGTCCCAGGAATTGTCTGTGCAACGGAGATTTCAAACGTGGATAAACAGAGAAAAAGAGGGAGACGGGAGGTCTGATGCAGCGGTCATTTACCTGCAGAAGTGTCTTGTTTGGGGGAAATGGCAGACAGGTAGGCCAGCATATATTCAATATGATAAAAATGATGAAATACGTTTTAAATAGGCCCACTCCCTCACTGTTTTATTTAAATCCTCTTCCTGATCTGGTGAAATAACAGACTAAATATAATATGTTAAAAGGACCAAAACTCCCTCATGCCCCAGAGCATAGAAATGAGATGAAGACTGAAGTAATGTGGTGAATGAGTGTCTGTGGTTATATTATCCTACTGTAGCTGCTTATAGTTTGGAGTTTACGTTTTTAAATGTAATAAACAGGGTGCATTAACCATAGCTAAATTGCTCTTGCATTCATAAGGCAATGTTTTCAGGACTATTCAGATGTTTTAAGAAATATCTGCATAATTTTCAAAACTATAGGCTATATGTAGTCGGCAGTACCAACTTTACTCTCATCTGCTCATTGTTCCCTCCTAAATTTGTTTTTTCTAATTTTTTGAAAATCTTTTCATAAAGGTGCATTTTTGTTTTAAATTTGGAACATTTTCGGTGACAAATGTGTGACCTTTTTCATGCAAAATTGTAACTTTTTTAGCTAAAGCCTCTTACTTTGTGTTTTTATTCTGAAAAGATGAAGAAATCAGAAGCAGCACCAGATTTAAATCAAGACAGTCAATCAGTTGTTTTAATAATCAACAGATCAGTTGACTATTAAAATCCAAATTTATAATTTTCCTCCCACCTGAAGGTTATAATTACATTAAATGTAATTATACATTCTCTTCAAAAAAGGGGACCAGTGGGTGTGCTCCAACTTTAGAGTGATCACACTCCTCAGTCTCCCTGGGAAGGTCTATGCCAAGGTACTGGAGAGGAGAGTCCGGCCGTTGGTCGAACCTCGGATACAGGAGAACAATGTGGTTTTTGTCCTGGCCGTGGCACATCGGACCAGCTCTTTACCCTCTCAAGAATCCTCGAGGGTTCGTGGGGGTTTGCCCAACCAGTTTACATGTGTTTTGTGGACTTGGAGAAAGCATTCAACAGCGTCCCTCATGGTTTTTTGTGGGGGGTGCTTTGGGAGTATGGGGTATCGGGCTTGTTGTTACGAACTATTTGGTCTCTGTACGACCGTTGTGAGAGTTTGGTTCGTATTGCCAACACTCGATCGGACTCATTCCCAGTGAGCGTTTGACTCCGCCAGGGCTGTCCTCCGTCACCGATCCTGTTCATAATTTTTATGGACAGGATTTTCTAGGCACAGCCAGGGAATGGAGGGTGTCATGCTTGGTGACCACAGGATCTGAAGAAGAGGGAGCTGAGCTCTAAGGCAAAGCTGTTGATTTACCAGTCGATCTACGTTCCTACCCTCACCTATGGTCACGAGCTTTGGGTAATGACCGAAAGAACGAGATCGCCGATACAAGCGGCTGAAATGAGCTTTCTTCATAGGATCGGTGGACTTACCCTCAGAGACAGGGTGAGGAGCTCAGTCATCCGGGAGAGGCTTAGAGTAGAACCGCTGTTCCTCCACACTGAAAGGAGCCAGTTGAGGTGGTATGGGCATCTGATCAGGATGCCTCCTGGACACCTCCCTCTTGAGGTGTTTCGGGCACGTCCCTCTGGGAGGAGACCCCGGGGCAGACCCAGGACTCACTGGAGAGACTACGTCTCCTAGCTGGTCTTGGAACGCCTTGGTATCCTCTCTGAAGAGCTGGAGCAGGTGGCTGGGAAGAAGGAAGTCTGGGCTTCTCTGCTTGAACTGCTGCCTCCGCAACCCGGACCTCTGGAAAAGCGGTAGAAGATGGATGGATGGATGGACTAGTTTGATGCCTATTATTTTAAAATGTTGGTCTACTAAAACTGTGGTGGTTTCTGGTTTCCAACAACAGGGTGGCCTAGGATGAAGTCAAATTCCCGGCCTAAATTTCTGTCCCAGTCCACCCTTCAGTGCACTTAAGATGTGTGGTTTATAATATTTTCTGGTAATATTTGATACAGAATAATAATAAAAAAGTTTGAAACACATTCTAAACTGCTCTTTATAAACTGAAGAAATAAAGAGTTTTTCTTTTGTTTTAACTGAATATGTTGAACATAATTAACGCTGGCCTGTGAAACTGTCCTCTATAAATTTCCAAGAAAAAACTGTATTCCACGATACCGCGAAAAATATCGTTATCGTGAAAATTCACAGAAATACCGTGATATAATTTTTAGGCCATACTGCCCACCCCTATACACAAGCCTTGAAAAGAGGTTCTTGGCAACATGTCTTCTTACCACATCTAGCATTTCATTTATGTTTTCATTAAGGTGCTACATTGTGTACTGTATTCCCGTCATCATTTGATTACACAGAACACTATGTTATGTCACAAGCCCGGCTCCAGGCTTTGACAAAGAAAGGGAGACCACACGGAGGTGCCAATTTAAACACAAGTTTATTGTTTAAAAGAAAATCAGTAGTGAGTGTGAGTGCACTGGATGCTTGAAGCAAAAACAAACAGTCCCTAGCTAACCCAGTGACCGTATGCCTCTGTCAGGAGCGCCATTATGTCCAGTGGCAAACCCAAAACCAGAAAACCCACAGGCTACAAACAACACAAACGGGGCCACCAGCACAACCCCTACAAAGCGGCAGACAACAGGCAGTAGGCAGAGCACAAACACAGGAAGGCGACTGGCCTCCAGCGGGAGCAGAAGCGCTACTGACAGATCAGAATCAGAATCAGATTTATTGCCATTGTTCATGTAGTACACAAACTAGGAATTTGTCTCGGTGCAATGCTGCAACATTAAACATGAGAAAATAAAAGAAATAAACTATACATGCAATAAAGTGTAGAATAAGGGTGAGTAATACTAGTCAGCAGTTTAAATATATTAGCGAGCAGCAGATAATGTGGAGAACCATATAGTGCAGTCGGTAATGCAGGAAGAAAACAGTGATGATTGACATGAGTCTGGTTGAGCTGCTGTACATAGTGCACGAGAGTCAATAAGTCACTTAGTGTTCAGCAGTCTGATGGCAGAGGGGAAGAAACTGTTCATGTGACGGGAGGTTTTAGTCTGGATGGACCGAAGTCTTCTACCTGAGGGGAGAGGGGCAAACAGTACATGACCAGGGTGTGAGGGATCGGCTATGATCCGGCCAGCACGCCTCCGGGTCCTGGAGATGTACAGATCCTGGAGAGATGGGAGCTTGCAGCCGATCACCTTCTCAGCAGTGCGCACGACGCGCTGCAGCCTTAGTCTGTCCCTGGCAGTGGCTCCTGCGTACCACACGGTTATGGAGGTGGTGAGGATGGACTCGATGATGGCTGTGTAGAACTGCACTAACATCTTGGTGGGTAGCTTGAGCTTCCTCAGCTGCCGCAGGAAGAACATCCTCTGCTGGGCCTTTTTGATGAGGGAGCTGATGGTCGGCTCCCACTTGAGGTCCTTGGTGATGGTGGTGCCTAGGAAGCGGAAGGAATCAGCAGTGGTGATGGGAGAGCCTGTGAGGGTGAGGGGGGGCAGAGGGGTTGTGACTTTCCTGAAGTCCACAATCATCTCCACTGTCTTCAGAGCGTTCAGCTGCAGGTTGTTGTTGTTGCACCAGGACGCCAGCTGGGCCACCTCTCTCCTGTAGGCGGACTCGTCGCCGTTGGAGATGAGCCCGATGAGGGTGGTGTCGTCCGCAAACTTGATCAACTTGACAGACTGGTGGCTGGAGGTGCAGGAGTTGGTATAAAGGGAGAAGAGTAGGGGGGAAAGTACACAGCCCTGGGGTGATCCGGTGCTGATGCTAGCAGAGTCTGAGACAGTCTTTCCCAGCCGCACATGCTGGCTCCGGTCCGTCAGGAAGTCGGTGATCCACCTGCAGAGGGAGTCAGGCACGTTGAGCAGGGACAGCTTGTCCCGGAGTAGATCGGGGCGGATGGTGTTGAATGCGGAGCTGAAGTCCACAAACAGGATCCTGGCGTAGGTTCCCGGGGAGTCCAGGTGCTGCAGGATGGAGTGGAGGGCCAGGTTGACTGCGTCGTCTACAGACCTGTTGGCTCGGTAGGCAAACTGCAGCGGGTCCAGGAGGGGGGTGGTGATGGACTTGAGGTGGGGCAGGACCAGGCGCTCAAAGGACTTCATGACTACAGAGGTGAGCGCTACAGGTCTGTAGTCATTAAGTCCAGTGATCCGTGGCTTCTTGGGGACAGGGATGATGGTGGAGGATTTGAGGCAGGACGGCACGTGGCATAGCTTAAGGGAGGTGTTAAAAATGTCTGTGAAGACAGGAGCCAGCTCTTTCGCACAGTGTCTCAGGGTGGAGGGAGACACGCCGTCCGGACCGGGGGCCTTGCGCGGGTTCAGTCTGGAGAACTGTTTGAGCACGTCCTGCTCACTGATGACAAGGGCAGGGGGGGAGGAGGGGGGGCGCCTTTGATGAAGTAGGGATCGTGGAGGCTGTGGAGCTGGAGGGAGATGCCCAGAGAAAGCTTTTAGAGGCACCTCTCAGCCAGAGGTGGTCCTTCGCAGCTCCACCTACACAAGAAAAAAAACACAGAGAGGTCCCACTCTAAAGAGGAGCGGGCCATAACAACCCCCACACAAAAAATGGACTTCCCAGTTGGGAAGGCCAGAACAAACTGATTTTACAAACAAATCCCCATATACTGTAATTTATCATTCAATAATAAATATTCCTAATTTTCTCTCTTTATTTACAGTTTTCTATATACAATTTAAAATCCCACAACTGCAGATCAACTATTTTTTTTTCCCCTTAACCCGGTCCTGGTGTAGGCCCCCAGCCAACACATCCAAACCCCGTCAGCTACCTAGAAACTCCTAGCGCCTGGAGAAGCAATTTAAGAGTGTTGACACACTAAACAGATGGCATAGGTAATTATAGACAAGATCCTCCAAGTCTAACACCCAGGAACTCGGTGCCCTGGACAAGGCCTCCACCACAACATTCCAAGCCCTTAGTGTGGTGGACATCCAAACAGTACATCTGCAAAAAAAAAAAAAAAACAACAAAACATACACATCAGTCAGAAACAATAACCTGTAGTTCACTGACTAATAGGAAACAGATGTCCTTTGGGAGGACGACCAAAATCCAGGGTCAACTGGACAGGAAAGGAAAACCTGTCAGGAGGCCGACCCAAGTCTACAGCCAGCCAGAAAGAATAGAGGTGCCCATCAGGGAGGACGACCACTATCAAAACTCCACAAGATAAACAGCAGTCTCAGCCTAGGGGCAAAATAGCACAGCTCAGGAGCAAACCACAGTTCATGCAGGTTTTGCAGTGACCCAGACTCTTCTAGCTCACCCTGCAACCCACACTGATCAGGAGCACCTGACACCCGCCTGCTCACAGACCCTGCAACAGACTGTTGAACCCCCCCCCCCCCCCGGTTCAAAAACCAGCCTGATCTGACTTCAACAGATTAAACTGGCAAAGCTGCGTTTCCTCCTTATGCTCAGGAGTAACAACATTCTTCAGAAACCAATTTAACAGGCTCCCCAACAGTGTCACCCGAAGACAATTGACCATCAGAAGCAGCTGGAAAAATTAACAGTTCCTGCTGACAGTTTGTCACTGAATCCAGCTTCTCTGACACATCCCCTGGTGTAACTGATGGGTCACAGTCAGAAAACACACGTGGACGCACCACACACAGGTTTTCCGAATCAACATAACTAACTTGAGCAGCCAACACCACAGGTGCCACTGTGAATGCTGGAACCAATTCACAAACTGGCTGATCGTGCATCTCTGACACAGAAGGAACTGGGCGCAAATCAGAAGAACATATCACCTGAGTGCGCACAATTAGAGGTACCATTTGGACCCAAACCAGCACCCATGGCAACATCACTCAATCTGAGCTCCTCCAACCGCAACTGTTTTCCCCTGCATTTCTCCCATTCTATTTCAAGCAGTAACCACACTTTCCATTGCTCAAATGTCAAACTGGCAACATTTCCGGTCAAACTCACTCCAGACATTATAACAGGTGTTACACACGTCAACACATTAGACTGATGTGTAATAATTTTTCAGAAGTGCTCTGCACTCTGCACTCTGCCCAACAACCCACAACAATTCACTCACGCTCCAACTCAAAAAAAAAAAAAAAAACCCACCACAAACTGATTCACAAATTAACAGACACTCACTTCCGTGTCTCCCCAACAGGTGCACGCTTCTCAGCGACAGACAGATAGACAGACAGACAGACAGACAGACCGATAGATAGATGTACTTTATTGATCCCAAACTGGGAAATTACAGTGTAACAGCAGCATGACAGTTGACAACCAAACAACAGAAACACACACATGACAGACAAAGGGATTACCCATGGAAAGTAAAAACTAACACGACTATAAAACCTATATACATCATATCTTAATATATGATGACCCATATAAACACATGAATCATCCCATTGCACAAAGAAGGACTATCAGGAGCAGAGTGAAAATGTGAGGTACCAGTTAGTCTGTAAGGTGCAGTGTGGCAGCATAGCTATGCCAGAATACAACATCATAGTGAGTTATTGTACAGTGAAATTGCATGTGGCAGGAAAGATTTCCTGTACCTGGCCGTTCGACAACGAAGCTGTAGCAGTCTACTGGAGAAAGTGCTTCGCTGTCTATCTAGTGTGTGGTGGAGGGGGTGATCAGGATTGTCCATGATGGATCGCAGTTTATTTAGTGTTCTCCTCTCCATCACTGTCTCAAAGGTCTCCGGTCTGAGACCAATTACAGAGCCAGCCCTCTTGATAATCTTGTCAAGTCTGTTGGTATCTCTGGCCCTGATACTGCTACCCCAACAGACAGCAGCAAAGAAGATGGCGCTGGCGACAACAGTCTGGTAGAAAAGCTCCAGCATCCTGCTGCACACGTTGAAGGATCTCAGCTTTCTCAGGAAGTAGAGTCTGCTCATCCTCTTCTTGTGCGCAGCATCGGTGTTGGATCTCCAGTCCAACCCGCTGCTGATCCTGACACCCAGATATCTGTAGTCCTCAACCACTCCCACATCCTCCCCCTAATCTGCAGTGGCTGAGAAGGAGCCTTCCTCTTCCTGACATCAATCACCATCTCTCTGGTCTTGCTGACATTCAACCTCAGGTGATTCTGCTCCGTCCACTCCACAAATCTGTCCACCAGTGCCCTGTACTCCCCCTCCAGGGAGTACAGGGCACTGCACTGCAGTGCTACACACTGCTGAGCGCTGATGTCACCTGGACACCACAGCCACTTGCTCATTCACAAAAAACCGCCACGCCACCACTCATACATGTGAGCAGATTGTGCAACCAGAGCAAACCAAACTGGGTCACAAAAAGAATAAACTGTTTCCACACAAAAACTGACGCTGGAAATTCTCCTCCCCAGCTAAATAGTCATAAAAACTATCTACCTAACGTAGACCCTAGTCGTCGGGCAGCTACTGGCGGGAGGATCTTTAACCATGAACTCACTGGGCTGCCGAGCAACCACAACGCAGCAACTCGCAGAACATCCTGTGGAAGTGGCCCCAGACCATTTTCACGCCTCTCTAAACCAAAGAAACAGTGAACCCCCTAATGAAATTATGTTACATATGACATAGTCGTCTTCCTTGATAATTACCTCCGTCAAGGAGGTTATGTAATCGGAGTGGTGTGTCTGTGTGTCTGACTGTTAGCATTATTACGCAAAAAGTACAGGATGGATTTGGATAAAATTTTCACCAGAGGTAGCCCTTGGGCCAAGAATGAACTCATTAAATTTTGGTGATCATCCCAGAACGCATACCTCCAAGGCTCTTATCTTCTCACGGTGTGTTACGAAGAATACTCCAAAACTACTGTATTGATTTGGATGAAATTTTCACCAGAGGTGGTCTTTGGGTTAGACACAAACTCATAACATTTTGTGCATCTCTGGTGTATTTTCCATTGCTTTGGATGGTTGACCTCAGGTATTTTAACTCATCTACTTTCACTACCGCTACTCCTTCCATCTTCACCGTTGCAACTGCCTCCCTCTCATTCACACTCCTGTATTCTGTCTTGCTTCTACTGACTTTCATTCCTCTTCCAGAGCATACCTTTACTTCTGCAGGTTCTCTTCCACCTGCTCCCTACTCTCACTGCAGATCACAATGTCGTCTGCAAACATCATGGTCCACGGAGACTCCTGCTTGACTTCGTCTGTCAGCCTGTCCATCACCATGGCAAACAAGAAGGGGCTCAAAGTCGATCCCTGATGTAATCCCACCCCCACCTTGGATCCATCTGTCACTCCTTCACACACATCACCACTGTCTCGCTGTCCTCATACATGTCCTGCACCACATACACATACTTCTCTGCCACTCCCGACTTCCTCATACAGTACCACACTTCCTCTCTTGGCACCCCATTATATGCTTTCTCTAGATCCACAAAGACACGGTGCAACTCCTTCTGACCTTCTCTATACTTCTCCATCAACACTCTTAAAGTGCGTTCACACCAAACGCGAACGGGCAGCGCAAATCCATACAAAGTGAATGGAAAGAGGCAAGTACACGCAAAAATGCGCATTCGCCCGTCCGAGGCTAACTAGCTAGCTGGTAGCTTTGAGATTCTGCCATCACCGGAGTAAAAGTATCACCACTGCAGAGTAAACTAGTTTGAAAATGAGACTCACTCACCTGGAGACAGGACGACTGGGAGCTCTTCAGCAGAATCGGGATTTCAGAGTTATTTACCCACGGTTTCCTGCCACGGATGTGGTAACAAGACCTGCGAGCTAGCAACGGAAACACTCATCATCTTATAAAGTTTTGGAGACGAGGACAACTTTTTCAGGTGAGCCCTCCGTTGGATAATGTAAACCTAAAGCATGACGTTATTTTGGGGATTTCCACAGTAGGCTGAACACTGCTGCAGAAATTATAAAGGCAACTTCGCCTGTCTGCATCTCAGTCAGATGCTGAATTCTTGTTTATTCGCACATTTACACTGAGTTATAACGTAATCGCGCCGCCTGAAAAATTTGCCCATTCGCGTTTGATGTGAACGCATCTTTAGAGCAAACATTGCATCTGTAAAATGAATCCAGAATAAGGACTAAAAATTTACCCCTTCTGTTCTTCTAGTCCATACACATCAAACTCAAGGCCTGCTGACAACATCCATCCACATCTCGGCCTGTGAGATTATATCTAATGTCTATAAGTGGCCCACTGGTATATAGCATGGAGAGCACACATACTAAAAATGCTTGAATCAATTAAACAAAGCTTTCAGGCAATAGCTTCCGTGTTTCTATTGTCAACACTCGGAGCAAAAATTATGGAATCACCACTCCTGGATGACATTAAGGATAAGGACCCAAATTTTGCCAATAGATCTTCCAATCCAGATACAAAACAAATATGCAGCTTTGGGCCCATTTTTGATCACAGTGCTATATTCATTGATACCACACTTCCTTTCATGTAATATTGCTTAAGTAATCACAGCTCTAACATAATGTAAAATTTTATTGTCATTTTCTGTAACATGTAATTATGATTTAGATAGATAGATGTACTTTATTGAGCCCAAACTGGGAAACTGCAGTGTAACAGCAGCATGACAGTAGACAACCAAATGACAGAAAACACATGCATGACAGACAAAGGGATTACCCATGGAAAGTAAAACTAACACTACTATAAAAAAGCCTATATACATCATAGCTGAATAGATGGTGACCTGTATTAACACATGAATCATACCTGCTGTACAATGCAAGACTATCAGGAGCAGAGTGAAATGTGAGGTACCAGTTAGACTGTAAGGTGCAGTATGGCAGCATAGTTATGATCAAAATACAACATCATAGTGAGTTATTATTGTACAGGGAAATGGCATGCGGCAGGAACAATTTCCTGTACCTAACCGTTTGACAGTGAAGCTGTAGCAGTCTGCTGGAGAAAGTGCTCCGCTGTCCGTCCAGTGTGTGGTGGAGGGGGTGATCAGCATTGTCCATGATGGATCGCAGTTTATTTAGTGTCCTCTTCTCCACCACTGTCTCAAAGGTCTCCAGCCTGAGACCAATTACAGAGCCAGTCCTATTGATAATCTTGTCAAGTCTGTTGGTGTCGTTGGCTCTGATATTGCTACTCCAGCAGCAAAGAAGATGGCGCTGGCGACAATGGCCTAGTAGAAAAGCTCCAGCATCCTGCTGCACATGTTGAAGGATCTCCGCTTCCTCAGGAAGTAGAGTCTGCTCATCCCCTTCCTGTGCACAGCATCGGTGTTGGATCTCCAGTCCAGCCCATTGCTGATCATGATACCCAGATATTTGTAGTCCTCAACCACCTCAACATCCTCCCCCCTAATCTGCAATGGCTGAGAAGGCGTCCTCTTCTTCCTGAAGTCAATCACCATCTCTCTGGTCTTGCTGACATTCAGCCTCAGGTGATTCTGCGCTGTTCATTCCACAAATCTGTCTACCAGTGCCTTGTACCCCCCCTCCTCTCCCTCCCTTATACACCCCACAACAGCTGAGTCAGAATTTCTGCAGGTGGCATGACTCGGTGTTGTACTGAAAGTCAGTGGTGTATAAGGTGAAGAGAAAAGGAGACAGCACAGTCCCCTGTAGAGCTCCTGTATCACTAACCACCACGTCAGACTAGACACTGCCCAGCCAAACAAACTGTGGCCTGCCTGTCAGGTAGTCAATAATCCAGGAGATCGGGCTGTCCACCCCCCACCACTCGCAACTTCTCACCCAGCAGCAGTGGCTGTATGGTGTTAAAGGCACTGGGGGAAAAAAAATAAATCAAAAAATGTGATTCTCACAGCGTCTCCTCCGCCATCCAGGTGCAGATATTTAGAGAATATCTTGGTGGAGAAATGCCTGCTTTATGTAAGATAACATTATGCCTGAACACAAGCACTGTAATACTTTTTTTTTTTAAAGAATAATTTAAAGACGCACTCCAGTGGATTTAAATCCCCTATAAAAACAAATATACATTGTCTAAAATGGTACCTTATGCCCTTTTTTCTTCAAACAACACCTTTTATTGTCTTAGAGTTTCATGTCAAAATCTTTTCACTTTCTCCCTCCTTCAAATGCCAGGATCAGTGACCCTGTTTACATGGTCATGAGTAAACCGATTACTGGAGTAAACTGATAAAGGTAATAAATGGTCTTATACGTTTACATGCATTTCAGTAATCTGTCAACTGGAAAAACCCCTTATACATGATATAATAAATAATCGGATTTCTCCCCGAACACACAAGACGTAACTGATGTATAAGATGTAAAACGTAATGTTCGTTATTTCCAAAACATCCGGTCTGTCAAAATGGCGGTTCCAGTTAATATTGCGCTGTTAATTTGGGAGTTTTCACATGGATGGAACTTATTTAACACTTCTCTGCTTCTTTGTGTTGTCTGCAAGAGCAGAAAAAGACGGCTAGCTCTTCTCCAACAAGCATCTGCACTTGGTCTCGGCACCGAACTTCCACCGGTACCAGCAAAACCCTGTGCTTGCTGGATGCGAGTTCAGAGCAAAGACTGGTGGGAGAGAGTCGTGTTGAAAGAGTTCACAGATACAGAATGGAGGGAGAATTTTAGGATGTCGTGGAGAGCGTTTGTAAAATTGTGTGAAATTTTGAAAGATGAGCCCCGCTCCCGATGAGATGACTGTGTGTCCTGTTATACCCCTGGAAATGCAAGCAGCAATCGCACTGTACAAACTCAATAGCTGCGGAGAATACAGGTTGACTGCTAATCAGTTTGGTGTCCACAAGTCAACCGTGATGAAGTTTGTGCACATGTTTTGCAAAGCTACCGTGACTAAATTAATACACCTGTTCATCAAAGTCCCCACACTGGAAGAAGCCTGTGCCACACCCCGACACTGAGGCCAAGTTTCACATCCCTCAAGTCATTGGATGTGTTGATGGGACCCACATCCCCGTCCTAGCCCCCAGTGATGGCAATAGGGATTTCGTTAACAGAAAAGATTGGACGTCTTATGTTCTGCAAGGCGCTGTTGATGACAACATTTGGTAAGTTTAGTGTATATATTATTAGATATTTTCAATAATATGAATTCCTAATTAATTTTTATTACTGGCCACTGTTAACTGATTTTTTTTTTAACCAAAAAGGTTTAATATACAGTAAATCTCACTACTTTTACCAAGGGCCTCAAAACAAAACCTAATAAGAGTATACACACAGCAACAGTGTGTAAAGGTAATGTGTGTGTGTCTGCTTCCAGCTTTTGGAGTGCAAGCTGCAAGGTGCCTGGAAGCGCCCATGATGCCACCATTCTGAAGCAGTCTAACCTGTTCCTCAAGGGCCACCATCTTCCCAAGGTATGTGTGGGCCAGCAATGAGAGGATTAAAATATGCAGTTATTTCATAATCATATTCATGTTCATTGGCAGTATTCACTTGCAAGTCCTGTGAGGAAAAATGACTTGTTTATAGTGATGTGCAGAAATTTGGCCACCCCTTGACAAATGACATATTTAACTGAAAAGACATAAACAGTCTCTGAAGGATATGCAAAGATTGCAGTATTACAGCAATCATTAATGCAAATTTACTTTTCATTTCATAAATTGGCAGGGGGGGAAGGTTGCATACACTTGTGCTATGTGCAAAAGTTTGGGCACCTTAGACACAACTGTTAAAAAAATTCAGATATTTTATCTTTAAAATTTGGTTATGAAAAATTTTCACTCCATTTCATAACCTTATACCTACCTCAGAAAGTCATGCACAACACTCAGTTCCTCAGTCAAGGGTCAGAGTGCATGGCCATAAAGTAGTCTAAACGTGTATGCCAGCACTTACTGATAAGTACACACGTGGACAAAATTGTTGGTACCCCTCTGTTCATGAAAGAAAAACCCACAATGGTCACAGAAATAACTTGAATCTGACAAAAGTGGTAAATAAAAATTCTATGAAAAATAACCAATGAAAATCAGAGAGTGCTTTTGAATTGTGGTTCAACAGAATTACTTTAAAAAACAAACTCATGAAACAGGACTGGACAAAAATGATGGTACCCCTAGAAAAGATTGAAAATAATGTGACCATGGGGACATGTTCAACCAAGATGTGTCCTCTAACATCACAGGTGTCTACAAACTTGTAATCAGTCATTCGGCCTATTTAAAGGGTGACAAGTAGTCACTGTGCTGTTTCGTGACATGGTGTGTACCACACTAAACATGGACCAGAGGAAGCAAAGGAATGAGTTGTCTCAGGAGATTAGAAAGAAAATTATAGACAAGCATGTTAAAGGTAAAGGCTATAAGACCATCTCCAAGTAGCTTGATGTTCCTGTGACTACAGTTGCCCATATTATTCAGAAATTTAAGATCCACGGGACTGTAGCTAACCTCCCTGAACGTGGACGCAGGAGGAGACGGATAATACGAATGGTAACAAAAGAGCCCAGAACAACCTCTAAACACATTCATGGTGAACTCCAAGGTCAAGGTACATCAGTGTCAGATCGCACCATCCGTCGTTGTTTGAGCCAAAGTGGACTTCATGGGAGACTACCAAGGAGGACACCACTGTTAAAAACAAATCATAAAAAAGCCAGACTGGAATCTGCCAAACTGCATGTTGACAAGCCACAAAGCTTCTGGGAGAACGTCCTATGGACAGACGAGACAAAACTGGAACTTTTTGGCAAGGCACATCAGCTCTATGTTCACAGACGCAAAAATGAAGCATACCAAGAACAGAACACTGTCCCTACTGTGAAACATGGAGGAGATTCTGTTATGTTCTGGGGCTGCTTTGCTGCATCTGGCACAGGGTGTCTTGAATCTGTGCAGGGTACAATGAAATCTCAAGACTATCAAGGCATTCTAGAGAGAAATGTGCTGCCCAGTGTCAGACAGCTTGGTCTCAGTCGCAGGTCATGGGTCTTGCAACAGGATAATGACCCAAAACACACAGCTAAAAACACCCAAGAATGGCTAAGAGCCAAACATTGGACTATTCTAAAGTGGCCTTCTATGAGCCCTGATCTAAATCCTATTGAACATCTGTGGAAGGAGCTGAAACATGCCGTCTGGAGAAGGCACCCTTCAAACCTGAGACAACTGGAGCAGTTTGCTCATGAGGAGTGGACCAAAATACCTGCTGAGAGGTGCAGACGTCTCATTGACAGTTACAAAAATTGTTTGATTGCAGTGATTGCCTCAAAAGGTTGTGCAACAAAATACTAAGTTAAGGGAACCATCATTTTTGTCCAGGCCTGTTTCATGAGTTTGTTTTTTAAAATAATTCTGTTGAACCACAATTCAAAAGCACTGTCTGATTTTCACCGATTAATTTTCAGACTTTTTATTTATTACCACTTCTGTCAGATTCAAGTCATTTCTGTGACCATTGTGGGTTTTTCTTTCATTAACAGAGGGGTAACAACAATTTTGTCCACGGCTGTAGATCATTTTGTTTAAAGGGAAAGTGACCATTTCAGCTCTAGGCCATTATCATTTTTTAATTATGGTAATGATGGGCTAGAGCCAGAGCTCGTCTAAGTTTCCCTTTAAAAAAAAAAAATAAAAACTAAAAAAAAAATTAGTAAGTGGCAGCATATTGTAGATTTTTTTTTTTTTGTTCCACTTACCACTCACACTACAGACAGAAATCTAAGCTCCTTTAAAAAGGAAAAAAAAAAAAGTTAACTACCATGGTCATACCTACTGGAAGCTCACTACATTTTCTTCTACTTTACAGCATGTTCGAGACATAAATGGAACATCTGTCAGCATTTTTGTGCTTGGTGACCCAGCCTTCCCCCTGCTGGACTGGCCCAAGAAAGGGTTTTCCCACACATCTGCTCTCACCCCTCAGGAAGAGTTTTAACATCCATCCGAGTGCTGCTAGGACAGCAGTGGAAATTGCTTTTGGAAGACTCAAGTCAAGATGGCGTGTCCTTCTCAAATGGAGCGACTTCCACTTCACCTTCTCGCCTTTTGTTGCCGTCACTTGTTGTGCTCTACACAATTTCTGTGAGAGAAAAGGGGAGTTACTCAAGCCCACCTGGGTGGAAGAGGCAGCTTCTCTTGACAGAACCTCGCCCCAGCCACCAGCGTAGCCACACCTTCAATCACACCACCCAGACGATGCTGCTCATGCTGTTCAGAGAGCTGTCACAGAATATATGGCCAGAAATTTCCCCCTTCGTCACCATGAAATATAAATAGCAACTACAGACTCATAGACTGGCCTGCAACTTACGACATTAATTTTGTGGTCCTATTACTTTGTACTGAACCTTAACTAAATTTTTCTTCACCACAGGACCATTTACAAAGGAGAAATACTTCAGATTTTACATATTCGTTTTTGTACATGTGATTTGATGGTTTCAAATATAACTTGAATGAACAAGTATTGTCAGTTTCAGAGCATTTTTATTTTCTTCTAATAAATAACATTTTCAATAAGTATATAAACAAGGCTTTTTGTAGTGTAAACAGTTTAAACCAACTACTTTAAACTATACAAATATTTTACTTGTACATACAATATTAATAGCTTCTCTGTGCAATACAAAACTCATTGTAAACAGTAACATACTGCTTTAATATTAAGTTAGAAGAACCTTAGACAGTGTAAACTTGTACAATTTTTTGAACATGTTAGGAAGTACAGGAAAAGCCTGTTAACTACAGGTTCTGGTAGTGTCTGGCCCAATCTAAGTGTTCATTATTTGGTGCCCTTGAGGTAGATGGGTAATTTGGAGCATGATAGAACCCTGTGTAAGAATCAGGGCCATACATCTGTGGGGCCGTCAGTCTTTGGAGACCATGGAGCATAAGGGACACAGCACGTTCTGTGGCCTTTGCATTGGACTCAATCAGGGATGAGATGAGTCGCTCTTGCTGCTCTTGTTGGTCTGCCACTGGGTTGCCATCCATTCTTGGTGCTGGCGCTGTAGCCATTTGAGGGTCTCAGTGTTGTTGAGTAGTCCTTTTGAGCCTTTTTGCCCATCTGGTTGTCAGGTCTGGCACAAAAACAGACAGTTAATTTGGTAGACTAGTACATTAGGGAAGAAGGTAATACATAAAAGGTTCTGGTGAGGTCAGATCACTGACCCCCTGTTAACCTTAAATAAAATCATGAAAATTTAAAACGAAAAGGCTTGAAATAGCTCACTGTGTGATGAATGAGTTTAAGTTTTGAATTTGATTATTTCATTTTTTTTTTTTCACAATATTCATTTTTGAGTGCACTAGCACAGTGGTTCCTAAACTGGGGTGCCTGAAACATTCAGGTTTCTGTAGGAAATTTTGTAATTTCATTTCTTAAGGGCTGTCCACACCAAGCACTACAAAAGTAACTATACTAGTGTGGACACTGCCATCCACTTGAGCTAGAATGATTTTTAATTGGTCCAAAAAACTGCAATTAATTTACCACTGTGCATGGGGTGCCCACAGAACACAAGCACAACAACAGCAAATTAGTTGCAGTTTTCTGGACTAATTAAGAAGTGAAATTACAAAATTTCCCACAGAAATCTTATCATTTCAGGCACCCCTGGTTGGGAACCACTGTACTAGCAGATGCACCCCTTTATTGTCTTGCGCTTCTAGTGATCAGCACCTCACCAGAACACTTGATGTCCATTATTTTTTTAGGCGGTGGATATGGTTATGGAACAGTGCCTATAGAATGCTTGCTACAGATATGGCTCAAAGCTGATTGGCTAGTACCTTCTATTAATGCTGTATCATAAAAGGCAGCAGGCTACAGGTATGGGGATCTGAGGCTTTTCTTTCTTTAATTTTTTTTTTAATTAATATTTATTTAGTACCTTTTAAACTGCACCCTCTCCCAAATCCTAAGGCTAACCTCTTAATTTTAATTCTAAATTTCATCTCATGTCAAGTAAAATGGTGTGGGCCTGGCAGTGAGAGCAGGATGCAAACCACCAACCCTCCAATCAGAGGTCAACCTCACTATGGAGGGGATGTATTGGAACAGAATTCTTAGCAGTTATAGGACAGTTACCATAGCAACACAGCACTGAGTGGCAATCACATGTGACAGCTTTATTTTGTATGCAGCAAAACGTAAAACCCACACAACCTATTCAATCACAGCAGTGCACAGAGTACTGCTTTTTTTTTTTTTACTTTAGATGTTGATACCACACCATTTACTTGACTTCAGTGATGTGTGAGTAAAGACCAAGGAGCACATGGTAAGTGAAGAACCAATTCAGAGCCTTTATTTATTTATTTAATTTTTTGTCAATTAATACAAGATGGAATGATAAGATTAGCTCTCCACAATGCAAGCAGGTACTTTGTGCACTGTGGTGACTGAATACTGTGTGTATTTTTTGTGTTTAATGCATACCCCTAATGCTGCCACACATTTTTGCCACGTTATTTCTGTTTGGTGACATCATATGCATACCCTCTATTCACCTACACCACAGCAGGCTGCAGTAGATTTGAAAAGGTTTTTTTCTGATTGCCAACTCTTCCGTACTAACAGACACTTATTTTTTTACAGGATACAGCACACCATAAAGGTAAGTTACACAACTTTGGTCAGGACCACTGTATACCTGGTTGCTCAGGTGCAGAGTGTAGAAGTCAGTTTCTTGGGTGTCGGGCCCCTCCATTTCATCCCGAGAGTCCCCAGGGGCTAAAGTATCACTCATTGCTGAAAGGAAAAAAACTAACTTCCTTACAATGGTTGAGTTTAAACAGGGAAGTTAATATCTTCTTATATGTCTTAATTTTTAGTATTTTTTTCCTAGTTTGAGTAAAACTATTTGACAACTTAATTGCAACCAGCAAGACATTAAATGCCATAATTAGCATAGCTACAATAAGCCTGAACATGTAGTGGGCCTATCCAATATTATGAATGAAAGTTAATAGCTAGGTGACAAAAGTTAAATCTTGTGGCCATCACTTAGCATTATATTATTAAACTATTTTTCAGACCCCCAAGTCCATATCAGCATGAAGAAAAATACATTAAAAACAAGATAAAACATGTCCATCAACATAGTGCAATTAAAACAAAACCTTTGAGGTCACAACATCACCTAGTCTAAAGTACAAAGAAACCAACATACATTATAATATTAACCTGAATCGATGTGTGAATTTGTGTTCTCCAAGGGAGACAAAAGTAACAACGTTACTCAGACCTACCTGCTGACGATATGCACAAAGCTGAATCGTCCTCATTCACCTGGCCAGGAAGCTCCTCTTCAAAGCCTACAACTACCCTACTGTCCTTGATAGCAGACCAAGGTCTGTGTCCCAGAAGTTCTTCCAAGGCATCAAAATATGGGAATGTCGCTGGAACTGCGCCACTTGTGTTATTTTAGCATTTAGCTTTGTAGTAAGCTAATTGTAGTGCTTTCCAGCACTGCTCCACACCTATCAAATCCCACCTCCGCCATTTTCGTTGATAATCTTTTAAAAACATCTGCATTTCTGTATTACCTTCCGTCCAGAAGACAAAGAACGTTCATGTCTTTCATTAAGCATTAACTTAGTTTCTTCCTCGCTCTTATCATATTTACCAGTGGCATTCAGCATCTTGGTACTTCCATTTAACCTACTTCCGTATTTACGTCTTTGCACATGCACAGATGTAAAAGAACGAAGGAAAACGGCTTACGGTGTGTACATGCACTACATTATCAGAATAAATCCCGTCATAATAAGACTTACCGGTTGAAGGACATGCCCAGTTGTATGCATGGTGGCCCAGGATAATGACTGAAAATGCAGAGGTCCTTAAAGGTACTTTAATGGTAAAACCCATCTTAATTTGGATCAAGTTTTCAAAGCAGTTTGATAAAAAATGCTAATGAGCCTGAAGGATAACTTCAGTTCGGCCAGAGAGTCCTCACTGGCTCAAAACTACCCACGTGCCAGCTTCATGAATAGTTGCGTCACCAAAAATGCCCCATTTCAACTTGCCTTTTTGCAGGGAGTGGGGATTAAGTGAAATTTTAAAGCAAAAAAACTGGAATATGAGACATTTGAGTAATTTCATTCTTGATGTCTTGTAAGTCATAAAAAAACATGCTACAGACATGTTAACAATTTTTAAAAAAACAACTCGATTTTTGTCAGTCACTTTAACAACTTCCTTCCTGTATGCATCAAATATTTTCCCATGTCAAACTTCTGAAGTATTTGTCTCCACTTCTTTACTTTCCAACTTGACATATTGGATTTGTGATCGCTTACATTTTATTCTGACTGTTTCCCCACACAGGCTATAAACTCTCTCGTTGCCTCACTCATGAGCGCTTCAGCTACATAAACCAGTGCAAAGGAAGCTCATGGATTTTTTAACAGGCTTGAGGCTGTGCGCTGTATCTATTATTAAGAAGAGTCGTTTACCACACCACCACTCTAGCAAACTGCAGTTGGCACACACTCACACATGCATACGCAGCAGAGGCGGCCACGAGGTTGCCAAACTGACACAAACAGCTGTTGAAAATGTGGAATTTTAAACAGCTGTCAAATTACACACATACACACAAAATACAGAGAAAGCAGCAGATAAATGACACACATTTATGAGCTGTGCGTAAACCCAGAATGAAAGTTTACCGATGTTCATGGCCCAGCCCACACCCACTCCGATTAAATTCTCCAACACTTCCATTCTGACAGTTATACATTCAGCAAAAGCTGGTCAATTAGTAACAGTAAGGCAGTGGTTCCAGAGGCCTTTGTCCCATGACAGTGAATTATTACAACATTCCGTCATTGGTGACCATGACAAGGCATGGTTCAAAGTATCAAGCATTTGCTCAAAACAATCTTTTTGTCACCCCCTTTTATCTGAACAGCTACTTAAGACAAACTCAATAACTGCAGTCACCATGCATGATAAACTTTACCTCTCATCAGTCCTATGTTTCTTTTCTATAAATGCACAGGAATGTTTCCCCAAACAGGTTCACACAGACTTTATTTTTAGCAAGCCAGATTTACCAGTTTCTATTCAAAACAAATCTATTCTGAGGTGTGACCCGTGGCCAAGTTGTTAGGGTGCACACCATTTGAGCTTGGTGTTTAAATTGTAGACGGTCCCTGGTTTGATCCCTGGTTCGTACAGGCACCTGCTGCATGTCTTTCCCGCTTTCCAACTCCTTCACTGTCCCATCAAACAGTGGCAACAAATATTGGTCTATTATGTTCCTCTCTAATTTATTTATACTGGGCGTTGATGCAACCAAGTTCTTTCTTTGGCTGAAACTATTTTGGCTCCTCTCTCTTTCTGGCCGTCTTTATATTAAGCTACATCAGCTTTGGGCTGCTATGAGTAAAACTAGTGATGTAGTCAAGACCACACTAACTGAGACCAAGACATGACCGAGACCAGCGTGTACCAAGACCAAGACGTTAAGGTTTTGAGACCAAATCAAGACGATAATCAAGAAAGATTGAGACCAAGGAAAAAGACCATATATACCATATATTATATATAATGTGTATATTAGTTCCTTCTCTGGGTAAATACAAATGTGCTGAAATCAAAATAACCATCTTTAATTGACTCCACCATCGTCAACTGTCTGTAATTAACACAAACATGAAATATCCACATGTTCTCAAATGTCCCATCAACAGAAAAACCAAACGAGAGTTTGGCTGAAACTCTCCTCTTCGTTTCCTCTCATCTTCTCCTGCTCATGTAAAGGGGGCAGGGTTGCGACCGTTAGTGGTGGCATAAAATTAAACCTGCAAATGACTTTATTGTTACATTTAAGGGGAACATGTCTTTGATGTTATACTAATTATGTAGATAAATAAACAAGCCCTGGTCTTGAATGGTCCCGATTTAAAATCCCAAGTCCATTTTGTCTAAGACAGCATAAAAAAAATGACTGATTCCAAGAGAGACCAAAACCTTGAAAATGTGGTCTTAAGACAGGTCTCAAGTACTACCACTAGGTACAACTCCTCGAGGTTGTCAGAGGCTCCTTCACTGTGATGAAACTGGTGAATTTATCCACCTGTTGTATTGCAGTAAACAACAACTTCACCTAATCATGGTAAAGGACATTAGTTAATAAGCAAATCTCATCCATTGTACCCATCTTAGGACAAAATAACATGCCAACAATTCATAACTTTCCACCAAATAACTGACAACTAGCACACAAATCCTTAGGTCTTTATCATTGCAAACCAACACATATGATACAGTCTTGCTATACAAACTAGACCAACCTGCCATGAACATCGAATATACAGTAATATGAGCTGGTGACTACTATGTTTGCAATGTAGTTAATAATAGAAAATAACAAATTTTATTTGGGGATTAAATATGTGTGCAGGAATAGTTTGTAAGTACTTTGAACCTGCATTCTAGTACAGGGTGGCTCCAGAGGTTTTTTTTTTTTTTTAATTTTATTGAGAGATTAAAGGAATGAAAACTGGAGATTCTAAATTGTCTTTAGGTATGACTGTGAGAGTGAATGGTTGTCTGTCTCTCTGTGTTGGCCCTGCGATGGACCGGGGATCTGTCCAGGGTGTACCCTGCCTCTCACCCAGAGATGCTGGGACAGGCTCCAGCCCCCCGTGACCCAAAAAGGATTAAGCGGAAGAAGATGGATGAAGATGGATTAAAGGAATGATACATGGTTGTTTGCAGCAAAGCGCTCATTTTTTTTGTTTTTACAATCAGAACAGAACAGTGCCTCTGTATAAAGAAATAACTAAAATATACAAAAAAAGGGAAAACAAAATTGGTTATAAATAAACAGACCCAAATACAAGCACATCGAGGCCTACTTATTTTATATACCCATATGCAAACAGAGTGCCAATAGAAGAAATGTCACAAAAAAGGGGGGAAGGTGGGATGGGGAGGGAATTAGTTAGTAAATGAAAAAATATTTGCAAATAGAGCTCAATCAAAAGATGGGTGTTTTTTTAAAAGAGTAAAAGTAATTGATGAAAGGGTTCCATTTAAAAAAAAAAAAAAAAAAAGAAAACTTGGCCGAGGAGCCTTTTACAGTCAGATTTATCTTTCCTACCTTAAGAAAGGACATAACATCCTTCACCCATAAAGAGCTGGATGGAGATTTAGGCAACTTCCAAAGGAGTAGGATACGACGTCTAGCTAGAAGGGAGGTAAAAGCAAGTAATTGTAACTGAGATGATGTTAATCAAATTGGAGCATGTGAGACTCCAAATATGGCAATGAAAGGGTCCATCTTAACTTTAATTGCTAGAATCTTGGACAGAGTCATAAAGAAGTCACTCCAATATTTATACAATCTGGGACAAAAAAAAGAACATGTGACTTAAATTACAGGGTGAGGCTTGACATCTGTCACATTGGTCCCTTATACAGTATCAGGATAAATTCTTGATAGTCGAGACTTGGAGATGGACTCTATTCAATAGCTTAAACTGTATAAGCTAAAGCCTAGCACAAGGTGTAACTGAGCATATATCAAGGACGGCTTTATCCCACCACTGCTCAGTCAAAACAGTACCAAGCTCCTGCTCCCATGCAGTTTTATTTTTGACAACCAACTGAGTATCAAATGCCATAAGTGCATCATATATTTTAGAAATAAGCGATTTTTGATTAAGTTCAAGGGTTGAAAGGTCATCCCAAGGTTGATTAGCCGGGAGGCAAGGATAGCAGGAAAAAGAGTTGAGGCACAGTGCCTAATCTGGAAACAGAGGAATACAGTAAGTGGGATGTAGGTAAACTGAAATTGGAAGCTAAATCTGAAAAGCTGGCAAATAAACCATCCTTGTAAAGATCTCTGAAGGTTTTAATACCATGATTATGCCATTGATGGTAAGAGAAGTTGGTAAGTGCGGGTAAAAATAGTTGATTTTTTACATATGGGTATCATACTAGAGGGTGATAAAAACTTGAAATGATGTCTAAACTGGAACCAAATTCTCCGAGTAGACAGTACCATTGGATTCTTTGTGAAATTGGAGACGTTATTGGGCAATGGAGAAGTGATTAAGGTGGCGGGTGAAGATGAAGAACAGGATTGAATCTCAAGTGTACACCATAATAGATGTGGAGAATGAAGCCAGTAATTCAATTTACATATGTGTGCAGACCAGTACTATAAAAGAAAATTGGGCAAGGCAAGACCACCATTTGTTGAAAATTTTTGTAATACTGATTTACACAATTTGGGAGTGTTACCACTCCACAGAAATAAGAATATAATCTGATCTAAAGTTTTAAAAAAAAAAAGGTTTTTGACAAAAATAAAGGAAATCACTGGAATAAAAAGAGAAATCTGGGCAAAACATTCATCTTGACTGCATTAATTTTACCTATCAGTGACAGAGGGAGGGAGCTCCATTTCTGTAAATCAGCCTTAACACGGGCCAGTAGAGGAACAAAATTAGCTGAATAAAGAGCTGGTACAGTGTGTGTTACGTTGAGCCCCAAGTACTTAAACCCTGAAGGACTAAGTTTGAAAGGAATGTCAGACTGATTAGTTCTAGCACTAGGGTGTTTATGGGGTAACATTCGCTCTTAAGAAGATTAACTTTGTAGCCTGAGAAAGAACTGAATTGTTGCAACAGAGATAAAATAGGAGGAATACTAGTTGATGGATCAGACACATAAAAGAAGGTCATCAGCATATAAAGATAGTTCAACTTCGAAACCAGATTGAAAATTCCATGAAAAGAAGGAAGGGACAATAATGTGATTGAGAGGGGCTCTATAGCCAAAGCAAAAAGGAGAGGAGAAAGGGGGCAGCCCTGCCTAGTTCCGTGAGATAGTGTAAAATACTTAGATCGGGTATCATTTAGAACAAGACTGGCTTGGCGGGGAAGTATAGAGAAGCTTAATCCAAGACACGACGTTCTCTCTGAAGCCAAACCTGCTGAGGACTGCAAAAAGGTAGTTCCACTTGACCTGATCAAATGCTTTCTCTGCGTCAAGTGAAACTACAACCTCAGGAACAACAGACATGTCTGCAGAGAAAATTACATTAAAGAGGGTACGAACATTGAAAAACAGCTGCCGCCCCTTGATAAAGCATTTCTGCTCCTGCGATATAGTAGTAGAAAGAACTGTTTCCAGACAAGTAGCTAAGATCTTAGCCAGAATCTTAACGTTGTGGCGGGTTGGTGTAACCCCCACAACAGACTGGACAGACACAGCGCTTGGCTAGAGCAATTAACAGAACAGTGAAATGTGTGCATTAATGTCTACAGGTAGCCCCGCTTCTTCTGGCTCACTACTGTGATGTTAATGTGCCTTTCATGCATTGTGTTCATGCGTCCTGTCCTTACTGTGACCTAGAGACTGAGATCAATATGTAGATGTGCCTTGTAACCTCTTTGTCTTGCAGCTGGAGCAGAGGCCAGCAATCTGCCTATTGTGATGTATGTCTCTCAAATGCAAATGTCTCATGCCTGTTCTGCAATCTCTTTGATCATACTGCTGGGGAATGCTCTTTTATGTATTGTTGTAGTTGGGTATACGTATATACTGCACTGTAATCCACTCATTCTCTCTCTTCAACTGCTGCTGCTGGACACACACTCTGTGTCCCCTCCTCTGAGAGCCTGAGGATCCTGCTCCGGTCTGCTCACACTTGCACCGGAGCGAGGATCCTGTGAAGGCGGTATGATTTGATAAACCTGCTTAAAACCTTCACATCGCTGCATTTATTTTATCATCCACTTCAATGTCAACATTAAGGAGTGATAAAGGTCTGTAGGATGCACATGGTGTGTGATCCTTATTCTTCTTCAAGAGCAGAGATATAGATGCCTAGGTTAAAGTGGGAGGCAGTGAGCCACATTCTAAAGATTCAATGTAAATGTTAAGCAGAAGAGAAGCCAATTTAAACATAATTTTTTTTGAAAAATTCAACGGGGAACCCGTCTGGACCAGGAGCTTTATTATTTTGCATGGCTTTAACTGACTTAATTTCCTTTAAACTCACAGGCGCATCAAGCCCCTCCGCGATAAGGGGGTCGACTGTAGGGGTATTTAAATTGTGGAGGAAGGAAGTCATTTCACTTGGATCTGATCGTGACTCAGACTCATAGAGGGAGGAATAAAAATTCATAAAACAATCATTAATAGATACTGGATCAGAAGTAAGATTACCAAAAGAATCCTTAATTTGAGGAATTAATTAAGAATTTGCCCGCCATTTCAACAGATGTGCCAAAAGCCTAGAAGGCTTTTCACCATATTCATAATAAGCTACACGGGAACGTAATAAGAGGCGTTCTGCATCAGCTGTTGTGAGGAGATCCATTCTAGTTTCAAGTCTTGATGTTACTTCATTAAACTCTGAAGGATTACTAGCATTTTGTCTATTAATTTCTTGAATTTTAGCCAACAGTTCATTTAATTTAGCCTTCTGAGTTTTGTAGTGATGTGCTGAATAGGAAATAATCTGACCACGCAGATAAGCTTTAAGTGATTCCCATAATAGTGAATGAGTGACCGAATCGTTCTTAATTGCTAAAAAGTCATCAATTGAGGAAATGATAAAAGCATTAAATGCATCATCAGATAATAAAGAGTTAAACCTCCAGAGTGAAGCAAAACGAGGTTGATCTTTAAATCTAATATTAAGACTTAGAGGACCGTGATCAGAGATTACAATTGGAAAATATTCAGAGGAGACCACCCTAGAGATTAAAGAACTATCAATAAAAAAAAAATAATCAATTTGAGAATAGGTTTGATGCACCTGAGAGAAGAAGGAATATGCCCTCTTTTGTGGGCTGAAAAACCTCCAGGGGTCGACAAACCCATTTTGGTGCATAAACCCAGACTGATTTAGCCATCGAGGATTGTGTGAGGAAGCGAGAAGAAGAACGGTCTAAAGATGGGTTTCTAACACAATTAAGATCGCCAGCTAGAATTAGGAAATGTGCGTCTAAGAAAGGGAGCGTACTAAATAATCTATTCATAAAGTCCGGACTGTCCAAATTAGGAGCGTAAATGTTAATCAATAAAACAGGAGTGTGAAATAAGCTACCTGCAATAATCAGGTATCTGCCATTTTTATCAGTTATTATTTTAGAAGTTGAGAAGGAAATTTTTTTTTATTAGTAGCTACTCGTCTGGCTTTTGAGCTGAAAAAAGAATGAAAGATATCACCTACCCATGGGCATTTAAATCTACAATGAACTTGATCATGGAGATGAGTTTCCTGAAGAAACACTATATCAGCTTTGAAGCGCTTAAGATGGGAAAATACCTTTGACCACTTGACTGGATTATTCAGTCCTTTAACATTCCAACTTAAAAATCTAATCGAGGAACCACCTTCTAACTTTTGAAAAGTAACATACATCTAATTAAATATTTGAAGAGAATGTAAATAAGAAATCCCCGCCCACAAAAAAAAGATAAGAAAAAAGGGGGGGGGGGTAAAATACAGACATAGCCCAAGTGACCCCACCCCCTGCCCCCCAGGTGCACAATCTGTGCCCATCCCCAAATGATGGAACAGCAGTGCTGACTCCAATAGGAGTCATCTCAAAAATAAGACTTACAGCTATATGCCACAAAAACTAAAACTACCAGATAGAGCCCTGCAGAGCAAAACTGAAAATGATAGCAATAAGGCATTGATATTAATAATAATAATGGTCATAATAATCAGTTCAAAGACATAAAAAATAATGCCTGTAACAGTCTGTGAATAAAGTTAAAAGGAACCTGAACTAATGTAAAAAAGTCAGGCTATAAGCACCATTGTGTCCCTTACATGTGCAGTACAGCAGGTAGCAAAGGGTGAAACAGAAGCTAGTGGAACAACAGATTCTTAAGAACAATGCAGAAATCTGGATGACAGTGTGATGAAAACACAAAAGCTGAAAATGAAGGATAAACAAGTCCTCAATCCATATACACCATCAAACAGGCTAACGAACGAGCAGAATTTACACACAAGAAATACGCAGAATTGTAGTGATCCAAAACTTCTACAGCGCCTTAATTAAGAATCAACTTTGGACACCTAAGAATAATTAATATATATTTGTTTACCTGGTTGTTTTATTGCATCTGAGTGTGCCTGTTTATTATGGCTGCTACTAGCTGGTCAATCCACCTCTTACCACAGCTTCTTTGAGTTATATAAATGATAAATATGTGGAAGCTATCTCAATAAAAGCTGAATAGCCTCTAAATGTGTTAAATGGTTTTATGCAAGTGTTGTACAGATTTTCCACGTTGACTTTCAGCCACTCTGGTGGTGGAAGGGGGTTTCATGCTTACCATAATATAATGTAAATAGAAAGCTTCATGCACTGCTGCAGGAACGACCCCAAATCTCTGCCCAAACACCTTGTTGGTATGTTGCCCCTGTGAGATTTCAATATAATAATTTGCCCTTTGTACAATATTTCCACGGTGATGCTCTAGAGACAAAACAATACAGACTGATCAATCTTTTGCTACCCGTTTTTACCTACGTGATTGTGCACCTAACATTTGATTTTACTCCAAAGCGTGTACAAAATACTCAAATATTTCCAAGTTTTTCAGCACGCCCATTTGTCAGTCAAGCAAATGAAAACAATTAAGCAATCTCACAAATGAAGCTAAAGTAATTCTACCAGCATTGTACTGGGGGGACCCTGGAAAATGGGCAACCCAGGATCTCCATATACATTGCTCAGGATGTGCACTAGAGAGGACATTCCAGCTACATACACTATATTTATGCCTCGGTGCAAAGCAACGTAGGCATAAATGTGCTGATGCGTCTGTGTGTGTATGTATGTCTGTTAGCTTTTCAGCTCGCCCAGTTAAAATCAAGTGGAACTAAAGGCTTGTATCATTGCATCACCATACTTTCTCAACTTTTAATTTGCCAGAATTTTGGCCTAAAGCTTTGTTTTCAAAATAAACAGAAAATTAATTTGCATTTACAGTCAATGCAGCTGGGGAAAAGTTACTGTAATAACTATGCTGGGCTAGTGGAGGTGGCATTGCAACTTTTTTTTTTTTTTTTATTTATTTATTTTTTTTTTTTACACAGTGCCACGGACCACTTCCTGTCAACAGTCGAACTTGTGCTGAACTTAAAATAGTGGCCGTTACTGAAAAGTAAACGCATTCAGCAACTACACCATTTATTCATCGCATCAACTGCTTTCTGACTCGTTTCACTGTTTAGGTTTGAAGAGGAAGGACATGTTTTCTTCCTGTCGTTTTCAGTTCATCAGTAAAAATTAGCCCCACATTCCTCAAATTGCAATGCGCCAATCAGCACATCTGCCTCCCCGGGAACAAACCAACATGGCTGGCATATTAGCGAAGGGGAAAAACTGTTTAAAAGTAGATTTTATACTTAAATTATGCAGCGATTTCAATATTAAAACTAATAACTCCTAAAACTGCAACATTTGATTCTTAAAGCTCATGTTAAAAGATGTTTTTTTTTTCCAATGTGTGATTTCCCCCCCCCCCCCACACTGGCGGCTGCTCAGTTACATTAATTTAACATGTTAAACTGTTTTCTCTAAAATTCTGCTGATTTTTTTAATTCTTAATACTAAAGTCAGTAATATAAAAACACCACAGTTTTCATTGTGGTTCATTGACTTACTTTAAAATGACTTTTAGAGTCCTGTAGAGAGCTCAGTTACAGTATTCCTAAAGTCACTCCTGATGATCGTAACAATAAACCCACTTAAGTTTTTTTTTTTTTTTTTTAAAGAAAGCCAAGCAATTTGTTAAGCTGAGGAAGAACGTGACATCTGTAATCATTTTTTATTATGCCAACTTTGAAATGATTCTATCACATCAGTAATAATAATCAGATTTTTACGGTGTTTTTCTTTCTTCTTGCTCATCTCTCTGAGGTCCACACTGGTGAATGTGAGGGTCAGCAGTCAGCGCAGCTGTGAAGATAACGGGCTGGAAGCTAGAATATTGCACGTTTACCGTTTATAGAAGAAATCAATACTGTATTTCAATCAATAGATTCATTTTTTAGGAAAGTTATTTTTTTGCAAGATAATTTAAGAAACTCTCAATGTTCATTACACAAGTGTGAAATATTCCAAACTGTTCTGATTTAATATTGATAATTACAGTTTTAGCTTTGGAAATTTTCATATTTTTACCTGCTATTGTGCACTGTCATGTAAATATACATGCATTAAAGTCATAAAATCTGTTACTCCAGCATTTTTCAGTGTGCTCTGAATTTTCTTCTTGTGCGTCTGCATTTTTTCTTTTACAAGCTCCTTGACAAAAATGTCGGTGTACAGCCCTGGGAGGACGTACACCTCGTGTGTATCGTAATGGTGACGTGGGCGTCATACCTACATAAACAAACACAAAGCATTTCAAAACTATTTGGATAGCCTGACACGGTACTTAGCTATCCCATGCTACAAACACTGAGGCATCAGCAGCTATGACATTTTCATGCCAAAAGTACAGGGACAACCCTCCAAATGAATGGGCACCAATGCACAAAGCAAGGTCCATAAAGACATGGATGAGCGAGTTTGGTGTGGAGAAGCGGACATGACTGGCCTGCACAGAGCCCTGACCTCAACTCAAACCTTATGGCATACCATATTAAAATTGTTTCATAAATTTCAACCAGTTAAATTCTAAACAATCTGAATACATAGTAAAAACATGGTTATTGACTTCCGGTTATGGCTGCCACGTAGGACGGACGTGTCTCGCTCTGCTCTGCTCCTGGAGAAAAAAATCGGCAAATAACTCTCTCATTTGGGACAGAACGTATCCCAGCATTTGAGCGAGGATATGTCGGCGAAGCCTAAGGCTGGAAAACCAGGAAAAGGAAAAAGCGAGCCGCCGAAACAGTCCAAATTAACGGACTTTCAGGTCTGTGACGCAGCAAACAAGGCTCCATATATGGCGGAGGAGGCGGGCGGCGGTGCGATTTCTGCGGGGAATGGCGCAGATGCGCTGATGGCTGCCATGAGTTCAATGAGAGCAGACTTTTCCTCTAGATTTGATGGGATTATGACAGCGTTGGAAGGAATAAGAAAGGAATTGGGTGACTGTGTAGAACGAACGGCGCAGATGGAGCTCCGTCTCGCTAGTGCTGAAGATGACGTCACCCGTCTTCAATTAAAGGTGCGCACTTTGGAAAAAAAAAATAAATCTCTGGAAGATAATATTTTGGATTTGGAATCTCGGTCGAGACAGAATAATTTGAGGCTGGTGGGTCTTCCAGAGGAATCAGAAGGTCGGGACGTATGTTCCTTTCTGGAAAAGTGGATTCCGGAGGTGCTGGGCAGCGAGGAGTTGCAATCAGCAGTGGTTCTGGAAAAAGCACATCGTATTGGCCCACGGAGAGATAAGGGACCGCCGAGGACCTTAATTATGAAGTTTCTTAGCAACAGAGACAGGATGAAGATCTTCAACGCTGCACGTGCTAAAGGAGAGATTAAACACCAGGACCAGCAGGTGCGGTTCTACCCAGATTTGGCCACAGGAATCCAGCAATTGAGGAAGCAGTTTGATCCCGTACGTAAGGAGCTGCGCAACCTTGGGATTCGTCATGGTGTAATCTATCCTGCGAGACTGCTGACCACGTATGAGGGCAGAACCCACATCTTCAAGACCCCAGAGGAGGCGCAGGAGTTCATCAAGAAGATCAAAGAAGAAGAAGAGACTGGTGGGAGCTAAGCATGAACAAAATATAAGGTAGAATAATTAAGCATTTGCACAGGCATCTGACTGACTTGAAGTAAATAGTAAGTTTACAAAATATAGATTGTATTATATATTAAAAAAAAAACAAAAACAAAACAAACAAAAAAAAAAAACTATGATGTACAAAGTTGTTAAAAATCTTGGAGTTAAGTTGGAAAACTACAGAGGAGAGTTAATGTTACGTCATTAAAAGTAGTAGAGTTAGGGTGATTGGGAGGATGAAGAAGGAGTGGCTTAGGCTGTTCCCCGTGGGTGTGGAACGGTCGATGGCTATATCGGGAGACAGAATTTTTCTTTTGATTTTGGGGGGTTTGCCACAAGTGTGGGAAGGGGAAATTTGTTTGTGTGTAGTTTGTAGGATGAATGTTCAACCACTCATGTTTTTGCTTCTCTGTATGAGCATGTTTACACTGCAAGGTAATCCTAAACTCTCTATTGATCATGGACCAAAGTGTTAATCTTAATTTAACTTCATGGAATTGCAGAGGTCTACAAAATTTAAAAAAACTTAAACAAGTTATGAATAAAATAAAGGACATGGGTTCAAGAATTGTGTTTTTACAAGAAACTCATCTGATAGAGGAGGATGTTAAAAGAATTAGGAGTAGATGGCAGGGAAGTGTATTCACCTCTTCATTTTCATCCCGAGCTAGGGGAGTTATGACTCTCATACATAAATCAGTTCCTTTTCAAGTGAAAAATGTAATTGGAGACAAATTTGGAAGATATGTAATCATTCAAGGTTCTTTGCTATTAGAAAATATAAATCTTGTGAACTTATATGGTCCCAATATAGATGATCAGAAGTTCTTTGCTAATTTATTTCTCATCTTATCATCACTTACAGGGCAACATATAATAGCAGGGGATTTTAATTGTACATTGAATCCAGGTGTGGATAGATCAACAGGACTGGATTGTACGCACATTGGATGTAGGATGACTATTAATCATTTTATGAAAGAATTGAGATTGTTAGATATATGGAGAGAAATGAAACCACAAGTTAAAGCCTATTCTTGTTATTCCAGTACCTACAAGACATTCTCACGTATTGATTATTTTTTGATTTCCACAGAATTAAGGTCCAAGATTCAAAACTGCTTTTATGATAACATCGTGATCTCTGATCATGCACCCTGTTGTCTAATATATGTAGATAAAAAATTGACAAAGGAATCAGGTAGATGGCAATTTCAGCATAAATGGCTTCAGGATGAGGAATTTGTCAAGTATATAGAAAAACAGATAGACGAGTTCTTTGACATCAATACTACACAAACATCAGCATGTGTAAAGTGGGAGGCTTTCAAAGCTTTTATTAGGGGACATATTATTAGTTATACAGGATCAAAATCTAAGAAGACTCGAGAGGAGAGAGCTAAATTGGAACATAAAATAAAAAATCTTCAGGAAAAAGTGTATGCAGGAAGTGACCCAAGGTTGGAGAATGAATTACTGATTTTGAAAGCTGAATACGACAAAAAATCAGCGAATAGAGCTGCCTCGAGTCTTCTAAGATTGAAACAATCTTTTTATGAACAAGGTGAAAAATCAGGAAAATTATTAGCATGGCAGATTAAACAATTGGAAATTAAAACACCAATTACCAGTATTATAAGTAATGGACAGGTAGTTATAGATCCTTTAGAAATTAATAGAGCCTTTAGAGATTACTATGAAAAATTATATGATACCAAAAATGAACCTGATTTAACAAAACTAAATGGGTTTTTGAACGAACTATCTATACCGTGTATTCCAAATGAAAACAGGGAGATATTGGAGTCTAAAATTAGTCAAGAAGAAGTTGGGCTAGCCATTGATAATATGAAATCAGGAAAAAGTGCAGGACCAGATGGTCTTCCAGTTGACCTTTATAAAAAATTTAAGAATAAATTAATAAAACCTTTTTTGGAAATGGTTTTAGAAGCATTTCAAAATAATAATTTACCATCATACATAAATAATGCCTTAATTATACTGCTGCCAAAACCAGGTAAGCCCTCTAATAAATGTGAAAATATGAGACCAATAAGCCTATTAAACGCCGACCTTAAGATAATCTGTAAAATTTTAGCAAGACGAATACAAGAAATTTTACCAAATATTATTAATCGAGATCAGAATGGCTTTATAAAGGGTAGACAAGGCTTCCATAATGTAAGAAGACTATTTAATATTATTTATTTTAATAAAGAAGCACCGGATACAGCTCTCCTATCATTGGACGCCGAAAAGGCCTTTGATAGAGTTGAATGGCCCTTTCTTTTTGAAGTCCTACAAAGGTTTGGACTTGGAAATAATTTCATAAAATGGGTTCAAATAATATACAATAATGCTACAGCAGAAATCCTAACAAATAACAATATTTCAAAACCAATAAAAATCAATAGAGGATGTCGACAAGGCTGTCCACTTTCACCTTTACTGTTTACTATGGCAATTGAACCTTTAGCGATAGCGATACGTTTACATTCACAAATATATGGAATTAAAGTTGGACCAACAGAACATAAAATCTCCCTGTACGCCGATGATATAATTTTGTTTATGTCGAATCTAAAAAAATCAATTCCAACCTTGTTGAATTTAATAAAGAATTTTGGGGAAATATCAGGATATAAAATAAATAAAACTAAATCTTCAATATTAATGCTAAATGAGACCCAGAGAAATTACCCAGCCCCTGATGTAAATCAATTCAATGTTGTAAATCAGTTTAAATATTTAGGAATCCAAATTATGCCTAAGCTAGAATCAGTCGCCAGTGTCAACTATGAAGCCTTAATGTCAGATATCAGTGAGTTAACTCAGAGATGGATGTCACTACCAATGTCGATGATCGGGAGAATCAATATACTTAAAAGTAATATTTTACCTAAAATACTTTATTTATTTCAATACATTCCCTTATCACCACCTTTAGATCTATTCTCAAGAATAAAAAAAAAGTTAGTGGAATTTATATGGAACAACAGGAGGGCTAGATTACGTTTGTCTTTATTATATTTACCATTTGATCGTGGAGGTCTGAAATGTCCAAATTTTATGTTGTATTATTGGTCGGCACAACTGAGGTCTATGACATATTATTTTTCATCAAATGATCTCCCTCACTGGACTGAAATGGAATCATACAATTTACCTTTACCTCTTCCCATATTCATATACTCAGATTCGGCAAAAAAATTACAAAAACAAGTTAAAAATCCATTTGTAAAGCATATGATCAAAATATGGTGTGAAGCTAAAAACTATTTAAAAGAACCACAGTCATTGTCACAATTTAGTCCAATATGGGGTAATCAATATTTTAAACCAGGGAGAGCGGACGCTGTATTTAAAGTATGGAATTTAAAAGGGATACAAAAGATTCAGGATTTATATTTGCCAGGTGCAGACAACATAATGTCTTTTGAAGAGCTGAGGATCAAATTTAATCTCAATAGAACACATTTTTTTAAATATCTTCAACTTAGAAACTTTATTCGATCAAATCAAAATAAAGCTCTCACTCGACCTATTTATTCATCCTTGGAAAAAATGATGATGAAAGATAGTAAAAGAAAGGGTATTATTTCAGAGTTTTATAACTCATTGACACTATCTTCAAGTGAAAATTCACTGAAAAGATTAAACTACTGGAAAGAAGATCTGCAAATTGAAATTTCAGAGGAACAATGGGAATTGGCTTGTACAGAAGCTCAAACCAAATCAATAAATGCACGCCTTAAATTGATACATTTCAAATGGTTAATGCGGATGTATGTTACACCGGAGGAGTTAAATAGATATAACAAAAATATACCAGATACATGCACAAAATGCATGGAAAGTAAAGGAACCCTATTTCATTGTTTATGGGAATGTAGATTAATAAGAATGTTTTGGGAAGAGGTGAGGGTAACAATTGAAAAAATAATCTCAAAACAAATCATATTGAATCCTAAACTGTTTTTGTTGGGTCTGTACCCAGAAAAGCATAATTTTAATAAAAGTGAAAGAACATTCATAGACCTCAGTTTGCTTAATGCCAAAAAATGTATTGCACTATTATGGAAAAAGACTCATAGACCAGATGTGACTCAGTGGTTAAGACAGATGTTAACAAACCTTCCATTAGAAAGAATAACATATATACTAAAATCAAAGGAAATTGTGTTTGAGAATATATGGAGACCTTTTATTGATTATGTAAAAAATTTAAACATAACTCTTGAAGAAGAAGGTGAATGATGTGTGTGGACCTTGTAAATTCCAAACTGGTGAACATAATATGTATACTTATGTATTGGATTGTCTAGACTAAACAGAGGAGCATTGTTGAAGACTTGATTTTGTTGGTGGTTGTTGGTGTTTTTAGTGCATTTTTTTTTTTTTTTTGTAGTACTTTAGTGTTAGTGTTTGATTGTTTGTATCATGTTTGTTAAAAAAAAAAAAAAGGTTCAATAAAGATATTGTGGAAAAAAAAAAACATGGTTATTCAAATAAAATCAAACCGAATCAAAAGCTCATGTGCCACAAGCAATTTTTTTGAGTGTAAGAGGTCTAATTAAGCCCCAAGTAAACAATTTACTGATTAGTTTATTATGTAATGTTCATTTACTAAAGTATGCTACTAACAGAAGTCACAGGCTGATGAAACAGGACATACTTGAGTACATCTGCTGATCGACAGGTTGGCACTATATGAGCAGGCAGTTTTCTCTGAGTAAGACTTCCACTTCTCGCCTGTTACGTCTAATTTTAATAAGCTATGACAGAGATGCCCAGAATTCTCAGGTCGGTGGACTCAAAGTAACAGGAAATCATAGAGTCCAAGTCTATCTTTAATATGCAGTATAAGCTTATATGTGTTAAAAGATTCAAATTAGGTTTAGTCTGAGTGTTTCCACAAAACTGAAATGTGTTTGCTGCACATCTGCAATCAAGCTTGGTCATTCAATTCAACTGCATTTATATAGTGCCATTTCACAACAACAGTCATCTCATAGCACTGTCAAACCGTAGGGGAAAACCCCACAACTGTAGAAAGACCCCAGCAATGAGACAATCACCTGTGAGCAAGCACTTGGTGACAGCGGAGAGGAAAAACTCCCTTTTAGCAGGAAGAATCTTCCAGCCAAACCAGACTCAGGGAGGGGCAGTCATCTGCTGCAACTGGCTGGGGGAGAGGGGATAGAGGAGAAGAAAAGAACAGACATGTACAGAGCAAACAGCACGACGGGGACTCAATCTATGGGAGAGAACAAAGTCAGTGACAAGCAAAAATATTACACAGAGTGAAGAAAGGAGCCCAGTGCATCGTGGGAGGTCCCCCAGCTGTCTAAACCTATTAGCAGCATAACTAAGGCAGGGTTCGGGGTCACTTGATCCAACCCTAACTACAGGCTTTGTCAAGCTTTGTCAAAAAGGAAAGCTTTAACCCTATTCTTAAAACAGAGATCGAGTTTGCCTCCCAAATCCAGATTGGCATGCTTATCATGAGTGTGAATGCTTATCAACACTGAACACATACAAAACATTTGACTCATGGCATTCTTCAGGAATAGAAAAGACAAACCTCTGACAGTGCAGGGCATTTAAATAAATAAAAGAAAGCTGATCAGACATTCAGCTGTCAGGATGAGAAACATTACTGCATTATGTATTTAGATGAAATGGCAACAAGGAAAAAAGAAAATGCTAACAGGTCAGATTTGGAGAAAGATGAGCAGACTATAGAACACTAATGGATACTGGACTTTTATTAGACGATCTGCCCATCAGGGTTACCTACTTCCTGCTGCTTCATTAGCTTCTGCTAAATTATGATTCAGTGTTGGACCTTCAACATTATTCTCTCTGCAGAACAAACAGGCACAACATTAATGATAATAGAATTAGGATGTACGTAATACAGTCCCTCCAGGATTTCGCAGGATGCTTTTATGATTGTTGTGGCCCAAAAAGCCTGATTTCATGGGAGCTTTTTTTTTTTTTTTTTTAAAGTTGCAATAAAAGCTGCAATGTTTGGAGAGGTTTTTTTTGCACAGAAAGTTGTGGGAAGAATTACAAATTTTAAAGCAGATGGTTTTTCCAGCTTACTACAGTGATATTCAATATAACAATACAAGAAAAGCACAGGATTGTCAAACATTTTCTGTTACAGTGATTTGTAAATTAAGCAGAAACTTCTGCTATACAGAAAAACTCCTTTGTGCAACAGCCAATACAGATTTTAACACAATATCCACTACAACAGCTAAATTGCATTGAATGCATGTTAAAGAGTAGAGATGTGGAAATTATTTGCAGTGCCTTCATTTGAAAACTCCCTACGGTCTCCAACCACTCGGTACCGAGCAGAAAGGAAACAATAAATTATTTATTCTGTTAGTCTGTATTGTCTATTGGCGTCTGTGATTTTCCAGAAGAAAAATGCAGACAATATTCCTATGCCTAACTCCTACCTGTCTGTCTATCTGCTGCACGTCTTCACACACACACACCAACCTCTCTCATCAGACACACATTTTTCATTTACAGGGGGGTGTATGTGTTCAGACCAGAGATTCACAGCTCATTGACAAGATGTAGTAATGATTTTACCTCTAACGATGTATGAAATGATCAAACACTGGCTGTAGTGTTAGACTTGCTCGTTTGTGATTTTATGGAGTCTCTTGTCACGTGCGCTCCCGCAGCGGGGTGCTTTGGGGCAGGCGGACATTTTTCAACACAAACCCAGCACTTTGTACACGCGGTCAGGACGGAGACGTCCACCAGCAGGCTGGGGGACATGGAGGAAGGAACGGTGTTGGAAGTGTTTTGTTTTTTTTTAAATCACACACTGTTTTTTGCTGAAGCATTCCGTTAATACTGTAAACACGGAAGTGAACGCAATGTAGCAATGCATTTGATTGGTTAGACTGAGCGTTTCAGCGCCTCTCAGCTGAAATTTGATTGGTGAAATTGACGGAAGTTGGCGAGAACTGACCAAAATTGTGGGAAAGTTGCGGTGATTGGATAAAGTTGCAAGGTCACGAAATAGTGGCGCAGTGGTTTAGCACTGTGGCAGCTCAGTTTTACCCTCGGCCGGGGGATCGCGGGGATCATGAGATCGTGGGTTCGATCCCAGCCCCCGACCAACAGTGAGCTGTGTGGAGTTTGCATGTTCTCCCCGTGTTGCGTGGGTTTACTCCGGGATTTCTCCGGTTTCCTCCCGCATACCAAAAACATGTAGGTTTAGGGCGCTCGCGCACGCAGCGACCAGCAGCCGGTGGCTTGTCACCAGACTGCAAACCAAGTTTACCTACGGGTACAAATAAGTAACAAAAAATAGTTGCACTGATTGGCTGATTTTGCGTGAATTGACGCGATCGCAACATTGCAAAATCTTGGAGGGACAGGTAATATAACATTGTACAGGACAATTTAGTACAGTGGTATGAAAAAGTGTTTGCCCCCTTCCTGATTTCTTGTTTTTTTGTACGTTTGTCCCACTTAAATGTTTCAGATCATCAAACAAATTTAAATATAAGACAAAGATAACAAGTAAACACAAAATGCAGTTAAAAAAAAAAAAAAAAAATCCAAACCAACATGACCCTGTGTGAAAAAGTGACCCCCCACCCCTCCGTTAAAACATACATGAACTGTGGTTTATCACATCTTTAGAAAGCTGAGTTCAACTTCTTTAGCCACACCCAGGCCTGATTACGGCCACACCTGTTCTCAAATAGGACCTGCCTAACAAAGTGAAATACACCAAAAGATCCTCAAAAGCTAGACATTATGCTGTGAGCTAAAGAAATTCAGGAAAAAATGAGAAACAAAGTAATTGAGATCTATCAGTCTGGAAAAGGTCATAAAGCTAAAGCTTTGGAACTCCAGTGAACCACAGTGAGAGCTATTATCCACAAATGGCAAAAACATGGAACTAACTAACTAACTAACCTGCACTTATATAGCGCTTTTCTAGTCACAAAGACCACTCAAAGCGCTTTCACAGTGGTGAACCTTCCCAGGAGAGGCCAGCCGACCAAAATTACCCCAAGAGCACAGCAATGACTCATCCAAAAGGTCACAAAAGACTCCACAATACCATCCAAAGAACTGCAGGCCTCACTTGCCTCAGTTAAGGTCAGTGTTCATGACGCCACCATAAGAAAGAGACCTGGCAAAAATGGCCTGCATGGCAGAGTTCCAAGACGAAAACCACTGCTGAGCAAAAAGAACAAAGGCTTGTCTCAGTTTTGCCAGAAAATATCTTGATGATCCCCAAGACTTTGGAAAAATACTCTTGTGGACTGACGAGACAAAAGTTGAACTTTGTGGAAGGTGTGTGTCCCATTACATCCGGGGTAAAACTAACACAGCATTTCAGAAAAGGAACATCATACTAACAGTAAAATATGGTGGTGGTGGTTGTGTGATGGTCTGGGGCTGTTTTGCTGCTTCAGGACCTGGAAGACTTGCTGTGGTAAATGGAACCATGAATTCTGTTGTCTACCAATAAATCCTGAAGGAGAATGTCTGGCCATCTGTTTGTGACCTCAAGCTGAAGTGCACTTGGGTTCTGCAGCAGGACAATGATCCAAAACACACCAGCAAGTCCACCTCTGAATGGTTTAAGAAAAACAAAATGAAGACTTTGGAGTGGCCTAGTCAAAGACCTGACCTGAATGTGATTGAGATGCTGTGGCATGACCTTAAAAAGGTGGTTCATGCTCAAAACTCCTCCAATGTGGCTGAATTACAACAATTCTGCAGACGAGTGGATCAAAATTTCTCCACAGCGCTGTAAAAGACTCATTGCCAGTTATCACAAAGGCTTGACTGCAGTTGTTGCTGCTAAGAGTGGCCCAACCAGTTATTAGGTTTAGGGAGTAATCACTTTTTCACACAGGGCCATGTAGGTTTGGATTTTTTCTCCCCTTAATAATAAACGCCTTCATTTAAAAACTGCATTTTGTGTTTACTTGTGTCATTTTTGTCTAATATTTAAATTTGATTGATGATCTGAAACATTTAAGTGTGACAAACATACAAAAAATGAGAAATCAGGAAGGGGGCAAACACTTTTTCACACCACTGTAGGTTCAGTCCAGGACACTGTGTGTGCTGCTCTGGAGACTAGGGAGAATTGTATATACTGAGTTTTTACCCCCTCATTTGTAAACATCTGTGTATTTTGCTAACCTTTAACAAAACAGAATTATCAAAACTTAAAAAGAAAAGTGTTGTGAAACACTTGATTAGACCTTGAAGCAGTATTTATGCCTCCCCGACAGTGTCGACACAGTAGCAACGCAATATCCCCCCCAAATCGCTCGACATGCCGAGCATTTCCTGGTGCTCCACTCTGTTTATTCACCGCAGCGCCCCTTCCAAAGCAAGTCGGGATACACAATGGTCCGAATTCAAAAGAATACTGAGAAAGTTAAGCAGGGATAGAGCATCTGTATGACTCGTCCTAACCCCAGTAATTACACACATTGTCAAATGATGGCAGCAGTGATGGTCAGTCATACCGTAACGTCTTCTCTTTTTTTCTTTACTCCGTTGTATCGATCGCATGAAAAGTTGCACTTTAACATTTATTAGCTCCAACTCCATCAGTCTGCTCGCGTCGCTATTTAATAACAAAAACAAATGCCACAAACAAATCACTGCACATCAGCAGAAACCCATTTTGGCAGCAGAGCAATGCATTCAAACCAGTACACAAGAAAAAATGCAGATCACTGCGTTGGTGATGTGTGTCGACCCGACACTGGTGTATAAATCCAGTTTAAATCAAACATTACTGTTTTCATCCAGACACGGAGCTATTCGTAACCAATAAAGTTCACAAAGTTTTATTCCAACAAAAATCACACTGGTTTGACAAATATATTTTCGCTAAACCATTTACATCCTAGCAACAGAGGAGATTAAAAGATAAATCTGGCCTGCTATCTGAATTCTCTCCAGTGCTGTTTAGGGGACAACACTGGCTTGCAAATAAGTTGTCAAAACTTACTACTTCCAATTTTTTTCAAACAAAAGTCCAGTTTGCATTTTTTTTTTTAGCAACACTATGTAAGATTTTCACCTTAAAATAATGTTCCCAAAATTATTTTGATGATGTATCAACCTTTGACTGGGTGAATGTGACTTCCACCATAGCCAGAGTGGGCCCACATTGCCTGTAACAGCTTTACCCTACAGTGAGGGGTTTTCGTGAGGCGTTCGTAGAAAATCTTTGAGAAGACCACTGACCTGGCCACGAACTTACGAATGGTCTACGAACACTGGATTCTCCTACATCCGCATTAAAACAGTCATACAAAATGATCCAAAAATCGGTCAGACGGTGTTCACAGCCATTTGTAAAGGTATTTGTGACCATAGCTTGAAACACCCCATCAGGTGGGTAAAATATACTGGGTTTCAAGCTTGAAGACAATCACCTTATTGTAACATGGAGTAGACATAACAGAGTGTGGGGGCACAAATCAGCATATTGTATCCACAATACAAAGCAATCATTAAAATGTTTAAATAAGCTTCTACAGATCCAGGTCCTCCAACAGTGATAAATCAATGTGTACCATACAAGTGTGCCTGTGTATCTAAGGTTTTGATTAGTCATTTTATTTTTATCTCTTGAATGTCTTATATTTGTTATAGAGCAAACACACAAACAACAGTGCACAATTTGTTTAATTAGCAGGTGCAGTGCAGCAGATCTCACTGGCAACTGTGGATCAGAGGAGGCGAGGCAATTATAACGCAACAGCCGGCGTGAAGGTGCCACTATGAAGGGATAAACATTTTCTGCTATGCCATTTAGAACTATTTTGTCATCAACAAATAAAGGCATAATCTGCATGGGGTCACACAAAAAAATTTGAGCCTTAAAATGAAGGTTTAAAAAAATCCTACTTCTAAGTATAAACTGGACTGCTGTCACATTAAAAAGCCAAGGGTTTTTTTCAGGCTTTCATGATTGTAAATTTAGAACTATGTTAATTTCAGATGTTTTCCTCTTTCATTTCAGGTTCAGGTTCCTTTATTTGTACCCGTAGGTAGATTTGCTTTGCAGTCTGGTGACATCCATATTTACAAGCCACAATTACATTCAACATAAACACAAACACAGGCACACATGAAGCCGACTATAAACATGATAAAAATACTCGAGGCTCCATCAATCAGCATATAAAGACAGAGATGAGAGAAAAACCAGAGATAAGAGAGAAGGGTCATATTAAAAAGTTAAAGACTAGTCAAAGAGGTTTAAAACTCAAAGGTCTAAAACCCAATAAAAGATTGAGAACCCAAATAACAATCCTACAAAAATAAGTAAATATAAAATGGAGTTAATAAATAGGTAACTAAATTATGTGCAATATATTGTTACAACTTGTTCAACTCTTTGACAGCAGCAGGAACAAAGCTGTTTTTGTAGCGCTGGGTTCTACTTTTTGGGACAGCAAACCTCCGTCTTGAGAGAAGAAGCTGAAAGTGGCAGTGCAAAGGGTGGGAGTCCATCATTTAAAATGGAGGTAGCCATCCTCTGTACCTGTCTGGTGTACAGGGATGTCAGGCTCAGCTGTGACTCACCAAGCAAACGACTGGACCATCCAACTACCTGATCCAAGGATTTTATCTGACCAAACCATGACACTAAAGAAAAGGATCAAACAGATTCAATAAAAGCCTGATAAAACATTGTCATTATGGTTCGGTCAATTTGGAAGCGTGCAAGCTTCCTCAAACAATGCAGATGTTGCTGACCCTTTTTGCACACCCTTTCACAGTTCTCTTCAAAGTTTAAATTACTATCAATAATCGTCCCAAGATATTTGTAGGATTGTACACATTCGGTGGTCTGGCCTTTTAGTACGGTGACTTTGTGCCTGAGAGTTTTCCTCCTAAAGTCAATAATCATATCTTTAGTTTTTGTCGTATTCAGCTGCAGGTAGGAATCCTCACACCAGTGAATAAAATCATCAACTACTGGGCCGTGGCCACTCTCACCATCCTGGAGGAGACTGACAATAACTGAATCATCAGCATACTTTATAATGTGTCTGTTGTCATGTCTGCTCCGACACATGTTTGTGTACAGGATGAAGAGTAGTGGTGACAACACACACCCCTGAGGAGAGCCAGTAGAAGAGCACTTTTGGTCAGACAATGTACCATTGACCCTTACTCTCTGTGTCCTGTTGGTTAAGAAATCCAGAATCCAACCCACCAGACTATTGCTCAAATCAAATTGTTGCAGGAGCCTTTCAACTAAAATATGAGGTTGGATTGTATTAAAGGCGGAGGAAAAGTCCACAAATAAAAGCCTGGCGTGTGTCCCATTAAAATCCAGATGTTTAAAAAGCATGTTAAACAGAGTGACAGTGGCGTCCTCCACTCCTTTGTGAGGCCTATATGCAAACTGCAAAGGATCCAATGCATGTTCAGTCTGCTTTAGGACCTCAAATCTGACCAGTTTTTCAAAAATTTTCATTAAAATTGAAGTCAGAGCAACTGGTCTAAAGTCGTTTATCGTTTTAGGACAGCTGGATTTTGGAACGGGAACAACCACGGCATCTTTCCAGATCTTAGGCAAATGTTGTGTCTGTAAGGACTTATTGAAAATGTAATGAAATACAGGACTCAGTTCATGTGCACAGGACTTTACCAATCGCCCACATATATTATCAGGGCCCTGACTTTTGTTCACTTTTACAGCACAGAACTCCCTTTTAATATCCTGCACCTCAATATTAAAGTGCTGATTGTCTTTGAGTTTCTGTTTCATATCTTGGGTTTCTGTGCTAAAATCAGAGGAATCAAAACAACCATAAAAACAATTAAGAGCATTTACATCTTGTCTCATTTTTTTGCTTCTATACTCAAAGCCATAGAAAGTCAACAGTTTTTAACAAAAAAGCAATGATATCTTCACATTTTGTTTAAAAAAAATAAAATCCACCATTTCAATAACAAGTCTTTAATTTAATATGTGACTTTATCAAAAGTTTTTTTTTTTGATACCACGGAAGCTAAGGAGAAGACAAGATCAAGTAGTTGGTCAAACAAAAATCTTGTCTTCTTGATCTTTTTTTATATACAGCGGGGAAAATAAGTATTGAACATGTCAACATTTTTCTCATTAAACACATTTCTGATGGAGCCATTGACCTGAGATTTTCACAAGATATCAGCAACAACCCAAGTAATCCATACATACAAAGAAATTAAGGCAACTGTGTTCACAAAACAAGTTACATTTAATAAAGTTGAATGACACAGGGAATAAGTATTGAACACATGAAGAAAGAGGTGCAAAAAGGCATAGAAAGCCAAGAAACCAGCAGAAATCCATCAGAATTTTATAAGCTACCCCATCCCCCATCAGTGAGAGATTGAGAGATTTATTTATTTATTTCGGATAGATTAAAAGTACAGATTAAAGAAACAGAATAATATAACAAAGGGGGAAGAAAATCCAACAAGGTCAAATTAGACAATAACTCCTCTGATTATACAGTTCAACATAAGTTATCCGAAATGGGTGATGGCTGAAGCTGCAGCTTATATTGCCCACCCATATTCCATCCAAGAATTCAAAAGAAAAACAAAACAAGGGCGATTACAATTCAGAACAAAGCTAAGACAAAATGTGAAAAAAAAACTAGGCAGCAACACAACGCAGACTGGATATGACAATCCTTATGTGATTTTACATGTCATCTTGTATATATGTTTGGAGTATTTCTTCCTTTAGTTTTTGTTTAAATTGTCCAAGCATTGTACATGATTTTAATTCAGGTCCAAAATCGTTCCATAATCTGACTCCTTGCACTGAAACACAGTGTTGCTTGGTGGTAGTTCTCACTGAAGGTTTTTGAAATATACATGTTCCTCTGAAATGATATTGTTTCTCCCTTATTTGGAACAGCTTTTGGATATTTGCGGGCAGTGATAGATTCTTCACTTTAAACATTATTACTGCAGTTTTAAAGTCAACCAGATCTTTCAACTTGAGAGCTTTTAATTTAAGAAAAAGTGGGTTTGTTGGCTCCCTGTAAGCAGCTTTGTTTATTATTCTAATAGCTCTCTTCTGAAGCATAAAGACTGGATATATGTTTGTTTTATATGTATTTCCCCATACTTCAGTACAATATGTCATGTATGGGAGTATTAATGAATGATACAAGGTATATAGTGTGGGTTGATTCAGCAAATATTTCACTCTGTGTAGTATTGCAATTGATTTGGATATTTTACCTTTAATATAATTAGTATGTGACTTCCAACACAGTTTATTATCAATTATTACTCCAAGAAATTTAGTTTCGGATACCCTTTCAATCTCTACACCGTTTACTCTGAGTTTAGATACTAAGTTGTTGTGACGGTTGTTAAAAACTATAAATTTTGTCTTACTTAAATTGAGCATTAATTTGTTTGAATCAAACTACAGTTTAAGCTTTCCTAATTCCTTCCCGAGTGTATCCAAAAGTTGTTCCAAATTGCTTCCACTGCATAATAAATTAATGTCATCGGCAAACAATATTAAATCCACTTTTTCTGAAACTTTACATATATCATTTATATACATATTGAATAATAATGGTCCCAAAACTGAACCCTGTGGGACTCCACAAGTAACCTTCAGAAACTGTGAGTTTTTGTTACCAACACATACATACTGATATCTATTCTTTAAGTAACTATATAACCAGGATAGTGCTACCCCCCTAATAAAACAATTTTGTAGTTTCTTTAATAATAAATTATGATCCACTGTATCAAATGCTTTTTTAAGATCCAGGAATACCCCAACTGAATACTCTATTTTCAACTGCAGTTGATATTTTTTCTACAAATTCCATTACAGCAAATACAGTTGTCCTCTTGTGTCTGAACCCATATTGCTGCTCACACAATAAATTATTCTTCAGTATGAAGTTGTCAATTCTCTCATAGAATATTTTTTCAAGTATCAAGCATTCAATAATAGTTTTGACTAAGAGCATGTCAATACCGTCACAGTCTGTAGATGTTTTACTTTTAAACGATTTAACAATTTCAATGACCTCTCTCTCGTCTGTGTTCTTTATGAAAATGGGAGTCTTTTATAGCAGTGTTTTTGCTTATTGAATCACCTGTGGGTGCCGTAATGGGTATTTCTCGAGCCAAATTAGGACCAATGTTAACAAAAAAGTTATTAAATTCATCTGCAGGTGAAGCTGCATTCACACTCTGAGTCGTTTTGTTATTTTTTGAAAAATTGGTTGGGTAGCTTGTATTTCTGTTTTTATTTCCATGAATATTGTTAAGTATTGTCCATGTATTTTTAATATTGTCTCTGTTTTTCTCCAGTTCTTTACTGTAATAGTCTCTTTTACTACATCTTATTACATATGTTAACTTATTTTTGTATGTTTTATACCGCTGCTCAGCTTCTTTTGTCCTTTACTTTAGGAAAGCTTTATATAATAAATTTTTCTTTTTACACGCCTTTTGTAATCCTTTGGTTAACCATGGCTTATCGGCAAATTTATGTTTAAGCTTTTTCTTTACTAATGGACAATTTCTTTCATAAAGAGTGGTTACAATGTTTATAAATGTGTCATAGTGCGGCGGATGATTAAAAAATAATAAGCAGCGATCCTGTAGGTTTTAAGGAGAGTTTAATTATATCATCCAGCCGTCACGGGCTCCGCTCCCGGCGCCGTGCATGCGCGCTGGGAGCGAGCCCAAACGGCTCTCAGAGAAGAGGGACACAAAGTCTGTGTCCAGCAGCAGCAGTTGCAGAAGTGGGAAAGAGAGGGTGTGTTACAGAACCTGTGCAGTATTTATACCAAACTCAAACAATACATCAAAGCAGATTCACAGCAGTTGGTCTGATCAAAGGGACTGCAGAACAGGCATGAGACATTTGCATTTGTAAGACCTACATAACAATAGGCAGATGCAGCCTCTGCTCCGGCTTGCAGGACAAAGAGGTTACAAGGCACATCTACATATTGATCTCAGCCTCTAGGTCACAGTAAGGACAGGACGCATGAACCCTAAATGAATGGCACATTGCATCACAATACATGAACGGCACATTGCATCACGATACATGAATGGCACATTACATCACAATACATGCATGGCACATTTCATCACAACACATGCATGGCACATTTCATCTCAGTAGTGCAGCGGGAAAAACCCAGGAGTGCGAGCTGACTGTCTCTGTGTTCTGTCTCTGTGTTGTGGGGGGTTGAATCAACCCGCTACAATAGGCTTCATTTACATTTGATACATAGAGTTTTGTCCAGTCTTGCTTCAGCAAGTCTTCTTTAAAAGAACTGATTGCATTTTGTGATTTGTATCTGAACGATTTTAAAAAATTTTTCTGTATTGGCCCCCGTGTGGCCATGATTAAGTGCAAAGGTTGGCAAATGGTCACTTATATCATTTATCAATAATCCACTTTCTATTTTCTTATCAATAATATTAACAAACAGGTTGTCAGTAAGTGTAGCAGTGTGAACTGTGATTCTACTGGGATGTGTTATTGTGGGATATAGACTCATGCTGTACATAGAATTCATGAACTCTGTAATTACCTTTTGTTGATATGGATTTAGTAAATCAATATTGAAATCTCCACAAATTACAACCATTTTCTTACTAGTAATATTATTGTACAGCTCGACTAATTTATCTCTGAATGTCTCAACGCAAGTTCCCGGCGTTCTATATATACAGCTTATAATTAGATTTTTTGTTTTATCTTGGTCAATCTCAACAGTAACACATTCCAAAATCCCTGGTAGTGCAAAGGACATTCCATTTACAAGCTTACACCTATACATGTCATCAATATACAGTGCAACACCACCACCCTTTTTTTGAGATCTGTTAATATGAAACATCTGATATCCCTCTATTGCCATCAGGGGAGCCTGCTCTTCATTAAGCCAAGTTTCAGAGACTGCGATAGCTGTAAATTTTCTGTCTAGCTGTTTTAAATAGTCCTGAATCTGTGGAAAGTTTTTGTTAAGACTTCTGCTGTTGAAGTGTATTATTGATAGTTTACCATCTAGTTGCACTTGACTTTTGAATTGCTTTTCAGTGTAATATTCCCAATGATTATGAATATTATTGAAAAAGTGGTTATCAGGATCAATATCATTTTCCATCTCTTGTAGTTTATGTTCAGCATAATGGCATATTTTCAGAGTTTGAATTTCCTCACTCTGTGTCAAATGACTTCCTCCAACTGGGGATAATTGATGTCTACTCAAGTCAGTCACAAGTTTTTTTGTTTGTTTTGTTTAGTTTTTTTTGTTTGTTTTTTAAAGTACATTGACATGGCATGTCAAAAGAACTATACTTGCCGTGTGTGTGGATATGGACTTATATAGTCTCTTAATTTTCTTAATCAGTGTTCATCTGTATTTATTTAAGTCAGTAACATCTCTGATTATTATACTCTTTGCTTCCTCAGGTGTTCCATTTAGTTTGATCTAAACTCTACAATTTCTTGTCCATGTTGCCTGTATCTTATTTTGTCTTTTCAGCATCCGTGCTTGCCGTGCTATTTCAGCATTAGTTTTTGTCAGATGTTCATTTAGGTAAACTTCTGTTCCCCGTAGCTTTCTGGCCTGCCTCAGTATGTCATTCTTTACCTATCTTTACCTTTATCTGTTCACAAAGCGCATCACAATTGATTTCTTTGTTTTATTATCCTTTCTGGGTAAAGCATGACAGGCTGAAATTGCATTTGCTTCGACCTTTATATTTCTACTATCAAGGAACTGAAGCACCTGGATTTCCAGGGAGACTGATTCGCCCAGGGGAGCATCCTCACCTCTCAATCCTGTTGTAGCATGAGCATATGACTGATATTTAATGTCTAGTCCACTTATAATTAGATCATCCATACGAGAATATTGTTCAAGATCCTCGACGCGTTGCTCCAAGTCTGCAATTTTTTTTATCTTTTTCCTTAATTGTTAATTTTAATTCTCGGACTTCTTCCATTAGCCCTATTATTTTAGCCTGCTGACTAACCACTTTGGTCAGTTCTTCTGACAAGAAGTTCAGAGATTTTTTGATCTCTTCCATTTCCTCCTCCTTTGGTGGCATTTTTACTGACCTGTGGATAGTAAAACAATCTCTGCAGGTGACGCCGGTATCCGATCCGACCGACCTCGAATCCAGCTGGGCCTCAGCTAGCCCCCTCCGCTGCTAGTCCCGCTGCTTACCGCCGCCGTAACCGAGCTCCTGTCCAGCCAGGGTACTGGCAGCTCCTCCACCGAGTCCCACCACCCACCGCCGCTGTAGCCGAGCTCCGATCCTGCTTCTGTCCAGCTGGGGTCCCGGTAGATCCTCCGCTGAGCCCCGCCACCTACCGCCGTCTGCCTCAGTAGTTCCTCCGCCGAGCCCCGCCGCTGCAACTGGGCTCCGACTCCAGCTGGGGCCCCGGTGGTCCTCCACTGGTCCCCGTCTCCCACCACCGCTGCACTTGAGCTCCGATCCGGCTCCCGTCCAACTGCTGCCTCAGCTTGTTCCTCCGGCGAGCCTCAATCACCTTGGACAGAGTCGCTTCTCCGTGTCTGTGCTAGGTGCTATGACTAGCTATGGCGTTAGCTTTAGCGATAGCGTTAGCCTAGCAAACGCTTCGGGTGAAGCGTAGCAGCGAACCACGAAAAGAAACGCCAATCAGTTCACTCACGAATAAGGGCAGTCCCAAAAGTCCAATTCTCACAGCGAGCGCAAAACAACTCTTAAATAAAAACAGAGATCGAGTCTAACCCCCGAATCCAGACCGGCTGAATCACAACTAAAAAAATTTATTTAAGCTGAGCCTGCAAGCCTGAGACCACTCACTCCGCCATCTTGGAGTGTGGCATTCACAGCAAGATAATTCCCAGCACTCCTCGGAGACTGTAATCCAAGGATACTACTCGTTGCTAATATGGAAGTGACGAACAAATCCTTTCCCCAGCTGAGACAAGCCTGCTAGCTTAGGGGTTGGCCGACCTCTCTTCACAATGACCAGCTTTTCTTAAGAAGTCCTTCTGGAAAATTGATTTTTTAAAGATATCAGTGACCAAATCATTTTCCTCTCCTGTCAGCCACTGTGGGTGGAAAAACAGCTATTATATTTAAACTGACACAGTATATCGTAGCTGCTTAAGCAAGTCCTTGCACTGTGCATCAGTGCAAATTAATTTCAGTTTAAAAAGGTCTGTGAATATCATATTGTCACACCACAAAGAACTCATGATGAGTAGAAGCAAAGAGCTCTGTCTAGACCTTTGCAACCACTATAAACCAGCCACGACCAGGAGCTCCAAGATATCTAACAGAGGAGTCAAAAGAATTATCAGAAGAGTTATCCAAGAGCCAAAGACCACTCGTGGAGAGCTCCAGGAAGACCTGGAGTGAGCAGGTACTGCTGTTTCAAAGAAAACGATAAGTAATGCACTCAACCGACATGGGCTATATGTCTGCTCACCTCGCAAGACTCCATTGCTGAAGAAAAAGCATGTTGTAGCTCGTTTAAAGTTTGCTGCACAACATTTGTGCAAGCCAATAAAATACTGGGAGAATATAATGTCGTTAGATGAGACCAAAATTGAACTTCTAGAATGCCACAACACACAACATGTTTGGAGGAGAAATGGCACTGCACATCCCATCATGGTGTGGGGGTGTTTTTCAGCACATGGTACAGGCAGACTTCATATAACTGAAGGAAAGATGAATGGAGAAATGTACAGAGACATCCTTGATAAGAACCTGTTGCCATGTGCCAAGATGTTGAAGATAAAAGTGCTATGAGGGTAGGAACGTAGACTGACTGGTAAATCGACAGCTTTGCTTTAGAGCTCAATTCCTTCTTCACCACAACAGACCGGTACATACCTGCAAACTCAGAAGGGGTGAAAAAGGTGACAAACTAAACCCCTATAGGGGGTCATCCCCCACCCCACCCCCCAAAAAAAAAAAATAAATAGTGATTTTAACACATAAATTAAGCATTCTGGTGTAGTCTGAGAAGAAAATAAAGGGAAAAGACAACACTTGCTTCAGATAAAGTGCATTATTAACAGCATTTAACACACAAAACTAATTTTTTCAGCCTTTCAATGCTACACAGTAATGTAGCAGTAAAATTAATCTATAAATATCCTATAAAATAATGAAACAACATTTTACACAGTGACCACTTTTATTTCAAGTTTTTTTGTATGATGTAAGAATGAACTTTTTTTTTAAAAAAATATTTCATACTTAAAGTCATTTGGTTGCGAATACTTACATACAGTGGGGTAAAAAAGTATTTAGTCAGCCACCAATTGCGCAAGTTCTCCCACTTAAAAGATGAGAGAGGTCTCCAATTTTCATCATAGGTATACCTCAACTATGAGAGACAAAATAAGAAGAAAAAAAATTCCAGAAAATCACATTGAAGGATTTTTAATGAATTAATTGGTAAATTCCTCGGTAAAATAAGTATTTGGTCAATAACAAAAGTTCATCTCAATACTTTGTTATATACCCTTTGTTGGCAATGACAGAGGTCAAACGTTTTCTGTAAGTTTTCACAAGGTTTTCACACACTGTTGCTGGTATTTTGGCCCATTCCTCCATGCAGATCTCCTCTAGAGCAGTGATGTTTTGGGGCTGTCGCTGGGCAACACAGACTTTCAACTCCCTCCAAAGATTTTCTATGGGGTTGAGATCTGGAGACTGGCTAGGCCACTCCAGGACCTTGAAATTCTTCTTACGAAGCCACTCCTTCGTTGCCCGGGCGGTGTGTTTGGGATCATTGTCATGCTGAAAGTCCCAGCCACGTTTCATCTTCAATGCCCTTGCTGGTGGAAGGAGGTTTTCACTCAAAATTTCACGATACATGGCCCCATTCATTCTTTCCTTTACACGGATCAGTCGTTCTGGTCCCTTTGCAGAAAAACAGCCCCAAAGTATGATGCTTCCACCCCCATGTTTCACAGTAGGTATGGTGTTCTTTCTCCTCCAAACACAACAAGTTGAGTTCTTACCAAAAAGTTCTATTTTGGTTTCATCTGATCATATGACATTCTCCCAATCCTCTTCTGGATCATCCAAATGCTCTCTAGCAAACTTCAGACGGGCCTGGACATGTACTGGCTTAAGCAGGGGGACACGTCTGGCACTGCAGGATTTGAGCCCCTGGTGGCGTAGTGTGTTTCTGATGTAGCCTTTGTTACTTTGGTCCCAGCTCTCTGCAGGTCATTCACTAGGTCCCCCGTGTGGTTCTGGGATTTTTGCTCACCGTTCTCATGATAATTTTGACCCCACAGGGTGAGATCTTGCGTGGAGCCCCAGATCGAGGGAGATTATCAGTGGTCTTGTATGTCTTCCATTTTCTAATAATTGCTCCCACAGTTGATTTCTTCACACCAAGCTGCTTACCTATTGCAGATTCAGTCTTCCCAGCCTGGTGCAGGTCTACAATTTTGTTTCTGGTGTCCTTTGACAGCTCTTTGGTCTTGGCCATAGTGGAGTTTGGAGTCTGACTGTTTGAGGTTGTCGACAGGTGTCTTTTATACTGATAACGAGTTCAAACAGGTGCCATTAATACAGGTAATGAGTGGAGGACAGAGGAGCCTCTTAAAGAAGTTGTTACAGGTCTGTGAGAGCCAGAAATCTTGCTTGTTTGTAGGTGACCAAATACTTATTTTACTGAGGAATTTACCAATTAATTCATTAAAAATCCTTCAATGTGATTTTCTGGATTTTTTTTTTCTCATTTTGTCTCTCATAGTTGAGGTATACCTATGATGAAAATTGGAGACCTCTCATCTTTTAAGTGGGAGAACTTGCACAATTGGTGGCTGACTAAATACTTTTTTGCCCCACTGTACTTATGTAACTCAAGTTTTGAAAGCGGAACATGGGTAATATTTTGGGTGTTATTAGACTGCTTTTACTGGATCTGAATACTTGTGTTGAGAGTCACACCTGGCCACAATTAACCCTAATGGCAGTCTCACTCTGTTCATCTATTTAAACACCTAAGCCCACAAGCTTATATTTCATGAATACAAACATTTTTCTCAATAAATTTGGGTTCAGAAGAAAGGCAAGAGATTGATGTAGAAGTATCAGAATCATTATCAAATGTACTGCTTCAGAATAAACTCAGCTAGAATACAGCAAAAAACTATAATTTTCAGTTCCGCCTAAAAAAATGTAATGACTATATTTTACATGATTAGTGCAGTGTTTAATGCTTTTTTTGCAGAGCTACCAGTTCTACCCGGGGTACCCTTGGACAGGTTGGAATCACACAACAATACGGATGTAGTCGAAATAACCTTCCCAAAATTATATGCTGTGAACTGAGGGCTATTAGGCTAACGTTAAACACACAATTCAGGGATGTTAACTGACCGCTTAACAAGCGGATGAGCTTTCCATTAAACATGCTGGAAAATGTGCCGTTAGAGAAAAGGATCACCACACACTTTATCAATGTTAAGTTACACAGCATATTATATCATAGGCAGGCAGATAGTGACACTTACTTCCAAACTCCTGCCGATAATCCATCCAACAAAGTTACGACGGAAGACAATGCACTTATCTTGATTGCGACTGGCCAAATGATGACACATGATACATTCCAAAGATATTTTATTGTGAAGATGACTGCCTCCCATTGTTTCTGAAACCTCCGATTTAGGGAAACTGCTGGCAGCTGCCGCCAACCCCCCCCCCCCAAAAAAAAAAACCCAAAAAACTCTTCAGATCTACACGATTCATGTGAGTGACATTTGGGATTCATTTTCGATTTTCCCTGAAAATCAACAGGCTTGCAGGTATGCCTGTACAATGTTCGCATCACTGCAGATGCTGCTCTGAGCCGTCTGTCAAACTCTCGCTCCATTCTTTCTCATAAACGAGACCCCGAGTCAACCCCAACTGTTGGTATAATGTTCTTTCTTAAACTCCTCCACTTTCACCATCACCTGCAAATCAAAAATCTATTCTTAAAGTTGAAACTGAAAGTTTTTTTCTTCACCACACATTTTAACTGCCATATTGAGCGCAATGATTTCTAGTAACAATAACAATGGTTCTAGTGTGTGATGTGAAAGTGAAGCACCTTAAGATCAGACAAATCAATTTAAATAGAATGATTCATAATTCAGTCCTTTTACATGGTTTTATTTGTATTGTTGATTTTCAGTGGGTCTTTATTACATCATATTCATTTATTTAGTATTGTTAATTAACAGTTTAATCTATCATTTATTATGCTCACAATGACCAAAGAGACCCGAGTATTGAATTTCTTTCTTTTCATGTTTTCATATGGCTGGAATAATAAAGAATCTTTTAATTATTCTCAATTCATTATCAGTGCACGTTAAAGTGCTTCACAAAAAAACAGAACAAGCAAAATAAAGCATGAACATGCTCTTATATAAGAACCAAATAATCAGTGACGGAGTAGCTCATTCCGGCCTGATGAAATCACCCAGAGAGTGCTCTGATCTCCTGACCTTTGACCTTGAGCACAACCTAGATGCAGACCCACTTGAGGATCATTATGCATAAGTTTGCCAAACATTGGGGCAGTTGGCTAGGACGACGGGCTGGGTGATTTGACCTTAAACCGGCATCGTGGTTATTTGAAGCTTTTGAGTCTGTTTCGATTTTTTTAGGCATTTTTTTCCTCCCTCCTTTCTTCTCCCTTATAGTTCACTGACAAGACTCATAATTAAGCCTTGAGAATGCAGCCTCAATGAATATATCACTGCGGTGATTAAGTCATAAAAGAGCATAATATAATAAAGAACAGGAAAACTGTCACCCCACACACATGCAACCAAACTAAACACTACTCAGTGCAGAAGTCACTGTACACATACCTCAGGGTTTCCTCTGGTAACATTTCTGGGTGACGGCCCGCCACGCCAGAAAAATTTCCGCCACGCTTATGAGGATAGATAAATTTAAGAAAAATATATGAAGCAATGACTTTCTGTAAGCGCGCACACGAACAACGTGCATGACCGTTATCCGCGCAGAGCTGAGAAGTGCCCCACCCACGCAAGCTTTCCAGTCAGTCACCAGGCAGTGTCTCGCTAGCGTGACTGTCTGAGACAAACATGAGTTTATTAAAGTACTGTAAATGCGGAAAAAAAAATCATAAGCGGTATGTAAGCACTGGTGTTTATCATGGTTTTAACCCGCTGGAAATGGGAGCAATATTGGAAGAGTCGCTTAGCTAAGAGATGTGGTTAGAATTCACATGCAGCTGGCTTCATATGAAGGGAAAGGCAAGGGGGACTGATGAATTGCTGAGGATATATTTCACCAGCCACTACAATATTAAGTTATGTTCCCAATTATGTACCTGGCAAGTTAAGATGACCGAAATTCACAAAGTCAATGACTTTAATCCGTCACTGACGAACTAAACGTGCCAACATTTGGATTTCAAAATAAGGGAGGTTTTTCCTGCTGTCTGGGTGGTGAGGAGATTTCTAAAAAAAAATATATATATATATATATATATATATACATACATACATACACACACTGCCGTTCAAAAGTTTGGGGTCACCTCAGACAATTTTGTGTTTTCCATGAAAAGTCACACTTTTATTTACCACCATGAGTTGTAAAATGAATAGAAAATATAGTCAAGACATTGACAAGGTTAGAAATAATGATTTGTATTTGAAATAATAATTTTTTCCTTCAAACTTTGCTTTCGTCAAAGAATCCTCCATTTGCAGCAATTACAGCATTGCAGACCTAACATGATTGCACAAGGGTTTGCTAATCATCCATTAGCCTTCTGATGCAATGAGCAAACACATTGTACCATTAGAACACTGGAGTGATAGCTGCTGGAAATGGGCCTCTATACACCTATCTAGATATTGCACCAAAAACCAGACATTTGCAGCTAGAATAGTCATTTACCACATTAGCAATGTGTAGAGTGTATTTCTGATTAGTTTAAAGTTATCTTCATTGAAAAAAAGTGCTTTTCTTTCAAAAATAAGGAAATTTCTAAGTGACCCCAAACTTTTGAACGGTAGTGTATATATACACTGTATATAAATATAAACAAATATAACAGAAATAACTGTATCCTTGGTCATTTAACTTAATTTATTTCATTAAATACAATTTTATTAATTTTTTTTCTTTGTAATCAGAGTTAAATTATTGTTCTGTTCTGACTGCAAAGTTATGGTCAAAAATGTAAACTGTTATAAGGAAAAAGTAAAAAAAAATTACCACAGTCTGTTTCAAATTTATTTAAAAAAAAAAAAAAAAAAACAGTAATTTTATTTTTTTAAAAAAAACAGACAAAAATAAGCCATAAAACAATCCACAAATTTATAATAAAGTCTCAAATGTACAAGAAAAGTCAATTTTGCAAGAGGAAATTACAAATTTACTGAGAAAAATAGAAAACTATAAGAAAATAGTTATAAATTTTTGAGAAAAACTTCAAACCTTCAAGACTGAAGTCATTACTCAAGTTTTTAAGTGGGTGCTCTTTGTACCCTTAACTCAACTAGAAATTTTTGGTTGTCTACTTAATTATTCCTTTCAAAGCACTGCTTTTACATGAGTAGGATTTCTAGCTACTACACCCACCTCTGATCATATAATTTAAGCATGCATGAGTACATTACTATTATGATTGTTTTTTCCCTTCCCTACTCCCTCAGTGGGAAAAAAAAGAAACACTAGAATAAAAATACAAAAAAATACACATTTTTGTCATTTATGCAAACCATGACAAAAAAATCCTGCAGGACAAAGCATGACACTTAATATTTTCTAACCGTTTGTATACCACCATAGACAGAAAGAACTTGAATAAGACAGGGCGCAGAGAGGCCAAGATGAGACAGAAGAGAGGAGCCAAGAAGAGGAAAGTGTTCAGGCAGAGGTTCCAGGAGAGGTGAGAGCAGAGGGAGGAGAGAAGGATGACACCACTAAAAAGTCTAAACACAGGACGTCTGGGTGGGACCCCAACTGGCCCAATATTCAAGCCTCAGTTGCACAATATTTCAAATGGTAAGTTCTATATGCAAAGTTAACTGTGCAAAATTTAAAAAAAGAAATAAATAGTATAAAATTAACATATTCCAGTAACAATCGTGTCACATGCCCCCCCCCCCCTGGAAAAATATGTTGCCACCACACCAGGGTCTTTAAGCCAGAGGAAATACTGTACCTCGAGGTCCTGTTGACCACATGACTCATGCTGGCAGCCAGCCACGTACTCCGGGGGAGCCCTTCACACAGCCACAACCATGCCATCATCACACGGAGACCACAAATCTCCGATTGGGTTCTTAAATACAGCCTAACCTCATCCACCCTGTCATCTATCCCCACTGCAAAACGGTCAATAACAGCAAACAGACGCACACCATCGGCAGCCTTGGTGCTCTCCGCTCACCCCCTCCTGGCATCCCCAGATGACGGACACCACATTTCTTTTTAGGTACAAGGGATTTTAATTTTTCCCACCGTGTTGTGTTGCTTCTGAACAGTGCCACCTGTGCTGCTTCTGGGTTGCGGAGTAATATGACCGCATGGCAGGAGATGTCTTCAAGGGGCAGTACATAAAAGCTCTCATATAGACACACGTACACAAAATGCAGAAGGGGAGAACAGGAAAAAAACTGACATGGGCAAGATTATGTCAGTTTTATGTCCTGACTGTTGGTTTTATTTTATCGCCCAGCCCTACTAGGAGGAATAACAATTTTTGTGAAATGCCCAGATCTCCTGACCTTTTACAATGACCTTGACCTTTAACTCAACCTGGATGCAGACAAACATGATCATTGTGCAATAATTTGTTGAAATTAGGGCAACTACCCAGCAGGAGCACTGATTTTTCTGAAATCATACAAGTGCACAGATCTCCTGACCTCTGATCTTGACCTTGAGCAGAATCTGGATGCAGACCCACTTGAGGTTTCTTGTGAGTTTGGTGCTTATTGGTGCAAATGCCTAGGAAAAGTAGCAATTCCCATGAAATGTGGATAGATGGGCGGACGACAGGCACCGCGCCATCGTATTAGCTCCTTTCGAGTTCGTCATAATGAGCTAACAATTACTAAAAGAAGTTAAAATAAAACAACTAGGCTGTGGGCTAAGAAAAAAATAAAACTCATAGTAAACTAACAGTTAATAGAGTAGATGAATAAAATTGATGGAGAGTATAAAACTTCTAGTGCCATAAATTACCAAAAGGATGCCATACAATTTAGTACAACCAAAATACACTGAAAATCTATATTTAATGGAATGCCGAGCTTTTAAAAAAATGCACTTTTACATTTCCATGAATCAAAAATGGAAGATGAGGGGACAGAGGAGAGGGAAGTTTTAAAAATAAAATTTTAAAAAATCAGTCATATATTCACAATAAAACTATTCATCTAGCCTCTGAGATTTGGCCAAAATACTGATTGTAGTTTAAAACTGAGACACTTGCTTTTACCTTAAAACAATGGTGTTTGAAGCTATATATAGAGTGTAGATTAATAAAACACATGACAAACACAGGGACTGGCCTGTTTATGGTTAAGTATCTGCCATTTGCAAATGCATATTTAGGTGACATGTTTGATTTAGCACAGACTAATCAGCCTGAGGGCACAGACTTTCCACTGCGAATCACAGCAAGGGTAGATGGTCTAGTTTATACACAAGAAGAAGAGGACACATGCACAAATGGTTTTGATGTAGGTAATAAGGTTTTCGCAATAGTAAACTAATACTCAGAAAAATCCTTGACGCCACTCCCAATGATACAGTACCATAATTAAGCAATATTACACAAGAATGAGTTACGGTATCATGAATATACTAACTCCGGGTGTGTAGCATCACACCCAGAGCATGGGCGGCATTAGGCCTTTTTTTTTAGGGGTGCTACAGCACCCCAAAATTTAAACTCAGCACCCTTAAAAATTGGAGTGAGGAACATTGTGATTATAAAATTTTAGTTTGTCTTTGACAAGCTGAAATAACATCCAAAACATATTCAGTAGTTTGTCGTTTAAACTTCTTTAAAATGAAACACCCCCCCCCCCCGCCTTCCCGCGATGCAAATGGTATGATCCCTCCTCCCTGCTGCAGCACTGGAGCCCTGGCTGCAGTAGCCTGGTGCACACACACAGAGAGGTCCCTCCCTCCCTATCTCAGCAGCAGGAAGTGAGGGGACAGAAGGCTGGTACAGCTTTTCTACAAGTAACACATTCAATATGATGTATGACGCCAGCCTTAGCTGGAATATTCTGCAATGTTATGAACAGTTTTTGGGTCTGTCTGAATTTATTCGGTAAGAGTAGGATGCATACCAGCACATTTAGGTTTCAAAGTACGTGAGGTTTTCACCTGGGGCAGGGGTTAGAAAATAGGCTATTAATAGGCTATAAACAGCCTGTAATATAACAGAAAATACTGCATCTTTGCTCATTTTATTTTTGATTTTTAATATATGAGGAAAAGCCTCACAAATTTATAAGAGTAAAGTCTCAAATATACAAGAAAAAAGCCCTAAGTTAGCACTAAACACAAATCATGAGAAAAAGTTGATGTAAGTGGGGAAGAAATATTTCAAATTTACAAGGAAAAAGTAGTAAATTTAGAATAAAACTGCCATAAATTCAGGAGAAAAACCTCAAACTGTCCAGACTAAAGTCACATCTCAGTAACTTAACTGTTTTGGGGTAACTACTCTTATGTACATTTGAGTAATAATACAGTATATAAAAATAACCTACGTATGTTTACTTGTGTACAGTTTGGCAGCACGGTGGTGCAGTGGTTAGCACTGTTGCCTTACAGCTAAAAGGTTCCTGGTTCGAATCCCCAGGCTGGCAGGGGTTGGAACCTTTCTGTATGGAGTTTGCATGTTCTCCCTGTGCTGTGTGGGTTTACTCCGGGGGCTCCGGTTTCCTCCCACAATCCAAAGACATGCATGTTAGGTTAATTGGTTGTTCTAAATTGTCCCTAGATATCTGTTTCCTATAGGCCCTTAGAATAGAGGGTTAGTATTAATGATAGCGCTTTTCTAGTCACAAAGACCACTCAAAGCGCTTTCATTAATACTAACCCTCTATTCTAAGGGCCTATAGGAAACAGATATCTAGGGACAATTTAGAACAGCCAATTAACCTAACATGCATGTTTTTAGCATGTGGGAGGAAACCGGAGAAATCCCGGAGTAAACCCACGCAACACGGGGAGAACATGCAAACTCCACACAGATCACTGTTGGTCGGGGGCTGGGATCGAACCCACGATCCCACAATCCCCCGGCCAAGGGTAAACTTTGAAAAAAAAACTTTTTTTTTTTTTTTCTTGCCTTCTGATTGTTGCTCTGAGTGTTGCTATCCCTGTGCTGTTGCAATCCTGGAATTTCCCCGTTGTGGGACTAATAAAGGCTTATCTTATCTTATCTTAAACTGTGCTGCCTCAGTGCTAACCACTGCACCACCCTACTAGTGAAAGCGCTTTGAGTGGTCTTTGTGACTAGAAAAGCGCTATATAAGTGCAGGTTAGTTAGTAGTTAGTTAGTTTCAGGCTACTCTACCACCTAAATTAGAGATTTTTTTTTAATTGAAAATGTGGAAATTTTTTACGTGAATTTGGAGAGTTCTCAAATTACCTACTTTTTCTTATGATTATTTTTTTATTCTTTTTAAATTATAGACTTTAAGAAACTGTGAAATTTGAAACTTCATGAAAAATTTTTGCTCATGGATTGACATTTTTTTCTTGAATTTATAACTTTTGCATCATAAACTGGCATCTTTTTTCTTCCATCTTTGCATTTTTGCCTCAATTTTCCGTCATCTTTCCATTTATTTTTTCTTACATTTTTTCTAATTATTGCAAATGAGCTACATTTCTGTTGTGATTTTCTGACCTTTGTTTCAACAATTTATTAATTTTCTTCTTTTTCTTAACGAATTTAAAAAATCTTTTAACCTCTTGCACTCCGGGATACCGCGAGCGGTCACGTCTCTGCGTCCTAGTGCGCACTGAAAAAAAAAAAAGCTGCATTTTCGTTCTTCCACTACAGACACCGCCGCGAACAGAAAGCCAAAGGAGTGCTTTGATTGGTTTAGATTTGATTGACCTCTCATTCGACTAATAAGAGCCTTGAATTGGGTTTCTGAAACCTTGAAGAACCAATGACTGAAAACCTAGCAAGAAGGACCCGCCTACCAACGGCTGCGAATACAGCGAGCCAATTGAAGTAGAGAAGTTCGACAATTGAAAGCGTGCGTCCTGTGCGTAAAATCTGTTTTGTGTAAGCTGCTGTGTGTAACGGTAGCATTCACTAGTCTTTTTTTATTACTACTGTTCTTATTTGTTTTGAAAAATTGTTCGCCAAAACCGCAATCATGGAAGCGCAAAACCGCAATAATTGAATCATGGTTTGACCGGGTTGCGTGACCAGAACCACGAGTCGTAACAAGCGGACCAGTGTCATGTTCGTCTGACAATGAGGAACAGATGTTCGCTAACGACACTGCTGTTGTGGACAGGTAAGTGTTATAAGCTAAATTATTCTTTATCCCTGAAAATAGTACTCAAAATGACTTTTGACCAATCGGTAAATTACAACTGTGCGTCATCGCCACATGACAGACCGCGGCGCATGGACCAGACCGTGCGCCGCGGTCCTCTGTAGCGGGGGGGGGGGGGGGGGGGAGTTGTTATCCTCTACATTGCAGATATTTTAGTATAATTTTTACTGCACTGTAGGTTATTTTTTCTTGTAAAAAAAAAAAGCCACACATTTTTTACGTGGCATGCTTCTTTGTGTGTGGGGGGCTTGTTTGTTCATTCATTCATTCATGAATGAATAAACAACCCCCCCCCACACACACACACACAGCCCTGAGTGTCACCTTTCATTACAGCCCAAGATCAAGCTTCTATATTGAATCATTCAAAAGTTACAGACGTTTTTCCAAACTGTGCCATTTGGCACAATTTGGCACAGTTCAAAAACGCCTGGGAACAACCTGAGAAGAAAGTTGTGTAATATATTCATTTTTTGTGGTATTGTCACAAAATTTTGACCTCAGCTGGATAACACTTGGTTCTACATTTCTGTTGCATTTTCCAGCCCGTATCTGACAGCTGCGTGTTATTTGCAAGCATTTGTATCCAAAAAAACACCCAGGCGAACTTTATTTTCTTCAAGTTCAGTATGTTTAGATGACTGTTACTCAGTGGCAGGAGCACTTAGAGAGATTATGACTGTTTTGCCAAAAAATTCCAAGTGTTTTCTTTTAAATGAGACCAACCCCATGAAGATGCTGCAAAGGGTTGAAGAACAGCTTTTGATTTACTTTGGGTACGTTATTTTTAGGCGTTTTTAGGGAAATTGACCAGAGTGCAAGGGGTTAAATAACTTCCCGTGTTTACATTCTCAATGACTGCAATTGTGAATTTTTTTCCTTATAAATTTGTAACTTATCTTTTAAATTCATGTTTGTTTTTCTTGTAATTTTGCATTTGTCTCTCTCATGAATTTAGTACATATTTTAAATAAATGAGCAGTTGTCCCTATAAATTTGTTAGTATTTTAGTAAATTTGAAGCTTTTATTATATACTGTATAGGTTTGTGATTGTTTTTTTCCCCTTGTAATTGTGTAGCTTTTTCTCAAAGTTTTGCACCTTTGGAAAATTTTTAGACTTTAAAATTATGACAAAATATTTACGCAAAATTGTTAAAGTAACTTTCTTTTTTCTTTCCTTCTTTCTTCCTTTCTTTCTTCCTTCAACACCACAGGAATCCACTTTTTAAGGGCAAAAGTGGGATGATTCTGACCTGTTAGACCATTAAGTGTGATGGCTGAATGTTGCTACTTAATAAATTGGACCAAAAATGCCAGGGCTGATTTTTTTTTTTTGTCCCAGTCCAGCCCTGGCTAAGACAGCAAGTAGGTGACATTTTTCTTTAATGGTTGCATTGTCAACCACTGTGTGCTGTTTGAATTCAAGAGAAAGAAGCCGTTGTTTTGGTATAAGCAAAATATTAAATTCAAGCAGTCACTGTTTTTATGTATCATAGCGTACCATGTTTACTAACTAGAAGCCAGGGAGATATATGAAAAATGACAACTAACAAAATAATGTGTGTGTATGTGTGTGTGTGTGTGTGGCTCATTGGGTGCTCAGCACCCCTAAAGCTCTGATCCTATAACCGCCCCTGACCCGGAGTTAGTATATTCATGATATTGTAACAAACTCGAGTGTAATATTGCTTTTATACAACAGTTCCGCAAGCACAATTTATTAAATGACAGCAATACTGGACAAAATGTTATGATTTGCAGCTATTTTGTACAGCTGAGAAAAAAATAGTCCCTTCTAAATGTTCAGTAACTGCTGCTAAACATCTCAGTCAGCATGAAGACGTCTATTGTCATTTCACACACATGTAAACAAATTAAATATTGTCAAGTGCAAAAGTAATGTTTATGAAGCATACCTGTTCAGTACTTCAGAAAATCTCAGATCAAAACGTATCCAATACAGGTCGCCAGAACCACTGGTAGATAGCCAGAAGCTAGCAGTTAGCATGCTAGCAATTTAGCATATGCTAGCAATTTAGCACATTTTGTTCGCTTTTCTTCGCATTTTCAGATGAAACAAAGAGTTAATCACCACGAAGGTATTGTGGTTTGTTAACTGCGACTATAAATCAAACTCTAGAACTGCTTATTTTTTTTTTAAACAGACATGAAATCGCTTAACGAGCTTAAAATGACCAGGTTAGATTGAGGTAGACCTTTGCAAAAGGGTGGGACTTCCGGGTCACAGATGTATAATTTCTTGTCAAACAGCGCTTCACTGTGGAAATTAAGGTATCCAAAACAGTATTGCAATTGTCAGAGAGTTGACAGAAAATTACTCTTAGTAATTAAGAGAACGCCTAGAACACCTTTGAAGCGGAGTGATACACATCCAGTGAAACTGGAGTGCAATTATCGCAGATTATAGTAACTTCAAAATTTGGATTGTTGTCGGTCCTGAGAAGCGACGCAGACGGAGGAGGGAGAGAAAGAAAAAGCGGGGATGCCGGTCGGGCCTGCTAGCGAGGCTAAAGAGACAGCCGCATAGACCTCCGCTACCCAGCATTTTTCTCTCCAACGCCAGAAGCATCGTCCACAAGATGGATGATCTAGAGCTACAGCTGGCAACTAAGAAAACTGTGAGAGACTGCTGTGTGCTGTTGTTAACGGAAAGCTGGCTCCACCCGCTGATCACCAATGCTGCAGTGCAGCTGCCAGGGCGCACACTTCACCGAATGGACCGAACAGCAGAATCCGGTAAATAAAGAGGAGGCGGTCTCTGCATTTTTCTTCACAACACTTGGACTAATCACAGCCGTATTATTAACACTTACTGTTCTCCTGATCTAGAGACAATGTCAGTCTTATGTTGGCCTTTTTATCTTCCAAGAGAGCTGAGCGTGATTATTATAACAGCCGTCTACATTTCTCCTGATGCAAATACTAAAGCGGCCCTTAGTCATTTGTACAGTGTAATAAATAAACAGCAGCAGGCCTATCCCGAGGGTGTTCACATCATAGCTGGTGATTTTAATCAAGCATGCTTGAGAACTGTGCTGCCTAATTTCACACAGTATGTGAAATGTGCCACTAGGGGAAAGAATTGTCTTGATCGGGTGTATTCGAACCTGAAGCATGCTTACAGAGCTGTGCCGTGCCCACATCTTGGTCTGTCAGACCATCTATCATTGCTCCTCATCTCAGCATACACCCCCCTCAGGAGAACTGCTAGACCTACTATAAAGAACATCACAACATGGCCTGAGGGAGCTCTTTCTCAGCTGCAGGACTGTTTTTCAAACACTCTATGGGATTTATTCAAGAATGAGGATTTGGAAATGCACACACAGACTATTACATTACATCACCTACTGTATCAATCAGGGTTTTTCCTAACCAGAAGCCCTGGATGACAAAAGAAGTCCAGGCACTCCTCAGAGCCCGTGATACAGCCTTCAGGTCAGGGGATAGAGATCTGTATAGCACCTCCCGGGCTAATCTGAAGAAAGGCATTAAGGAGGCTAAACAGACCTATAAGAAGAAAGTCGAGGACCATTTTTCTGATAATGATTCGAGACAAGTATGGCAAGGCTTTCACCATATCACAAACTATAAGGGCAGCAGCATCATTTTCAGTGACATCAGCGCCTCACTGGCAGAAGAACTGAACTGCTTTTTCACACGGTTTGAGGCAAATACACCTCGCCCGGACCCGCAGATGTTATTGAATGCCAGCTCTGATGTGCTTATCCTGCAGGATCATGAGGTGAGAGACACTGAGAGCAGTTCACCCAAGAAAGGCTACTGGTCCCGATGGAGTGCCAGGAAAGGTGCTCAGAGCATGTGCAGATCAGCTATGCTCTGTTTTGACTGACATTTTTAACTTGTCTCTCAAGGCAGCCATAGTTCCACAGTGTTTAAAATCTGCAGTCATTATTCCTGTACCTAAAAAACATACTATTAGCAGTCTGAATGACTATCGACCAGTAGCATTAACACCCATTATTATGAAGGGCTTTGAGAAAATGGTATTGAAACATCTTTTGCCTAGTCTCCCCCCAGACTTTGATCGGTACCAGTTTGCCTACAGGAGGAGCAGATCCACTGAAGATGCTATTGCTATAGCTCTCCACTCGGCATTCAGCCATTTAGAAGACAAGGGGAGCTATGTAAGAATGTTGTTTGTTGACTATAGCTCGGCATTTAATACAATTATTCCCAACATTCTCATCACCAAATTGCTTCAGCTTGGTCTGCCTACTCACACTTGCAGCTGGATTAAGGACTTCCTAACAAACAGAACACAGACTGTTAGACTCTGACCCCAGTCCTCCTCTACAGTCATGCTTAACACAGGCTCACTACAGGGCTGTGTGTTGAGCCCCACTTTGTATTCATTGTACACATATGACTGCATACCTGTTCATCCCACAAACATTATAGTGAAGTTTGCAGATGACAACAGTAGTGGGGCTCATATCAGGACGAGATGAGTCCGCATACAGAGATGAGGTCCAGAAACTGGTGAGACGGTGCTCAGATAATAATCTGCTATTGAATAAAAAAAAACAAAAGAACTCATTATTGATTTTAGGAAGCATAGCAGTGAGCCACCTCCTCTATATAAAGGCAAGGAGTGTGTGGAGAGGGTGGAGGCTTTTAAGTTTCTGGGTGTTCATATTTCTCACAACCTTACCTGGGCAGTTAACACCACAGCTACGATAAAAAAAAAGGCTCAACAACGTCTACACTTTCTGAGGCTCCTCAAGAAGAATGGCCTGAATGCACAGTTGCTGGTTTTATTTTATCACTCTGCTATTGAGAGCATTTTGTCATATGGCATCACGGTTTGGTATGAGGGCTGTTCAGCCGCAGACCGCAAAGCCTTCCAGAGAGTGATCGAGACTGCGCAAAAAAAAAAATCACTGGCTGTTCTCTCCCTTCTCTGGAAGAGATTTCCAGGTCTCGGTACCTCAACAGAGCTACTGCTGAGCAAAAAGAACAAAGGCTTGTCTCAGTTTTGCCAGAAAATATCTTGATGATCCCCAAGACCTTTGGGAAAATACTCTGTGGACTGATGAGACAAAAGTTGAGCTTTCTGGAAGATGTGTGTCCCATTACATCCAGCGTATAAGTAACAGCATTTCAGAAAAGGAACATCATACTAACAGTAAAATATGGTGGTGGTAGTGTGATGGTCTGGGGCTGTTTTGCTGCTTCAGGACCTGGAAGACTTGCTGTGGTAAATGGAACCATGAATTCTGCTGTCTACCAAAAAATCCTGAAGGAGAATGTCTGGCCATCTGTTTGTGACCTCAAGCTGAAGCCCACTTGGGTTCTGCAGCAGGACAATGATCCAAAACACACCAGCAAGTCCACCTCTGAATGGCTTAAGAAAAACAAAATGAAAGCTTTGGAGTGGCCTAGTCAAAGCCCTGACCTGAATCCGATTGAGATGCTGTGGCATGACCTTAAAAAGGCGGTTCATGCTTGAAAACCCTCCACTGTGGCTGAATTACAACAATTCTGCAAAGATGAGTGGGCAAAAATTCCTCCACAGTGATGTAAAAGACTCATTGCTAGTTATGGCAAATGGTTGATTGCAGTTGTTGCTGCTAAGGGCGGTCCAACCAGTTATTAGGTTTAGGGGGCAATCACTTTTTCCCCACAGGGCCATGTAGGTTTGGATTTTATTTTCCCTTAATAATATACACCTTCATTTAAAAACTGCATTTTGTGTTTACTTGTGTTATCTTTGTCTAATATTTAAATTTGTTTGATGATCTGAAACATTTAGTATGACAAACATAGAAAAAATGAGAAATCAGGAAGGGGGCAAACACTTTTTCACACCACTGTATGTGTGGGTAAACTCAAATATTTTTTACCTCTGATTAATCTTGAATACTTTCCCTGGGCGAAAAGGCTCCATCAGTTTTCTGTTTGTTTACACTGCATTTATACAAATGTGAGCTTTGTTAAGCAAGAGAAAAACATAACTGCACTGTGTTGTTAAGAATAAATGGAGCCTTTTCTGAGGTGAGCTATTATTATGTGCATTTTTTTTTTATTTCATTTACATGCTGACTATATGTAACTATTTCATAAGTGGAAATAAACCCTATATAGTATGTAATTATGCCTCTGTCAACAGAGGCATACAGTAATCAGTTAGTGCGTCTGTCTGTCCACCTCTCTGCTTCAGCTCACCTGGTCAAAATTAAGTGGAACTAAAGGCTTACATCATTGCATCACTATATTTTCTTGACTTTTAATTTGCCAGAACTATAGGATAAGGCTTTGTTTTCAAAATAAACACAAATTTAATTCACCATTTCTATCAATGCAGGTGTGAAAAAAGGAAATCTAATAACTATGCCATGCCAATAGAGGTTGGGGTGCCACTTTTTTACAGCCACTCTTGCTACCATGCCACAGGTGCTGAGGCACAGCACCTTGGTGCTTTTATTTGATCCATGTTATGAATACAAGTGTTCATAAGTAGGACTGGGAAATAAATCAATTGATTAATTATGCTTTAGTGAAACAGAGAGGCATAAGGTAATCAGTTAATGCGTCTGTGTGTACCTGTCCGTCTGTCCGCCTCTCTGTTTCAGCTTGCCCGGTCAAAATTAAGTGGAACTAAAGGCTTGTATCATTGTATCGCCATATTTTCTCAACTTTTAATTTGCCAGAATTCCAAGATAAGGCTTTGTTTTCGAAATAAACACAAATTTAACTCACCATTAACGTCAATGAAGCTGGGGAAAAGGTATTGTAATAACTATGCTGGGCCACTAGAGGCAGCAATGTGACTTTTTTACAGTATAACAGCAAATGTCATGCAAGTATTGCAGGACATTCTCGCAACATGTGCAATTTTTTTTTTTTTTTTTTTTTTAAATAGTAGTTACTGAAAAAAAAAAAAACATTCAGCTACTACACCATTTATTCATCACATCGATTGTTTACACACTGGTTTTGCTGTTTAGTTTTGCAGAGGAAGGACGAGGTAAAACTCGTTAAAAACTCCAAGTCCTTAGGATGACTATTAATCATTTTATGAAAGAATTGAGATTGTTAGATATATGGAGAGAAATGAAACCACAAGTTAAAGCCTATTCTTGTTATTCCAGTACCTACAAGACATTCTCACGTATTGATTATTTTTTGATTTCCACAGAATTAAGGTCCAAGATTCAAAACTGCTTTTATGATAACATCGTGATCTCTGATCATGCACCCTGTTGTCTAATATATGTAGATAAAAAATTGACAAAGGAATCAGGTAGATGGCAATTTCAGCATAAATGGCTTCAGGATGAGGAATTTGTCAAGTATATAGAAAAACAGATAGACGAGTTCTTTGACATCAATACTACACAAACATCAGCATGTGTAAAGTGGGAGGCTTTCAAAGCTTTTATTAGGGGGCATATTATTAGTTATACAGGATCAAAATCTAAGAAGACTCGAGAGGAGAGAGCTAAATTGGAACATAAAATAAAAAATCTTCAGGAAAAAGTGTATGCAGGAAGTGACCCAAGGTTGGAGAATGAATTACTGATTTTGAGAGCTGAATACGACAAAAAATCAGCGAATAGAGCTGCCTCGAGTCTTCTAAGATTGAAACAATCTTTTTATGAACAAGGTGAAAAATCAGGAAAATTATTAGCATGGCAGATTAAACAATTGGAAATTAAAACACCAATTACCAGTATTATAAGTAAGGGACAGGTAGTTATAGATCCTTTAGAAATTAATAGAGCCTTTAGAGATTACTATGAAAAATTATATGATACCAAAAATGAACCTGATTTAACAAAACTAAATGGGTTTTTGAACGAACTATCTATACCGTGTATTCCAAATGAAAACAGGGAGATATTGGAGTCTAAAATTAGTCAAGAAGAAGTTGGGCTAGCCATTGATAATATGAAATCAGGAAAAAGTGCAGGACCAGATGGTCTTCCAGTTGACCTTTATAAAAAATTTAAGAATAAATTAATAAAACCTTTTTTGGAAATGGTTTTAGAAGCATTTCAAAATAATAATTTACCATCATACATAAATAATGCCTTAATTATACTGCTGCCAAAACCAGGTAAGCCCTCTAATAAATGTGAAAATATGAGACCAATAAGCCTATTAAACGCCGACCTTAAGATAATCTGTAAAATTTTAGCAAGACGAATACAAGAAATTTTACCAAATATTATTAATCGAGATCAGAATGGCTTTATAAAGGGTAGACAAGGCTTCCATAATGTAAGAAGACTATTTAATATTATTTATTTTAATAAAGAAGCACCGGATACAGCTCTCCTATCATTGGACGCCGAAAAGGCCTTTGATAGAGTTGAATGGCCCTTTCTTTTTGAAGTCCTACAAAGGTTTGGACTTGGAAATAATTTCATAAAATGGGTTCAAATAATATACAATAATGCTACAGCAGAAATCCTAACAAATAACAATATTTCAAAACCAATAAAAATCAATAGAGGATGTCGACAAGGCTGTCCACTTTCACCTTTACTGTTTACTATGGCAATTGAACCTTTAGCGATAGCGATACGTTTACATTCACAAATATATGGAATTAAAGTTGGACCAACAGAACATAAAATCTCCCTGTACGCCGATGATATAATTTTGTTTATGTCGAATCTAAAAAAATCAATTCCAACCTTGTTGAATTTAATAAAGAATTTTGGGGAAATATCAGGATATAAAATAAATAAAACTAAATCTTCAATATTAATGCTAAATGAGACCCAGAGAAATCACCCAGCCCCTGAGGTAAATCAATTCAATGTTGTAAATCAGTTTAAATATTTAGGAATCCAAATTATGCCTAAGCTAGAATCAGTCGCCAGTGTCAACTATGAAGCCTTAATGTCAGATATCAGTGAGTTAACTCAGAGATGGATGTCACTACCAATGTCGATGATCGGGAGAATCAATATACTTAAAAGTAATATTTTACCTAAAATACTTTATTTATTTCAATACATTCCCTTATCACCACCTTTAGATCTATTCTCAAGAATAAAAAAAAGTTAGTGGAATTTATATGGAACAACAGGAGGGCTAGATTACGTCTGTCTTTATTATATTTACCATTTGATCGTGGAGGTCTGAAATGTCCAAATTTTATGTTGTATTATTGGTCGGCACAACTGAGGTCTATGACATATTATTTTTCATCAAATGATCTCCCTCACTGGACTGAAATGGAATCATACAATTTACCTTTACCTCTTCCCATATTCATATACTCAGATTCGGCAAAAAAATTACAAAAACAAGTTAAAAATCCATTTGTAAAGCATATGATCAAAATATGGTGTGAAGCTAAAAACTATTTAAAAGAACCACAGTTATTGTCACAATTTAGTCCAATATGGGGTAATCAATATTTTAAACCAGGGAGAGCGGACGCTGTATTTAAAGTATGGAATTTAAAAGGGATACAAAAGATTCAGGATTTATATTTGCCATGTGCAGACAACATAATGTCTTTTGAAGAGCTGAGGATCAAATTTAATCTCAATAGAACACATTTTTTTAAATATCTTCAACTTAGAAACTTTATTCGATCAAATCAAAATAAAGCTCTCACTCGACCTATTTATTCATCCTTGGAAAAAATGATGATGAAAGATAGTAAAAGAAAGGGTATTATTTCAGAGTTTTATAACTCATTGACACTATCTTCAAGTGAAAATTCACTGAAAAGATTAAACTACTGGAAAGAAGATCTGCAAATTGAAATTTCAGAGGAACAATGGGAATTGGCTTGTACAGAAGCTCAAACCAAATCAATAAATGCACGCCTTAAATTGATACATTTCAAATGGTTAATGCGGATGTATGTTACACCGGAGGAGTTAAATAGATATAACAAAAATATACCAGATACATGCACAAAATGCATGGAAAGTAAAGGAACCCTATTTCATTGTTTATGGGAATGTAGATTAATAAGAATGTTTTGGGAAGAGGTGAGGGTAACAATTGAAAAAATAATCTCAAAACAAATCATATTGAATCCTAAACTGGTTTTGTTGGGTCTGTACCCAGAAAAGCATAATTTCAATAAAAGTGAAAGAACATTCATAGACCTCAGTTTGCTTAATGCCAAAAAATGTATTGCACTATTATGGAAAAAGACTCATAGACCAGATGTGACTCAGTGGTTAAGACAGATGTTAACAAACCTTCCATTAGAAAGAATAACATATATACTGAAATCAAAGGAAATTGTGTTTGAGAATATATGGAGACCTTTTATTGATTATGTAAAAAATTTAAACATAACTCTTGAAGAAGAAGGTGAATGATGTGTGTGGACCTTGTAAATTCCAAACTGGTGAACATAATATGTATACTTATGTATTGGATTGTCTAGACTAAACAGAGGAGCATTGTTGAAGACTTGATTTTGTTGGTGGTTGTTGGCGTTTTTAGTGCATTTTTTTTTTTTGGTAGTACTTTAGTGTTAGTGTTTGATTGTTTGTATCATGTTTGTTAAAAAAAAAAAAAAAAAAAGGTTTAATAAAGATATTGTGGAAAAAAAAAAAAACTCCAAGTCCTAACATTCCTCGCCCGCAAATGGTTGCAGTGAACTGTGCACGCGCCCGAAACTCCCGCCATAGGGAAGTAGTGAGCAATCTGCCAATACTGGATGAACAAATGTCCATCTTTTTGCCCGTCTGTTTTCTTCCTCTGCCTCTAAACAGCAAAAGCTCCTGTTCATCTTGATTGTCACTGTATCCACGTACCTCCATCGCTACAGCCATTTAAAGTGTCTGCCACTGTGTTGTTCTTTTGTTTGGATTGCAGCTGTTCAAATCAGTTTGGTGGCTCTCGGCTGCCGTCGACAATACGGACATGTGAACTGCAGATTAGTTTCACTGCATATGCATGTACTCCAAACTTACTGGATGGATTTGGATTAAATTTTTACCAGAGGTGATCCTTGGCCTAGAGAGGAACCCATAACATTTCGGTGATGATCCAAGAATGCATACTTCCCCCAAGGCTCTGGGACTGAGGCATAAGCACCTTGGTGCTTTCATTTGTTTGGGCAATTTTATAAAGTAAAATCATGAAAATTGATTTTCCCTTTCACCAGAGTAAATTGACAACCTCCAGCTCTAAGCTCCTCCACCATCCTGTCTCTGTATGACACAAACCTACATGTCTGGAAATGTGGCGTTGGGCATCAGTAAGACACTTTCATTTAATTTACAAAAAGTGCCAATATGGCTTTTTTGGTTCAATTCTAAGATGATTGGGGGACTCTTTATTATTTACTGTATAAGTTAAATCAATACTATGTAAGATTTTCAGCTTAAAATATTCTTTACCAAATTAATTTGATGATACATCAACCTTTGTCCAGGTGACTGCCATTTCCCCCATAGTCTGAGTGCTGCATTGTCTGTAATAGCTCTGCTCTTGGTAGGAACACTGAAAGGACTACAACTATGGTGACTATGACCCGAGTCCCAACAGCCAATCAATCAGTGCACAACTGTAGCCAAGAACAATTAAGAACAAGAAAGTTACATAGAGCTGCTATAATTTTGTAAAAGTTATGTTGGCAGTTTATGAATCTGAAATTTGCAGATTCATAAATGAGCAAATCTTTATTTAATTAAATAGAAAAGAGTTCGATTAAAGTCAAGTTTGCACTTCATTCCCAATAGGGAATCACATTTGTTTCAAATAAAAAGAACGTATTTTAACAAGTTTAAAATCAAAATTGAATGTGGAGACTTCCGGTTATGGCTGCCACGTAGGACGGACGTGTCTCGCTCTGCTCTGCTCCTGGAGAAAAAAAATCGGCAAATAACTCTCTCATTTGGGACAGAACGTATCCCAGCATTTGGGCGAGGATATGTCGGCGAAGCCTAAGGCTGGAAAACCAGGAAAAGGAAAAAGCGAGCCGCCGAAACAGTCCAAATTAACGGACTTTCAGGTCTGTGACGCAGCAAACAAGGCTCCATATATGGCGGAGGAGGCTGGCGGCGGTGCGATTTCTGCGGGGAATGGCGCAGATGCGCTGATGGCTGCCATGAGTTCAATGAGAGCGGACTTTTCCTCTAGATTTGATGGGATTATGACAGCGTTGGAAGGAATAAGAAAGGAATTGGGTGACTGTGTAGAACGAACGGCGCAGATGGAGCTCCGTCTCGCTAGTGCTGAAGATGACGTCACCCGTCTTCAATTAAAGGTGCGCACTTTGGAAAAAAAAAATAAATCTCTGGAAGATAATATTTTGGATTTGGAATCTCGGTCGAGACAGAATAATTTGAGGCTGGTGGGTCTTCCAGAGGAATCAGAAGGTCGGGACGTATGTTCCTTTCTGGAAAAGTGGATTCCGGAGGTGCTGGGCAGCGAGGAGTTGCAATCAGCAGTGGTTCTGGAAAAAGCACATCGTATTGGCCCACGGAGAGATAAGGGACCGCCGAGGACCTTAATTATGAAGTTTCTTAGCAACAGAGACAGGATGAAGATCTTCAACGCTGCACGTGCTAAAGGAGAGATTAAACACCAGGACCAGCAGGTGCGGTTCTACCCAGATTTGGCCACAGGAATCCAGCAATTGAGGAAGCAGTTTGATCCCGTACGTAAGGAGCTGCGCAACCTTGGGATTCGTCATGGTGTAATCTATCCTGCGAGACTGCTGACCACGTATGAGGGCAGAACCCACATCTTCAAGACCCCAGAGGAGGCGCAGGAGTTCATCAAGAAGATCAAAGAAGAAGAAGAGACTGGTGGGAGCTAAGCATGAACAAAATATAAGGTAGAATAATTAAGCATTTGCACAGGCATCTGACTGACTTGAAGTAAATAGTAAGTTTACAAAATATAGATTGTATTATATATTAAAAAAACAAAACAAAAACAAAACAAACACAAAAAAAAAAACTATGATGTACAAAGTTGTTAAAAATTTTGGAGTTAAGTTGGAAAACTACAGAGGAGAGTTAATGTTACGTCATTAAAAGCAGTAGAGTTAGGGTGATTGGGAGGATGAAGAAGGAGTGGCTTAGGCTGTTCCCCGTGGGTGTGGAACGGTCGATGGCTATATCGGGAGACAGAATTTTTCTTTTGATTTTGGGGGGTTTGCCACAAGTGTGGGAAGGGGAAATTTGTTTGTGTGTAGTTTGTAGGATGAATGTTCAACCACTCATGTTTTTGCTTCTCTGTATGAGCATGTTTACACTGCAAGGTAATCCCAAACTCTCTATTGATCATGGACCAAAGTGTTAACCTTAATTTAACTTCATGGAATTGCAGAGGTCTACAAAATTTAAAAAAACTTAAACAAGTTATGAATAAAATAAAGGACATGGGTTCAAGAATTGTGTTTTTACAAGAAACTCATCTGATAGAGGAGGATGTTAAAAGAATTAGGAGTAGATGGCAGGGAAGTGTATTCACCTCTTCATTTTCATCCCGAGCCAGGGGAGTTATGACTCTCATACATAAATCAGTTCCTTTTCAAGTGAAAAATGTAATTGGAGACAAATTTGGAAGATATGTAATCATTCAAGGTTCTTTGCTATTAGAAAATATAAATCTTGTGAACTTATATGGTCCCAATATAGATGATCAGAAGTTCTTTGCTAATTTATTTCTCATCTTATCATCACTTACAGGGCAACATATAATGGCGGGGGATTTTAATTGTACATTGAATCCAGGTGTGGATAGATCAACAGGACTGGATTGTACGCACATTGGATGTAGGATGACTATTAATCATTTTGTGAAAGAATTGAGATTGTTGGATATATGGAGAGAAATGAAACCACAAGTTAAAGCCTATTCTTGTTATTCCAGTACCTACAAGACATTCTCACGTATTGATTATTTTTTGATTTCCACAGAATTAAGGTCCAAGATTCAAAACTGCTTTTATGATAACATCGTGATCTCTGATCATGCACCCTGTTGTCTAATATATGTAGATAAAAAATTGACAAAGGAATCAGGTAGATGGCAATTTCAGCATAAATGGCTTCAGGATGAGGAATTTGTCAAGTATATAGAAAAACAGATAGACGAGTTCTTTGACATCAATACTACACAAACATCAGCATGTGTAAAGTGGGAGGCTTTCAAAGCTTTTATTAGGGGACATATTATTAGTTATACAGGATCAAAATCTAAGAAGACTCGAGAGGAGAGAGCTAAATTGGAACATAAAATAAAAAATCTTCAGGAAAAAGTGTATGCAGGAAGTGACCCAAGGTTGGAGAATGAATTACTGATTTTGAGAGCTGAATACGACAAAAAATCAGCGAATAGAGCTGCCTCGAGTCTTCTAAGATTGAAACAATCTTTTTATGAACAAGGTGAAAAATCGGGAAAATTATTAGCATGGCAGATTAAACAATTGGAAATTAAAACACCAATTACCAGTATTATAAGTAATGGACAGGTAGTTATAGATCCTTTAGAAATTAATAGAGCCTTTAGAGATTACTATGAAAAATTATATGATACCAAAAATGAACCTGATTTAACAAAACTAAATGGGTTTTTGAACGAACTATCTATACCGTGTATTCCAAATGAAAACAGGGAGATATTGGATTCTAAAATTAGTCAAGAAGAAGTTGGGCTAGCCATTGATAATATGAAATCAGGAAAAAGTGCAGGACCAGATGGTCTTCCAGTTGACCTTTATAAAAAATTTAAGAATAAATTAATAAAACCTTTTTTGGAAATGGTTTTAGAAGCATTTCAAAATAATAATTTACCATCATACATAAATAATGCCTTAATTATACTGCTGCCAAAACCAGGTAAGCCCTCTAATAAATGTGAAAATATGAGACCAATAAGCCTATTAAACGCCGACCTTAAGATAATCTGTAAAATTTTAGCAAGACGAATACAAGAAATTTTACCAAATATTATTAATCGAGATCAGAATGGCTTTATAAAGGGTAGACAAGGCTTCCATAATGTAAGAAGACTATTTAATATTATTTATTTTAATAAAGAAGCACCGGATACAGCTCTCCTATCATTGGACGCCGAAAAGGCCTTTGATAGAGTTGAATGGCCCTTTCTTTTTGAAGTCCTACAAAGGTTTGGACTTGGAAATAATTTCATAAAATGGGTTCAAATAATATACAATAATGCTACAGCAGAAATCCTAATAAATAACAATATTTCAAAACCAATAAAAATCAATAGAGGATGTCGACAAGGCTGTCCACTTTCACCTTTACTGTTTACTATGGCAATTGAACCTTTAGCGATAGCGATACGTTTACATTCACAAATATATGGAATTAAAGTTGGACCAACAGAACATAAAATCTCCCTGTACGCCGATGACATAATTTTGTTTATGTCGAATCTAAAAAAATCAATTCCAACCTTGTTGAATTTAATAAAGAATTTTGGGGAAATATCAGGATATAAAATAAATAAAACTAAATCTTCAATATTAATGCTAAATGAGACCCAGAGAAATTACCCAGCCCCTGAGGTAAATCAATTCAATGTTGTAAATCAGTTTAAATATTTAGGAATCCAAATTATGCCAAAGCTAGAATCAGTCGCCAGTGTCAACTATGAAGCCTTAATGTCAGATATCAATGAGTTAACTCAGAGATGGATGTCACTACCAATGTCGATGATCGGGAGAATCAATATACTTAAAAGTAATATTTTACCTAAAATACTTTATTTATTTCAATACATTCCCTTATCACCACCTTTAGATCTATTCTCAAGAATAAAAAAAAAGTTAGTGGAATTTATATGGAACAACAGGAGGGCTAGATTACGTTTGTCTTTATTATATTTACCATTTGATCGTGGAGGTCTGAAATGTCCAAATTTTATGTTGTATTATTGGTCGGCACAACTGAGGTCTATGACATATTATTTTTCATCAAATGATCTCCCTCACTGGACTGAAATGGAATCATACAATTTACCTTTACCTCTTCCCATATTCATATACTCAGATTCGGCAAAAAAATTACAAAAACAAGTTAAAAATCCATTTGTAAAGCATATGATCAAAATATGGTGTGAAGCTAAAAACTATTTAAAAGAACCACAGTTATTGTCACAATTTAGTCCAATATGGGGTAATCAATATTTTAAACCAGGGAGAGCGGACGCTGTATTTAAAGTATGGAATTTAAAAGGGATACAAAAGATTCAGGATTTATATTTGCCATGTGCAGACAACATAATGTCTTTTGAAGAGCTGAGGATCAAATTTAATCTCAATAGAACACATTTTTTTTAAATATCTTCAACTTAGAAACTTTATTCGATCAAATCAAAATAAAGCTCTCACTCGACCTATTTATTCATCCTTGGAAAAAATGATGATGAAAGATAGTAAAAGAAAGGGTATTATTTCAGAGTTTTATAACTCATTGACACTATCTTCAAGTGAAAATTCACTGAAAAGATTAAACTACTGGAAAGAAGATCTGCAAATTGAAATTTCAGAGGAACAATGGGAATTGGCTTGTACAGAAGCTCAAACCAAATCAATAAATGCACGCCTTAAATTGATACATTTCAAATGGTTAATGCGGATGTATGTTACACCGGAGGAGTTAAATAGATATAACAAAAATATACCAGATACATGCACAAAATGCATGGAAAGTAAAGGAACCCTATTTCATTGTTTATGGGAATGTAGATTAATAAGAATGTTTTGGGAAGAGGTGAGGGTAACAATTGAAAAAATAATCTCAAAACAAATCATATTGAATCCTAAACTGTTTTTGTTGGGTCTGTACCCAGAAAAGCATAATTTTAATAAAAGTGAAAGAACATTCATAGACCTCAGTTTGCTTAATGCCAAAAAATGTATTGCACTATTGTGGAAAAAGACTCATAGACCAGATGTGACTCAGTGGTTAAGACAGATGTTAACAGATGTTGATACGAGCTGACCGAACACCAGACAGTGGCAAGGCTAGGGGCGGTGGAGTGATCATGTATGTTAACAACAACTGGTGCAGACCGGGACATATCACTGTTAAACAACGACACTGCAGCAAAGACATTGAGTTGCTAGCTGTTAGCATGAGGCCTACATATCTCCCGAGAGAACACTCACACGTGATCTGCATTGTTGTTTATGCAAATCCGACGGCGAACGCTGGGACAGCACGTGACGTCATCCATTCAGTAACCAGCAGGCTGCAGACAGAACACCCAGATGCTCTTCTCCTCATCTCAGGCGATTTCAACCATGTTTCACTGTCTCCCATTCTACCCACGTTCACCCAGTATGTCACATGCCACACTAGAGACAATAAAACACTGGATTTATTCTACGCAAACACTAAGGAGGCGTACACCTCATCACAACTACCCCCACTCGGGAGATCGGATCACAACTTGGTTCATCTCCGGCCGGTGTACAAACCCCTAGTGCACAGACAACCTCCGGCCATGCACACTGTGGAGTTATGGTCTGAGGAGACAATGGACACCCTAAAGGGCTGTTTTGAAGCCACCGCCTGGAAGCAGCTCTGCGATCCACATGGTGAGGACATCGATGGCCTCATTCACACCTTCACGGGCTACCTCAGCTTCTGTGTGGACAAATCCGTTCCCACCAAGACCATACGGCGTCACTCAAACAACAAACCCTGGGTCAACCCTGAGATAAAAACACTTCTGAGAGAGAAGAAGAGGATCTTCAGGTCGGGGAACAGGGAGATGCTGAAGTCCGTACAGAGGGAGCTGAGGAGAAAGATCAGAGAAGGCAAGGACAGCTTCAGGAAGAAGATGGAGGACAAGCTGCAACAGAGCGACATCAGCGGGGTCTGGAGAAACCTCAAAACCATCTCGGGGCTCCAGAATACCTCCCCCCAGGCCACAGGGGGCAGGGAGTGGGCGAACAACCTGAATCTGTTTTTCAATAGATTTGACCAACCGCCCTCCCCCCTGACTGCACAACAACCACTGCTGCCTCTAAAGAAATCAAGTCCTGCTGCCCACTCCCCACTCTACCAACACCCCCCCACTCCCAACACACAGCCCCCCATCCTGACCCTGACCAGGACCCAGGTGAGGACGGAGCTGAGGAAGATCAAGGCGAGGAAGGCGCCGGGACCGGACGGCATCAGCGCAAAGCTCCTCAAGTCCTGTGCAGACCAGCTGTGTGGGATTGTGACGTATATCTTCAACATGAGCCTGAAACTGGGGAGGGTACCACAGCTGTGGAAAACATCTTGTGTGGTACCTGTACCAAAAACTTCCCACCCCAAAGACCTGAACAGCTACAGACCGGTGGCCTTGACGTCCCACTTGATGAAGACCCTGGAGAGACTGCTCCTTGCTCACCTCCGCCCCCTGGTGGAACCAGCGATGGATCCACTCCAGTTCGCCTACCAGCATGGCATTGGGGTGGAGGATGCGGTGATCTTCCTCCTTCACCGTTCTCTGTCCCACCTGGAGAAGCCCGGGAATATGGTGAGGATCATGTTCTTTGACTTCTCCAGTGCTTTCAACACCATCCAACCGATGATCCTGAAGGACAAGCTGCTGCGCGCAGGGGTGGACCAGCACCTGTCATCATGGATCCTGGACTACCTCACGAACCGGCCTCAGTTTGTGAGAACCCGGGACTGTGTGTCCGACACGATCATCAGTAGCACGGGGGCCCCCCAGGGAACGGTGCTGGCTCCCTTCCTGTTCACTCTTTATACTGCGGACTTCTCACACAACACAACACACTGCCATCTACAGAAGTTCTCTGATGACTCTGCGATCGTTGGCCTCATCTCCAATGGAGATGAAGCTGAGTACAGAGGGCTTATCCAGGACTTCGTGGACTGGTGCCATCGGAACTGCCTCCAGATCAACGCGAGGAAAACTAAGGAGCTGGTGGTGGACTGCCGCAGGCATGGGCAGCCCCTCACAGTACCAGTAAATATACAGGGAACAGACATCGAGATGGTGACATCCTATAAGTACCTGGGTATTCATCTGAACAATAAACTAGACTGGTCACACAATACTGATGCACTCTACAAGAAGGGACAGCGCAGGCTGTTCCTGCTGAGGAGACTCAGGTCTTTTGGTGTACAAGGGGCGCTGCTGAAGTCATTCTATGACACGGTGGTGGCATCAGCCATCACTTTTGGAGTGGTCTGCTGGGGCAGTGGCATTACTGCAGCCGATAGGAAGAGACTGAACAAACTGATTAAGAAAGCTAGCTCTGTCCTGGGGCAGCGCCTTGATCCGATGGAGGAGATAGGAGAGAGAAGGACGGTGGCTAAACTGTCATCTCTGCTGGAGTCCGAGTTCCACCCTATGCAGGACATACTGGATGCACTGAGGAGCTCATTTAGCAGCAGACTACATCATCCCAGGTGCACAACCGAGAGGTTTCGTAGGTCCTTCCTACCAACGGCTGTCAGACTGTACAACCTAAGCAGGGCTGCTCGCAGAGATAGCAAAAAGACGTAACAAACTAATAGTTTTTTGAATGCAAAAGATGCAATAGACTTACACAATGGTCCTCTCCGGCATACAACTAGGAACATACCGGTCGCTATGGAGGGTGAGAATATGTATGGGCACATAATCATACCATGTAGGATAACTAAGTAGACGGTTATGCTGTTTCATTCCATCTAGCAACAATGCTCTGCACTGTGTGTGTTTATATATTTGCATATTTATTCCATCTAGCTACAATGCTCCGTACTGTGGGTGTTTATATATTTATATATCTACATATTATTCCATCTAGCTACATTGCTCTGCACTGTGTGTGTTTATATACTTGCATATTTATTCCACCTAGCTGCAATGCTCCGTACTGTGGGTGTTTATATATTTACATATTTATTCCATCTAGCTACAATGCTCTGCACTGTGTGTTCATATATTCATATATTTATTCCATCCAGCTACAATGCTCTGCACTGTGTGTCTGTGTGTGTGTGTATATATATATATTTTATAGTAATACGTACATATGTTTATTAGCTGCTCTTGCTTGCTTGTTTTTTTTTTTTTTTTCTTGCCTTCTGATTGTTGCTCTGAGTGTTGCTATCCCTGTGCTGTTGCAATCCTGGAATTTCCCCGTTGTGGGACTAATAAAGGCTTATCTTATCTTATCTTAACAAACCTTCCATTAGAAAGAATAACATATATACTAAAATCAAAGGAAATTGTGTTTGAGAATATATGGAGACCTTTTATTGATTATGTAAAAAATTTAAACATAACTCTTGAAGAAGAAGGTGAATGATGTGTGTGGACCTTGTAAATTCCAAACTGGTGAACATAATATGTATACTTATGTATTGGATTGTCTAGACTAAACAGAGGAGCATTGTTGAAGACTTGATTTTGTTGGTGGTTGTTGGTGTTTTTAGTGCATTTTTTTTTTTTGTAGTACTTTAGTGTTAGTGTTTGATTGTTTGTATCATGTTTGTTAAAAAAAAAAAAAAAAAAAGGTTCAATAAAGATATTGTGGAAAAAAAAAAAATTGAATGTGGAAAGATTGGGGATTTTATTTCCAGGCCATATCACCCAGTCCTATTCGTAAGTAAAATTCATATTTGAAATGTCACAGCTCAGTCAGTCAATTTCCAAGAAAGAAATTGAGATATTTATTAGGTATCAAGCTAGAGAATAATCCTATCATGATGTAATTTTGGATCCAATGCTCAGCCGAGTATCTTACAGTGCTGTGAAAAGTAATTACCCCGTCCCCCCCCCTTTTTTTTTTTGTTACTTATTTGTACCCGTAGGTAGATTTGGTTTGCAGTCTGGTGACAAGCCACCGGCTGCTGGTCGCTGCGTGCGCGAGCGCCCTAAACCTACATGTTTTTGGTATGCGGGAGGAAACCGGAGAAATCCCAGAGTAAACCCACGCAACACGGGGAGAACATGCAAACTCCACACAGCTCACTGTTGGTCGGGGGCTGGAATCGAACCCACGATCTCATGATCCCCGCGATCCCCCGGCCAAGGGTAAAACTGTGCTGCCACAGTGCTAAACCACTGCGCCACCGTGCAGCCCCTTACCAGTTTCATCATGAATTAACTGTGATTAACCACATTTTTTGGAAAGCTGAGTTCAATTTCACTAGCTACACCCAGGCCTGATTACTGCCAGACTTGTTGAATCAAGAAATCACTTAAATAGAACCTGTCTAACAAAGTGAAGTACACGAAAAGATCTCAAAAAGCAACACATCATGCCGCAATCTAAAGAAATTCAAGAACAGAAGAGAAACAAAAACCCAGAACAACATCGAAAGAACTGCAGGCCTCACTTGCCTCAGTTTGAACACTGGTCCATGATTCTACAATAAGAAAAAGACTGGGCAAAAATGGCATCTGTGGGAGAGTTTCAAGGCAAAAATCACTACAGACTAAAAAGAACACAAAGGCTTGTCTCGTATTTGCTAAATAACATCCTGATGATCCTGAAGACTTTTGGGAAAATATTCTGTGGACTAACGAGACAAAAGCTGAACTTTTTGCAAGGCGTGCATCCCATTACATCTGGTGTAAAACTAACAGCATTTCATAAAAAGAACATCATACCAGCAGTCAAACATGGTGGTGGTAGTGTAATAGTCGAGGGCTGTTTTGATCCTTCAGGACCTGGACCACTTGCCGTAATTGATGGAACCATGAAGTCTGCTCTCTACCAGAAAATCCTGAAGGAGAATGTCTGGCGATCAGTTCGTGGCTTCAAGCTCAGTCCCTCCAATGTGACCGCATTAAAACAATTCTGCAAAGAAGAGTGGGCTAAAATTCATTCACAGTGACATAAAAGACTCATTGGCAGTTATGGCAAATGCTTGATTGCAGTTGTTGCCACCAAGGGTGGCACAACCAGTTATTAGGTTTAGGGGCAATTCATTTTTCCACATTGGGCCAGGTAGGTTTGAATAGCTTTTTTCCCCTTAATAAATGAAATGAAATAATTATTTAAAACTGCATTTTGTATTTACTCAGATTATCTTTGTCTAATATTAAAATTGGTTTGATCTGAAACATTTAAGTGTGACAAATATGCAAAATTATAAGAAATCAGGAAGGGGGCAAATACTTTTTCACAGCACTGTATTTTCTTTGACACCCCAAGTAGGCACACATACAAAGTCCCTCCAGACAACACAAATTGAAGCCATGCCATGATACCATGCTAACGGTTCAAGGTCTAAACCTTGAGTCTGGTTGATTCGTATCATGCTATGAGACATAGAAATGGATGAGCCAGAAAACTCCACAACCTCCTATTCCCAAATAAAGCACTGACGCAGTAGATATAAGATATAAAGACTGGCTGAGCAAGAATTCAGGGCAAAATATTTGCAGTCTTCACTACTTACAGAGACACACAAGTGTGTTTGCTGTCAGCTAAAAAAAGACACTGAATGGGTAGATTATAGAGGATTGAATTGGCCTGTTGATTAGAGCAGTCAAGCATGATTCAAATAGATGACATCAGAGGAAATATAATTTGAATGAAAATCTGACACCACAAACAATGTGAAATCAGCCTTCTCAAAAAACACTTTTGGCTCCCAGCAGATTTTTGAGGACAAAAACAGCCCAAAATGGCTTTTTCCATATTTGAGGTCACCCAAAATGTCTGATAAAAGCCGTTACATGTAAAAATCTTTAAAGTAGACAATGAGAGGCAGCATAAACTAAGTGTACTCATGATCTAATAATTATGTCTTTGATACACTTAATATTTTACTTTTTTGATGGTTTTCCTTCTTTGAGGAAAAAAAAGATAGCTATGAAATGAAACTGTAAGCTAAAATCAAAAGTATGATTTGAATATCTGTTACAGCGCCAGTATTGAGGGACTAACAGGAGAGCAATGGCTTAACAAAAGCTATCCCAGGCAACTCATTCATCCTGCAGAGATCTGTAGCAAAGCCTTGACTGAAGACAGACAGACAGCAGACACTACAAAAGCATGATTACACAACACATCACATGTACAGGTCTGGGTAACAGGTGGAAGACCGAAGCAATGAATGTGTGACGAGGACGGTGGGAAGGCAGAGGGAGGGGTATGTAGTGCAGAGCAACTTTCATGATCTTGTATTTTATGGGTAGTTTTATTTTATGACACTTTTTACTCTTACTTGAGCACATTTTTGAAGGAATGTATTTCTAAATAAATTACAGATGTGGACAAAATTGTTGGTACCCCTCTGTTAATGAAAGAAAAACCCACAATAGTCACAGAAATAACTTGAATCTAACAAAAGTGGTAAATAAAAATTCTATGAAAATTAACCAATGAAAATCAGACAATGCTATTGAATTGTGGCTCAACAGAATTATTTTAAAAAAACAAACTTATGAAACAGGCCTGGACAAAAATGATAATACCCCTAGAAAAGATTGAAAATAATGTGACCATAGGGACATGTTCAACCAAGATGTGTCCTCTAACATCACAGGTGTCTACAAACTTGTAATCAGTCAGTCGGCCTATTTAAAGGGTGACAAGTAGTCACTGTGCTGTTTGGTGACATGGTGTGTACCACACTAAACATGGACCAGAGGAAGCAAAGGAGAGAGTTGTCTCAGGAGATTAGAAAGAAAATTATAGACAAGCATGTTAAAGGTAAAGGCTATAAGACCATCTCCAAGCAACTTGATGTTCCTGTGACTACAGTTGCACATATTATTCAGAAATTTAAGATCCACAGGACTGTAGCCAAGCTCCCTGGATGTGGCCGCAGGAGACGGATAATATGAATGGTAACAAAAGAGCCCAGAACAACCTCTAAACACATTCATGGTGAACTCCAAGGTCAAGGTACATCAGTGTCAGATCGCACCATCCGTTGTTTGAGCCAAAGTGGACTTCATGGGAGACGACCAAGGAGGACACCACTGTTGAAAACAAATCATAAAAAAGCCAGACTGGAATTTGCCAAGCTGCCTGTTGACAAGCCACAAAGCTTCTGGGAGAATGTCCTATGGACAGACGAGCTCAGGCTCAGGCTTACAGTGGTCCAAGATTAAATGGGCTGGTGATTATTAACTACGATAATCTATTTTCAGACCAAATGACTGACTAGGTGTGCTTAATGAGCTAGCACTGACTGTATTTGATAATGTGTGTGAGTCAATAAATGAGTAACATATGTACAGTGGCAGTTCGGCCAGGCCAGGATTGTCAACCTCTACAAAACAATTTCTGACAAAAAAAATAAATAAATAAATTTGGATGGTGCCACAGAACATACTTAACCTTTAAAAAAGGAAAGTAAACATACTGAGTTTGTAGAACAGGCCTGTTTCACTTTTCTCAATCTTTTTACTTAAATTAGATTTCATTCGAACAAATGTCCAAACTTTAATTTGAAAATTTGCATTTGATTTTCCCTTTTAAAATGTGTGACTTCTTATCATAAAGGTGCATATTTTCCACTCAAATTTGTCAGAGTTCTTCTACATTTTTAAACATTTTTCTTTTAAATTCACAACTTTTTTGTTATTGTCACTGTCCGGCATAAGCAACACATATTGAAAACAGATATTTTTCAGGAAACGAGAAAAAACTGTATTTTCTCTTTAACAGCTACAACATTTATTCACATGGGTTTTCTCACACTTAAAATTGTTTTAATATTAGTTAAAAACATCCAGAGCCAAATAATGAACAACAGAATGGGTTTATTAAAAAAAAATTTTAAACAAGAGCACCACATGGTACATTATGTGCATCCACAGTCATCATCTATAGTGCAGAAGTAGCATGCCAACAACCGAAAAATCAAGTACAAATTGGCTCAGTTGGTAGAGCATCCGCCCCACACCCGGGAGGCAGGGGTTCAAATCCCGGCCGGGTCATGCCGAAGACCATATAAAAGCGAAACTTCCTGCCATCCAGCTTGGTGCTCAGCAATAATGGAACGGAGGAGGGAAATCTGTGATGGTGCCTTGCATGGCAGCAGTCCTCTGATTCTACATATGGGGTGTGTGTGATTGATTGATTGATTAGGAAAAACACAGTTTCGTTCTACTGTACATGATTGGTTGTATGGTTGAATGACAATAAAGGGTGATTTAATTAATTTAAGATTTACTATAATCTAGATCTGTAACAAAACTAGTAACCATGTAATTGGAAGGAGTTTAAGCAAAGAATCTCCAATTCAGAGTGGAACAAATTTAGATGAAGTATCAGAAAATTGCTTAACCCCCTACAATATACACATCTTCAATATATGTATGAGGAGGGGCTGAAAAGTTCATAGACCGACTAAGAAGGAGTTATGCTACAGCAACAAAACTAGGCATGCATTAAAGTCAACCTCTTCTGATACTAACTGCATTGTTTCTTTTCAGATACACTGACATTGGAGACTGTGTTGAAAAATACACCACATTTCGTCAAATTTGACTAATGCATCATGGTCAGCCTATGAATTTTTCAGCACCCCACCCCATATAAATAAAACGTCCTGGCTTGAAAACTGTAAGAGGAGTTGGCCAGACAAACCATGTACCCTGTAGTGAAATTACATTTCAAAAATGACAAAGTTTTAAAACCTGTAATTTTCACAAAAATGATCCAAAATCAAAATCCTAGTAATATGCACATATTTAAAGTGACACTCCACCAAAAATCGATGTTTTTTTTCTTTTTAACACGTCTGTAACATGTTTTTAAGTCTTACAACACATATCAAGAGCGAAATCACGTAAATGTGAAATGTCTGGTTTCTTTTACTATAAAGGGGTCACTGACGGCACTTTTTCCACATCTTAGCAGCTCACACATGTCTTAATGAAGTGTTTGTGACATATTTTGTTCACATTTTCTTTAATTTTTTAAGTAAGTGAAGCAAATTTTTTTTTACTGGCTTTCTTGAAACACTCTGATTTAAAGTCTGTCACTTTAAGAAACATCCGTCAGCTGTTCAACTCCGCCCTCCCACTTACGTCAGTTAGCCACTAGCTGAGTAGCTTCTAGCCTTCTTCTAGCTTGGATAAGCAGTGCTGGTTCACCAATCCGCAGTCATCTGTGCATCTCGCGTCATCCCGGCCCACCCCTCCAACAACCCCACCGAGATGCCACAACAAATCGCCAGCATCGCGTGCTGGGCAATCCACCAACAGCCGCAACAAGAGGCCGCTGGCCAAGCCGCGGGATCTCAAAGGGCAATGTCTAGCTCCATGGTACTCCGCTCCTCTCCCACGGACAGTTGGGGAATGCCCCATCACGAAGTGTCTCCTCCACTCTACCTGTGAGAGTATGCCTGAAGGATGGTGGGGGAGCTGAGCCAGCAGCTCGCGGTGCAGGCAGCTGCCGCAACCCGGGGATGTTGCCTGGAGCTGCTGGCTTTCAGCTCCGTGTGACCGGCATGCCGGTGCCCCAACACGGAACCACAGCGAAACCACCGGGAGATGGGCCAGAGCAATGCAAGGCACATTGCGGACTGCGGACAGGTGAACCAGGCGGTAACGGGGATGGTTTTTAGGGTGACTAAGATCTGAAGAAAACAACAATATAAACCACGCTTGTTTGAACTTCCTGTTACCAGTGTTAGCTTGGGGGCTAATAGTTCAAGGGCTGATAGACTACCTTTAGCACCACTTCCATCTACATGACAGACAGCTTGGCCGGCCAATAATAGAGCAGTGGGCTGGTCTCAAGGACAGCGGTGGGTTGGCTTTTTTTAGACACGATGTGTAAGAGCTCCACAAAAAAGTCAAAAACGTTTCTGGGAGAGAAAAATGAGATAAAGGCTGTGTTTTTTAAGAGAATTGAGTTTTGAAAATTTTGGGATAATTAGGTGACCAGTAGGCTCATTTCAGACAGTTAAAACCTACAAACACAGCATTTTTATGCCTCAGTGAAACAGAGAGGCACATAGTAATCACTCAATGCGTCTGTGTGTGGCTGGTTGGTTGGTTGGTTGGATCTATCCGCCTGTCTGTTTCAGCTTGCCCAGTCAAAATTAAGTGGAACTAAAGGCTTGTATCATTGTATCGCCATATTTTCTCGACTTTTAATTTGTCAGAATTTCAAAATAATGATTTGTTTTCAAACTAAACACAAAAATAGCTCACCTTTACCATCAATGCAGCTGAAACATCATTGTAATACCTATGCTGACCCAGTAGAGGTGGCAGTGCGCATTTATTACAGCCCCACTGAGCACTTACTGTCAACAATCGATCTCATGGTGAATTTTTAAAATAGTTGTTTCTGCAAACTAAACACATATTCAGGAATCACACCATTTATTCAACATAATGTTTCTTTTCATACACGCTTTGCTGTTTACTTTTGAACGTATAGTTTTCCTGTAGTTTACAGCTCATCTGTAAAAACCACAACTCCCATTATTGCTCAAGTGCAACACGCCTATCACAGCAGAGCTTCCTCTGAAGTCAAAGAAACTGGCAGACAACATCAGAAGAGCAGAAGAAAAAAAAATTTTTACAGCCTTAAATTATGCAGCAGTTTCATTGTTAACACATTAACACCTCCTCACACGGCAATATTTGATTATTAAAGCTTGTGTTTTGCCACATTATTTTTTCCAATGTGCTCTGCTACTGGTGGCTTCGTGGTTACATGATTCATAGGTTAATAACTTATTCATGTTAAACTGGTTTCTCTAAAGTTCAGAATTTTTTCAACTCTTAATACTAATGTCAGTAATATAAAAACACCACTGTGTGACGTCATTGAATCATTTCCTTTAAAATAACTTTTACAGTCCGTCATTTCTTTATTGATTTATTTACTCAAAGCTGATGTGAGGTGTGAAATATAAAAACCACTTGAGGTTATTTTTACAGAAAACCAAATAATTTCTTAAGTTGAGTAGGAACGTGACATCTGAAATAAAATTTATTTGATGACGCCAACTTTAAAAATGTTCTATCACATGTGTAATAATAATCACATTTTCATTATTTTTTTTCCTTCTCATTTCTCTCTCTGAGGTCCACAGTGGTGAACTTGAGGGTGAGCAGTCAGGAGCTGTGAAGAGAACGGGCTGGAAGCTACCTAACAATATTGCATGTTCTCTTTATCCACCTTATTCCTAGCCCCCATGATGCCTTGCGTGAATTATGTGCGCAACTTCCAGTTCTAGTTTAGAACGTGGAGTTGTCACGGAAACGGGACACTTTTCCTTGTTCAAAAACAATGACTTCGGCATCAAAAATGCAGGAACATGGTCTTTTGCACCTCAAAAAGAGTAATTTAATCATACCTCTTGTTATGTATGTAAATTGCAGTATTAGTAAGATGGCAGCCGGGTTGGCCGGGGAATGGGCAGAGGTGGCAGACTACCGGTTTCTGGTAGTGACACCACCCAGAGTGTATAAGAGGTGGAGACGGAAGGGGCGAGTCCTCTTTCGTCGTGGACGACCTGGTCAGCAGGGCGTGCCGGAAGCCTGTAGGGTCTCGTTGTATTGTGTTTAATAAAAGGTTCTCTGTTTGGACATAACACCCCGTCTTCTTTGGGTCCAATTATGGACACAACATTTGGCGACGAGGTAAAAGTGGTCATGGAAAGGTCAGTTGCCAACTTTCGGCCATTTCTGGAGTCACCGGGCGAGCCTCCTATGGCGTGGCCTAGATGGTTTGCCGTCTTCACCAACTATATGGTAGTTTTAAACCTCGGTGAGCTCGAAAAACTTTGTGCCAGAGCAGTGTTGGTGCATAATTTAAGCATGGAGGGACAAGGAATGTTGGAGAATCTCGGCAAAGCCGATAGTTTTGACAAGGTTGTGGAGTTAATGGCGTGCTCCTTTCGCGCCCCTGAAAACGTCACTGTCCGGTGCATCCATTTTAGACAGCGCCGCCAGTGGATGGGTGTGTCCGTGAGAAGATTTATTGCAGACCTCTGGGAGCTGGTGAGGGATTGCAAGTTTGGAAACCGGGAGGATGAGATGATCCGAGACCAACTGGCAGAGCATGTCCAGTGCCCTGCGGCTCAGTCAAGGCTCCTAACCCACTCAGGTGAGCTGACGTTGAACGACGCTATTGAGCTAGCGCAGCAATTCGAGGCAGCTGAATCGACAGTGAGGGGCCTCGAGAAGTGCTCACCTCCGACCCAAGGCAAGCCTCGTGTGATGGCGCTGCAGTTGAACCCTGAGGATGAGGACAGGGGAGAAGAAGAGTTTGCCTCCATTGTGAAAATCAGGTCCGCCCCGGGTACGCCAAGATGTTGTGACTGTGGGTCCCCCCCAACACCGCTATAAATCCAGGTTGTATCCGACGAAGGCCAAGTGTTGTGGGAAGTGTGGTCTGTTAAATCAATTCGCTAGGGCATGCCATCAACTTTGAGCGGAAAAATCAACCGTGTGGAGCAGATTCTCCGCAGAAGGCTCCCACAATTGTGCACATGGTCTTCCCGGAGACCACAGACCGGATTGGCTGCATGATTGACTTAGATGGCATTGAGGTCCCGCCCTTATTGGATACGGGAGCAGTGATCTCCATGTTAAATTTGGCCACAGTAGAGGCTCCTCTGAAGATGGCGGAGAGACATAACGCTTAAACAGAGAGCTCTCCCTAGCCGGATTAAAAATCATCGGTAAATGGCCAACTCGACATAAGTGGATCAATAAACTAAGGGATGAAAACACGAAGGAGCCGGGCACAAGGACAAAAGCAGGGTAAAATTGAAGAATTCCTCTCCAACAACGCAGGAAAAACCGCTGAACACGGGGCCCAAAAAAACGAGGTGACCGCAGCAGAGAAAATGGAGGACACAAAACTCGATACCATGAACACTGGCATCGCCAGTTTGGGTAAAGAGTTAAGAGAATTCAAGCGGCAGCTACAGCAGGATTTAGCGGCTCTTAAGGAGGAGCTGAAAAAAGAGATTAAGGAGGAAATTATGGGCCTCCGAAGAGAAATGGAGCGCAAGCTAACAGAAAACATGGAGGAGCTGCGCTCCCAGCGGGCGTGTATGACAGAAGCACAGGCCCGAATATCGGAGCTGGAAGATTGGAAAAGCGAGGCAAACGAACAACTACAGACCCTGACGATGCAAACGCAGAGGATGCAGGAGAAAATAAACGACTTGGAGAGCAGATCCAGACGAAGCAATATGCGCATCTTTGGAATTCAGGAGGGCATTGAAGGCAACTCGATGACGAAATTCATGGATCAGTTCTTAAAAAAAGAGCTGGAACTGCCCGAAGAAACGGACCTGCAGATTCAACGAGCGCACAGAACCCCGGCACAGAACCCGAAACCAAACGCTACACCCAGGTCAGTTGTGGTAAACTTTGTGAAATATGACATAAAGGAAAGAATCCTGACGCAAGCATGGAAAAAAAAAAGATACGAATCGGCGACAAACAGGTGTTCTTCGACCATGACTACCCGACAGAAATTGTGCAGCAGTGGAAGAAATATGCCAACATTAAAAAAACGCTGAAAGAGAAAAAAATTAGATTCCAAACGCCGCTAACGAAAATGAGGATTCATTGGGAGGACGGCGTAAGAACCTACAACACGGCCAGGGAGGCAGCGCGGGATATGATGGAGTGGGGCCTTGAGGTGAGCGTGCCGGAGGAAACGGTTGGAGCAGCGGCGGCCCTGAACGCATCACGACAGCCGGAGTGGAGACGAGTGAACAGCGGAAGAAGGGGGAGAGACGTGGCGCAGCGGGCCCAGGACAAGCTACAAGGCTTTCAACTGAAAGCCTAGATCATAACAAAGATTAAGAAAGGCACAGAAGAAATGAAGGCCAAGAAGACAAGGTAAAAGAGAAACAGACGGCTAGGAGAGGTTTAAGTGATATTTGTTGGACATTTCTAGACTAATGACTATTACTTGCATAGTAAATATAGGTCTAGGGAGGGCCCCTCACTCGGTGAGGACATTCCCTCCACCCACCAACAGGGACCAGTGGGCAGAAGAAAGGCCCAAAGTACGGAGGTCGAGATTTTTTAATGTGTTTTTATATAAATATGTGTTATTTTTGTTGTTAAAGGGGCTAGGAGCACAAGTTAAAAAAATGGAAAAACATGAATATGGGTAAAAATCTTAAGATAATGACACTAAACGTGAATGGTCTGAACTCACCTGTTAAAAGGGAAAGAATAATAAGAAAATTCAAGAAGGAAAAAGCTGAAATTATATTTATGCAAGAGACACATTTGAGCAAGACAGAACATGTGAAACTAAAGAGATTTGGCTATAAGAACTCCTACTACAGCTCATTTGAGGGAGGAGCTAAAAGGGGGGTTATGATACTAATTTCAAACAAAATACAATTTGAAAGTGAACAGGAAATCCAGGATAAAGAAGGCAGGTATGTAATAATAAAGGGAAGAATAGATGGTATGCAGATTACATTAGTGAACATCTATGCCCCACCAGAAAGTGACAAGGGTTTTTTTCAACATCTGTTTGATCTCATAGCAACACACAGTGAAGGAGTCCTAATTTGTGGAGGAGACTTAAATGCTGTCATGGATCATGAAGTTGATACAACAAGTGTTAAGAAGACAAAAAAACATGTAACAAAGTTCATAAGAACCTCACTGGCAGAAATGGGTATGGTAGACATATGGAGGGACCTACACCCACTCGAAAAAGACTATACACATTATTCAGCAGTCCATAAAGTACACTCTAGAATAGATTACTTCCTTATGAATGAAGGTGACAGATACAGGGTGAGAAATTGTTGGATTGGAGGGGCAGAAATATCAGATCATAATCCTATATACATGGAAATATATTTAAACAATAGAAAACGACAAACAACATGGAAACTTAACGTAGGACTGTTAAATGATGAGAAAATGAAAGAAAGAATAAAAATAAACAAACGAATATATCCAAGAGAATGACAATGAAGAAGTGGACCCAACAATACTATGGGACGCACTAAAAGCCGTGTTAAGAGGAAAATTAATTGTTGAAACAGGAAAAGCAAATAAGACTAAACTGGAAGCGTATGAACAAAGATGTGAGAGACTGAGGGAATTAGAACGTAAACATCAAAGCACAAGTGATCCAAAAATATATTAAGAAATTAAAGAAGAAAAAACAAAGATAAAAGAAACACAAATGGATGAAATTGAAAGGAAAAATAGATGTCTAAAGCAAAAATATTATGAAACGGGACCAAAAGCCACAAAACTGCTGGCAAAACGGTTAAGAAAACAACAAACAATGAATAATGTATACAAGATTAAAGACCCCACCACAAATAAAACCACAGTTAACCCAGAAAACATCGAAGAAATATTCCATAATTTCTACCAAGAACTATACTCGCAACCTGAAGAAACAAATACTAAAGATATTAAAAAATTTCTAGGCACATTGGACTTGCCATCAATAGGAAATCAACAAAATGAAAAGCTAACAGCAGAAATAACACAAGAGATCAGAGATGTGATTAAGTCACTTAAAAACGGTAAATCACCAGGTAGTGATGGATACCCTTCTGAGTTTTATAAACTGTTTATAGAAGAACTCACGCCACAGCTCCTAAAGTCATTTAATTGGACGTTGAACAACAACAAAATACCTCCATCATGGAACGAAGCTATCATTTCAGTTATTTTAAAGCCAGGGAAAGATAAAGAACAATGCGGAAACTATAGACCAATCTCTTTATTAAATGTGGATTATAAAATATATACAACAATTATATGTAAACGAATAAAGACATTCTTGACGGAATTGATAGAAGATGATCAAACTGGTTTCATAGAGGGACGCCAAACACATGACAATATCAGGAGAACAATACATATAATTAACCAAATACATAAAGAAAAGAAAAGCGCAGTAATAATGAGTTTAGACGCAGAAAAAGCATTTGACAGGGTTAACTGGAAATTCCTATATAGTGTACTGGAGCGCTTTGGATTTAACGAAAAATCAGTACAATGCATAAGGACGCTATATCAAGAACCTGTGGCAAGAATCAAGATAAACGGTAGCTTAACAGACAAAGTAAATATACAAAGATCAACTAGGCAGGGATGCTGCTTATCGCCCACCTTGTTTGCTCTGTTCATAGAACCATTGGCTCCAGCGATACGACAAAATAAGAAATTAAAAGGTGTAACAATAAAGGGGGCGGAACACAAGATTGGGCTATTTGCGGACGATATAGTCTACCTTGAACAACCAGATGAATCAATAATGGAAATGATGAACTTGATAGAAAATTTTGGAAAATTATCAGGATACAAGATAAACATAACAAAAACACAAATACTGACATTCTACTATAACCCTCTAAACCAGATAACTGATAAGATCAAACTAAACTGGAAACAAAAAGAAATAAAATACCTTGGAGTGAACATACCTGAAGACCTAAGCAAAATATATCAAGCAAACTATGATAGGTTGGAACAAGAAATAAAAAAAGATATTGATAGATGGTCAATCTTAAATATGGATCTGAATTCAAAAATTGAGACAGTCAAAATCAGCATACAACCTAGATTACCTCTTCCAGGCTATACCAACAGAGATTCCAGATGCCCAATTCTCAAAGTGGGACAGGATGATATCGAGATTTGTTTGGGGAGGTAAAAAACCAAGAGTGAAATATAAAACTCTCCAATTACCAAAAGAGAAAGGAGGCATGGGCCTACCGAGTCTAAAGGAATATTACTACTCAGCACAAATAAGATATATCATATGTTGGTGCGACGAGGGATATGAGGCAAAATGGAAAGAAATGGAAAAGGAAATTGAGGGACTCCCAGTACAAAGCATAATAGGAGATAAAGATGCATATAAGCAAATCAAACAAATAGACCCAATCACTAAATTTACTTTAGAACTGTGGTATAAAATAGTACAAAAATATAATATAAAGGAAGACATAAAACTATTGAAATGGGTAGCATTTAACAGTCAGTTTGAACCGGCAAAACAAGATAGGGGATACAAAAATCTGGTGAACAAGGGAATCACAGCATGGGGCAATATCGGAAAAAAAGATCTCGGGAGCTTTGTAAACATCAGGAGAAAATTTAAACTAGAAAGATCGGAATTTTTCAGATATCTGCAGATGAGAGATTATTATATGAAGAAGATTAGGCATAACCTCCAAACAGATGTGAGCGAGATTATACAACTCATTTTAAGCTCATATACAGGAAATAAAATAAGAATTATTTCAAAGCTATATCAGAAACTTATGACAAACAATCATACAAGTAACTATATAAAGGAGAAATGGGAGAAAGAGCTCAATTTAAACATAACAGAAGAAAGCTGGCAGAAAATATGGAAAACACAACACACAACAAATTCAAGGACATGGAGGGAATTTGGATGGAAAAACCTGATTCGCTTTTTCATTACACCACAGATTCAAGGAAAATATACAAATACCCAATCTTTATGCTGGAGGGGATGTGGGGCTCAAAATGCAGACCACTCACATATGTTTTGGAAATGCTGCAAAATATCATCATTCTGGAAATCTATACATGTGACAATACAGAGGATATTAGGATATAATATACCAATGAACTGTAACCTGATGTACTTATGTGATCTTAAAAGAGACAATGTTATACAGGCTGAGGACAGATATCTAGTTAAAATCTTGTTGATTGCATGTAAAAAAAACAATCACAAAAAAATGGCGATCAGAAGTTCTTCCTGACCAAGAACAATGGACTGACATTGTTGAGGACATACGTATGATGGAAAAACTAACATATCGACAAAGAATGCAAGAAGGACTATGGGGAAAAAAAATGGCGGAAATGGACACACTACAAAGTGCAACAACGAGGCAGAAATTGAAAGAATAACCAAAGACACTGAAAAAACCAGAAGAATTAAGAGATGGAAACTAAAAACTTGATGCTCCAACATTTGTCCCCCCCCTTTTTTTCTCTCTTTTTTTTCTTTTTCCCTACCCTAACCCCTTTGTTTTTTAAATGTAGAATGTGATCTGAATGCATTATATATGATGAAAAATGAATAAAAATCTAAGTTACAAAAAAAAAAAATTTGGCCACAGTAAAGAGACTGTTCCCCCACCACCTGATCGAGAAACAGGAGGCGGTGTGGGATACAGACTGGTTGGATATGGCCAGAGGAGCGCAAGTCCGGCACCATGCAATGCCACCTAGGGATGGACCCGATGCCAATACCCAAGTAGCCCTTGGTGTGGAGCTGGGCGGTACGACGGGACCCCCGTAGGGGCGGATAGGGACGAGGTGCCCACGCTGAGGACTGAAGGGGTGAGACCGAGGAGCACAGTTCTGAAAAGCTATAAGCGGAGACCTTCCAAGAGGTCGTCGAACCAGACCTGTGAGCCGACCAGTTCAGAAAAGGAAGCCCGCTTGCATCATGGTGGTTCCGGAAAGAGTGGCAGGGCCTCCCTGTGGGTTGGTGATCTGGTCCGGCCCAGGGTTGAGGCTCGCATGAGAGGTGACCACGGGTCATGAGAGCGACGTGACAACCGGAGACGGTTCCAGGTTGAGGCTGCTCGAGAGGATGGGTGTCTGGGCTTGTCCGACAGTATGTGGAGACATCCTAATGAACTGTGCCACGTAAGGGAGAGGAGCAGATGGCGCAGCTCGTCCCCGGAGGCGAAGAGATCGCAGCGCTCCGGGAGGGATCCCCCAGATGACGATCCAGACGAAAGGTCCTCCCTGGGCCATAAAAGATGACTGTTGGGAATTTTGTGTGTGTTTAGTGGTTAACCCAATAGTCATTGTGTAAATAGTTTTCTTGTTGAGTCGGTTCCCCGAGTGTTTAACCCCTTGCACTCTGGTCAGTTTCCCTAAAAACACCTAAAAATAACGTACCCAAAGTAAATCAAAAGCTGTTCTTCAACCCTTTGCAGCATCTTCATGGGGTTGGTCTCATTTAAAAGAAAACACTTGGAATTTTTTGGCAAAACAGTCATAATCTCTCTAAGTGTTCCTGCCACTGAGTAACAGTCATCTAAACATACTGAACTTGAAGAAAATAAAGTTCGCCTGGGTGTTTTTTTGGATACAAATGCTTGCAAATAACACACAGCTGTCAGATACTGGCTGGAAAATGCAACAGAAATGTAGAACCAAGTGTTATCCAGCTGAGGTCAAAATTATGTAACAATACCACAAAAAATGAATATATTACACAGCTTTTTTGTCAGGTTGTTCCCAGGCGTTTTTGAACTGTGCCAAATTGTGCCAAATGGCACAGTTTGGAAAAACGTCTGTAACTTTTGAATGATTCAATATAGAAGCTTGATCTTGGGCTCTAATGAAAGGTGACACTCAGGGCTGTGTGTGTGTGGGGAGGGGTTGTTTATTCATTCATGAATGAACGAATGAACAAACAAGCCCCCACACACAAAGAAGCATGCCACATAAAAAATGTGTGGCTTTTTTTTTTTTACAAGAAAAAATAACCTACAGTGCAATAAAAATTATACTAAAATATCTGTAATGTAGAGGATAACAACTCCCACCCACCCCCGCTACAGAGGACGGACATCGTCCATCGCCACATGACGGACCGTGCGCCATGGTCTACTACGCACAATTGTACTAAAATATCTGCAATCCGCTACAGAGGAGTAGCGGGGGGGGGGGGGGACCGTTCTCGGCGCGCGGTCCATCATGTGGCGATGACGCACAGTTGTAATTTACCGATCGGTCAAAAGTCATTTTGATTACAATTTTCAGGGATAAAGAATAATTTAGCTTATAACACTTACCTGTCCACAACAGCAGTGTCGCTGGCGAACATCTCTTCCTCATTGTCAGACGAACATGACGCTGGTCCGCTTGTTACGACCCGTGGTTCTGGTCACGCGACCCAGTCAAACCATGATTCCATTATTGCGGTTTTGCGCTTCCATGATTGCGGTTTTGGCAAACAATTTTTCAAAACAAATAAGAACAGTAGTAAGAAAAAAAGACTGGCGAACACTACCATTACACACAGCGGCTTACACAAAACAGATTTTACGCACGGGACGCATGCTTTCAATCGTCGAACTTCTCTACTTCAATTGGCTCGCTGTATTCGCAGTCGTTGGTTTCAGAAACCCAATTCAAGGCTCTTATTAGTCGAATGAGAGGTCAATCAAATCTAAACCAATCAAAGCACACCTTTGGCTTTCTGTTCGCGGCTGTGTCTGTAGTGGAAGAACAGAAATGCAGCTTTTTTTTCAGTGCACACTAGGACGCAGAGACGTGACCACCCGCGGTATCCCGGAGTGCAAGAGGTTAATTGGGATAATAGAAGAAATAATTTTTCTATGTAAATTGAATGCTAAATTTTTAAATGAAAAGGATTGTGAATTTTTGTCACTGCCAATTTGTTTTAATTTGTACTTCTATTTTGGTGAGCTGTCAGGGACTGAGTTGTCTGTGATGTACATTTAAAAAAAAAGAAAGAGAAGAAGAGGCAACGTAATTATAGTAAGTGAATTAGGGCCCTTTGGAATGAGTATATGTGAAGGGTATGATGTAAATACAGACAACTGCAGTTGTTTGTTTTACCCCGAAATTAACATGCTCATGCTGCTGTCATGCCATGAATGCTTGTTATTTAACTTAACACAGACATTTTCAGACAATTGTTCAAAATTGTATTGATCTACATTTTGTGATAATTTAAAAATTAATGCATGCTGAAGCTGTTAATATCAAGTCCATATCGTTTCAAGGCAGTGCAACAAATGCAAAAAAAAAAAAAAAAAAAAAAAAAAAAAAAAAAAAACCACCCAAAAAACTATTTGATATCTTTCTTAAATTAAGCCTTAGGAAGCAAACAGTTACTATTTTTTTATTTATTTTACTTCATGCAGCCTTGCATCTGGTGACATATGACGCATAAACGTCAGATCTGACATTCATACAAGTGAAAACATACCTGGTGCTCTTGTGTCTGTACCACCGATCACACCAACAGTCCTTTCAGTTTTTAGTGCGTCAGAAAAATTATGTGTATGCATATTATCATTTTTATATAATCCAATCAAGTATATATAACTGTATGTAACTGTCTGCTGAAAAATACTAAAACTGTCTGTGTATTAGAAGTTTTGTACATGATGCATGAAGATTGAAGTTGTTTTTTCTTATTTTAATTATGTTGAAATTCCAGTTCTCCTTTCATGGTAGATTTAGCTTAAGGCACATGATGACCTGGGCTGCACAGTATGACCTGCCCTAAGAAACTGTTACTCCTTAGAGCACAAGGTGGACTCTGATAAAGTGAAACTGTTCCTTTTTCTTTGATGTCAGCATATTTCATCATGATTGTATAAGGGAGTATATGATAGATGTTTCTGTTTGATCATGCAAACTGCTGTGTATAAATTGTTTGAACTCTGATGATTGTCTTTAGTACTGATCTCCTGTAACCAGGATTTGTGCTCCTTGCATTGCAAGTAAACAAAAGCTCATGAGAAATAGAATTTTGTGTCTTGAATCTTTATTGAGGTAACGAACTAATATACGATCACTTTTATGAGTTTCTAGATTCCTGACATACGTGGTGCCGGTGACCCGGATGGACAACAGGCTAGAGGGTGCCAGAAGCGACGCCTTCTCTGGGTTGAAATCCGTGCGCACGGTCTGACCACTGGTCAGCTTTGGAAACCCGCCTTCTGGGAACTCCGGAGGAGGACCGGCGCCCTGGCTCTCCCTAGTTGACGTCCATCCTCGATAATAAAGAGAAAGCAATCATAAAGTAAGTGACGTCTTTTGTTATTAATCGTAAGGATACAGTGAGTTTCCTGTATTACGGTCAGGGACCATAAAAGTCAGTATATATAGTATATATAGTTACAAGAATCTCCTAATCCATCCTGAGTGAGTAATGTAACAAAGAGCCACAAGAACCTTTTTCAAAATCAATAAGTGAGTGTCGCTCATAAGTCTGAAAAGAGTGTAATGGTAGAAAAAAAAAATGGTCGGGGACCATAAGTAAGTTGCCAGGTTTTGAATACATGTAATGGTAATATAGCGGTGACTATATTTTTCCTGACAACAAGGATAAAAGGTTGTGATACCTGGTCTGGGACCAAAAAAGAATATCGGGTCGTCTGGGACGTAATGGTAGTGTGTTGAACCGAAATAACACACTTTTCCTGGTAAAATACTTTAATTCCTGTGGAATTAACAAAGGCTAAAAATGGGTAATTGCGCAAGAAAAACAGAAAACAAGAAAAAATCTAAACAAAAGAAAAAAGAAGAAACGGCATGTCGAACAGTTAAAAATTATAATTACCATTTAAAGAAAAAAGAGCAAATAAAGGATCCTGAAAAATATTTAAATAAATGGGAAAAAGATTATTCTTTCAAACCCACACTGAATGTGGATGAATGTGCAGTCCTAGTATCAACTGTAAAACTTATAACTAAAGGCAATAAGAAAGGGAGAAGTAAGCTAAGTTCTGAACTTAAATGTGCTAATCTCTGGGCAATGGCGGCTATAGACGCCAAAGCCAAATCAGATCAAGGGAGAAAAAATGATGAAAAAGAAAAAACACAAAAAACCAAGGTATAAGAGTCAAAACAGCGAGGAGCCCTTGTTAAGTCACGGGGAGGAGGAAGCACATCCTCCCCCGTCTCACTCAACTTCTGATCCTAAGGAGGGTCCTTATAATGCATTAATGAAAGAGGGGCAGCCAAAACAAGACAGGCTGTATTTTAAACCTTGGACCCCCCAAGAAATAATTCAGGCGGCCAAGAGCATACCAAATCCTGAAGAGGATTTGACCAGGTGCATTCGGGAGCTTAAAGATTTGTTGTTAATACACTATTTAGGTCCCTCAGAAATGTTTAAAATACTGAGAACTGTGTGTGGTGAAAAAGTGAATGAATATATAAATGAACATTTTGACCCTGATTATGAAGATAAAATTGCTGGGGTAACATTTTTAAAGGACATGTGGAAAGAATATAAAGGTAAAATGTTGAAGGTCATTGAAGATGTTCAAAAATACTATGCTACACCATCCTCATTAAATGAAACGGCAGGGTTGCGCATGAAAAAGGATGAAGATCTAGGCGAATTTTGGGCCAGATTTATGACAAAATTTAAGAAAACTATGGGGGGACTGCCTAATGCTGCCATGGAAGACGAGCCCTATAGGGACTTGTTTAAATACAGTTTTCTAGAAGCGTTACCTACTGATCTGTCCACAATGGTAAGGTCAACTTGCATTAATTTGAAAACATGTACATTGGCTGAATTTAAAGAGCATGTGTTACATGCAGGGGACACGTTGATGCAGAAGAAAAAAGTTAAAAGTAGGACAGCTCCACTGCTCCTGAGCAGTGTAGAGGGTGAGGAGGAAGTGTTTGTTGCACGGATGGTGCAAGGTGGGGCTAGACCCAAGACAGGCAGGTCAATGCAAGTGAATGATGGAAATCAAAATGATTATGGAGGTGAGAATAGACAAGGACCCTCAGACAGAAGAGCATGACTAACCGACTGTGATGAACTCTCTTCTGAGGACAAACAGACAGTACTGGACCAACAGAAAAGACTATCTGAAGTGTTGACAAGGCCTAATGAGACTTTGGACTTGACTATGTGCAGCAGTGCGTTGTCTGCCCCTACAATATGGTTACTAGTAAATGGAAAAGAGGTTGAATTTCTTTGTGACACAGGAGCCACACGCACTACTGTTCGCAAAATCCCCAAAGGTGCTAAATTTACTGGAAGAACTATTAAGGTTCAAAATGCAGGAGGTGGAACAACAACTGAGAGCCTTTATGGCCCAATTACATTAACAGACTCCTCCACAGGCAAAGTATGTATTTCAGAAGTGGTTGTGGCACTCTCCTGCCCAGTAAATTTACTCGGGAGAGATGTATTATTCAAACTTGACATTACATTAGGCCCAAATTTAAAAAATAAAAGAAGGATGACTACACTGATTTAAAGGATTCTGACTTTACAGATGTGATGTTTATATGATTTTGCACTGCAGGATACATTTATAATGGTGTAACAACATCATATTTCAGAAATGTGTTAGCAACGAGGAATGTGCTTCTCCTGATTCAGCGGTGGCCAAGCTGGGTCAGGATGAACTACATTGCACTCCATAATTTACCAAGGAATCTATGAAATAGGGGCATTCCTTGTAAAATATTAAATCAAATTCTAATTGGGCAAAACGTCCGCCTTTCCTTTGACTGAAAGGGTGTGACACAATATTTCAAATTCAACCTATCTGTGTTCAACTGGACAAACTGATCTTATTTATCAATGCTGAAGCATATCAAAAATGCACAGATAGTTATTTTCTTTTTCTTTTTCTTAAGTAGAATTTGTAAACTATTTCAAGAGATGTCACAAAAAGAAGCTATAATTATTGAAATCTTATTTTTGAAGGAACTGGGCTACCTGCAAATTTTATTTAAAATTAAAATTGTTAGCACACTTCCTTTCAGTAAAATCAAACAAATACCCTGTAACTTTGCTGCATGTGAGTCTCCATGTATCAAAACAGGGGGTATCAAAGAAATTAATTAACAAATAATTAGCAATCCTCAGAAAAATAGATAATGCATAAAAAAAATTATCAATAAATGATTGATGATGAATTCAATTCAACTTTATGTACATAAGCGCTTCTCATTTCATTTTCTGTAGTACCCAGGATAAACATATGGCTACAGTTATAACTAAAATACATGCTGGGCAATACAGACCACTTTTTATTATTCATGGGATAATACAAATAAGAAGATCATGCCCTCTATTATGTTGTGAAGGGGGTTTTGCAGCAGGACAACCATTCCATATTGTTACCAGCTAGACTATTGTCGTACACTATAACCTTGTTGTCACAGCCACACCTTAAGCTTGTACCAAATTCCTTGTGGTTATTTACTGATGGCTCATTTAAAAAAAAAAAAAAAAAAAAAAAAAAGGGGGCAACAGAGGAGCGAGCGGTGGTTCTCTCTCCCATCAGCAAGGGGGGGGTGAACGGCAGCTCTCTCTCTCTACTTAGCAAGGGAAAAAGCGAGCGACAGGCTTGCTTAGTAAAAAAATAGAAGTGTGCTTATGCTGTAACAATGTTGTCTGGGGTCCTGATTGTGTAAAAATTCCACAACCTGCATCACCTCCAACAGCTGAACTATTGGCTACTAACCTGAATGTAACTTATCTGTACAGACAGTAAATATGCTTATAACGCATGCCACCTGCATACTGTTACCTTGAATCTGCGGGGGTTTGTCACCTCCACAGGAAAACCAGTAAATATCAATAGCAATTATTGCAGCTACGTAATGTTTTGATGCTACCACGTTATGTGGCAGTTATTCACTGCCCTGCCCACACTAATGGCACTGACTTGTTTAACTGCAGTAATCGCTTGGCTGATAACGCTGCTCACTGTACTGCTATTAATCTTTTAGGAACCATCTGTTTTATTAATGATGTTGATGTTTTAAAAGATTGTTAAAATAATATGGACCTTCCTCCTGTTTCATATGTAAATAATTAGATATACATTTGGCTTGCCTGACGAAAATTTGCTCTGCCACCCACATTATATAAGATAAGATAAGATAAGATAAGCCTTTATTAGTCCCACAACGGGGAAATTCCAGGATTGCAACAGCACAGGGATAGCAACACTCAGAGCAACAATCAGAAGGCAAGAAAAAAAAAAACAAGCAAGCAAGAGCAGCTAATAAACATATGTACGTATTACTATAAAATATATATATATACACACACACACAGACACACAGTGCAGAGCATTGTAGCTGGATGGAACAAACACATGAACACATGAACACACAGTGCAGAGCATTGTAGCTAGATGGAATAAATATGTAAATATATAAACACCCACAGTACGGAGCATTGCAGCTAGGTGGAATAAATATGCAAGTATATAAACACACACAGTGCGGAGCAATGTAGCTAGATGGAATAACATGTAGATATATAAATATATAAACACCCACAGTACGGAGCATTGCAGCTAGACGGAACAAATATGCAAATATATAAACACACACAGTGCAGAGCATTGCCGCTAGATGGAATGAAACAGCATAACCGTCTACCCAGCTATCCTGCATGGTATGATTATGTGCCCATACACACTCTCACCCTCCATAGCGACCGGCATGCTCCTAGTTGTATGCCGGAGAGGACCACTGTGTAAGTCTATTGCATCTTCTGCATTCAAAAAACTATTAGTTTGTTACGTCTTTTTTGCTATCTCTGCGAGCAGCCCTGCTTAGGTTGTACAGTCTGACAGCCGTTGGTAGGAAGGACCTACGAAACCTCTCGGTTGTGCACCTGGGATGATGTAGTCTGCTGCTAAATGAGCTCCTCAGTGCATTCAGTATGTCCTGCATAGGGTGGAACTCGGACTCCAGCAGAGATGACAGTTTAGCCACCGTCCTTCTCTCTCCTATCTCCTCCATCGGATCAAGGCGCTGCCCCAGGACAGAGCTAGCTTTCTTAATCAGTTTGTTCAGTCTCTTCCTATCGGCTGCAGTAATGCCACTGCCCCAGCAGACCACTCCAAAAGTGATGGCTGATGCCACCACCGTGTCATAGAATGACTTCAGCAACGCCCCTTGTACACCAAAAGACCTGAGTCTCCTCAGCAGGAACAGCCTGCGCTGTCCCTTCTTGTAGAGTGCATCAGTATTGTGTGACCAGTCTAGTTTATTGTTCAGATGAATACCCAGGTACTTATAGGATGTCACCATCTCGATGTCTGTTCCCTGTATATTTACTGGTACTGTGAGGGGCTGCCCATGCCTGCGGCAGTCCACCACCAGCTCCTTAGTTTTCCTCGCGTTGATCTGGAGGCAGTTCCGATGGCACCAGTCCACGAAGTCCTGGATAAGCCCTCTGTACTCAGCTTCATCTCCATTGGAGATGAGGCCAACGATCGCAGAGTCATCAGAGAACTTCTGTAGATGGCAGTGTGTTGTGTTGTGTGAGAAGTCCGCAGTATAAAGAGTGAACAGGAAGGGAGCCAGCACCGTTCCCTGGGGGGCCCCCGTGCTACTGATGATCGTGTCGGACACACAGTCCCGGGTTCTCACAAACTGAGGCCGGTTCGTGAGGTAGTCCAGGATCCATGATGACAGGTGCTGGTCCACCCCTGCGCGCAGCAGCTTGTCCTTCAGGATCATCGGTTGGATGGTGTTGAAAGCACTGGAGAAGTCAAAGAACATGATCCTCACCATATTCCCGGGCTTCTCCAGGTGGGACAGAGAACGGTGAAGGAGGAAGATCACCGCATCCTCCACCCCAATGCCATGCTGGTAGGCGAACTGGAGTGGATCCATCGCTGGTTCCACCAGGGGGCGGAGGTGAGCAAGGAGCAGTCTCTCCAGGGTCTTCATCAAGTGGGACGTCAAGGCCACCGGTCTGTAGCTGTTCAGGTCTTTGGGGTGGGAAGTTTTTGGTACAGGTACCACACAAGATGTTTTCCACAGCTGTGGTACCCTCCCCAGTTTCAGGCTCATGTTGAAGATATACGTCACAATCCCACACAGCTGGTCTGCACAGGACTTGAGGAGCTTTGCGCTGATGCCGTCCAGTCCCGGCGCCTTCCTCGCCTTGATCTTCCTCAGCTCCGTCCTCACCTGGGTCCTGGTCAGGGTCAGGATGGGGGGCTGTGTGTTGGGAGTGGGGGGGTGTTGGTAGAGTGGGGAGTGGGCAGCAGGACTTGATTTCTTTAGAGGCAGCAGTGGTTGTTGTGCAGTCAGGGGGGAGGGCGGTTGGTCAAATCTATTGAAAAACAGATTCAGGTTGTTCGCCCACTCCCTGCCCCCTGTGGCCTGGGGGGAGGTATTCTGGAGCCCCGAGATGGTTTTGAGGTTTCTCCAGACCCCGCTGATGTCGCTCTGTTGCAGCTTGTCCTCCATCTTCTTCCTGAAGCTGTCCTTGCCTTCTCTGATCTTTCTCCTCAGCTCCCTCTGTACGGACTTCAGCATCTCCCTGTTCCCTGACCTGAAGATCCTCTTCTTCTCTCTCAGAAGTGTTTTAATCTCAGGGTTGATCCAGGGTTTGTTGTTTGAGTGACGCCGTATGGTCTTGGTGGGAACGGATTTGTCCACACAGAAGCTGAGGTAGCCCGTGAAGGTGTGAATGAGGCCATCGATGTCCTCACCATGTGGATCGCAGAGCTGCTTCCAGGCGGTGGCTTCAAAACAGCCCTTTAGGGTGTCCATTGTCTCCTCAGACCATAACTCCACAGTGTGCATGGCCGGAGGTTGTCTGTGCACTAGGGGTTTGTACACCGGCCGGAGATGAACCAAGTTGTGATCCGATCTCCCGAGTGGGGGTAGTTGTGATGAGGTGTACGCCTCCTTAGTGTTTGCGTAGAATAAATCCAGTGTTTTATTGTCTCTAGTGTGGCATGTGACATACTGGGTGAACGTGGGTAGAATGGGAGACAGTGAAACATGGTTGAAATCGCCTGAGATGAGGAGAAGAGCATCTGGGTGTTCTGTCTGCAGCCTGCTGGTTACTGAATGGATGACGTCACGTGCTGTCCCAGCGTTCGCCGTCGGATTTGCATAAACAACAATGCAGATCACGTGTGAGTGTTCTCTCGGGAGATATGTAGGCCTCATGCTAACAGCTAGCAACTCAATGTCTTTGCTGCAGTGTCGTTGTTTAACAGTGATATGTCCCGGTCTGCACCAGTTGTTGTTAACATACATGATCACTCCACCGCCCCTAGCCTTGCCACTGTCTGGTGTTCGGTCAGCTCGTATCATGTGAAAACCCTCCAGCTCAATGTTAGCATCTGCTGCTAGTTCAGTTAGCCACGTCTCAGTAAACAAAAGGAGAGAGCACTCCCGGTATGTGCTATCATAACGGGAGATAGCCGCTAGCTCATCTAACTTTCCCAGTATCGACCGTACATTTCCCATGACAACAGATGGAAGGGAGGGTCTGTACCTTATATTTTTTGTCCTCCGCCTTACTCCAGCCCGGCAGCCGCGGCGTTTTCGCCTCAGTTCTCTCGGTATGTCGAGTATTTCCAATGGGACCGGGTGGCGGTTGAATGCTAGCAGCTGTTCTCTGCTGTATCGTATCCTGCAATAGACAGTGGCTCCGTCCACCGGCTCAGGAGACATTTAGGACGATCTGTGTGTCCGTGATATAAGTGGGGTGAAAAAAAAAGACGGATCAAAAGAGAGAGGAAGGGAAAAAGACTCGGAATCGAGCCGCTGTTGCAAAAGGCAGCCGACTCGTGTGGCGCCGAGGAAAAAAAAAAAAAAAAAAAAAAAAAAAAAAAAAAAAAAAAAAAAAAAAATATATAAATGAGCTCATATAAATGAGCTCATATAAATGAGCTGTCCTGGTGGCACATGGCCAATCATGTGCCAACAGGAGGGAAATCAATGAATGATGAGGATGTTGGAAAAACTGTCCTAATATTTTGAAAGAAGTAACAAAAACATGCCAAAAGTGCATCATTTGTTTATAAAATAATGCTCAAGGAGCAATGGAAAGCTACAATATTGCTTGGTGTTGATTAACACCTTCACAAAGTGGACAGAAATTTGTCCCACATCCTCAGCAAATGCCGCATTTGTGTGTAAAACTCTAGTAAATTATGTTTTTCTGTTTTTGGGGTTCCAGAACTGATTTATGCAGATAATGAAACTCATTTTACAGCACAAACAGTTCAAGACTTAATCCAAGCTGTAAGATCAAATTTCATAGTATCTACCACCCACAAAGTACAGGTTTTGTAAAAAGAAAAATGGTACAATCAAACAAATGCTGGAAAAAACTATACATGGAAAGGGTATTACTTGGCCAGAAGCCCTGAAATTAGTCAGACTAACCATTAACTCTATACTAGACCTAAAGACAGGATTATCACCTTTTGAATGTGTTTTTCACTGTCCTTATGCATTACCTGACCTCTCACCACTAACCACGCCTAACAAATACACAGATCTTGGTGAACATCTCAGGGAATGTTTTGATCCTGTCAGAAGCTCTCTCTCCTCCACAGAAAAAAGCGGATAACCCGTTGCAACTTGGAGGCTATGTAAAGAACCACCACCGACAACACTGGACACTCCCACTCCCACTGCAGTACGTATTGCTGAATGACCATCTTGGATTCACGTTAAAAGACTACGGGTGCCTGTAAGGGAACTAACTAACCTGTTTCCCTGAGTAAGTCCAGTTACAAAGGGGGCGTGTCCTTTTAAGGACAAGGCCGTCTCAACCCTGGTGAAGAAAGAGGCCCGGAGGGGTACTCTCTCAGGTGGAAGCATGGCACCAAAATTATTGATGACTCTGTGTTCAGCACTTCTCCTGACAGTGGGGTGGTAATCTCTTTCTGATTCAAGGACAAGGAACCCACGAAGCACGGACAATGAACAATACGTGGATTATATGCATAACTTGTGGTACCATGGTGGTTTCAGTGAGAGGACTGGGAATCAATACTTCTTGCTATGTGTGTTCATTGCTACCCCATTCACACAAGACTGCAATACCCATGATCCCTGCTCCACTGAGTGAAGAGGAAACACCCGGAGCGACAATAGCGATGAACTCTCTGTTTAATACAAGCAATAATGTTGGACATTGGTTGGTGGGTAAACTATCTGGAAAACAGAGAATTAGTGATTTTAAAGGTATTATGAGTACTCTTTTTCCAATGTATGGCAGTGCTCTAGCTATACACCACATAAATGCATTAGCATGGACAATGGAAAATCTGACTGTATTAATGGAGCAAGGATTCACAACTTTAAATGAAGAACAAAAATTAGCCATTTGAATGATATTTTACACTTACAGCATGGGTTAGATGAAGATAAAGGTTGGGGCTCCTGGGATTGGTTTCAAAGTAGAACTTGGTGGCAGATTCTTTTGAAATAGTTAACCCCATTGATTGTGATATTAATCTTATTCTGTGTGCTTTTCATGTGTGTCATTCCCTGTATAAGGTCCATAATAAATAGAGCTCTTGCTCAACACACTTACATGTTACAATCTGTTATGCTCCAACGGGAAGTTCCTGTACAATATACTGACTTGAGACAACAAAGTAATGGTGATTGTGATGACAGAACCACTGTTTAGATTTGGAAGTGATGCTCAATGAATGTCAATGTAGAAAATCGTGAGAAGATACATTGTACTGATGATTGCATGTGATTTAAATTGATAAAAATGATAAACAGGAGGGAATGTCAGAAAAAATTATGTGTATGCATATTATCATTTTTATATAATCCAATCAAGTATATATAACTGTATGTAACTGTCTGCTGAAAAATACTAAAACTGTCTGTGTATTAGAAGTTTTGTACATGATGCATGAAGATTGAAGTTGTTTTTTCTTATTTTAATTATGTTGAAATTCCAGTTCTCCTTTCATGGTAGATTTAGCTTAAGGCACATGATGACCTGGGCTGCACAGTATGACCTGCCCTAAGAAACTGTTACTCCTTAGAGCACAAGGTGGACTCTGATAAAGTGAAACTGTTCCTTTTTCTTTGATGTCAGCATATTTCATCATGATTGTATAAGGGAGTATATGATAGATGTTTCTGTTTGATCATGCAAACTGCTGTGTATAAATTGTCTGAACTCTGATGATTGTCTTTAGTACTGATCTCCTGTAACCAGGATTTGTGCTCCTTGCATTGCAAGTAAACAAAAGCTCATGAGAAATAGAATTTTGTGTCTTGAATCTTTATTGAGGTAACGAACTAATATACGATCACTTTTATGAGTTTCTAGATTCCTGACATAGTGCATGATCTACGCATTGCCATTGAAGCCACAGATTTAGCTGTGCTTATTTGTGAGAAGCCTCCATTTATACAGTCTATGGTACAACCACGAACACCAGCAACAAGAACCACAACTACACCAAAACATTCAAAAAAATACAAAAACTACAAGTGCTGAAATCAGCTGCCACTTGACTGCAAAACACGTATGTGGACTATACATTAAAACAAATTTGAAAAACTTTTAAAAATGCCATTTTAAATGCCCCACTACTCCACTCTTGCCGACTGATTTAACACTACTTCAGCTCAAAACTGGAAGTTGCCCCAATAATTGTTTCTACAGCAGCGCCCTCAGGAATAGGGCCGTCTGAGCTTACGTTACCGATCTCATGAACGTGCACAATGACGCGTCGAGGTATCAACAAATGACGATTTCAATGCATTTCTATGGCAATGTTTGCTAAATTTAAACAAAGAAAATGTCAAAATGGTGCACAACTGGCTCATGTAGCAATCACCATCTTATGAAAGATGATGACAGCAATTAGAATACAAGTTTTTTTAGATTCACATCGGCCAGCAGATTACTGAAGGAGGATTTTGTGGGCTGCCTTTTCATAGGAGTTGGTTGCCTGAGGGATGACTCACGTCTCCAAGGTCAGATGGAGACCCCAGTCTGTCTGGCCACAAATGGAACTTGCTCTTGCTGCAGGTATATCTGTTCACCAAACTATGACTTTTATTTATCATTAGAAGTAACTTGCCTACACTTAAAGTTAAAGTGAACATGCAAAAAACACCTGAATCTGCATCAGAGGGAGTTAATAACTAAAATAGCATTAGCATAGAAACGCGTCAGCTCGGTAGGAATATGAATTCCAACTTGAGCTGCTTATCAGCCTAGAGTAAACGTACCACTGCAATTAAACTAGTTTTAAAAATAAGACTGACACTCACCTGCTGACAAATGGACCACAGCTCTGCAGAGCTGAAATGAAGTGTCGGGATTAACAGGGCAAACGAGTGTAAATAAACAGGTTGTTTTTCCTCTGAGCTCCAGTGGATGGATTTTGCAAACCTAAACATGACTCTTTTTGGGGATTTCCACAGCAGGTACAATTTATTTTCTATTATTGGAGTGTTCCACCAATGTACAGCCAAGCTGGCGCATTCATTCGTTATTACAAATATCAATAAATATTGTTTCTGGACACTCTGTTGAATCATTCTTCCACATACTCGCTGGTAGACGGCAGGGACACTTTTTGAGATAATAGATTTAAACTTTTTGATAGTGTCTGATCCAATCTTGTGGTGAAAGCTTGTCATAATATTGATATGCCGTATTGTTTCAATGGTAACCTGCCGTTTTTTCTTACCTCCGCACTTTCCCAGGTTTGCGCATTCACATGCAAGTACCTGGATGTGTAGACAGCCCTATGAAGGGCAATGAAAATGTGCCTAAAAATGCAGAGTGGTGCTTACACCATATGTAGAAAGTCCAATGTTGTGTACAATGTGGTAACAAATGTAAAGATTTGGTGATTATATATATATATACTAGTGCATGCCCGTAGAAAGTAAGTATTCCTGTCTGAAACAGGTAGCCCAATCAGGCTTTACAGGCCCAAATGTAGGCTGTGTTTGAAAGTGGAATACAAAGAGGTGTAGGCTATATGTAGACAATCACATGTTAGACTTTGACGAATATGAAAGGGACTGAATTTATTTGATTGTGTGAATATTAATTACAGAATAATTGAAAATGAATGGGACATCCAATATTAGCCACTGTTTAAGAACCGCTTGTTTATTATTTTATTTTTTTTTGTCAGATCACTTATTTGTGTGATCTTTTATGAGTTATATTCATAATAGTGTATCTTGCACTTTGGAGAATGGGAGCTGTTCAGTTACCATTATAATTTAGTTTATGTGTGTAGTTTGTAGTCTATCGTCAATAAACTCATGCAGTACTATAACAGGACACGTTTACAAATATTCAAGACCCATTGTAGTGCATCCTTTTATATTTTAGCAATATTATAAGTACAAAACACCAAACATTGTTGTGGGGTTTTTTTGTATTTGTATCTTGTACACTTTATTGATCCCAGAGGGAAATTCAGGGCATCCATCCTTTACCATCTAAGTACTGCACAATGTTTTTCTTCAATTTGAGCTTGAAATGATTCCAAATGAGATACTTTTGGGGGGGGGGGGGGTTTGGTTGTTTTTTTTTTTTTGTTTTTTTTTTAATTTTCTTCATCTTTGCCGGCCCCTCATTATGCCGCTCTGACATGGCGCCAATAAACAAATCTGCGTTGTGTTTAGGTAGCGTGACCGGAAGAAGGTCGCACTGGAAGAAGGTCATGTAGACCGGAAGTGCTACATTAAACGATATGTTGACGCATATATTTGGAATCAAGATTTTTTTGTAATTGAATTATTTGAGTAATCGTTGCAGCCCTACTCCCAATGAAAATCTTAGCATCTTCAACTCTGCCACCTCCAGCTTCATCTCCTGTCTTTTTGTCAGCGTCACCGTCTCCAAACCATACATCATAGCAGATCTCACTACTGTCTTGTAAATCTTCTTTCACTCTTGCTGCTTCCCTTCTGTCACAAATCACCCCTGACACTCGTCTCCACCCACTCCACCCTGCCTGCACTCTCTTCTTCACCTCTCTTGTGCATTTTCTATTGCTTTGGATGGTTCACCCCACGTATTTAAACTCATCTATTTTCACTACCTCTACTCCTTCCATCTTCACCATTGCACCTGCCTCCCTCTCATTCACACTCATGCATTCTGTCTTGCATTGACTAACTTTCATACCTCCACCTCTCCAGGTTCTCTTCCACCTGCTCCCTACTCTCACTACAGATCACAATGTCATCTGCAAACATCATGGTCCACTGAGACTCCTGCCTAACCTCGTCTGTCAGCCTGTTTATCCCCATGGCAAATAAGAAGAGGCTCAGAGCTGATCCCTGATGTAACCCCATCCCCACCTTGAACCCATCTGTCACTCCTACAGGACACCTCACCACCGTCTCGCTGTCCTCATACATGTCCTGCACCACCCTCACATACTTCTCTGCCACTCCTGACTTTCCCATACAATACCACACTTCATCTCTTGGCACCCTATCATATGCTTTCTCCAGATCCACAAAGATACTATGCAACTCCTTCTGACCTTCTATATACTTCTCCACCAGCACTCTTGGAGCAAACATTGTATCTGCAGTACTCTTTCTTGACATGAAACCATAATGCTGCTCACTGATTGTCACCTCTCCTCTTAACCTGGATTCAACAACTCTTTCCCATATCTTCATAGTTTGGCTAATCAACTTTATGCCTCTGTAGTTACTACAGCTCTAAGCATCACCTTTGTTCTTCAAAATTGGTACCAAAACACTTCTCCACTCCTTAGGCATCCTCTCACTCTCCAAGATTGTGTTAAACAATCTGGTTAAACAGTCTACTGCCATCTCTCCTCAACAGCTCCATACATCCTCAGGCAAGTCCAACCCCCTTTCCATTCTTCATCTTCAAAGCTGCCCTCACTTCTGTCTTGCTAATCCTTGGGACTTCCTTGTTCACCATCTTTCCTTCATCCACGCTCCTCTTTCTCTCTCATTGTCTTTATTCTTCAGCTCTTCAAAGTACTCCTTCCACCTTCTCAACACACTCTCGTCATTTGTTAGTACATTATCATTTCTGTCCTTAATCAGCCTAACCTGCTGCACATCTTTGCCAGCTCGATCTCTCTGTCTAGCCAATTGATACAACTCCTTTTCTCCTTTCTTAGTCTCCAGCCACTCATTCAACTCACTATATGCTTTTTCCTTCGCCACCTCTCTCTTTGCCATGCACCTAGCTTCCTAATACTCCTGTTTACTTTCTTCATCTTCCTGACTATCCAACTTTTTCTTTGCTAACCTCTTCCTTTGAATACTTTCCTGTATCTCCTCATTCCACCACCAAGTCTCCTTGTCTTCCTTCCTCTTTCCACTGGATATACCACATACCTTTCCACCCGTTTCCCTCAATACTTTTGCTGTACTTTCCCAGTCATCTGGTAATTCTTCCCTACCACCCAGTGCCTGTATCAACTCCTTCCTGAACTCTGTGCGACTGTCTTCCTTGTGTAACTTCCCCCACTTAATCTTTGGCCCCACCTTCACTCTCTTCCACTTCTTGCTCTCCAAAGTAATCCTACAGACTACCATCTAATGCCGTCTAGCTACATTCTCCCCTGCCACCACCCTGCAGTCTCCTATCTCCTTCAGATTTCTCTTTCTGCAGAAGATGTAGTCCACCTGTGTGCACCTTCCTCCACTCTTGTGAGTCACCCTATGTTCCTCTCTCTTCTTAAATTATATGTTCACCACAGCCATTTCCATCCTTTTAGCAAAATCTACAACCATCTGTCCTTCCACATTTCTCTCCTGAAGACCATACCTACCCAGAGCGTCCTCATCACCTCCGTTTCCTTCACCTACATGCCCATTAAAATCAGTCCACTGACCACTCTCTCCCCTCTGGGAACACTCTCTAGCACTTCATCCAACTTACTCCAGAATTCCTCTCTTCTACCCAACATCCAACTTGTGGGGCATATGCACTAAGAACAACATCACACCTTTGACTTCTAGCTTCAAACTCCTGATTCTGTCCGACTCTCTTTACCTCGTGAACACTCTTCACATACTCTTCCTTCAAGATTACTCCTACTCAATTTCTCTTCCTATCTACACCATAATAGAACAGTTTAAGTCCACCTCCAATGCTCCTAGCCTTGATTCCCTTCCATCTGGTTTCTTGAACACACAGTATATCTACCTTTCTTCTCTCCATCATATCAGCCAACTCTCTGCCTTTGCCAGTCATAGTCCCTACATTTAACGTCCCTACTCCCACCTCCAGACTTCTACCTTTGCTTTTCTCTCTCTCCTCCTCCTCGATCTTTGACCAACAGTTGCCCAATTTCCACCGGCACCCTGTCGGTTAACAGCACTGGTGGCGGTCGTCGTTAACCCGGGCCTCGATCGATCCAGTATGAAAGTGTCATTCGTCATGATCCGCATGTTTGATGAGGCAAAGGTTTTCCATTGGATGTCCTTCCTGACACAACCCTCCCCATTTACCCGGGCTTGGGACCGGCACTAGGAGTACACCGACTTGTGCACCCCCTGTGGCTGGGTTTTCTTACAAATTTTCTATTTATTTACATTTTCTTTTTTCTATTCTTTTTTTATTTTTCATAAATTTAAATTTTTCTTAGATTCATTTTTGAAGTTTCTCCTGAATTTACAACTTTGGTATGGCAGTTCTGCTATATTTGATCTTTTTTCATATTAATGTGAAACTTTTTCTCTGACAAATTAACTACATTTTCCCCTCAATTTTTCTTTTTTTATGTCATCAAAACCACAGCGGAGCCAAAGGTTATACAGAAAAGAGCCACATGTGGCTCCGGAACCACAGGTTGCCCAGGCCAGACAAAAAGAGAATGGAGCAAACATCCTTGGTGTGGAAGAAGCGACACGCTAAACTGAGAAAAACAAGAGTTGAACTGCAGAGAAAATGGATTTTGTCTTCAGAAGGAAAGCTGGGTTAAGCAGAAAAACAGTATATTGGCAGTGTGACAAATCTCTGGCAAACAAATCAATTTTTGATGAGCCAAACAAACCCTTTGATCACAGCAGCAAAAAAAACCCAAAAAAGATTTGGACCCTCTCACTGCCTGTCTAACAAATTTCTCCAACCTCATATTCTCCTGTGGAACACAATAGTTATAAAATTCATTGTGCCATTCTGACAGTTTGATTATCTAATTTTGTCTAATTTAACCCTTTATAGGGAACTCGTTGAAATACTTGAAAATTCTGAATTTCAACCCTAGACCATAATTGGAGGATATTAGAAAATTGTTTTCATGATTGTTACTGATAGAAAAGTTTCATATTTGTAATGTGCTTTATCTACCTATCTTCTGGTGTGACTGGTGCTGAGAGAGTGTGACGGTTCCTGAGAAAGACAACCTGTACACCAAGTTTTGACCAGATGTACTGAACCAATCACCATGGACATTTTCTCCTCCACCTCTCTGATAACAGAGGGCTTAAAGTGCTGATGACACGTTTTTGACATTTTTTAGCATGTTGTGTAAATGCAGTCATTGTCTATGATCAATATTATACTTACAACAGCGCCTGCATAAGCTAGTTATCATCAAAAAAAACGCAGCCGCTGACTGGACTGTGGTGCCGTCCACCGAATTAAGGGCGGCACTCCAATGACGTAATCGACAGAACAGACTCCGGTGTTGTTAACTAGAATGACAGCAGCTTTGTAGCTCACAGTTTCTCTGGTTTCTTGTTTTAATTTTACGGCTGTGCCTTCGCGTTGTGTCGCAGGCTTAGATAAACAGCAGACCATGAAAGACCACATCACACGCTTCAGCTCCAACTGTCATAAGCCTCCTCATGTGCTTCTTGTGCGCTTTTAGGCAGGAGGAGCGGAGGAGGGGAAGGATTAATGGATTTATGCGCAGCTTTGACCTACTTTCTGTGATCCCATGCTGACATCTCACTGGTCCGACCACGTCCCCTCTATCATTATCACCAGCCGACTCCCCTTCCGCTGATCATGTTTCCCAGTCCTCGCCCAGGTGCTTCTCATCACACCATCACCAGCAGTGCGTTACTGGCAAAGTACACGCACTGCTGGTCCATAGTATTGTCATCTTTGCTGTTAGTCTGCCAGTATTTTCAGCACTCTCACGATGCACTAGTCACTCCATGTTCGCCGTGTTCTCGTGCATCCTTGAAGCTCTGGGGCGCACCTGTGGCTAACACGTCTCCTCTCATTCATTTGCTGGGCGATGCTGCCCCTGAACGCAATCAGCAAGTGTGTCTGTGTTTCTTGTACATCTTCACCTTTCAGGGAACTGTGTGTCTTTCTGTATTAAATGTGCTGTGGTGAACCCTGCACGCAAATCCTCGTTATTTCATCCTCCCTCTCCCTGCCCTGTGTAAGAGCGCACGGAGGGTCATGATGAATGGATTTACACGCAGAATTCACCACAGCACATGTACTGAACGTAAGAATGTTAACAGTTCCTAAAAAGGTGAACACCCACAGTTGGCGTTCGGGGCCGACATCGCCCAGCAAACATGGAGAGGAGACGTGTTAACCATGGTTGCGCCCCAGGGCCGACATCGCTTCAAGGGGCGCAACAGAACCACAGCTGTGTGGAGCAGCCAACACGTCGTGATAGCACTGGCAACATTGGCTGGCTGGCAACACGGCAGATGATGCACACAAAACAAGAACAGCTGACTGTCAAAGAGAGAGGGCGCGTGTATTCGGACCAGCGAATCTTGGACAGTGCCCACCTAAAAGTGGCTCAAAACGCACATAAAACACATGTACAAAACAAAAACAACAATAACTCAAAACATAATCCATAATAAACCCAATGCCTGAGCCACAGAGAATACACTGCTATGATTTTATTGAAAAATTGGGTTTAAACAAATTATATTTATGAAAAAATAATTTGTTGCAATATCTGTAACAAAAGAATAACACTGGTGTTCCCCTGCCATGTGTTTGTCGCTGCTGCTGCAGCGGGCATGTGGGTCTCTCCACCGTCACTCACTGAATGTGACTCGCTTGGCACAATGCCCGCTTGGCACGGCTCAAACCTATACGGTCTGATGCCCCCAGATTCTTCATTATCATCCCATTCTTTGGAACTATAATCATCTGAAGATTGGACAACACAAACCAATTCCAGACTACATGTGCTGGAACCATCGTCGATGTTTTCAACCGCTTCCATCCTGTGTGTACAATGAGCAGCCAAGCACTGTGTTCTGTCGATGACATGACTAACTAACTAACTAACCTGCACTTATATTGCGCTGTTCTAGTCACAAAGACCACTCAAAGCGCTTTCACTAGTACTAACCCTCTAAGGGCCTATAGGAGACTACATGGCAGCGGGGTTTTCCAGCCACTGACGTAATTGGTGATGTGGCGCTCATAAAAATGTTGGGATATTCGTGTGAAAAAAAAAGCCTGTTTGACTTAGAACTGCACAGACCAACCTATTTTGTCATATTGTATTACGTGTTGAAAAATTAGAGGAAGTCAAAAACGTGTCATCAGCACTTTAAAGGACTGAGCGATGTGTGCTCGAGTCAGAATGATGCACGAATAGGCTCTGAGACTATTATTGTATTGTTCTCCACTGGCCAGTGTAATTAAATTTGCTGAAACTTTGATCCTGCCTGATTCTTGACTGAAGGTTAAGAAGAATTTTTCCAACATACTTGGTGCGTGAGCACAGGGACTCCAGATATTTCTCCTCCTGCTTCTGGCGTTTTTGGACTGAGACAACTAGTGCACGGCTGCCAAAGAAGTCCTCCCCCACCGACCCCAGCGGGTTGGCTTTGTGGAAGTGAGGCAAGGTCCGGAGACACTGGGAGCGGACCGGAGGGTGACAGAGCCAACCTACAGGTGGACTGAAGTGAGTAAATTTAATTATTAATGATTTAAATATGTTTTGTCCCAGTTAGAGTCTGCAGTCGGTCTGAAAATATGCGTAAAGAGTTGAGAATTAAGAGTTAAGCGTTGTTACCGTAGGTCCAGGTCTGTTTGGTAAAACTTAACTGTGTCCTGATTAGAGTCCGTCAGAGAAGTGCATTTCTGCTGAGTAAGCAGGTATAAACAGCGCGCAGGGGATATCGCGGCAGGATACCCCAGGAAAAAAAGTAAACCAGCAGGTTTCCGCGGAGTGATATAAATGGCCGAGAGAGAGAGAAAAAAAGTACAAGACAAAAAATAGAGAAGATAAAAGTTATAATAAGAAATAACCTTAAAGCAAAAAGAGAGACCGAGAGAAAAAAATAAAGGCAAAAAATAAAGAATAAAGGTTATAATAAGTGATAACCTTAAAATAAAGAGAAATAGCCCTAATATAATAAGGATTAACTTTAACATAATAACAACAACCAAAATACCTTAAGGTACAACTCAAAATGAGTTTAAAATAAAATAACCTCTAAAAATAAAATTAAATCACCTCTAACTACAATAAAATAAATACATTAAATACATCATTGCAGTTTGTCTGGTCGTTCACGTTTTTGTGTGCGTGTTTTTAATAAACGTTTTTACGGGTTACGTTGATGAAAAATGGGTAATTGTTGTAGTAGAGGGACAGACCGCAAGAACGTGGAAGTCAGGCAGCGTAGCAGAAGGCAAAATTGTTTTCTTGTTGTGAAGAGCAAGATGATGTTAATGAGATTTTTGTGTTGTCAGCTGATGGTAAATTTATGCATAGGAAAGACAGAAGCAGTACACCGTTTTTAGCAAGGTGGTCTCTTGTCCAAAGATGCTGGGATAGGCTCCAGCCCTCCCACGACCGACAAAAGGATTAAGCGGAAGAAGATGGATGGATGGAGAAAAACATTTGGGTTTACAGGCAAACTAAAAGTGGCTGACTGCCAAGCTCTTGTAGATGACATAAAACAGGCAACAGATGGAAACAGATGAAAGCAAGACAAATATGGTCTGGTGGAAGCACAAAAATAGCTTGAGGCAGCGAGGAAATGACAGGCTGACCTAGATCTTGTGACAGTAAAAAACAAAATTCAAGACTCTCAGCATTCTGACAATGGTAAGAAAAGAGTCTTGTCTAACCTATGTCCTATCTTCTCCAATCTCCGTGGGGACGAATGCAACGACGTAGTGCTGGGTCACACTCCTCCCCTTACCACTCCTCCCTACGTGTCCACCCCTACTGCTTCTCTTCAGTTATATCCGGACCTCACCAAGATGACGGCGACCGCATCCTCCACCAAAGAGCCTCCTTCTCCTCCTCCTCCTCCTCCTCCTCTACCCACCCATGTCAGGCCCAAGGTCAAGTGCAACAAGGACTGGGGTACCAGGGAGCAGCCACACAGAGGCACCAAAGAGTTAAGTAAATATGGCAAGACTGCTCAACCATACTCACGTTCTGTTACAATAGAAGAGCATAGCGTGCATGCAATAATTGAACAACTTCCAATGATTAAACTCAAATCCAGCTTTTATCGGTCCTCCAGGCAACAATGAGGAGCACCCAGAGGCCCCACAGTTTCAACCCAGTCTTGGTTTACAGACCATGGACTGATGCTGATTTCTCTGAAGCAGTTAAAGAAATCCCACATCCAAAACATAAACCCACAGAGGGTTTTGAAGGGATGGCAAATCTCCTTGACAGCTTTAAATTAAATGGTCATGAGAAAGAACATGCTTACAGAAAGGTTTTAAAAGTTAATTGGTGTACTGTGTCAGGTAATTGGCGCTCAAAAGATGCTACAGGAAACATTTTGCCTCCAAACAATGCAGTGTTACAACATGTGAGAGAATTGAATGACCGCATTGGAAATACATGGCAAGTGAAGCATGATTGGACAAGAATTCAAAATACAACTCAAGGTAAAGGTGAAGGTGTGGAAGATTACAGGACCAGGTTGCAAGAAATTTTTGATAGCCAATCCGGTTTCACTACGCCTGGTAATGACACAGGTGTAGAACCTTATTGGCAGCATTTGAAAAGTGTTTTCTTGCAAAACATGCAACCACATCTGGCTAAATACAGCCACACACATCTGGTTACATACTGCACTTGTGCATTTGGTGATGTATTAACGTATGCTAGGCATGCAGAAAGATTATTAGAGGAAAGGAAGGAAAAATAAAAAAATTTAAAAAAAAAAAGCAAAAGCAAAACCAATCCGTTTGTATGGTTGCTGACCCCAGGGGGGAGGCCAAGCCTTCCCCTACCTCTGTCTTTTACCAGGGTGCAACATGTGGAGGAGGAGGACGAGGGCAGAGGAGGGGGCGTGGTCTCAGAGCCGCCTACCAGCAGCCATGGGCACAAGATGTTTGCCACCAATGTGGACAATGAGGGCACTGGAAAAGGCACTGCCCTGAAGGCCTGCCACAGTGGGGAGGAAGGGAAGGACCCCACATCTCACTGCCGCCGCACACACAGGACCACAACATGTGACTAACCAACCCGAAGCGAGGTGCAACACATGACACAGCAGACATTTTTCATTTGCCTGATTCTGACTTGATGTTGACAATGCAGTGTTTACCTGAGTTGGTGTTGGAGGTTCAAGGCATCCCAATAAAGTTTCTCTGTGACACAGGAGTGTGCAGAACAGTAATTGCAGGGACAGATGTCAAGGGTTTCACAAAATCAGATCAAACGGTAATTGTCAAATCCGCAAACGGTAAGTTAAAAACAGAGCACCTCTCCAAAAATGTAAAGGTATAAGATCCTGTCACAGGTGACATTGCAGAAGGTTCTTTCATATTACTGTATCACAGGTATGCCCCATTAACCTTCTGGGAAGAGATTTGCTCACAGCCCTAAATACTGCCATAATCCCAACAGAGAATGGTATGAGAGCATCACATTTTCTACATGTGGAAGGAATAAATGTATTGCAGGATTTCAATGTGCCAAGGTACTGCTACTCACTGCGTTTAGTTTCGGCCGGACCACATTCAGTGACATCAGACCTGCACACAAAAGCTATGCAATATTTTTAGTCCAACATCCCTATTACACATCGGGCCACAGATCAATACCGTTGCTACATGTATGACAGACATTTGAGTAGCCCAGACCCAAATTATGAAAAAAACATTCCTTGTAAATCCATCCTCCAGACTGGTCAGTAAAACTCTGTATTGGTCACCAAGGGCCTATGTAGGGGCATCTGTTGTATTGTGTGATGAGGACAGCAGACATTTTAAACACTGGGAGGCTCCCCACAACCCACTGGTCAAACCCAAACACATGCACTGGAAGGATGTAGGTCAGTTTGTGACCACAGCAGAAGAGTGTGGTCAATCTTGGAAACAAACATCCAACCCAAAGGTTCAATACTCCTCAAAACTTGATACCTACTCACTGCCATTGTACTGGGTGACCACAGCTCAGAAAGAAGTCCACACTGATGTTCCCAGCTCATCCATGTGATCACTTTTTACATTAACACAAGAAGAGGAACATATACTCTCACAAACCCCAAATTCTCTGTGGTCAACAGGAAAGACAGCTGTAGGGTTAATAAAAATGCAGAGTTGGTCAAAATAAATGCGAAATCACATTATAGACCATACCAAAGACAGTATCCTCTATGTCCTGAGGCCCAAGAAGGCATTAAACCAGTAATAGAGGAACTGAAAGCAGGAGGTGTCATGCCCAAATTCTCCATGCAACACACCTTTGTTTCCTGTAAAGAAGGCTGGACTGTCTTCTGCCTGGAGGATGGTCCAGGACCTTCAAGTGGTCAACAAAGCAGTCATCCCAAGAGCTGTTTCTGTCCCAGACCCACATACTTTGTTAAATGACCTACAACCACACATGCAATATTTCACAGTGATAGACGTCAGCAATGCTTTTTTCAGCATCCCAATACATCCAGATCATCAGCTTTGGTTTGCATTTACACTTGAAAAAAGGTAAACATTCACCAGGTTACCACAAGGTTACTGTGACTCAAACATTTTTTCACAGGCAACATCAGCAAATTTGGCACAATTTATTCCTTCTAATGGGAGCCAGTTGCTCCTATATATTGACAATATCTTGCTGGCATCACCTGATGAAGAAACATGCAAACAAGACACCATTGCCTTACTGCAATTTTTAGCAGAACAAGGTCACAATGTCAACAAGGAAAAATTACAGTTGTGGAAAAAAGAGGTTAAATATTTAGGGCACATTTTGTCAGCAGCAGGCAGACATGTTGATCCAGCTCGAAAACAAGCTATTTTGTCAGCACCAAAATCCATCACGAAAAGAGACATGTCATTTCTGGGTACTTTAATTTACTGTCGCTCTTGGATTGCAAATTATTCATTTGAAGTGCAACCCTTATCTGATCTCATTTACAAAACACCCATGGCTCAGGTGGACAAAATTGAGTGGACACCTGAGGCAGAAGAGGCATTTGTTAAAATTAAAAAACTTCTGGTCAGCACTGATGTCCTGGCACTCCCCAATTACAAAAAAAAACATTTGTGCAAATGGTTGATTGTAGCGAGAGGCACATGACGTCAGTCCTTCTTCAGCCAAGTGGCACAAAAATGCATCTGGTAGCATATTATGCCACACGACTTGATCCTGTGGTGAGGGCAATGCCGCCATGTGTGCAGGCTGTCATTGCTGACTCTATGACGGTGCAGGCCTCAGCAGGGTTCGTTCTTTTTCATCCCTTGACCTTGAAGGTCACACATGTGGTATCAGTCATCTTGTCACAAAGTAAAATATCAGTCCTCTCACCATCCAGACACCTTGCATGCATGACGGTGTTATTATCACAAACTCATCTGACCATTGAACGTTGCACGTTAACAAATCCAGCAAGCTTTTTGCCAATCTCAACAAGGTGAACCTCATGACTGTTTTGCAGAAATAGAGAGTGAAACATTGCCACGCCCTGATTTGCAGGACACACCTTTGGAGAACTCTGACCTTACAGTGTTTGTTGACGGCTCCTCCAAATGTGACTGTACTGGTTCAAACTTGTCCGGTTTTGCAGTAGTCACCCATGACACCGTTTTACAGCACAAAAACTCCCATCACATTATTCTGCATAAGCAGCTGAATTAGTGGCTCTAACTGAAGCTTGTAAATTAGGCCAGGGAAAAGCACTCAGTGTATACTGACCGCCAATATGCCTTCTCTACCATCCATCACTTTGCACAACAGTGGAAAAAAAGAGGCATGATTACATCAACAGGAAAGCCAATCCAAAACAAAGACCTCATCTTAAAACTGTCAGACCGTATAAAACTTTGCTCTAAATTAGCCATATGCCAATGTGCTGCACACACCAATGGCACAGATCCGGTTTCCAAGGGCAACAGCTTTGCAGATTAAACAGCCAAAGCTGCTGCACTTGGTCATACAGGAAAGGACACATCACCAGGTCTTCTTTTAACACTAACAGAAAACTTATCCCATGACATTCTCACTGAGGCCCAGAAAACAGCACCACAAGTCGAAATTTACCGATGGATCCAAAAGGGTTCAATCTTTGACAACACCTCCAACCTTTACAAATGCAGCAACAATAAACCCATTTTACCATGCAAAGTGTTTCAGCAGGCTTCCATTCTGCTACATGGGGTTTCCTATGTATCAGCGGGGGGTATGATCTCTATGCTGAACTGATCCTTCACTGCTTATGGATTTAGCCAATTTGCTACTCAATTTTGTAAGAAAAAAATGCCTAATCTGTGCAGAAAACAATGCTCAAGGGAATTTAAAGCCTGAAAAAAAGCACCTTCCCTACATCAACTTATCCACTTCAAAACATTTGCATGGGACTTCCGGTTATGGCTGCCACGTAGGACGGACGTGTCTCGCTCTGCTCTGCTCCTGGAAAAAAAAAAATCGGCAAATAACTCTCTCATTTGGGACAGAACGTATCCCAGCATTTGGGCGAGGATATGTCGGCGAAGCCTAAGGCTGGAAAACCAGGAAAAGGAAAAAGCGAGCCGCCGAAACAGTCCAAATTAACGGACTTTCAGGTCTGTGACGCAGCAAACAAAACTCCATATATGGCGGAGGAGGCTGGCAACGGTGCGATATCTGCGGGGAATGGCGCAGATGCGCTGATGGCTGCCATGAGTTCAATGAGAGCGGACTTTTCCTCTAGATTTGATGGGATTATGACAGCGTTGGAAGGAATAAGAAAGGAATTGGGTGACTGTGTAGAACGAACGGCGCAGATGGAGCTCCGTCTCGCTAGTGCTGAAGATGACGTCACCCGTCTTCAATTAAAGGTGCGCACTTTGGAAAAAAAAAATAAATCTCTGGAAGATAATATTTTGGATTTGGAATCTCGGTCGAGACAGAATAATTTGAGGCTGGTGGGTCTTCCAGAGGAATCAGAAGGTCGGGACGTATGTTCCTTTCTGGAAAAATGGATTCCGGAGGTGCTGGGCAGCGAGGAGTTGCAATCAGCAGTGATTCTGGAAAAAGCACATCGTATTGGCCCACGGAGAGATAAGGGACCGCCGAGGACCTTAATTATGAAGTTTCTTAGCAACAGAGACAGGATGAAGATCTTCAACGCTGCACGAGCTAAAAAAGGAGAGATTAAACATCAGGACCAGCAGGTGCGGTTCTACCCAGATTTGGCCACAGGAATCCAGCAATTGAGGAAGCAGTTTGATCCCGTACGTAAGGAGCTGCGCAACCTTGGGATTCGTCATGGTGTAATCTATCCTGCGAGACTGCTGACCACGTATGAGGGCAGAACCCACATCTTCAAGACCCCAGAGGAGGCGCAGGAGTTCATCAAGAAGATCAAAGAAGAAGAAGAGACTGGTGGGAGCTAAGCATGAACAAAATATAAGGTAGAATAATTAAGCATTTGCACAGGCATCTGACTGACTTGAAGTAAATAGTAAGTTTACAAAATATAGATTGTATTATATATTAAAAAAACAAAACAAAAACAAAAAAAAAACAATGATGTACAAAGTTGTTAAAAATTTTGGAGTTAAGTTGGAAAACTACAGAGGAGAGTTAATGTTACGTCATTAAAAGCAGTAGAGTTAGGGTGATTGGGAGGATGAAGAAGGAGTGGCTTAGGCTGTTCCCCGTGGGTGTGGAACGGTCGATGGCTATATCGGGAGACAGAATTTTTCTTTTGATTTTGGGGGGTTTGCCACAAGTGTGGGAAGGGGAAATTTGTTTGTGTGTAGTTTGTAGGATGAATGTTCAACCACTCATGTTTTTGCTTCTCTGTATGAGCATGTTTACACTGCAAGGTAATCCCAAACTCTCTATTGATCATGGACCAAAGTGTTAATCTTAATTTAACTTCATGGAATTGCAGAGGTCTACAAAATTTAAAAAAACTTAAACAAGTTATGAATAAAATAAAGGACATGGGTTCAAGAATTGTGTTTTTACAAGAAACTCATCTGATAGAGGAGGATGTTAAAAGAATTAGGAGTAGATGGCAGGGAAGTGTATTCACCTCTTCATTTTCATCCCGAGCCAGGGGAGTTATGACTCTCATACATAAATCAGTTCCTTTTCAAGTGAAAAATGTAATTGGAGACAAATTTGGAAGATATGTAATCATTCAAGGTTCTTTGCTATTAGAAAATATAAATCTTGTGAACTTATATGGTCCCAATATAGATGATCAGAAGTTCTTTGCTAATTTATTTCTCATCTTATCATCACTTACAGGGCAACATATAATAGCAGGGGATTTTAATTGTACATTGAATCCAGGTGTGGATAGATCAACAGGACTGGATTGTACGCACATTGGATGTAGGATGACTATTAATCATTTTATGAAAGAATTGAGATTGTTAGATATATGGAGAGAAATGAAACCACAAGTTAAAGCCTATTCTTGTTATTCCAGTACCTACAAGACATTCTCACGTATTGATTATTTTTTGATTTCCACAGAATTAAGGTCCAAGATTCAAAACTGCTTTTATGATAACATCGTGATTTCTGATCATGCACCCTGTTGTCTAATATATGTAGATAAAAAATTGACAAAGGAATCAGGTAGATGGCAATTTCAGCATAAATGGCTTCAGGATGAGGAATTTGTCAAGTATATAGAAAAACAGATAGACGAGTTCTTTGACATCAATACTACACAAACATCAGCATGTGTAAAGTGGGAGGCTTTCAAAGCTTTTATTAGGGGACATATTATTAGTTATACAGGATCAAAATCTAAGAAGACTCGAGAGGAGAGAGCTAAATTGGAACATAAAATAAAAAGTCTTCAGGAAAAAGTGTATGCAGGAAGTGACCCAAGGTTGGAGAATGAATTACTGATTTTGAGAGCTGAATACGACAAAAAATCAGCGAATAGAGCTGCCTCGAGTCTTCTAAGATTGAAACAATCTTTTTATGAACAAGGTGAAAAATCAGGAAAATTATTAGCATGGCAGATTAAACAATTGGAAATTAAAACACCAATTACCAGTATTATAAGTAACGGACAGGTAGTTATAGATCCTTTAGAAATTAATAGAGCCTTTAGAGATTACTATGAAAAATTATATGATACCAAAAATGAACCTGATTTAACAAAACTAAATGGGTTTTTGAACGAACCATCTATACCGTGTATTCCAAATGAAAACAGGGAGATATTGGAGTCTAAAATTAGTCAAGAAGAAGTTGGGCTAGCCATTGATAATATGAAATCAGGAAAAAGTGCAGGACCAGATGGTCTTCCAGTTGACCTTTATAAAAAATTTAAGAATAAATTAATAAAACCTTTTTTGGAAATGGTTTTAGAAGCATTTCAAAATAATAATTTACCATCATACATAAATAATGCCTTAATTATACTGCTGCCAAAACCAGGTAAGCCCTCTAATAAATGTGAAAATATGAGACCAATAAGCCTATTAAACGCCGACCTTAAGATAATCTGTAAAATTTTAGCAAGACGAATACAAGAAATTTTACCAAATATTATTAATCGAGATCAGAATGGCTTTATAAAGGGTAGACAAGGCTTCCATAATGTAAGAAGACTATTTAATATTATCTATTTTAATAAAGAAGCACCGGATACAGCTCTCCTATCATTGGACGCCGAAAAGGCCTTTGATAGAGTTGAATGGCCCTTTCTTTTTGAAGTCCTACAAAGGTTTGGACTTGGAAATAATTTCATAAAATGGGTTCAAATAATATACAATAATGCTACAGCAGAAATCCTAACAAATAACAATATTTCAAAACCAATAAAAATCAATAGAGGATGTCGACAAGGCTGTCCACTTTCACCTTTACTGTTTACTATGGCAATTGAACCTTTAGCGATAGCGATACGTTTACATTCACAAATATATGGAATTAAAGTTGGACCAACAGAACATAAAATCTCCCTGTACGCCGATGATATAATTTTGTTTATGTCGAATCTAAAAAAATCAATTCCAACCTTGTTGAATTTAATAAAGAATTTTGGGGAAATATCAGGATATAAAATAAATAAAACTAAATCTTCAATATTAATGCTAAATGAGACCCAGAGAAATTACCCAGCCCCTGAGGTAAATCAATTCAATGTTGTAAATCAGTTTAAATATTTAGGAATCCAAATTATGCCTAAGCTAGAATCAGTCGCCAGTGTCAACTATGAAGCCTTAATGTCAGATATCAGTGAGTTAACTCAGAGATGGATGTCACTACCAATGTCGATGATCGGGAGAATCAATATACTTAAAAGTAATATTTTACCTAAAATACTTTATTTATTTCAATACATTCCCTTATCACCACCTTTAGATCTATTCTCAAGAATAAAAAAAAGTTAGTGGAATTTATATGGAACAACAGGAGGGCTAGATTACGTCTGTCTTTATTATATTTACCATTTGATCGTGGAGGTCTGAAATGTCCAAATTTTATGTTGTATTATTGGTCGGCACAACTGAGGTCTATGACATATTATTTTTCATCAAATGATCTCCCTCACTGGACTGAAATGGAATCATACAATTTACCTTTACCTCTTCCCATATTCATATACTCAGATTCGGCAAAAAAATTACAAAAACAAGTTAAAAATCCATTTGTAAAGCATATGATCAAAATATGGTGTGAAGCTAAAAACTATTTAAAAGAACCACAGTTATTGTCACAATTTAGTCCAATATGGGGTAATCAATATTTTAAACCAGGGAGAGCGGACGCTGTATTTAAAGTATGGAATTTAAAAGGGATACAAAAGATTCAGGATTTATATTTGCCATGTGCAGACAACATAATATCTTTTGAAGAGCTGAGGATCAAATTTAATCTCAATAGAACACATTTTTTTAAATATCTTCAACTTAGAAACTTTATTCGATCAAATCAAAATAAAGCTCTCACTCGACCTATTTATTCATCCTTGGAAAAAATGATGATGAAAGATAGTAAAAGAAAGGGTATTATTTCAGAGTTTTATAACTCATTGACACTATCCTCAAGTGAAAATTCACTGAAAAGATTAAACTACTGGAAAGAAGATCTGCAAATTGAAATTTCAGAGGAACAATGGGAATTGGCTTGTACAGAAGCTCAAACCAAATCAATAAATGCACGCCTTAAACTGATACATTTCAAATGGTTAATGCGGATGTATGTTACACCGGAGGAGTTAAATAGATATAACAAAAATATACCAGATACATGCACAAAATGCATGGAAAGTAAAGGAACCCTATTTCATTGTTTATGGGAATGTAGATTAATAAGAATGTTTTGGGAAGAGGTGAGGGTAACAATTGAAAAAATAATCTCAAAACAAATCATATTGAATCCTAAACTGTTTTTGTTGGGTCTGTACCCAGAAAAGCATAATTTTAATAAAAGTGAAAGAACATTCATAGACCTCAGTTTGCTTAATGCCAAAAAATGTATTGCACTATTATGGAAAAAGACTCATAGACCAGATGTGACTCAGTGGTTAAGACAGATGTTAACAAACCTTCCATTAGAAAGAATAACATATATACTGAAATCAAAGGAAATTGTGTTTGAGAATATATGGAGACCTTTTATTGATTATGTAAAAAATTTAAACATAACTCTTGAAGAAGAAGGTGAATGATGTGTGTGGACCTTGTAAATTCCAAACTGGTGAACATAATATGTATACTTATGTATTGGATTGTCTAGACTAAACAGAGGAGCATTGTTGAAGACTTGATTTTATTGGTGGTTGTTGGTGTTTTTAGTGCATTTTTTTTTGTAGTACTTTAGTGTTAGTGTTTGATTGTTTGTATCATGTTTGTTAAAAAAAAAAAAAGGTTCAATAAAGATATTGTGGAAAAAAAAAACATTTGCATGGACTTCATTGAATTAAATAAATGTGAAGGCAAACAATATTGCTTGGTTATTTGTGACCTGTTTCCGTTGCACTCACCCAAACACTGCGACAGTGGCCAAAAAAAAAAAAAAAAAAAAAACTGTTAGCAGAAATTGTGCCCAGATTTGGAATACCTGAAAAAATTTACTCAGATAATGGAACACATTTTGTAAATCAGATTTTATCACACTTAGGCACAGCACTTAACATTAACTTGAAAAAACACTCAGCTTACAGTCCACAATCTGCAGGATTGGTGGAACGCACAGACAGGACCATTAAAGAGAGGCTTAGAAAAATAATGGCAGAAACAGGACAAAATTGGATATATTGCCTGCCCCTAGTTCTGTTTTACATGAGAATAGTTCCCACCAAAGGGGGGTTATCCCCATTTGAAACAATGTATGGCAAACCTTATCTACTCCCACCATTAAGGCCATTCAATTCAGGTGATGAGGAAGTGTGCTTAGCTGATTACATGTGAAGAATGTTGACTGACATGATATTGTTCATGCTGCTCTTCCCAGGAAGGACCACGGTGAAGCACCCATCTTGGCCAAACCGGGCAATCTGGTCCTTATCAAAACCATCAAAAAAGAAAAACTGGGCCGACGCTCCCTAGCAAGGACCACACAAGGTCATCCTGGTGACACCAACAGCCGCTAAAATTGAAGGACGTGACTCTTGGGTGCATTTGACACATTGCAAACTTTATCCCACTACAAATCCTCAGCAAGTGACCGTTTAACTGTTCAATTGTTTCTCTATACAAGTGTTTGGCTGATGGTTTGCCCCAGCAACGGCTTGTGTAGTGAAACAACTGCTTATCATGGAGAGAAAATGCAAGAGAGAAAAGGCTGGCAGCATACGGATGTGAATGGTATACCTGTTTGGTTTTTTTTTTTGTTTTTTGTTTTTTTTTATCATCATCATCCTTGTGGTGGCACTTTTGTTTTGGTTGCCTTTAGGAACACCATTACCTATTTATCGCAGGGCCAGGTATGTTACTCACACGCATCATGACTTGCTAGAAGGACCAAGCTATGACGAAAATGTTTATGCTGGTAATGTGTGGTGGAAGTATGCTAACTACACAGTCAAAACAGCTAATCGTTCAAACTGTTATGTGTGTTCTTTGCTCCCACTCTAAGCTGGCCAAATACACACGTGGACAAAATTGTTGGTATCCCTCTGTTCATGAAAGAAAAACCCACAATGGTCACAGAAATAACTTGAATCTGACAAAAGTGGTAATAAATAAAAATTCTATGGAAATTAATCAATGAAAATCAGACAATGCTTTTGAATTGTGGTTCAACAGAATTATTTTAAAAAACAAACTCATGAAACAGGCCTGGACAAAAATGATGGTACCCTTAATATTTTGTTGCACAACCTTTTGAGGCAATCACTGCAATCAAACGATTTCTGTAACTGTCAATGAGACTTCTGCACCCCTCAGCAGGTATTTTGGCCCACTCCTCATGAGCAAACTGCTCCAGTTGTCTCAGGTTTGAAGGGTGCCTTCTCCAGACGGCATGTTTCAGCTCCTTCCACAGATGTTCAATAGGATTTAGATCAGGGCTCATAGAAGGACACTTTAGAATAGTCCAATGTTTCACTCGTAGCCATTCTTGGGTGTTTTTAGCTGTGTGTTTTGGGTCATCTTGTTGCAAAACCCATGACCTGCGACTGAGACCAAACTGTCTGACACTGGGCAGCACATTTCTCTCTAGAAGACCTTGATAGTCTTGAGATTTCATTGTACCCTGCACAGATTCAAGACACCCTGTGTCAGATGCAGCAAAGCAGCCCCACAACATAACAGAACCCCCCCCCCCCCCCCCCCCATGTTTCACAGTAGGGACAGTGTTCTTTTCTTGGTATGCTTCATTTTTGCGTCTGTGAACATAGAGATGATGTGCCTTGCCAAAAAGTTCCAGTTTTGTCTCGTCTGTCCATAGGACATTCTCCCAGAAGCTTTGTGGCTTGTCAACATGCAGTTTGGTAAATTCCAGTCTGGCTTTTTTATGATTTGTTTTCAACAGTGGTGTCCTCCTTGGTTGTCTCCCATGAAGTCCACTTTGGCTCAAACAACGACAGATGGTGCGATCTGACACTGATGTACCTTGACCTTGGAGTTCACCATGAATGTGTTTAGAGGTTGTTCTGGGCTCTTTTGTTACCATTCGTATTATCTGTCTCCTCCTGCGGCCACGTCCAGGGAGGTTGGCTACAGTCCCGTGGATCTTAAATTTCTGAATAATATGTGCAACTGTAGTCACAGGAACATCAAGCTGCTTGGAGATGGCCTTATAGCCTTTACCTTTAACATGCTTGTCTAATTTTCTTTCTAATCTCCTGAGACAACTCTCTCCTTTGCTTCCTCTGGTCCATGTTTAGTGTGGTACACACCATGTCACCAAACAGCACAGTGGCTACTTGTCACCCTTTAAATAGGCCGACTGACTGATTACAAGTTTGTAGACACCTGTGATGGTAATTAGAGGACACACCTTGGTTGAACATGTCCTTATGGTCACATTATTTTCAATCTTTTCTAGGGGTACCATCATTTTTGTCCAGGCCTGTTTCATGAGTTTGTTTTTTAAAGTAATTCTGTTGAACCACAATTCAAAAGCACTGTCTGATTTTCATTGGTTAATTTTCATAGAATGTTTATTTATTACCACTTTTGTCAGAGTCAAGTTATTTCTGTGACCACTGTGGGTTTTTCTTTCATGAACAGAGGGGTACCAACAATTTTGCACACAGCTGTATCTGTTACTGCTAAACCAATGGAACTGTCAGAAGCTGTTTCTTGCAAGAGGCAATGTATGGAAATGGTACAGCAGGCATTAACTTGGATCACACCTGCCACATTGTCTATGACTCCACTGACCAGAGACACGATGACACCCCTTACTCGGTGAAAGCAAGGTTAACCTCGCCGGAGAATTTTTCCTTTTGTCTAAAAGGGTGTGAAAACGTCTCTTTGGGCAGTTTATCATTTTCCAGGTGTGCAATAGTACATCAGAATCAGATTTATTGCCATTGTTCATGTAGTACACAAACTAGGAATTTGTCTCGGTGCAATGCTGCAACATTAAACATGATAAAATAAAAGAAATAAACTATACATGCAATAAAGCGTAGAATAAGAGTGAGTAACACTGGTCAGCAGTTAAAATATATTAGCGAGCAGCAGATAATGTGGAGAACCATATAGTGCAGTCGGTAATGCAGGAGGAAAACAGTGATGATTGACATGAGTCTGGTTGAGCTGCTGTACATAGTGCACGAGAGTCAATAAGTCACTTAGTGTTCAGCAGTCTGATGGCAGAGGGGAAGAAGCTGTTCATGTGACGGGAGGTTTTAGTCTGGATGGACCGAAGTCTTCTACCTGAGGGGAGGGGGGCAAACAGTACGTGACCAGGGTGTGAGGGATCGGCTATGATCCGGCCAGCATGCCTCCGGGTCCTGGAGATGTACAGATCCTGGAGAGATGGGAGCTTGCAGCCGATCACCTTCTCAGCAGTGCGCACGACGCGCTGCAGCCTTAGTCTGTCCCTGGCAGTGGCTCCTGCGTACCACACGGTTATGGAGGTGGTGAGGATGGACTCGATGATGGCTGTGTAGAACTGCACTAACATCTTGGTGGGTAGCTTGAGCTTCCTCAGCTGCCGCAGGAAGAACATCCTCTGCTGGGCCTTTTTGATGAGGGAGCTGATGGTCGGCTCCCACTTGAGGTCCCTGGTGATGGTGGTGCCTAGGAAGCGGAAGGAATCAGCAGTGGTGATGGGAGAGCCTGTGAGGGTGAGGGGGGGCAGAGGGGTTGTGACTTTCCTGAAGTCCACAATCATCTCCACTGTCTTCAGTACATAGTACATCTCGCCCCTGTACTGCTACCTGCCAGACTGGCATAGTGGGCAAAAGCTGTCCTGAAGATCCTTATTGTCAGTCTAGAAGTCTGGAAGGCGATGTCACCCTGCAGAAGCTCTATAGTGCCGCAGTTTGTGATTCTCAGAAATACAGCACACATATGGTGACAGGGGGTTGGTGGCTGTGTGGCCATCGTGCATACTGACACCTGCCCATGAACTGGGGAGGGGTGTGTGCCCCTGTAGCGGTGACTGACCATACCATCATATTGTCGGCAGGACAGGCGGGCAGGGTAAAGAGACATGTCTCTTTTTCACCACATGATCCCATGTAAAGCACAAATGTGCCAAAAGAATTCAAGTTAGAAACTACTGGGCAGAAGGTACTTCATTCCCTGTTTCCTTGGGTGGGAGTGGCTAAGAACACCTTGTGGATTGAAACAACTAATTATAGATTACAGTCATTTGTGAATTTTTCTTTGTCTGCTTTTTCTGGTGTAAATGAGGAGTTAACAGCTCTTAGACTTATGTTGACCCAAAACAGAATGGTTCTTGATCAAATAACTGCCGCCCAAGGGGCTGTGTGTGTGCATTTGTGGGTGATTATTGTTGTACTTTTATTCCTGAAACTGATGCAGATGGTCACGTGATTGTCTTAGCCATGCAGAACTTGACTGCTCTGCAAGCTGCTATAGCCAAAGACGATGTTACTGATGAACATACAGTGCGGTAAAAAAGTATTTAGTCAGCCACCAATTGTGCAAGTTCTCCCACTTAAAAGATGAGAGCGGTCTCCAATTTTCATCATAGGTATACCTCAGCTATGAGAGACAAAATAAGAAAAAAAAAATCCAGAAAATCACATTGAAGGATTTTTAATGAATTAATTGGTAAATTCCTCGGTAAAATAAGTATTTGGTCAATAACAAAAGTTCATCTCAATACTTTGTTATATACCCTTTGTTGGCAATGACAGAGGTCAAACGTTTTCTGTAAGTTTTCACAAGGTTTTCACACACTGTTGCTGGTATTTTGGCCCATTCCTCCACGCAGATCTCCTCTAGAGCAGTGATGTTTTGGGGCGGTCGCTGGGCAACACAGACTTTCAACTCCCTCCAAAGATTTTCTATGGGGTTGAGATCTGGAGACTGGCTAGGCCACTCCAGGACCTTGAAATCCTTCTTACGAAGCCACTCCTTCATTGCCCGGGCGGTGTGTTTGGGATCATTGTCATGCTGAAAGACCCAGCCACGTCTCATCTTCAATGCCCTTGCTGGTGGAAGGAGGTTTTCACTCAAAATCTCACGATAGATGGCCCCATTCATTCTTTCCTTTACACGGATCAGTCGTCCTGGTCCCTTTGCAGAAAAACAGCCCCAAAGTATGATGTTTCCACGCCCATGCTTCACAGTAGGTATGGTGTTCTTTCTCCTCCAAACACAACAAGTTGAGTTTTTACCAAAAAGTTCTATTTTGGTTTCCATATGACATTCTCCCAATCCTCTTCTGGATCATCCAAATGCTCTCTAGCAAACTTCAGACAGGCCTGGACATGTACTGGCTTAAGCAGGGGGACACGTCTGGCACTGCAGGATTTGAGTCCCTGGTGGCGTAGTGCGTTTCTGATGTAGCCTTTGATGTAGCCTTTGTTACTAGTGAATGACCAGCTCTCTGCAGGTCATTCACTAGGTCCCCCCATGTGGTTCTGGGATTTTTGCTCACCATTCTCGTGATCATTTTGACCCCACGGGGTGAGATCTTGCGTGGAGCCCCAGATCGAGGGAGATTATCAGTGGTCTTGTATGTCTTCCATTTTCTAATTATTGCTCCCACAGTTGATTTCTTCACACCAAGCTGCTTACCTATTGCAGATTCAGTCTTCCCAGCCTGGTGCAGGTCTACAATTTTGTTTCTGGTGTCCTTTGACAGCTCTTTGGTCTTGGCCACAGTGGAGTTTGGAGTCTGACTGTTTGAGGTTGTGAATAGGTGTCTTTTATACTGATAACGAGTTCAAACAGGTGCCATTAATATGGGTGACGAGTGGAGGACAGAGGAGCCTCTTAAAGAAGAAGTTACAGGTCTGTGAGAGCCAGAAATCTTGCTTGTTTGTAGGTGACCAAATGCTTATTTTACTGAGGAATTTACCAATTAATTCATTAAAAATCCTTCAATGTGAGGGACTTCCGGGAAGATGGCGGAGAGACATAACACTTAAAGAGCTCTCCCTAGCCGGATTAAAAATCATCGGTAAATGGCCAACTCGACATAAACGAATCAATAAACTAAGGGATGAAAACACGAAGGAACCGGGCACAAGGACAAAAACAGGGTAAAATTGAAGAATTCCTCTCCAACAACGCAGGAAAAACCGCTGTACGCAAAGCCCAAAAAAACGAGATGTCCACAGCAGAGAAAATGGAGGACACCAGACTCGACAACATGAACGCTGGCATCGCCAGTTTGGGTGAAGAGTTGAAAGAATTCAAGCGACAGCTACAACAGGATTTAGCGGCTCTTAAGGAGGAACTGAAAAAAGAAATTAAGGAGGAAATCATGGACCTCCGAAGAGAAATGGAGCGTAAATTAACGGAAAACATGGAGGAGCTGCGCTCCCAGCGGGCGTGTATGACAGGAGCGCAGACCCGAATTTCGGAACTAGAAGATTGGAAAAGCGAGGCAAACGAACAACTACAGACCCTGACGACGCAAACGCAGAGGATGCAGGAGAAAATAAACGACTTGGAGAGCAGATCCCGACGAAGCAATATGCGCATCTTTGGAATTCCGGAGGGCATTGAAGGCAACTCGATGACAAAATTCATGGATCAGTTCTTAAAAAAAGAACTGGAAATACCCGGAGAAACGGATCTGCAGATTCAACGGGCGCACAGAACACCGGCACAGAACCCGAAAACAAACTCTCCACCCAGGTCAGTTGTGGTAAACTTTGTGAAATATGACATAAAGGAAAGAATCCTGACGCAAGCATGGAAAAAAAAGATACGAATCGGCGACAAACAGGTATTTTTTGACCATGACTACCCGACAGAAATCGTGCAGCAGCGGAAGAAATATGCCAATATTAAAAAAACGCTGAAAGAGAAAAAAATTAGATTCCAAACGCCGCTAACGAAAATGAGGATTCATTGGGAGGAAGGCACAAGAACCTACAACACGGCCGAAGAGGCAGCGCGGGATATGATGGAGCGGGGCCTTGAGGTGAGCGTGCCGAAGGAGACGGCTGGAGCAGCGGCGGCCCTGAACGCACCACGACAGACGGAGTGGAGACGAGTGAACGGCGGAAGAAGGGGGAGAGACGTAGAGCAGCGGGCCCAGGACAAGCTACAAGGCTTTCAACTGAAAGCCTAGATCATAACAAAGATTAAGAAAGGCACAGAAGAAATGAAGGCCAAGAAGACAAGGTAAAAGAGAAACAGACGGCTAGGAGAGGTTTAAGTGATATTTGTTGGACATTTCTAGACTTATGACTATTACTTTGATAGTAATTAGAAGTCTAGGGAGGGCCCTTCACTCTGTGAAGACAAACCCCCCACCCACCAACAGGGACCAGTGGGCAGAAGAAAGGCCCAAAGTACGGAGGTCGAGTTTTTTTAATGTGTTTTTATATAAATATGTGTTATTTTTGTTGTTAAAGGGGCTAGGAGCACAAGTTAAAAAAATGGAAAAACATGAATATGGGTAAAAATCTTAAGATAATGACACTAAACGTGAATGGTCTGAACTCACCTGTTAAAAGGGAAAGAATAATAAGAAAATTCAAGAAGGAAAAAGCTGAAATTATATTTATGCAAGAGACACATTTGAGCAAGGCAGAACATGTGAAACTAAAGAGATTTGGCTATAAGAACTCCTACTACAGTTCATTTAAGGGAGGAGCAAAAAGGGGGGTTATGATACTAATCTCAAACAAAATACAATTTGAAAGTGAACAGGAAATCCAGGATAAAGAAGGCAGGTATGTAATAATAAAGGGAAGAATAGATGGTATGCAGATCACATTAGTGAACATCTATGCCCCACCAGAAAGTGACAAGGGTTTTTTTCAACATCTGTTTGATCTCATAGCAACACACAGTGAAGGAGTCCTAATTTGTGGAGGAGACTTAAATGCTGTCATGGATCATGAAGTTGACACAACAAGTGTTAAGAAGACAAAAAAACATGTAACAAAGTTCATAAGAACCTCACTGGCAGAAATGGGTATGGTAGACATATGGAGGGACCTACACCCACTCGAAAAAGACTATACACATTATTCAGCAGCCCATAAAGTACACTCTAGAATAGATTACTTCCTTATGAATGAAGGTGACAGACACAGGGTGAGAAATTGTTGGATTGGAGGGGCAGAAATATCAGATCATAATCCTATATACATGGAAATATATTTAAACAATAGAAAACGACAAACAACATGGAAACTTAACGTAGGACTGTTAAATGATGAGAAAATGAAAGAAAGAATAAAAATAAACATAAACGAATATATCCAAGAGAATGACAATGAAGAAGTGGACCCAACAATACTATGGGACGCACTAAAAGCCGTGTTAAGGGGTAAATTAATTGTTGAAACAGGAAAAGCAAATAAGACTAAACTGGAAGTGTATGAACAAAGATGTGAGAGACTGAGGGAATTAGAACGTAAACATCAAAGCACAAATGATCCAAAAATATATCAAGAAATTAAAGAAGAAAAAACAAAGATAAAAGAAACACAAATGGATGAAATTGAAAGGAAAAATAGATATCTAAAGCAAAAATATTATGAAACGGGGCCAAAAGCCACAAAACTGCTGGCAAAACGGTTAAGAAAACAACAAACAATGAATAATGTATACAAGATTAAAGACCCCACCACAAATAAAACCACAGTTAACCCAGAAAACATCGAAGAAATTTTCCATAATTTCTACCAAGAACTATACTCGCAACCTGAAGAAACAAATACTAAAGATATCAAAAAATTTCTAGACACATTGGACTTGCCATCAATAGGAAATCAACAAAATGAAAAACTAACAGCAGAAATAACAACACAAGAGATCAGAGATGTGATTAAGTCACTTAAAAACGGTAAATCACCAGGTAGTGATGGATACCCATCTGAGTTTTATAAACTGTTTATAGAAGAACTCAAGCCACAACTCCTAAAGTCATTTAATTGGACGCTGAACAACAACAAAATACCTCCAACATGGAACGAAGCAATCATTTCAGTTATTTTAAAACCAGGGAAAGATAAAGAACAATGCGGAAACTATAGACCAATCTCTTTATTAAATGTAGATTATAAAATATACACAACAATTATATGTAAACGAATAAAGACATTCTTGACGGAATTGATAGAAGATGATCAAACTGGATTCATAGAGGGACGCCAAACACATGACAATATCAGGAGAACAATACATATAATTAACCAAATACATAAAGAAAAGAAAAGCGCAGTAATAATGAGTTTAGACGCAGAAAAAGCATTTGACAGGGTTAACTGGAAATTCCTATATAGTGTACTGGAGCGCTTTGGATTTAACGAAAAATCAGTACAATGCATAAGGACGCTATATCAAGAACCTGTGGCAAGAATCAAGATAAACGGTAGCTTAACAGACAAAGTAAATATACAAAGATCAACTAGGCAGGGATGCTGCTTATCGCCCACCTTGTTTGCTCTGTTCATAGAACCATTGGCTCAAGCGATACGACAAAATAAGAAATTAAAAGGTGTAACAATAAAGGGGGCGGAACACAAGATTGGGCTATTTGCAGACGATATTATAGTTTACCTTGAACAACCAGATAAATCAATAATGGAAATGATGAACTTGATAGAAAATTTTGGAAAATTATCAGGATACAAGATAAACATAACAAAAACACAAATACTGACATTCCACTATAACCCTCTAAACCAGATAACTGATAAGATCAAACTAAACTGGAAGCAAAAAGAAATAAAATACCTTGGAGTGAACATACCTAAGACCTAAGCAAAATATATAAAGCAAACTATGATAGGTTGGAACAAGAAATAAAAAAAGATATTGATAGATGGTCAATCTTAAATATGGATCTGAATTCAAAAATTGAGACAGTCAAAATCAGCATACAACCTAGATTACTTTACCTCTTCCAGGCTATACCAACAGAGATTCCAGATGCCCAATTCTCAAAGTGGGACAGGATGATATCGAGATTTGTTTGGGGAGGTAAAAAACCAAGAGTGAAATATAAAACCCTCCAATTACCAAAAGAGAAAGGAGGCATGGGCCTACCGAGTCTAAAGGAATATTACTACTCAGCACAAATAAGATATATCATATGTTGGTGCGACGAGGGATATGAGGCAAAATGGAAAGAAATGGAAAAGGAAATTGAGGGACTCCCAGTACAAAGCATAATAGGGGATAAAGATGCATATAAGCAAATCAAACAAATAGACCCAATCACTAAATTTACTTTAGAACTGTGGTATAAAATAGTACAAAAATATAATATAAGGGAAGACATAAAACTATTGAAATGGGTAGCATTTGACAGTCAGTTTGAACCGGCAAAACAAGATAGGGGATACAAAAATCTGGTGAACAAGGGAATCACAGCATGGGGCAATATCGGAAAAAAAGATCTCGGGAGCTTTGTAAATATCAGGAGAAAATTTAAATTAGAAAGATCGGAATTTTTCAGATATCTGCAGATGAGAGATTACTATATGAAGAAGATTAGGCATAACCTCCAAACAGATGTGAACGAGATTATACAACTTATTTTAAGCTCATATGCAGGAAATAAAATAAGAATTATTTCAAAACTATATCAGAAACTTATGACAAACAATCATACAAGTAACTATATAAAGGAGAAATGGGAGAAAGAGCTCAATTTAAACATAACAGAAGAAAGCTGGCAGGAAATATGGAAAACACAACACACATCAACAAATTCAAGGGCATGGAGGGAATTTGGATGGAAAAACCTGATTCGCTTTTTCATTACACCACAGATTCAAGGAAAATATACAAATACCCAATCTTTATGCTGGAGGGGATGTGGGGCTCAAAATGCAGACCACTCACATATGTTTTGGAAATGCTACAAAATATCATCATTTTGGAAATCTATGCATGTGACAATACAGAGGATATTAGGATATAATATACCAATGAACTGTAACCTGATGTACTTATGTGATCTTAAAAAAGACAGTGTTATACAGGCTGAGGACAGATATCTAGTTAAAATCTTGTTGATTGCATGTAAAAAAAACTATCACAAAAAAATGGCGATCAGAAGTTCTTCCTGACCAAGAACAATGGACTGACATTGTTGAGGACATACGTATGATGGAAAAACTAACATATCGACGAAGAATGCAAGAAGGAATATGGGAGAAAAAATGGCGGAAATGGACACACTACAAAGTGCAACAACGAGGCAGAAATTGAAAGAATAACCAAAGACACTGAAAAAACCAGAAGAATTAAGAGATGGAAACTAAAAACTTGATGCTCCAACATTTGTCCCCCCCCCTTTTATTTTTTATTTTTTTTTATTTTTTATTTTTATTTTGTTTATTTTTTAATTAGCCAAGTTGGAATCCTGCCTTAAGGAAATCAAAGCTTGGATGACTTGTAATTTCCTGCTATTAAATTCAGATAAAACTGAAGTCATTCTTGTTGGTCCACAAAACCTCAGAAATACCTTTCCAAATCAAACTTTCAGTTTGGATGTGGTTATGCTTTCTCTTAATAGCTCTGTGAGGAACCTTGGAATTATTTTTGATCAAGCTCTGTCTTTCAATTCACATATTAAATTTGTTTCTAAGACTGCCTTCTATCATTTGCGTAATATTGCCAAGATTAGGAGCATCTTGTCTCAGAGTGATGCTGAGAAACTGATCCACACTTTTGTTAGCTCTAGATTAGACTATTGTAATTCTTTATTATCAGGTTGTACTAAAACATCTTTAAAAAGTCTTCAGTTGATCCAAAATGCTGCAGCAAGAGTTTTAACAGGTACTAGAATGAGAGATCATATCTCTCCGGTTCTGGCCTCCCTTCACTGGCTTCCCATAGAGTTTAGAATTAAGTTTAACCTCTTGCACTCCGGGATACCGCGGGCGGTCACGTCTCTGCGTCCTAGTGCGTCCTCGTGCGCACTGAAAAAAAAAAAAAAAAAGCTGCATTTTCGTTCTTCCACTACAGACACAGCCGCGAACAGAACGCGAAAGGAGTGCTTTGATTGGTTTAGATTTGACTGACCTCTCATTCGACTAATAAGAGCCTTGAATTGGGTTTCTGAAACCTTGAAGAACCAATGACTGAAAACCTAGCAAGAAGGACCCACCTACCAACAACTGCGAATACAACGAGCCAATTGAAGCAGAGAAGTTCGACGATTGAAAGCGTGCGTCCTGTGCGTAAAATCTGTTTTGTGTAAGCTGCTGTGTGTAACGGTAGCGTTCGCCAGTCTTTTTTTATTACTACTGTTCTTATTTGTTTTGAAAAATCTTTCGCCAAAACCGCAATCATGGAAGCGCAAAACCGCAATAATGAAATCATGGTTTGACCGGGTCGCATGACCAGAACCACGAGTCGTAACAAGCGGACCAGCTTCATGTTCGTCTGACAATGAGGAACAGATGATCGCCAACGACACTGCTGTTGTGGACAGGTAAGTGTTAGAAGCTAAATTATTCTTTATCACTGAAAATAGTAATCAAAATGACTTTTGACCGATCGGTGATTACAACTGTGCGTCATCACCACATGACGGACCATTGATGGACCGTTTTTTGGTGCGCTGCGCTCCTCTGTAGCGGGGGGGGGGGTGGAATTGTTATCCTCTACATTGCAGATATTTTAGTATAATTTTTATTGCACTGTAGGTTATTTTTTCTTGCAAAAAAAGGCCACACATTTTTTACGTGGCATGCTTCTTTGTGTGTGGGGGGCTTGTTTGTTCATTCATTCATGAATGAATAAACAACCCCCCCCCCACACACACACACAGCCCTGAGTGTCACCTTTCATTTGAGCCCAAGATCAAGCTTCTATGTTGAATCATGCAAAAGTTATAGACGTTTTTCCAAACTGTGCCATTTGGCACAATTTGGCACAGTTCAAAAATGCCTGGGAACAACCTGACAAAAAAGCTGTGTAATATATTCATTTTTTGTGGTATTGTTACAAAATTTTGACCTCAGCTGGATAACACTTGGTTCTACATTTCTGTTGCATTTTCCAGCCCGGATCTGACAGCTGTGTTATTTGCAAGCATTTGTATCTAAAAAAAACACCCAGGCAAACTTTATTTTCTTCAAGTTCAGTATGTTTAGATGATTGTTACTCAGTGGCAGGAGCACTTAGAGAGATTATGACTTTTTGCCAAAAAATTCCAAGTGTTTTCTTTTAAATGAGACCAACCCCATGAAGATGCTGCAAAGGGTTGAAGAACAGCTTTTGATTTACTTTGGGTACGTTATTTTTAGGCGTTTTTAGGGAAAGTGACCAGAGTGCAAGGGGTTAAAATCCTTCTTCTTACTTACAAAGCTCTAAACAATAAGGCCCCTTTTTATTTAAAAGATCTGATACTACCCTATTATCCTAACAGAGCACTACGCTCCCAAAATGATGAATTATTTGTAATACCTAGAATCTCCAAAAGTACAATGGGAGGCAGAGCCTTCAGTTATCAAGCTCCTCTCCTGTGGAACCAGCTGCCAATCTGGATTCGTGAGTCAGACTCGATCTCTGTTTTTAAGAATAGGGTTAAAACCTTCCTTTTTGATATAGCCTACAATTAGGGAGGGATCATATGTTTCTGAACCCTCCCTTAGTTATGCTGCCAATAGGTTTAGTCAGCTGGGGGACCTCCAATAATGCACTGGGCCTCACTCCTTTTTTCACACTCAATGAAATTTTTTTTTTGCTGGTCATTAACATCTGTTTGTTCTCTCCCATAGATTGAGTCCCCATCGTGCTGTTTGCTCTCTACATGTCTGTTCTTTTCATCTTCTCTATCCCCTCACCCCCAGCCAGTCGCAGCAGATGACTGCCCCTCCCTTAGCCTGGTTCTGCTGGAGGTTTCTTCCTGTTAAAAGGGAGTTTTTCCTCTCCACCGTCGCCAAGCGCTTGCTCACAGGGGATCACCCGATTGCTGGGGTCTTTTTGCAACTGTGGGGGTTCCCCCTACAGTTGAAAGTGCTATGAGATGACTGTTGTTGTGAAATGGCGCTATTTTTTTTTTTTGTTACTTATTTGTACCCGTAGGTAGACTTGGTTTGCAGTCTGGTGACAAGCCACCGGCTGCTGGTCGCTGCATGCGCGAGCGCCCTAAACCTACATGTTTTTGGTATGCGGGAGGAAACCGGAGAAATCCCGGAGTAAACCCACGCAACACGGGGAGAACATGCAAACTCCACACAGCTCACTGTTGGTCGGGGGCTGGGATCGAACCCACGATCTCATAATCCCCGCGATCCCCCGGCCGAGGGTAAAACTGTGCTGCCACAGTGCTAAACCACTGCGCCACCGTGCAGCTATATAAATAAAGTTGAATTGAATTGAATTGATGTACCATGGAGCAGTTGCTGGGGATGATGGACAAACAGTGTGAGCTCAAGGTGTCTCTCCATGACCCAAGTACAGAGTAAAAGTATGATTGACATGCAGAAAACCAAAAGGAATTGCATGATCATGATGTGAAGTTAAAATGTACTACCTGTAAATACATTTATGAAGTCTGAAACATTGTTTTTACTTTTATTTTGTTGTTATATTACTCTTATTTCTGTTTTGATATTTTATTACTATTGTTGTTTTGTTTTTATCTTTTATGTTTTTATACAAGCTGCAATAACACACGTAGCAATGACACAGATGTATCCTTATTATATCTTTACTATTATTTTATTATCATTTTGATTTCATCGTATTGCCATTAATTAATGAGTTTTATTGTTCCATTTCTCCTCCTAAAGAACTAAAATGTTAGCTGGTGCCTGGGGAAGCAGGGCCAATGGTGGTCTTTCCCCGTCACTAGCTAGTTAGGATCTGCTGCACGCAAATGCACTGGAGCTTAGCATAGCTGCCACATGATGTTTTAGACGCCATAAATTGTTTTTTTATGATGCCTTGCATGGCATCAAAGGGGGTAAAATGATAGAAAAGTCTCATATTTGTAATTTGCTTTGTCTCAGCGTCTGTGTGAAAGTGCTGAAGATGCAGATGCAGCTGTATTGTGTTATCGCTTTGTTTTTGTTCGCATGTACTATTCTGGTGTGACGGTTCCTGAGAAAGAGATAATCTGTACACCAAGTTTTGACCAGATGTACTGAACCAATCACCATGGACATTTTCTCCTCCACCTGTCGGATAACGGAGGGCTTAAAGGACTGAGCGATGTGTGTTTGAGTCAGAATGATGCGTGAACAGGCTCTGAGACTATTATTGTATTGTTCTCCACTGGCCAGTGTAATTAAATTTGCTGAAACTTTGATCCTGCCTGATTCTTGACTGAAGGTTAAGAAGAATTTTTCCAGCAGTTACCATTATCATTATCATATTATTACAAAATTCACTATTTATTAGATTTAGTATGCCCATCAAACCAGCCAAATATGGTTCATCTCAGTACTATTGTTGGTGCAAAGCCATACTATATTAAATGTATATCAAAATCCATATTGATTTTATAAATAATGGAATAAAAAGATACTTGGCTGGGTGTTAAAATGATCATTATCATTAAATTTATTTTCACTCAACAGTAAAATAACATATGGTTGATTCAACTTCAATAGAACTCATTCATACAAGTGTGTGCCAAACCAATCACGTGGGTGGAATAAAATCAGTCTCCATCAGCACGGAGCATCAGAGTACCAGCATGTGCTAAGGTTTGGGCTTCTGCAGCCATGCACGCCAGTATGTCAGGAGTGGGAGAGGCAAGAGAAATTTGGCAACAGGTTCCTAACGAAACCTCATATTGTAAGAGACGCCCCAATGGACACGGCCCAAGGGTTAAAAAAAAAAAAAAAAAAAAAAAAAAAAAAAAAAAAAAGGAGGGGAAACTGTTGAAAAGAAGGGTCTGAGAAATTTGGTAGCACAGACATTTTAGTTATTTGAAGTCTGACAAGAAGCAGAATAGCAGCATCTACACAGAGGTGAAGGTAGATGTAGGTTTTTCTATATTAATAACCAAATTTAATTCCTCCTTTGTGTTCTCTTGTAAAACTTGAAAGCTTATAACATGTCAGAACTAAAACTTAAAAAAAAAAATATATAATCCTTTTGTTTATTTGGAACTGACCAAAGAATTTAGTTATTGTTTTTGTTCATGTTTTTGACTGGTCATAATAAAAATTTTGGGTTTATTACATATGCCGTTTTAATATGAAAGTTGCATAATATTCTCCAGTAAATTTGTCATGTTTAACTTATGACAGAAAATACACATTTAACCAAAATTATCCCTATATCCTCACATCCCGGGAATAAAAGTCAAACTTTGTTAGATGAAAAAAAGTGATTTGTTTAAATATGGGGGAAAATGTTGTGATATTTTCCTCATATCTTTTGAGTAATTTAGCAATGTTTCCATGTAGTTTGTCCAGAACAGCAGTTTTCACAAAGTATACAGTAGGGGTGCACCGATATATCGACTGGCCAACAGTCACTAGGTTGATTGCCACTGGCCTATCGACAAAAAAAATAAAATAAATAAAAATAAATAAAATTTACCAATGGCAGCAGCCGATAATTTAACCTCATGGCGTTCGCAAGCAAGAGCAGCCGCAGTGAGCCTGACAGAATGTTTTTGCTACCACCCTGTGAAGTGTAATAAACATGTTTGGAGTTGGTAGTCATGGCATAGATCATTTGAAAGCTTAGAATCTTGTCTATTTGGTTACACAAACAGATTTAAGATACAACCACAACAGCAGAATAGCACATCAAACAAGCTAGCAAAAACCAGCTACACTGCAGCAATGTAGCAGCAGTTCACCAATCAAGTGTCCTTAAATTAATCAAACAATTCCAGTCCTGTTTCATTTCCACAGGTCCAATAGCTCTATTCAAGTAAGATTTACTGTCCTTCCATGTTATCTCGCAGAGAAAAATCCATAAATCCCACACTTTGTTTGAAACCAGCCAGTGGACTCGCATTTCCTTTTCTGTTGCTATAAGTGTAGCAAACATGTTTGGAATTTGTAGTCATGCCATACATTGTTTGAAACTTACTGTTGAAGTTTGGCTATTTGGTTATCAAGACAGATCTGACATACAGTCACAAAAGCAGAAGTAAATAGTACATCAATCAAGCTAGCACAAAAAAAAAAAAAACAGTGACTCAACAATGATACTTCCTTGCATTCTTGGAATTCATGAAAATCCAACAAATCCAGTCCTATTTCACTGGCACAGCTCCAATAGATCAATTTGAGTAAGATTTATTCATCATCCACGTGATTACAGGGGCATTTATACATAAATATGGGGTGCTGTTAAAAACAAGCAGGCTGAACTTCTGGTATTCCGTGTGGTTAGGCGCATAATCCATTTCCCGTGGTGGTGCTTTGGCGGAAACAAAGCTGAAAAGACATACACTACCGTTCAAAAGTTTGAGGTCACTTAGAAATTTCCTTATTTTTGAAAGAAAAGCACTTTTTTTCAATGAAGATAACTTTAAACTAGAAAAGCACTCGGAGAGCGCAGACCTCCGCCAAGCAGCACAGTTCCCCCCATAGAGTGTTCGTGTGTACGTTTTCAGATTCCCTGAGCATGAAAAGATATGACTAGCAATTGGATTCACAATGATTATTTGTTTATTTGACATGGACAGTGCAATAAACAGACAATTAATGAATGACAATCAATGTGATAGTGATAGGATTAGTGGGTCAGTAGTGTAAAACGGGGCTATGAGGGATGGCGGGTTAATAAGGGACACTTTTCTGGGAAATGTTTTAAATGTAATTCTGCTTTTTTTATTTTGAGCAGGACGCTGAGTTGTGTTGTTATTGTCAAATATCCATGAATCCTTCATCAAATGTAGGCGGAAGCAAAATTAAAAAAGCAGAATTACATTTAGAAAAGTGTCCCATATTACCCCGCCGTCCCTTATAGCCCCGTTTTACGGTTGTAAAAGCATTGCCTCCTTGGCGGAGGTACTAAACTGAAGTGTTGGTGTGTCCATCTCCTCCACTGACGGATGCAGATTGGTTAGACAGGTTGCCGTGGGTTTTATATTATATTGGGGTTGCGCTCGGCGGCAAAACAGAATGTAGAATTTTCCCCGGCAGAGAGGTCGTTTTTACGCAGCGCCTATAGCTGGGCGGGGAATTTGTGGCAAATAATCGGGCGGCGGACAGGTGTCCGTGTCAGGTTTTGCAGCGTGGCGCAAAAACACGCACGCTGGCGGGCCCAGGGCAGCAGTGTTTTCCGCGTGCTTTTGTGGCTAAAACGTTGAAGAAGGCGGAGTTTGTGTTGGTCAGACACGACGCCCAGCGCCGTCCATTGCGCCTGCGCACATGTTGAAAATGGCCATATGTCACAGTGTGGAAAAATGCTTTAAAAAATTCCTGTATGCAGACGGTGATGCGGATCATCCCCAAAATTTAATCAGTTCTTCCTTGTACCATTTCCAACAACGCCTGAAAGTTTCATGGAAATCCATCCAAGACTTTTTGAGTTATCTTGCTAACCAACAGACAGACAGACAGACAGACAAACAGACAAACACGCAAACCCTGGCAAAAACATAACCTCCTCCAGGCCTTTTCGGCCTGGCGGAGGTAACTAATCAGAAATACACTTTATACATTGGTAATGTGGTAAATGACTATTCTAGCTGCAAATGTCTGGATTTTGGTGCAATATCTACATAGGTGTATAGAGGCCCATTTCCAGCAACTATCACTCCAGTGTTCTAATGGTACAGTGTGTTTGCTCATTGCGTCAGAAGGCTAATGGATGATTAGAAAACCCTTGTGCAATCATGTTAGGTCTGCAATGCTGTAATTGCTGCAAATGGAGGATTCTTTGACGAAAGCAAAGTTTGAAGGAAAAAATTATTATTTCAAATACAAATCATTATTTCTAACCTTGTCAATGTCTTGACTATATTTTCTATTCATTTTGCAACTCATGGTGGTAAATAAGTGTGAGTTTTCATGGAAAACACAAAATAATTGTCTGGGTGACCCCAAACTTTTGAACGGTAGTGTATGAATCTCAGCTTTTGATGAATGAAACCGTTATTTTTCACAGAAATTGTCTTTGTCATGTGAAAGGTTAGAAATAATAATAGTATAAGACATTTCAGTGTTTCCTCTGGTAACATTTCTCTGTGGTGGCCCGCTGCGCCAGAAATCGTACCGCCACGCCAAGCCGATTTTATTAATAAAAATATATGAAGCAATGACTTTACACAAGCATGCACACAAACAACGTGCATGGCTGTCATCCACACGGAGTTTAGAAGCAACCCGCTCACACGAGTTTTCCAGTCAGTCAGCAGTGTCTCGCTAAGCGTGACTGTCCGACAGAAACATGAGTTTATTAAAGTACTTTAAATGCGGAAAAAAAAATCATAAGAGGTATGCAAGCACTGGCGTTTATCATGGTTTTAACCCGCTGGAAACGGGAGCCATAATGGAAGAGTCGCTTTGCTAAGAGATGTGGTTAGAATTCAAATGCAGCCGGCTTCATATGAAGGGAAAGGCAAGGGACTGATGAATTGCTGAGGATATATTTCACCAGCCACTACAATATTAAGTTATGAAACTGACAATTTCTCTCTTTTCTCACACGAGCAGGCGTGCCGTTTTTATTCTCCAGCGGCAGTCACAAAGCAACAGCTAAAAACGCTAGCTCTAAACTGAGGTCTTTCAGCGGCTGCCTAGAGAAGTGCCTGATAAGAAAGCCTGAGCACATAACTATAACGGCTGTTGCTAAACGACCGGGAGCCGGCCATTTATGTCTGCACTACGTGGCCAGGAGCCACTTAGTGAATGAAAAACCCACATGCAGGAGTGGTTTTGTGCGTTGTATTGAACAAAACCCCAAAATGTGTTAATGGGAATGAATGAAGTTGGATGTGTATGTGTGTGAAACACCCGAGCTGCCGAGTGCCCGAGCTGTCGGACCCAAACGGCTCCCTAACGCACCTCCATCCATTCAGCCATCTTCTTCTGCTTAATCCTTTTCGGGTCGCGGGGGGGGCTGGAGCCTATCCCAGCATCTTTGGGCGAGAGGCAGGGTACACCCTTGACAGATCGCCAGTCCATCGCAGGGCCAACACAGAGAGACAGACAACCATTCACTCTCACATTCATACCTAAGGACAATTTAGAATCCCCAGTTTGATGCCAATTAACCTAACTTGCACCTAACGCACCTGATGGAAAAGAAATAAATTTGCATTTTTTTTTTAACCCAATAGCCAAATTAGGAGGTATTTACTTGTATTATTAGCATATTTGTAATTTGTGTGTATTTTCTACTATTGAATTAAAAAAAAAACAAAAAAACAAAAAAAAAAAAACAATTGAATTGTAGGCGCTTCCCGGCCAGATACTGTGATACTAGGAGACTGGTTCCCGGCCGTGTAGTCACTTCGCAACTTATAACTGCCTAAACAGATTATTCTGCACATGAACACATATTGTGGTGAATTATGCCTTTAGAGTCCGCTACAGTTCCCCATTATGTACCTGGCAGGTTAAGGTGACCGAAATTCACGAAGTCAATTACTTTAATCCGTCAGGAGCCTTCAGACAAACTAAATGTGCCAACATTTGATTTCAAAATAAGGGAGGTTTTTCTTGCTGTCTGGGTGGTGAGGAGATTTCTAAAAAAAAAACCAAAAACAAACTATAAATATAAAGAAATATAACAGAAATAACTGCATCCTTGGTCATTTAAGTTCATTTATTTCATTAAATACAATTTTATTAATATTTTTTCTTTGTAATCAGAAATTGTTCTGTTCTGACTGCAAAATTATGGTCAAAAATGTAAATTGTTATACGTAAAAAAAAAAAAATTACCACAGTCTGTTTCAAATTTACCTAAAAAAAAAAAAACAAAAAAAAAAACAGTAATTTATTTTAAAAAAAACAGAAAAATTAGTCATAAAATAATCCACAAATTTATAATAAAGTTTCAAATGTACAAGAAAAGTCAATTTTACAAGAGGAAATTACAAATTTGAGGAACATGGTTTCAACTTTAGATAGATTTACAGAGAAAAGTAGAAAACTATAAGAAAATTGTTATAAATTTTTGAGAAAAACCTCAAACCTTCAAAACTGAAGACATGACTCAAGTTTTTAAGTGGGTGCGCTTTGTACCCTTAACTAAATTAGAAATTTTTGGTTGCCTACTTTTAATTATTAATTTCAAAGCACTGCTTTTACATGAGTAGAATTTCTGGTTACTATATCGACCTGATCATATAATTTAAGTATGCATGAGTACATTACTATTATGAATGTTTCTTTCCCTTCCCTACTCTCAATGGAAAAAAAGAAACACTAGAATAAAAATACAAAAAATACACATTTTTGTCGTTTATGTAAACTATGACAAAAAAAATTCCTGCAGGACAAAGACATGACAGTTGATATTTTCTAACCTGTTTATATACCACCATAGACAGAGAGAGAACCTGAATTAGAGCTCAGAGAAGGCAAGATGAGACAGAAGAGAGGAGCCAAGGAGAGGGAAGTGTTCAGGCAGAGGAAGGAGAGAAGGATAACCTCACTAAAAAGTCGAAACACAGGATGTCTGGGTGGGACCCCAACTGGCCCAATATTCAAGCCTCGGTTATACAATACTTCAAATGGCAAGTTCCATATGCAACGTTACTGTGTAAAATTTTAAAAAGAAATAAATAGTATAAAATTAATATAATCCGGTATGTTTACTCTCCCCCCAGGAAAAATATGTTGCCACCGCGCCAAGGTCTTCTAGCCAGAGGAAACACTGCATTTGTACAATTGAATTTGTGCTTTTAAATATGGTGTGATGAAGAGCTGAACTCCTTTAACAGGTCATATATTTATGATAATGCATATTTTGCTGTTTCCCTGGCAGTTGGCAGTTTGAGTAGTACAACACTGTGGAGTGAAGAAGAGTCAAATGATACATACACATCAATTTGTTAAACTTTTTTGCCAAACACTGCTTCAGTGTTCTGCACATAAAATCTGCATCTAATCAACTCCAAATATACGCCATCAGCCCATTTCTCCGCATAAAAAAGCAACATCAGCCCCTCCATCTCCACACAAACTGTTAAGGTCAACCGCTTCTCAGAGAAGGAAACTGTGGGTTTCTGTTTCATTGGAAAACTAGATGCCATTCTCCATTTTCTTTCCCTCAACAAAAGCTGCACGTCAGTATCTCATTCAGTCACTGTTTGCCGGTCTGGAAATAGAGAGTGATGGCACTATTTAGAGTCAAGTGTGAATACACACCGACACAAGGACTGACAATAGAACAGACAGTCTCTTTTCACAGCTGGCCTAAGATTAGACGGCTCACAAGGAATTCCCTGCTGGAGAGAAAAGCATAGTTCCATTGATGCCACTTTCTATGGAGTATTCAGACAGATTGTTTTGCGCGTGCATGCGTGCTTGCAGGCAAAGACAGCAGTTACTGCATCACAAAGTCATCTGTTTATCAAGTGATACAACAGATCGATCAGTTCAGAGCACCCACAGCAGAGAATTATACTGTAACTTGCACAATTTGTACAAAAACAGTGAGATATTTCATGATATCCATTCTTACATAAAAAAAACGCTGCATATGTTGAAATTAAAGACTTTCTTTTATATTGAATTTAAAAAAAAAAATCTGCTTTTTTTCACTATGCAAATGTCACCATGTATTACTACTGTGCATGGAATCTCCCATTAAAAAAAAAAACACGTTCTCTCATCTGTTCAGATGCCATCCCCTTATTAACAAAATTACCCCAAACCATCCCTCTTGTAAACCCGCCATCCCCATCTTCCATAAAGACTGCAACGATAGTTACAGTACAACTGGAGATCATCAGTGAGAGAACAGTTGTAAATGTACAGCAAAAATTTTGAAGATTCCTGAGGAAAAAAGTCTCAAAGTTTCAATTCATACAGTGACAAATTTGTGTGGGAAGACTAACAAATTCATAGCAAAAACAGGCACACTTATAGGAAGAAGGTACAAAATTTATTAGAAAAGTCACAAATTTGCAAGGAAAAAGTTGCAAATTTGTCAGAGAAAAACTTGTAAAATTACAAGAAATTCATAAGAAAATCAGTCCTTCCAGAATTTTGCAGGATTTTTTTTTTTTTTTTTTTATTGCTGCGTTAAGCTGCGGGGCTTTCCTTGAGGACTGTTTGAATCCCGCATTGGCCCATGTCCAGACTGGAGTTTCACAGCTTTAAAACTCAATGACAAGATGTAGTAATGACTGTTACCTCTAAAGACGTATAAACTGTTACAACACTAGCTGTAGTATTAGATTCGCTCGTTTTTTGTGGTTTTACAGCGTGTCTCCTCATGCGTGCTCCCGAGATGGGGATCCTTTCAGGCAAGTGGACGTTTTTCAACACAAACCCAGCACTTCATACATGCGGTCATTACGAAGACTCAAGAAGATGTTCCCCAGCGGGCCAGGGGAGACGGAGGAAGAAACGATGCGGGAAAACTCGCAGGTAAGTGTTTTGGTTTTTTTTAAATCACACACTGTTTATTGCTGATGTGTTCTGTATACACTCAATGTAAACACAGAAGTGAGCGCAGTGTAGCGCCACATTTGATTGGTCAGACTGATGGCGTACACGTTTATACGCAACTCCAGGACAAATCTGATTGGCAAAATTGATGGAAGTGGACGACAATTGGCCAAAATTAGGGTAAAGTTGCGGTAACTGGACAAAATTCAAATTATGCAGGACCTGCTGAAGTCGCGGGAATTTGTACAATCGCAACACTGCAAAATCCTGGAGAGACTGGAAAATGGGAAATTAAGAGAGAACAAAAGTTAAACAATCATTCAAATGTACATCTTTTGTTCTTGTAAATTTGTAACTTTATTCTTGTAAAATCATAACTTAAAAAAAGTTTTTTCCCCCTTGATTCATGAATTGCCTTTTTCCCTCCTAAATTTTGGACTTGCAGGTAAATTTGACTTTAATCATAAATTAGTATTTGTATTATGTTTGCACCTTCATTCTTGCAAATTTGTACTTAATTTACATTCGTATGTTTGTACCTTATGCTGTATTTGTAAATACCTTTCCCAACCACCACCACACACCTTGTAATAAATAAATAACAAATCATCTACTGTTCACAGGTATACTAAACATCTGGTAAAATATATACTTTGACTCATTTTGGCATCTCCACTGTTATTTCTTAACCATCTTAAGGATTAACTGCATTTTGGGGATGCTTTTTCCCCTCTGGCATGGAATAACCTGAAAAAAAAAAAAAAAAAAGCTTAACCTGCATATCCATAGAAGATTTTAAGGACATCATAAAGAATATGGTAAAGGAAACTCACAGTTGTCTTTGTGCATCAGTGTTTTAGATTGGTTGCTATATTATGGGCATTTTAAGCAGATATTTTAAATAATTTCTATTTGGTGCTTTTTGTTTAAATTTTCATCAGGTTCCATGTCTATACGCTGGCTGACTGACTGTACTGCTGTCTTGGTCAGGATGCCCATGTAAAAAAATTTTAATCTCACTGAGACTTTACAGCTTTAAATAAAAGGTATTAGAATGGGGTTTATAACATATATCCAAGAGCTGTGAATTTGACAAAAAATAAAAATATTTTAATTTGTCTGAAAATTTTACAAGACAGAATTTCAAATCCAGAATAAAAGTTGTATATTTATATAAGACTGAGAATTCATAAATTTATGAAGAAAATTTTAAATGTACAAAAAAGTTACACGCTTATGAGAATAAAGTGGAAAATGTGTAACTTAAAAATGCCTAATTAGAGAAAAATGCACAATTTACAAAAAAACTGCAATAAAAAGTTCCAAATTTATAAGAAAAAAAATCTCAGTTTTATGAGAAAAGTCAGATTTATGTTCAAAAAAAGTTGGAAATTTCAGTTAACTATATGTACAGTAAGTGAGGAAAGCTCTCAAGTATTGCTGACAGGCCAACTTTAACATTATAACTCAGATGATTTTTATTATTTTGAACATTTTTGGACCAAAATTGCTGTAAATGTCTCTTTCCATAGCCAGTGTTGCTCACCACAGTTTGAAGCGACTCCAGGGAGACTCCCCACTGTTTTGGACTACAGCTGGTAATGGTAATATTGGTTCTAAGCTAGAGTTTGGCTATCAGCTGGAGGGCCAAGCAAACACACATGCCTGTTCACATATGAGCCACAGAGTAGAATTTAAGCTTGTGGGAGACACTAAAGTGGTGGGCACAACCTAATGAACACCTGTTAAACACAGCAGATTAACAGATATATCACTGGTAAAAGTCCAATCTGTCCTCTTGTTATCAGTTGTAATCTTCAGGTCATGCATCCCAATCACGACAAACGGATAATAAAGTAAACACTTCACCCATTGAGAAAATCTGCCTATGTGTTTAATAAAGCAGCAAAAGCATCTTTGCAGCAAAACGGAAATTGACCCCATTTGACTTAAGCTAGACTACTTGACCAAACACGGCACACTTCTGAGTCGGTCACAGTCACATCCATCTAATCTCCACCTCTGTTGTATGTGCCAGTGCTTATCCTGTCACCTGTGTGCCACAAATATCCGTTGATATTGTTATTATGCAAGCTGCCAACGTTTGTCTGCTGTGAGGATTTCGGCTCCATTTGTTATATTTGGGGATTAAAGGTTCCAATCTCAATGGCACAAGCCTCTGTCATTCAAAATAATTTGGCGGCGTTCTGCCCCAAAATATCCTGCAGAGCCCTTTCGAGGATAATTAAGGATTTCAAAGAATGGGTGATATACATCCTTCAGTGACTCCAAGTCTCTAAAATATTCTTCATGATTAGCTGACTGCCACAGGCTGCTTAGTGACACACCGTTGATACTACCAACTAAAATATGTCTCACTTCCTGGAGCTCTAATCTCAGAGATCTGTAGCTGCATCTTCCACTTCTGCAGGAAGATGGTTTCAACAAAAATAAAACTATTTCAGTGCTGTCTAGGTATACAGTGACCTCACTCAACCCTGATGACCAAGTGATAAGGTATACAAGTTGACTTTCAGATTTACTCCTGTAATCGTGTCACTACAGTGAAAAGCAGAGCGGCTTACTCTACTTGTCTTCACATATTTCAAGTATTTGTTGAAGTCTTCCAGTTTTCACTCCCACTATCAGCATTCAACTTATCACACAAAAGTCCACTCACTTTCAAGACAAACTTAGCCATTTTCCAGTTGTGCATTTGTCTTTTGCCAATAATCATTCTAAGCACAGTCTAGTTCACAGGTGTCAAACTCATTCCATGGAGGGCCAAGACCCTGCAGGTTTTACTTCCACCCAGTGTCTTCAACAGGTGATTTCTCTGAATTTCTTCCTACTGATTGCTGATCAGTGAAAACACCTGCTGAAGAGACTGGGTGGAAGTAAAACCTGCAGGGTCTTGGCCCTCCATGGAATGAGTTTGACACCCCTGGTCTAGTTAAAGTCTCATGGAGAATGATTTCAAGCAAAAAAATAAGATAAAAATCAATGACTTACCCTTCAGTTTCTCCATCACACTCTCCCCGGCTCTCTTTGCCACCCGTCCATCCTCAATCTGGTAACGGTCATCTAGGAATCGGGCGGTGGCTTCTGACAGGTGGACCTTCCCCGCTACACCTAGCTGCTCCATCAAGTTAGCCAGATTGACATCATTGGACCAAACGTCGAATTTGAAACGCTTCATTCCCAGGATCCCACATAGGACGGTGCCGGTATGGACTCCTACACGCATGCTGACGGTCTCCCGTGTCTCCTGGCAGAACTGTTCGATAGCCTGGATCATTCCCAAGCCCATCTCCACACAACAGTAGGCGTGGTCTGGTCTGGGCTCAGGGCAGCCTGCTACGCAGTAATAGCAGTCTCCCAGAGTGCTGATCTTCTCACAGCAAGTCAATTCACACAGCCGGTCAAAACGTCCGAAAAGGTCATTGAGCAGACCCACTAAAGCTGGTGCCGACTTATTGGCAGACATTTTGGTGAAGCCCACAATGTCTGCAAAAAGAATGCTTACAGGCTCCATACGTTTCATGTTAAAGGGCCTAAATATTATCTGTCCACGGGGAATTGAGGTCTTTTTGCGCTTGTGATTGTTGTGAGGGTTATTCTTGGAGCTTGAGACGTTTTGTGCTTGAGAAGCTCCACCACCACCTCCACCACCCATCGAAACAGCTGAGGCAGAGCAGGCACCAGAGGAATATCGCTTCCCAGAGTTCTCACCACCACCCTCATCGTCGCCCTGCTTCATCAGCTCATCTGCAACTCTTCGTGGCATGACTGAGTGGATCATGCGCTCCTTCAAGACTTTCTCCACTTCTAAGTCTTTACCATGCATGACAGCCTGGCCTACTTTGAGGAAGGTGCTGCGTGAACGCACCTCTAGCATGATGAACAAGTGGATTCCAATGACATGAGCACATAAGTGAAGCAGAGCTTTGGCCGGCCCTAGCCAGCGGAGAGTGTCTCCTTCCCAATTGGAGCCTGAAGCCACCAACCCTGACCCCTGCCCACTGTGGTCGTAACTCCTCTGAAGCAATGGCAACCATCCTAATGCCTCAAATAATACAGAATACAGAACCCCCAGCATAACTGAGGCATACAGGCGGACATGGAGGACACTGTATAACAACAACAGAACCTCTGTGCACAACGAAAAGGTTCCCATAGGGGACATACAAGGGGTTGGAGCTGGGGCCATTTTGTCCAGTGAGAGATATGAGCCATTCCCACCACCCGCCCACTCCAGCTCAGTGTAGCCAGCAGTCTGTATCTGTGGTGCCAATGTGATGGCGAAGGTAATCGCTATCAAGAGCAGGGAAGTCTGGTTGTATAGCCACGTGTATGACTTGGTGAACGTAAACAAAAAGAGGAGCACCAGTAAGACAAAAAACGAGGCTGTGGGGGCCAAAAAGGCAACAGAGTCACAGCGGTCACCATTAACCCCAAAGTATATCCCCCAGAGTACGGCTGCCACTGCCAGGTAGAAGAGCGCATAACGGAATCGCTGCTGCGTCTGAGGAAAACACCTTTCCTGGCACGCCTCCTCCAGAATAGGGGAGTCGAACTTGGGGTCCCAGCACTGGGCGGCAGACCGTTCAAAGAGTAGTGGCACCTTCTTCTGCATCCTTAGAGTGGCTAGACCTGGTCTGGAGTCTGCCGAGCTGCAGCTGGAGGAGATGCTGTATTTATGGAGGTTGGGGTTCACTTCATGAACAGTCCCACCACCACTGCCGCTGGGAGCCCTTGGGGGCTCATACTGATGCACATGTGGCGCGTTGTTGGTAATCCGCACGGTGACTCCGCCATCCCCGCTGGCGTCGCAGCTCACTTCCGTGCCATGCATAAGAAGCTGCCGGTGATGTTGCAGAGTGGCCATGTTGACTGACGTGCAGCTGAGACGTGGAGGTGCGGGGGGGTGGGTGGGGGGGGTGTTAAATATTAATACTCTCCTCTGATGACGCTCTGATGGGCAATTAGGCGAGGCGTGCGTGGGCGCAGAGCATCGAGGATGGAGAGGCGAGCAGTGCGGACAGTGGGGAGAGGGGAAAACAGAGAGCAGAGGTGTTCGCTGGAAGAATCACAGTGCATGAATGGTGAGCGCGCCACAGACGTCTTTGCTACGCACACACGAGCCCGCACACTCACTCACACAAGACGCGCCGTTCCAGTTCCTTAAGCAGTCCATCATCCGAGCCCGGGTTTGCGTCAGCGCTCACATTACACGTATCCTTCTCCAAAGGGGCTCTGGGTAGAAGCCCGGCTTGCTCTCCAGCTGCGGCAGGAAGCCCGTCATCACTCTTTCTGCCTCCTAAACTGAACATCGTTCTCGGAAAGGAGCTGCTCTCTGATGCAACCGGTGATATTTAGAAACCAAGAATGTCTCTTATCAACTCAATCCTGACGTTACATGGCTGGAAATGACCTCCCTCGACTGCGCGTAATACTTCAATACAGCTAGGGTTACGCTGAGCTGAATACACCTAAGGGAATCCGTCCAGTACCCCCTTCTCCTTCGAAAACAACCTCGTTTGCATGGAGGGGGGGAAAAAAAACAGCTTTCAAGGTTTCACTGTGAGCAGAGGCGGATTTAAACTGTCAACAGTTGGCGTTGTGGACTAAAAGTTGCTCTGTCCCCCTTATCTTTACAACATGCGCGATAACCAGCACATTTACACCCTCTCCCGCCCCCCCCCCCGTTAAAACCCTGCACACAGTCTCAGAGTCCGCACAGACTGACGGTGCTGTAATAAAAACGCGTGGATTTTATGAATTCCATCACATGTGTGCAGGAAAAGTAGAAAGTCATTTAAAAAGAATTAATAATTTATCAGGTAAACTGTCAGTAAGCTGATTCTGACACTTAATTCTGTCAATCTAAAAAGTTGTTAATCTGCAATTAAATAAAGCGGCTTTACCCCCCACTACATCCATTCCCGTGCACAAATTAGCGTGCCAAGGATTATCGTGACTTATTCCCGTACACGCTTCTTCCATCTTCATCCCGGAGGGCCCACGCACACACTTCAGAACGAGTTATTCTGGAGCCCCGTCTAGTCCTAGACCCAGGATCCTGAGAGGCCTGACAGGCAGGCCTGTTCCCACGGATCCAGCCCCGTCCTTTCCTGAACTCCCTCTCCGGATCTCCACCGTTTATTCCCCCTCCGCCTTCCAAAGAGGGACTGGGGGGGGGGGGGGGGGGCTGTTCAAAGACGCGCGATCAGAAAAGAAAGAAAAAATAAGCGACCAGCCGCTGGCCCAGTTCACTTTAGCTTTTGCCTCTACTGGGAGTGTCTGCAACTTGTTGCGCGCAGTTGGCAAAACATGCAGCTATGAGGAACACCCTCGGTCGCAACAGGCTGGTCTATAAATAGTGATGATCAAAAACTTGCAAGTAACTTGCAACGCATCTGAATGCGTTTCTTCAGCCTTTCTGGAGAGTGTCTGGAGCGCAAAATACCTGCATTCAAGTTGACAAAATGAAGACATAAACGGCGTGCAAAGCGTCACCAACAGACTCTCTTCTGGTTTCCAAAAAGCTCCCAAACTTTTTTTTTTTTATCCCAGGCCGTATTTCCTGCGTTTGGAGAGGAGACCCATTAGGAGTCTCTGGTTATTTGGAGCCGAGGCTGGATTTCCTCTCCTCGCATTCCCTCAGAGCAAAGGAGAGAACCTCCAGAGCGCCACAGGAAACATTGGATCTCCTCGGGAAAGCTTCTCTCCCTCTCCCCCCCCCGCCCCCCCCCAGGAGGAGCAGCGGTGTCCTCTTAATCTTAACCAATTCCTCAAGTCTGGATAGCACTAGTTTTCGCTGGCATGCGCGTGTCCAACAAACACAACACTGTGCGCTCTGGCTGCGGTGCGTCCTCTTCCGTCCGTCGCTAGTTGCCACCCTTTTCCCCCGACCAGATAAAGCTACGTGCCGCTGGAGTTTGGAGGGGGTGAGTAAAAACAGATAGCGCGGCTGGTTTTTCCGCGTTTCCGGGCGAACTTGATATCGGCGCTGCCGTAGAAGCCGCCACCTCCGCCGTGACTGCAATCCTCCCCCCAGCTGTTGTGGCGGTGCGGGCTGGGGAGGGAGCAGGCGGCCTGTTAAGCCAGCCGCGGTTTGAAGAACACCGTTTCCGGTTTGGCCTTTCAAGAAGGGCAAAGATGGAAAAATATCTCCAGCATTGTTTTTAAAAAAAAAGCTCTCGTGTCGGAGGGTGCAAACAAAAATAGAAAAAAAAAAACCAAGAAAAATATACATGACATCTGTGGGCTATAAACTCCATCTTAAGTAATGTTAAAACATTTGAAGGTGGGTAAAAGAAATTGGTTTTCACAATAAAAGCCAAAGACTGCCAGCTAAAGTCAAGGGTCCAAAAGTCGCTGCTCCTAAAGCACAAGCCTCTCTCTAACTGTGGCTTTGAATCTTGACTTCCTATAACTTTGACAGTCAAATTAAATACAAATACAAAAAAATGGAATAAAGTCACGTAGTGATGTGAAATGGTTCCCATATATTGCCCTGACATCAATATCAACAAATATTTACCTTACGGACTATTATCAGCTATTGGCAAATAAGCCATCGGTAGTGCCAGTGTTTTTCTGGAGTGTCCCAGTTGTGTGGCATCGATTTAGCCCCGAAACAGACAGCAGTACTACAGTTGCAAATTCAGAAAACATCTTTGACTGAACCGTTTTAAAGTATTTTAGATCAGTTTTTTTTTTTAAATAAGGCATATTTCTTTGTTGATACCAAAACAATTGTCCAATATGGGAACAATCAAAAGTAATAAGTTGGCCACTGGCAAACTTGGTTTTGACATCAGTCAGTATAGGAACAGTATATTGTCTTATTTTCCTTGGGGAATGTGTCTTTATTTGCCAGTTCAGCATCACTGTAAAAAAAAAAAAAATAATGTAAATAGGTCACAAAAATATGTGCACAAAGATGTGGACAAATTTGTTGGTAACCTTCCATTAAAGAAACTAAATCCCACAATGATCACTGAATTAACTTGAAACTGACAAAAGTCATAAATATTTTTCTGAAAATTAACTAATGAAAATCATACATTGCTTTTGAATTTTGGTTCAACATAATCATAAAAAAGAACTAATGAAATTGGCCTGGACAAAAATGATGGTAGCCTACCCCTAGAAAAGATTGAAAATAATTTGACCATAGGGACATGTTCCCACACATCTTTTTTCCAACTTTAAGCAGAACAAAATTAAAAAAGAAAGAAAAAAAAGAAAAAAAAATTGCATTCAGCAATACATAGTAAATCATTGGAGTGAAACAAAAGAATACAGCATTATTGAAATTCTACAGAATATAAAACAGACTTTTTGTTGCTTTCCAAGCTGAATAAGTCCAAATATCAAAACACACATCATGAACAAACATGAAAGAAATAGAAAGATATAAAAGAAAAAAGAAAAAGAGACCCCCCCCCCCCAAAAAAAAGGGCCTGCCATGTCTGGACAAAGTTTATATAAATTCAGAGATATTGGACAAATCCAGTTATTTAACGTGGCGAAGAAGACGGTCCCATCTTTCGTTAAATTTTTTGTTTGATCCTCGTAGGAAATGACGGATCCTCTCTAGTCTAAAGCACATAAGAACTTCCCTTACCCCAGGGGTGTCCAGTCATGTGCCATAGAGGGCCAAGACCCTGCAGGTTTTCTCTTCTACTCAGTCTCTTCATCAGGTGTTTTCATTTATCAGCAATCAGTGGAATAAATCCAGTGAAATCTGCTGTTGAAGACACTGGTTGGAGGTAAAGCCTGCAGGGTCTTTGGCCCTCCATGGCGCATGATTGGACATCCCTGCCTTACCCAGTGAATGTGTGAGGGAGCTTCAGGGGATTTCCATTTAAGAAATACTAGTGCATGTTTGTAGAAAGCAAGTATTCTTGTCTGAAAACAGGTAGCCCAATGAGACTTTACAGGCCCAAATGTAGGCTGTTTGAAAGTGGAATACAAAGAGGTGTAGCCTATATGTAGACACTCACACGTTAGACTTTGACAAATATAAAAGGGACTGAACGACACTAAAATTTATTTGATTGTGTGAATATTAATTACAGAATTATTGAAAATGAATGGGACATCCAATATCAGCAACTGTTTTGGAACCCTTGTTTATTTTTTGCCAGATAACTTTGTCAGATAACTTATTTGTCTACCGTAGTGGTGGCCTAGTTGGTAGAGCATCTGCCCCACAACCAGGAGATAGTGGGTTCAAATCCCGTCTGGGTAAAAATGGTACTTTCTAGCTTGATGTTTAGCATAATAGAATGGGGAAAGGAAAGTTGACGCACAGGACTGACCCCCCACTGCAGCTTTCACTACTTACAGTAGCCGTGTGTCCTAGGATCGGAGATAGGTGCCACCCCTATACCACACGGTGTCCCACTGTGGAAGGGAATTAACTTATTTGTCTGATCTTTTATGGCTTATATTCATAGGTGTTGTATCTTGCACTTTGGGGAATGGGAGTTGTTCAGTCATCATTATAATTGTTTTAGTTTATATGCGTAGTTTATAGTCTATCATCAATAAACTCATGCCGTACTATAACAGAACAGGTTTACATATATTTGAGACCCATTCTCGTGCATCCTTTTATATTTTAGGAATATTATAAGTACAAAACACCAATATTATACACAGCAGAACGACCTGTTTGGCTGCAAATGTTGCATCAGTGTTGCCCACTTGTCAATAAATATTTCAATAAAAATGATTTATTTCATTATTTGAGTGTTTTGTGGACCGTCCAGTTTAGTGACGGTTGTTGTTGAGTCAAACCGTGCATGTGGTCGCATATGATTTGTAGTTGATCTGGGCATTCTGCTCCACAATCATGGTGGTATTATTATTAACTTTTAATTTTTAGATAGCTGTGCAAGCACACCAAGAAGCGTCATCAGCGACAGAGAGTCATTGTCTTGCAAAAGGACTCTCATCTACCGCTGACCAGGTGGGCTGGGCTTGCTTCCCTGCGAAGGACCACGTTCCCCCTGCTGCTTCTCCAACACTGGTGTTCTTTAGGCAGACCCCAGGTCCCTGCTGGCATTCCCCGAATTATCCTTTAGATATATGCAATCACTGCAACATTGTAGTATAATTTTTATTAAGCATTACATCATCACTATTCTCTTTCTTGTCACATTTGTCACTTTTCATTTCCTTTTTTTGTTTGCAAAGCATCGACTCTCTCCCTTAAATGGGACTTGAAATTGTACTCTTAAATTCTTTTTATGTGTACCGTTTCTCTTCTCTTTTTACCTTTTAAACTTACTCCCTGAAACCCGACCTGAATTACTTTCTATATGTGTTGTTTTTCTTTTGATATTTTCTTGCCTGCCTCAAGAACTACAGATGGATATTAGTGAGAGCGCTATAATCTAGTACAGAGCATCTTTACCCTGTGTTAAATGTTTTTTCTGTACATGGTCCCTGACAAATAAACCAATAAACTAAACTAAACTAAGCCCTGTGGTGGCTGGTCATGATGCCGCATATTATCCAATCAGCATGGTTGTGATGACGCGTGTTATCCAATGAGCACGGAGTCAATCTGAAACCCTGCACACACTGAAGGGCATGAAGAGACAGACACAGAGACTTTGTGGTGGAAAAATTTTTATTGATAAAAATTGCAAATTTTGACTGAGCAACTCCATGCTCAGGGATGCACATCCTCATAACCTCAGCAAAGCGTGTATAAAATTTGATGCCAGTCAGACAAACGGTTCAAGAGATATGCATGGATCAGACAGACAGACAGACACACACACACAGACAGAGATTTCATCCATTTATAGACATAATATGCACCTGGCCAGTAGAGTGACAAAAGCAAGAAAAGCAGATTCTGTTGATGAGAGTGTTGCGACTAAGGAGATTCCAAACAAAGCAATCAGGGCATTGGGGTGAATCTGTTTTCCAGTAATATTTGACAGGAACTTAAAAACCTCTCCCCAAAAGAACTGAAGGTTTGGGCAGGAACAAAACATGTGAACCATAGGGACATGTTAAACTAAGGTGTGTCCTGTAATTAACATCACAGGTGTCAAACTTGTAATCAATCAGTCTACCCATTGAAAGTGTGAAAAGCAGTCACTGTGCTGTTTGGTATCTGTATATCTTACTGAAGATGGACCACAGAAAGCTAAGGAGAGAGCTGTCTCAGGAGATTAGAAAGAAAATTATAGACAAACATGTTAAAGGTAAAGGCTATAGTGTCATGCGGTGGCCCTCGCGGGCCACCATAAGACACCAAAAGTCACCAGTGAGTTTTGCATTTGATGTTTTAATTAACAAGACACGAATACAAGACTATGAGCCGCTGTGGGCAAAAACACACACTACAGAATACAAGGGATCATAGGGCTAACCCCAGCCACTACGACCTTAACCATGAACATGAACAAGAACAAAAACACGAACCTGACATGAGCGAGGACCAGGAAAGTTAGACGATACTCCAGCAATCAGCTGCTGCCAGCGCCCGCTAATAAAGCCGGTTGCTAACGAGCAGTGATGCCAAACAGCTGATCAATCTTGACAGCCGGAAACCCCAGCGAGCGCTGTCACAATAAGAGCCCGGTGGAGCCAGAATGTAATCCACAGCTGTCAAGGCCGGCAGAGATGATACATGCCCGAGCGCGGACAAGATCGACGCTCGGGTCGTAACAGTACCCTCCCTCCGAGGGTGGGCTCCAGAACGCCTATAGTCATCCATGCCACCCCCCCACCCCCTCCAGGGTGGGCGGATGGGGGCAGCAACAGAAGATACTGTGACGTAGGCGAGGTTCACACAAAGAAGAGGAGCAGATGGTTGTGACGAACAGGCTTTATTCAAAAAACACACCCTGAGCACAGACAGGAGGGGAGGTCATCCTCCCAGACCTCCGTTTCAATCATGGTTATACAACACATGATACATCTTGCCCTAATCCTGCCTATAAAACACTGCTGTGTCATTATAACGCAGTTATAATGACACAGCAGTATAATAACTCAGTAATAACATTTAAGCAAACACACAAAATAACGTCCACAGTTACAAAGCATGCTGGGGAAATCCCTGCCCCCCCCCCTTAATACAGCCCCGACATTACACTGCCCCCCCCGACTGGTTTCTATCCCCAGAAAAATTTAAGTCCAATTCAAAAGTCCTATACGAACTCGTCCAGGTGTCGGGGCAGCCTTCGATGCCGACGACCAGCACATACAGGCCTGCTAGTGTCCATCTGAGTCTCGGTCGGAGTATCTGGTCGGGATGAAAGCTCTGGTTCGACCACCAGCGGGGCGGATGGCTGATACGGGGCGAGACGGTCACGGTGGAGCACCACGACCCGGTCCCTTTTCTTTAGCCTCACCCTGTACACCACATCCGACAGTCTCTGCAGGACCACGCATGGTCCCGACCAGTGGCTCGCCAACTTTGGTGATTGTCTTCTCTTTCTCTCAGGGCAGAAAACCCAGACTCGATCTCCCGGTGCAAAGTCCCTCCCCTGGCAGCGGGAGTCATACGCTCGCTTCTGCCGACCCCCCGCCGCTGCCAGGGCCTCCCGAGCCAGTTCATGTACTGTGTGGAGACATTCTTTTAAACAAAACAAATAATCCAACCCGGGTTTTCCCTCCACCTCCAGCTCAGTGGGGGGGCCAATACCAAATCCACCGGTGTGCGCAGCTCGCGTCCAAACATGAACGCTGCAGGGGTGCACCGAGTAGATTCCTGAGCTGCCGTCCTGTATGCCCACAAAACAAAAGGCAGATGCAGGTCCCAGTCTCGCTGTCACTGTTTCACTAGGATAGCGAGCTGGGTGGTGAGGGTCCGGTTGAATCGTTCAACCAGGCCGTCGCTCTATGGATGCAGCGGGGTGGTCCGGGTCTTCCGGATGCCCAGTCACTTGCAGACCTCTCCGAAGACCTCCACCTCGAAGTTCCGACCCTGATCGCTATGCAGCTCCTCCAGTGCGCCAAACCAACAGAACATTTCGTCCACCAGCTTTGATGCCGTCGTAGCGGCGCTCTGGTCCGGGACCGCGTACGCCTCTGGCCACTTAGTGAAATAATCCATTGCGACCAGCACGTAGCGGTTCCCCCGGTCCGTGGTCGGGAAAGGGCCCAGGATGTCCACTCCTACCCGCTCCATCGGTGCTCCCACCCAGTACTGCTGCAGGGGAGCGTGGGATCGCTGAGTTGGCCCTTTCTGAGCTGTGCAGGTGTCACAGCGGTGGACATGGAGCTCCACGTCCTGATGACAACCGGACCAGTAGAACCGGGCTCGAAGACGCTGCAGCGTCTTTGTCACCCCGAAGTGGCCCGCTCCTACTGCCCCATGAACCAGCTGGAGTACCTTGGGTCGGAGTCGACGAGGAACCAGCAGCTGCCAGACATGCCGCTGCCCAGCTGGAGTCTGCCACTGTCGATACACCACGCCCTCGTGGCAGCGGAGGTTGGCCCACTGGGAGTGTAGGGCCTTAGTCTCTTGGTCCAGCGCTGACACAACCTCCCAGGCGGGCCGCTGTCCTGCGTCCAGCCACTGCCAAACCCGAGAAATGACCGGGTCTCTATCCTGCTCGCTCTGCAGCTGCTGCGTGCCAAGGACCTCTGTGACGTCATCGCTGGGGGGGCTGCCTGATCACCCAAGGAGGGGCTGCGTGTCGCTGCGTTATTTCTGCTCGCAGCGGTCCGGAGAGCAGCAGCCCGTGGGACGGCTTGGTCTCGATCTTCAGCCCGTTGGCAGTGACGACACTCCTCTGTCACACAGGGGCGCCGAGACAGCGCGTCAGCGTTGGCATGGAGGCGGCCTGCCCGATGCACAATCTGAAAATTATAATCCTGCAGTGCCTCCAGCCATCTCGCCAACTGTCCATCCGGCTCTTTGAAGTTCAATAACCTGGTCAGGGAAGCGTGATCCGTCCTGAGCTGGAACCTCCCCCCGTACACATATGGACGGAAATGACGCAGTCCTTGAATGACAGCCAACAGCTCTCTGCGAGTCACACAGTAATTCCTCTCGGCTCTGCTGAGAGTGCGGCTGAAAAAAGCGACTGCCTGTTCTCCCTGCTCTCCCTCCTGGGATAGCACCGCCCCGATGCCCTGGTTGCTGGCGTCCATGTCCACGATGAACGGGCGGTTCGGGTCAGGATACTGCAGGATGGGGGCTCTCATGAGCGCCGCACGAAGCTGGGAAAAAGCAACAGCACAGCTCTCACTCCACTGAAACGTGCGTCCTTTCTGCGTCAGCTGATGCAGCGGGCTGGCGATGGTGGCGAAGTTTTTCACAAACCTTCTATAATAGGAGGCCAGTCCGAGAAAGCTCCTCAGTTCTCCCACGTCCCGCGGCACTGGCCAGTCTCTCACCGCCGCCACTTTTCCTGGGTCGGTGGTGACTCCCGCTGCGCTGACGACGTGGCCCAAGAAGGTGGTCTCCCGTCGGAATAGGTGGCATTTTCTAGGATGTAACCGTAGCCCAGCCTGTCGGATGGCATCCAGCACCTCTCGGAGGTTTGACAGGGCGCTGTCAAAATCAGCTGCATGCACCAGCAGGTCGTCCAGGTAAACAACACAGTGACTCCGGGGCACGTGAGCCAGCATTTGCTCCATCAAGCGCTCAAAGGTGGCTGGGGCGTTGCAGAGTCCAAACGGCATCACTTTAAACTGGTACAGTCCCTGCCCGATGGAGAAGGCTGTTTTTTGGCGGGCCTCGGGTGACAGCTCTACCTGCCAATAACCGCTGCGTAGATCCAGTGAGTTGAACCAGCTGAAGCCGGCGATGTGGTCCAGCGCGTCATCGATGTGGGGCAGGGGTAGGAATCCTTCCGGGTGACGTCATTCAGGCGACGGTAATCCACACAGAACCGCCACAACCCGTCCTTCCTCTTGACCAGCACCACCGGCACTGCCCAGGGGCTGCTGGAGGGCTCAATGATGTCTGCCTCCAGCATTTCTCGCACTTTTTGTTCTGCTGCTGCCCGCCTTGAAAAGGGCAGCCGACGTGGGCGGAGTCGAATCGGCCTGGTCTCACTGGTGTCGATCTCGTGCTGCACCAAACCGGTCCGGCTGCATTCCTCATCCTTCGCGGCGAAGACACCCATATAACAGTCCAATAGCTCCCACAGCTGGCGTCTCTGTTCCGGGTCCAGCCCGCTGCAGCTCCGCTGAAATAATTCCTCGACCGCCTGCTGCGTCTCTGCTGACACGTTGACCCCTCCCCTTGCTGTCCTTGTGTGTGCTTGTGCTTTCTCTGCCCGTGCTGGTGGCGTCATCGTGTCTGGTCCTCGCGGTGGCCCGCCTGGTCCGGTCCGTCCCGGTGGTCCCTCGATCGCGCAGGCCTCTGTGTTCTCTGGGTTCTGCTGGGGAGCGTGATGGTCCGGTTTCCCAGCTGGAGGAATGGTCCGGCGGTGTCGATCTTGGCGTTCCAGGCTGTGAGCAGGTCTAGTCCAATAATACAGGGGTCTTGGATGTCAGCCAGCCAGAACGGATGTTTTATGTTCTGACCGGCCACCCCCACCACGAGAACTCTCCGCCCCCCAATCTGGCGTGCTCACCAGTAGCTGTGGTGACGCAGCGCTCGGTGGGTTCCCACCCCTGTGGGGCCGTCTTGTTCGTGCCCGGCAGCACGCCGGGTCGGACCAAGGAGATTGTAGAGCCGGTGTCAATCAGGGCCCAGATCGACGTCTTCTCCAGGCTGCACTGTAGATACATCCCTGGCGAGTGTCCAATTCGACCCACGCGTGGCGCCGGCTCATCGGGGGAAACATCTGTGGGAGGCGGCCTGTCCCTGTCCACGCCACCTCGCTCTAGTTTAACGCCAGCAAGGGGCCAGTTTGTCGTGGGGTGGGTGCGGGGCAGTACCGTGCGATGTGTCCCGGCTCTCCGCAGCGGAATCACCCTTCCTCGCGTCTCCGCGGCCATCTTCTCCGTGGACGCGCCACTGTGGTCTGCCGTAATTCCTCCTCCTCCTCGCTTTCAGCCATGGCCTGGAAGGTTCTCTGTCTTGGCGTCGACGCTTTGATTATGCGATTCATCAGCGGCTCCACCCACTCTGCTTCTGCCACTGCAGTCTCCCATTCGCTCGCGGCGTGGATCCGTATGTGGCTCTTTTGCTGGGCCGGGCGGAGACCTTGGATGAAGTTCCGGAGAGCGAGCTTCTCTACCACCTCCGGTGCGAAATTCGGGTAGCTGTGCCATGTTAGCAGCCGTGTGTCTGCCACGTAGGCTCCTAGGCTTTCCTGGCTGCTTCGACGGCGGTGGGTCAGCTGTTCCTGGGTGTGCTCCGCGTCCGCCGTTCTCCCAAATCGTCTCCGGAGCGCTCCTTGTAGCGCTGGCCAGCTGCAGCGCTCTTCAGGCCGGAGATCAGAGAGCGTGCAGAGAGCCCTCCCTTCCAAGGCCAGCGCGACCTGCACGGCGGTTTCCTCTGGTGACCAGCCGTTCAGCGTGGCAGCCAGCTCAACCTGGATCAGGTAGTCATCCAATGGGGTCTCGCCGTTGTAGGAATCTTGGCCCGCTGCCGGATGGATGGGACGGTCGCCTCCCGGTCGATCGCCGCTCCTGATCGCCCTGGAATCGCCAGCCTTCCTGCCCTGAAAAGGGCGGGAAGCAGGGCTGGTTTGCTCTGCTTGGCCCGCTCTGCCTTGAAAAAGGCAGAAGGCGGAGTACGCTGGTCCGTCCATTGCAGCGAGCCACTCCGGGGGTCGGCGTCTCAGCTCTGCGCTCCGTTCCCAGCCAAGCGATGAACCGCCGCAGCCGCTGGACCTCCGCCCGGGTCCTGGCCACCATCTTGCTCCATCCCCACTCCTGACACCAGTGTGACGTAGGCGAGGTTCACACAAAGAAGAGGAGCAGATGGTTGTGACGAACAGGCTTTATTCAAAAAACACACCCTGAGCACAGACAGGAGGGGAGGTCATCCTCCCAGACCTCCGTTTCAATCATGGTTATACAACACATGATACATCTTGCCCTAATCCTGCCTATAAAACACTGCTGGGTCATTATAACGCAGTTATGACACAGCAGTATAATAACTCAGTAATAACATTTAAGCAAACACACAAAATAACGTCCACTGTTGCAAAGCATGCTGGGGAAATCCCTGCTTCCCCCCCCCCATACAGCACCAACGTTACAATACAACACTCACTAGGGCAAAAAACAAGAAAAACAATTATACAAAGCCAGGCACAGACAATCAGAAAAAAACAAACCGACTCAAAAAAAAAAAATGCATGAAACACGTAATAAGGACATGGTACAAAAAAAACAAAACAAAACACAACACTACCTAGAACACAAAACAGAATCAAGATCCGGCAAGAGAAAAAAAAACAACTATACAAAACACGATGACAAAAAATACCATATACCCAAATCAAATACACAGGACAAATGAGGCAACTACAAGACACAACAGGGCACAGACAACCACAAAAAAAAACAAAAGTACATGAGACGCCATAGCACAGACATGATATAAAAAAAATAAATAAATAAAAAAAAAAAAATATACACCCACTAGAGCAAAAACACGATCAAAACAAGGTAGAAAAAGGAGAAAAACAAACAACCATACCAGGCACAATGGCAAAAATACCGCATCCCCATATGCACAAATCAAATACCCATAGGACACATGCGGCAGCTGCAGAACATAAATCACAAATTCCCCCAAAATACACAAATAACCATATGAGAAACAAAACATGATAACAAGAAAAACAGAACAAATACTGGATCAGACTTCCACAAAGAAATGACCTCTACCCCCCCCCCCCCCCGACAGTTCATGTCGAGCGGTGGAGACCAAGCGCCACAGGAACAGTTCAGGCGGTCTCCCCGCATCCAACAGCCGGCGGGTGGTCATGGGAGGCGGAACATGACCGGGCGGCTTATCATAGTCCCAGGCCCAGAAAGTCCACTCCTCTGGTGGTCGAACCAGGTCGCCCAGAAAAACACACAACATGTCAGGTGGCCGACCCGAGGTGCCGAACCGGCGAAACAGTTCCTCGGGAGGCCGACCTGCGTCCCTCAGCCACCAGTACCGGGGGAAAACTACCCGCAGCGGCAATCCCCTGGCGAGGACAAAACTTGGGAGAGCCGGGGCGAGCGTAGCAGGACCCCCACGGCCCCCAGTGAAGATGAGCAGGGGCGATGACTCAGAAGAGGGGAATTAAGGCAAGGATGAGCCCGAACTCTGTGAAGGGTATGCAGCTTCTCCACCGTCCTTGGACCACACCGGCGCTGCACCTCCACTGGACCCCGATTGGGTCCCGGCTGCACCCACGTCGGACCCCGATTGGGCCAGAACAGCACCTGCGGTGGACCCCGATTGGGCCTCGGGCGCACCCACGTCGGACCCCGATTGGTCCACAGCAGCCTCCACGAAGGACCCCAACTGGGTTGGTGCAGCTCTGCTGACGACCTCCACCCCCAAACCTGGAACCTCCAACTCAGCAACCCCAACTGGCTCCATGCCGGTGACACTGCAAGGAAGATCAGAACACACAGAAGAACCGGGATCAGTATCACCGGCAGCAACAGAACCCAGCGAGACGAGCTCGGGCGCAGCAGGCGGCTGCCCCTCACTCGCCTCCCCGAGAGGCAGGCAAAAATGCTCCAAAACAGGGGACAGAGACACAAGAGGGAGCACTTGCCTGCACTCGGGTTCTGTTGCCGTCCAGGACTCCGTCGATCCAGGCTCAGGGCAAAGAAGTTCGCGCGCAGGCTCCAACTCAGCTGCGTCGGGCTCCGCAGCTGGCAAGATGGTTTCCGCAGCCTGAGGTTCCTCTCGCGCTGATGTCCACGCCGATGACCCGTATGGCGTGGAGGCAGGGGACCCTCGACCCACTGGCTCGGACCGCTCCGGCGAGGAGACCCGGGGACGCTTCATCGTCTGCACAGGTTCCGGGCCTCAGTCCGCTCTTCTCCTCTGTCCACGACGTAGCTGCAGGGTCGGATCCAGGCTTTCCAGCACCGCAGGCCCCCTCCTCACCCCGCGACGTAGACCTGGCGTCGCGGACCACTCAGCAGAGGGAGACACAGAGGCAGCAGGTTTGGTTATCACAAATACAGCAGATGGCGGGAGCTCAGGGGGCTGCGAACCACGAACCCCACCCCCAGGAGTCAGACAAGGCAGGTTACAATTATGGTGTAAAGAATGAACTTGCACTTGCCTTTCTCCCGGAGGGAGGATGATGCCTGCTGTAGGGGACGTTGTTCCTCTTTCTCCCCGCTGGATGGCGACAGAGGGCCCCCTGGAAGGATGAGGAGGAGCTGCTCTCAGAGGTCCGCTGACGGGCTTTGCCGGCAGCGGGTCCAGCCGGGGATTCTGCTGAGGTTTACCTTGGCCGTGGCACCGACGTCTTCGATGGCCCTCAGATGGCGTGAACTCCTGGACTAGATCGAAGACAGGAACGGGATCCCAAAGTGGGGAGCGAGGATGCCTCCTCCTCTGCTTCCGGCCGTAGTCCCCCTCCACCATACAGAGTATTTCGCGCTGTGCGGCAATGTCATCCCTCCTCGCGCCGACTTCAGGGTGGTTGGCGTAGTGGGGGAGATGATTAAGGACATCCTCAGCGCAGTCCAGGTACCAGCGTACGTCGCTGTGGTAGTTGAGGAGAGAGGCAGTGATGAGCGTTTCGTCCACGTATTCCAAAGCCTCCGCCAGCTCGTAGTCCCGACTCCAAGCGTGGCCCCTCCGCGACGGCATTCTCCCAGCACGCAGTCACCCAGACAGGGAAGAACAAACGTCCAATTAAGCAAAAACTCACCAGGGCAGCATCTCGGTGTGGCGTCTCTGTTTAGACGTCTTGGCTGGAGTATACTGTCATGCGGTGGCCCTCGCGGGCCACCACAAGACACCAAAAGTCACCAGTGAGTTTTGCATTTGATGTTTTAATTAACAAGACACAAGACACGAATACAAGACTATGAGCCGCTGTGGGCAAAAACACACACTACAGAATACAAGGGATCGTAGGGCTAACCCCAGCCACTACGACCTTAACCATGAACATGAACAAGAACAAAAACACAAACCTGACATGAGCGAGGACCAGGAAAGTTAGACGATACTCCAGCAATCAGATGCTGCCAGCGCCCGCTAATAAAGCCGGTTGCTAACAAGCAGTGATGCCAAACAGCTGATTGATCTTGACAGCCGGAAACCCCACCGAGCGCTGTCACAATAAGAGTCCGGTGGAGCCAGAATGTAATCCACAGCTGTCAAGGCCGGTAGAGATGATACATGGCCCGAGCGCGAACAAGATCGACGCTCGGGTCGTAACATATAGGACCATATCCAAGTAGCTTCATGCTCCTGTAACCACAGTTGCCAATATCATTAAACGCTTAAAAAACTTCAACTGGTTCAGAACGCTGCCGCCCGGATCATTACTAGAACTCCATTCACCCATCATATCACCCCGGTTCTGCAGCACCTCCGTTGGCTCCCCATCAAACACCGCATTGACTATAAAATCATCCTTCTCACTTACAAAGCCCTCCATGGCCTCGCCCCCCCATACTTGGCTGCACTCCTCTCCGTTCATATACCATCTAGAATTCTTAGATCATCAAATACCATCAATCTCATTGTCCCTTGTGCACGTATGACCACCATGGGCCTTCGATCATTCAGCTGCACCGCCCCCCGCCTCTGGAACTCCCTCCCACCGGACCTCAGGAATTTAAATTCACTCTCCACCTTCAAATCCCATCTCAAGACTTTTTTGTTTACTAAGGCTTATTCTGTGTGATTTTCTGTACTTGTGATGTGTTTTTAAATATGTTTTATTCTTTGTTTTTATTGTACGGCGTCCTTGAGTGTCTTGAAAGGTGCCTCAAATAAAATGTATTATTATTATTATTATTATTAAAAAGTATAAGCTTCGTGAGGCTGTAGCCGGCCTCCCAGGACATGGACGCAAGAGAAAATGCAACCCCAGGTTGATCAGGAGAATAGTGCATATTGTAGAAAAAAAATCTAGGTATGTCAAGGTACGTCACTTTCTAATTGCACCACATATTGAACAATAATGGACTCCATGGAAGAAGAGCAGGAGGGCTCCGCTACTGACATAAAAATATTTTTTAAAAAAACAGCCAAACTGCATGCTGACAAGTTCCAAATATACTGTATGTCTCAACAGCTCTACATTTACAGAAGGAAAAAGGAAAAGAACACTATACCTACTGTGAAACATGGAGGAGGCTCAGTTATGTTCTGAGGCTGCTTTGTTGCTTCTGGCACAGAATAATGACCCAAAACACACAGCTAAAAACAACCAAGAATGACAAAGAACAAAACACTGGACTATTCTGAAGTGACCTTCTATGAGCTGTTTTGCCTTGATGTTAAGGCTTACATGTTTTGCAGCTTAATGCTTTATTGTTTGTTTTTGGTTAAAAAAAAACCCCTCAAAATAACATAGACATTGCGGACCCCATAAGCTAATCTATCATTTTAAAATTGTTAAGCATTATTGAAATAGTAAAAACATCAAGTGACATTAAATTTATGACACAGCAATATGCATGTGTTTCAACAATGATTAATGCTGGTGGTGTATCATCCAGATGTGTTTGGTCAGTTTTTCATTTCTATATTTCACAAGAATTATTTATATCCCTGCTATGGTAAGAAGCCCAGCATAAAATTACATTAAACTATATTAAATATACTGTACATCGATAAGCTAAATATTAAATGTATTAATACAAGTTAGGTCATCTTCTTAATTTTACACTTGTATTCAAAGTTATTTAGCCAAAACGTTTCAGCTGATTAACTTATCAAAGTCACTTGTTTCTGCTCTAACACGTTAATTCAAAACAAACTGAAATTAGACTGTTACTGATGAAGCAGCTCATTCTGGACTTAAGAAACTACATCGAGAGCACCCGGATCTCCATACCTTGACCTTGAGCACAACCTGGATGCAGACTCACCTGAGGATCACTGTACATGACTTTAGTGAGCGTAGCAGCAACTGACTAGGAGTAGAGATTCCTATGAAATGTAAATGGATGGACTAATAGACAACAGACACAGTGGCATTGCATGAGCTCCTTTTGCCATTGCTGGAATGAATGAACTAATAATATCACGAACAGGTTACAAATGCTCTGTATGTATACATAGCTCTTCTTGTTTTGATAGCTCCCTTTTGGAGTCGCTACAGCATACAGTCCATCCGGAAAGTATTCACAGCGCTTCACTTTTTCCACATTTTGTTACAACTTTATTCCAAAATGGGTTAAATTCATTATTTTCCTCAAAATTCTACACACAATACCCCATGATGACAATGTGAAAAAAAGTTGTTTTTTTTTTAGATTTTTGCAAATTTATTAAGAATAAAAAACTAAGAAATCACATGTACATACAGTGGTATGAAAAAATGTTTCCCCCCTTCTGATTTCTCATTTTTTTGTATGTTTGCCACACTTAAATAATTCAGATCATCAAACAAATTTAAATATTAGACAATGATAACAAGTAAACACAAAATGCAGTTTTTAAATGAAGGTGCTTATTAATAAGGGTAAAAACAAATTCAAACCTACATGGCCCTGTGTGAAAAAATGATTGCCCCCCATTAAAACATAAATTAACTGTGGTTTATCACATCTTCGGAAAGCTGAGTTCAATTTCCCTAGCCACACTCAGGCCTGATTACTGCCACACCTGTTCTCAATCAAGAAATCACTTAAATAGGACCTGCTTGACAAAGTGAAGTAGACCAAAAGATCGTCAAAAGCTAGACATCATGTTGTGATCCAAAGAAATTCAGGAACAAATGAGTAACAAAGTAAGTGAGATCTATCAGTCTGGAAAAGGTTATAAAGCCATTTCTAAAGCTTTGGGACTCCAGCGAACCACAGTGAGAGCCATTATTCACAAATGGTGTAAACATGGAACAGTGGTGCACCTTCCCAGGAGTGGCTGGCCGACCAAAATTACCCCAAGAGCGCAGCAACAACTCATCCAAGAGGTCACAAAAGACCCCACAACAACATCCAAAGAACTGCAGGCCTCACTTGTCTCAGTTAAGGTCAGTGTTCATGACTCCACCATAAGAAAGAGACTGGGTAAAAATGGCCTGAATGGCAGAGTTCCAAGATGAAAACCACTGCTGAGCAAAAAGATATAAAGGCTCGTCTCAGTTTTGCCAGAAAACATCTTGATGATCCCCAAGACTTTGGGGAAATTACTCTATGGACTGACGAGACAAAAGTTGAACTCTTTGAAAGGTGCGTATCCCATTACATCTGACATAAAAGTAACACAGCATTTCAGAAAAGAAACATCATACCAACAGTAAAATATGGTGGTGGTAGTGTGATGGTCTAGGGCTGTTTTGCTGCTTCAGGACCTGAAAGACTTGCTGTGGTAAATGGAACCATGAATTCTGCTGTCTACCAAAAAATCCTGAAGGAGAATGTCCGGCCATCTGTTTGTGACCTCAAGCTGAAGTGCACTTGGGTTCTGCAGCAGGACAATGATCCAAAACACACCAGCAAGTCCACCTCTGAATGACTTAAGAAAAACAAAATGAAGACTTTGAAGTGGCCTAGTCAAAGTCCTGACTTGAATACGATTGAGATGCTGTGGCATGACCTTAAAAAGGTGGTTCATGCTCGAAAACTCTCCAATGTTCAGGTTCAGGTTACTTTATTTGTACCCGAAGGTAGATTTGTTTTGCAGTCAGGTGACATCCATATTTACAAACCACAATTACCCACAATTACATTCAACATGAACACAAATACAGGCACACATGAAGCTGACTATAAACATGATAAAAGTACTCAAGGCTCCACCAATCAGGACATAGGACAAAGAAGAGAAAAAACAAGGAGATAAGAGAGAAGGGTCATATTAAAAAGTTAAAGACTAGTCAAAGAGGTTAAAAACTCAAAAGTCTAAAACCCAATAAAAGATTTAGAACCCCAATAAAAAACCTACAAAAATAAGTAAATATAGAATCAAATGGACTTCCGGTTATGGCGGCCACGTGAGAAGGACACGTCTCACTCTGCTCTGCTCCTAGAGAAAAAAAATTGGCAAATAACTCTCTCATTTGGGACAGAACCTATCCCAGCGTTTGGGCGAGGATATGTCGGTGAAGCCTAAGGCTGGAAAATCAGGTAGAGGAAAAAGCGAACCGCCGAAACAGTCCAAATTAACGGACTTTCACGTCTGTGACGCAGCAGATAAAGCTCCATATATGGCGGAGGAAGCTAGCAGCGGTGCGGTGACTGTGGGAAACGGCACAGGTGCAGTGCTTAATGCCATTAGTTCAATGAGAGCAGACTTTTCCGCTAAATTTGATGGGATTATGGCAGCGTTGGAAGGAATGAGAAAAGAATTGGGTGACTGTGTAGAGCGAATGGCGCAGGTAGAGCTTCGTGTCTCTAGTGCTGAAGATGACGTCACTAGCCTTCAATTAAAGGTGCGCACTTTGGAAAAAAAAAATAAATGTCTGGAAGATAATGTCTTGGACTTGGAGTCCCGGTCGAGACGGAACAACTTGAGGCTGGTGGGTCTACCGGAGGAATCCGAAGGTCGGGACACATGTTCCTTTTTGGAAAAGTGGATTCCGGAGGCGCTGGGCAGCGCGGAGCTGCAATCAGCAGTCGTTCTGGAAAGCGCATATCGTATCGGCCCACGGAGAGATAAGGGACCACCGAGGACGCTTATTATGAAGTTCCTCAGCAACAGAGACAGGATGAAGATCTTCAACGCTGTGCGAGCTAAAGGACAGATTAAACACCAGGACCAGCAGGTGCGGTTCTACCCAGATTTGGCCACAGGAATCCAACAATTGAGGAAGCAGTTTGATCCCGTACGTAAAGAGCTGCGCAACCTTGGGATTCGTCATGGTGTAATTTATCCTGTGAGACTGTTGACCACGTATGGGGGCAGAACACACATCTTCAAGACCCCAGAGGAGGCGCAGGAGTTCATCAAGAAGATCCAAGAAGAGACTGGTGGGAGCTAAGCATGAACAAAATATAAGGTAGAATATTTAAGCATTTGCACAGGCATCTGACTGATTTGAAGCAAATAGCAAGTTTACAAAATATAGATTGTATTATATATTAAAAAAAAAAAAACTATGATGTACAAAGTTGCTAAAAATTTGGGAGTTAAGTTGGAAAACTACAGAAGAGAGTTAATGTTATGTCATTAAAAGCAGTAGAGTTAGGGTGATTGGGAGGATGAAGAAAGAGTGGCTTTGGCTGATCCTCGTGGGTGTGGAGCGGTCGATGGCTATATCGGGAGACAGAATTTTTCTTTTGATTTTGGGGGGATTACCACAAATGTGGGAAGGGGGAATTTGTTTGTATGTAGTTTGTAGGATGAAAGTTCAACCACTCATGTTTTTGCTTCTCTGTATGAGCATGTTTACACTGCAAGGTAATCCCAAACTCCCTATTGATCATAAACCAAAGCGTTAATCTTAATTTAACTTCATGGAATTGCAGAGGTCTACAAAAATTAAAAAAACTTAAACAAGTTATGAATAAAATAAAAGATATGGGTTCAAAAATTGTGTTTTTACAAGAAACTCATCTAATAGAGGAGGATGTAAAAAGAATTAGGAGTAGATGGCAAGTAAGTGTTTTCACCTCATCATTTTCATCCCGAGCCAGGGGAGTTATGACTCTCATACATAAATCAGTCCCATTTCAAGTGAAAAATGTAATTGGAGACAAATTTGGAAGATATTTAATCATTCAAGGATCTTTGCTATTAGAAAATATAAATTTGGTGAACTTATATGGTCCCAATATAGATGATCAAAAGTTCTTTGCTAATTTATTTCTTATCTTATCATCACTTACAGGGCAACATATAATAGCAGGGGATTTTAATTGTACATTGAATCCCGGTATCGATAGATCAACAGGACTAGACTGTACACACAATGGTTGTAGGATGACCATTAATCATTTTATGAAAGAATTGAGATTCCTAGATATATGGAGAGAAATGAAACCACAAGTTAAAGCTTACTCTTGTTATTCCAATACCTACAAGACATTCTCACGTATTGATTATTTTTTGATCTCCACAGAATTAAGGTCCAAGATTCAAAACTGTTTTTATGATAACATCGTGATCTCTGATCATGCACCCTGCTGTCTAATATATGTAGATAAGAAATTGACAAAGGAACCAGGTAGATGGCAATTTCAGCATAAATGGCTTCAGGATGAGGAATTTGTTAAGTACATAGAAAAACAGATAGATGAGTTCTTTGACATCAATACTACACAAACATCAGCATGTGTAAAGTGGGAGGCTTTCAAAGCTTTTATTAGGGGACATATTATTAGTTATACAGGTTCAAAATCTAAGAAGACTCGAGAGGAGAGAGTCCAATTGGAACATAAAATAAAAATTCTTCAAGAAAAAGTGTATGCAGGAAGTGATCCAAGGTTGGAGAACGAATTACTGATTTTGAGAGCTGAATATGACAAAAAATCAGCGAATAGAGCTGCCTCGAGTCTTCTAAGATTGAAACAATCTTTTTATGAACAAGGTGAAAAATCAGGAAAATTATTGGCATGGCAGATTAAACAATTAGAATTTAAAACACCAATTACCAGTATTATAAGTAAAGGACAGGTAGTTATAGATCCTTTAGAAATTAATAGAGCCTTTAGAGATTACTATGAAAAATTATATGATACCAAAAATGAATCTGACTTAACAAAACTAAATGGGTTTTTGAACGAACTATCTATACCGTGTATTCCAAATGAAAACAGGGAGATACTGGAGTCTAAAATTAGTCAAGAAGAAGTTGGGCTAGCCATTGATAATATGAAATCAGGAAAAAGTGCAGGACCAGATGGTCTTCCAGTTGACCTTTATAAAAAATTTAAGAATAAATTAATAAAACCTTTTTTGGAAATGGTTTTAGAAGCATTTCAAAATAGTAATTTACCATCATACATGAATAATGCCTTAATTATACTGTTGCCAAAACCAGGTAAACCCTCTAATAAATGTGAAAATATGAGACCAATAAGCCTATTAAATGCCGACCTTAAGATAATCTGTAAAATTTTAGCAAGACGAATACAAGAAATTTTACCAAATATTATTAATCGAGATCAGAATGGCTTTATAAAGGGAAGACAAGGCTTCCATAATGTAAGAAGACTATTTAATATTATTTATTCTAATAAAGAAGCACCGGATACAGCTCTCCTATCACTGGACGCCGAAAAGGCCTTTGATAGAGCCGAATGGCCCTTTCTTTTTGAAGTCTTACAAAGGTTTGGACTTGGAAATAATTTCATAAAATGGGTTCAGATAATATACAATAATGCTACAGCAGAAATCCTAACAAATAGCAATATTTCAGGATCAATAAAAATCAATAGAGGATGTCGACAAGGCTGTCCACTTTCACCTTTACTGTTTACTATGGCAATTGAACCTTTAGCGATGGCGATACGTTTACAGTCACAAATACATGGAATTAAAGTTGGACCAACAGAACATAAAATCTCCCTGTACGCCGATGACATAATTTTGTTTATGTCAAATCTTAAAAAATCAATTCCAACCTTGTTGAATTTAATAAAGAATTTTGGGGAAATATCAGGATATAAAATAAATAAAACTAAATCTTCAATATTAATGCTAAATGAGACCCAGAGAAATTACCCAGCCCCTGAGGTAAATCAATTCAATGTTGTAAATCAGTTTAAATATTTAGGAATCCAAATTGTGCCTAAGCTAGAATCAGTCGCCAGTGTCAACTATGAAGCCTTAATGACAGATATTAATGAGTTACTTCAGAGATGGATGTCACTACCAATGTCAATGATCGGGAGAATCAATATACTTAAAAGTAATATCTTACCTAAAATACTTTATTTATTTCAATACATTCCCTTACCACCACCTTTAGAGTTATTCTCAAGAATTAAAAAAAAGTTAGTGGAATTTATATGGAACAACAGGAGGGCTAGATTACGTCTGTCTTTATCATATTTACCATTTGATCGTGGAGGTCTGAAATGTCCAAATTTTATGTTGTATTATTGGTCGGCACAACTGAGGTCTATGACATATTATTTTTCATCAAATGATCTCCCTCACTGGACTGAAATGGAATCATACAATTTACCTTTACCTCTTCCCATATTCTTATACTCAGATTCGGCAAAAAAATTACAAAAACAAGTTAAAAATCCATTTGTAAAGCATATGATCAAAATATGGTGTGAAACTAAAAACTATTTAAAAGAACCACACTTATTGTCACAATTTAGCCCAATATGGGGTAATCAATATTTTAAAACCAGGGAGAGTGGATGCTGTATTTAAAGTATGGAATTTAAAAGGGATTCAAAAGATTCAAGATTTATATCTGTCAAGTGCAGATAACATAATGTCTTTTGAAGAGCTGAGGATCAAATTTAATCTTAATAGAACACATTTTTCTAAATATCTTCAACTTAGGAACTTTATTCGATCAAATCAAAATAAAGCTCTCACTCGACCTATTTATTCATCCTTGGAAAAATGTTGATGAAAGATAGTAAAAGAAAGGGTATTATTTCAGAGTTTTATAACTCATTGACACTATCCTCAAGTGAAAACTCACAGAAAAGATTAAACTACTGGAAAGACGATCTGCAAACTGAAATTTCAGAGGAACAATGGGAATTGGCTTGTACAGAAGCTCAAACCAAATCAATAAATGTACGTCTTAAATTGATATATATTAAATGGTTAATGCAGATGTATGTTACACCAGAGGAGTTAAATAGATATAACAAAAACATACCAGATACGTGCACAAAATGCATGGAAAGTAAAGGAACCCTATTTCATTGTTTATGGGAATGTAGAATAATTAGAATGTTTTGGGAAGAGGTGAGGGTAACAATTGAAAAAATAATTTCAAAACAAATCATATTGAATCCTAAACTGTTTTTGTTGGGTCTGTACCCAGAAAAGCATAACTTTAATAAAAGTGAAAGAACATTCATAGACCTCAGTTTGCTTAATGCCAAAAAATGTATTGCACTACTGTGGAAAAAGACTCATAGACCAGATGTGACTCAGTGGTTAAGACAGATGTTAACAAACCTTCCATTAGAAAGAATAACATACATACTGAAATCAAAGGAAATTGTGTTTGAGAATATATGGAGACCTTTTATTGATTATGTAAAAAATTTAAACATAACTCTTGAAGAAGAAGGTGAATGATGTGTGTGGACCTTGTAAATTCCAAACTGGTGAACATAATATGTATACTTATGTAATGGATTGTCTAGACTAAACAGAGGAGCATTGTTGAAGACTTGATTTTGTTGGTGGTTGTTGGTGTTTTTAGTGCATTTTTTTTTTGTAGTACTTTAGTGTTAGTGTTTAATTGTTTGTGTCATGTTTGTTAAAAAAAAAAAGGTTCAATAAAGATATTGTGGAAAAAATATAGAATCAAATTAATAAATAGGTAACTAAATTATGTGCAATATATTGCTACATCTTGTTCAACTCTTTAACAGCAGCAGGAACAAAGCTGTTTTTGTAGTGCTGGGTTTTACTTTTTGGGACAGCAAACCTCCGTCTGGAGGGAAGAAGCTGAAAGTGGCAGTGCAAAGGGTGGGAGTCATCATTTAAAATGGAGGAAGCAATCCTCTGTACCTGTCTGGTGTACAGGGATGTCAGGCTCAGCTGTGACTCACCAAGCAAGCGACTGGACCATCTAACAACCTGATCCAAGGATTTCCTCTGTTTCAGTTTTGTCTGACCAAACCATGACACTAAAGAAAAGGATAAAACAGATTCAATAAAAGCCCGATAAAACATTGTCATTATGGTTCGGTCAATTTGGAAGCGTGCAAGTTTCCTTAAACAATGCAAATGTTGCTGACCCTTTTTGCACACCTTTCACAGTTCTCTTCAAAGTTTAAATTACTATCAATAATCGTCCCAAGATATTTGTAGGATTGTACACATTCAGTGGTCTGGCCTTTTAGTACAGTGACTTTGTGCCTGGGAGTTTTCCTCCTAAAGTCAATAATCATATCTTTAGTTTTTGTCGTATTCAGCTGCAGGTAGGAATCCTCACACCAGTGAACAAAATCATCAACTACTGGGCCGTGGCCATGCTCACCATCCTGAAGGAGACTGACAACAACTGAATCATCAGTGTGATATCCTACCGTGTAGCAATGATCACACTTGAGTTATTTCTTTGGCTAACTCTGCCGTTTATTCTGCAACACACATAATATGACTGAACATGGATTCTGCGCGGGGTTTTCACACTCTTGTTCTAATGTGTCCCCTTAATAGTAGTGCTGAACAATACAGGTAGTTCCCCCTAGAGGCATGTGCCAGTAATGTTTTAAATTAGACTTGCAGTCTACCACATCCCTCCCCTCTAGATTAAACTACTTTTAATTACACTAGCCAATTATGCTAGACATCCTGGAACTCCCATTTAACCCTAAACAATCACAGTTACTTTTAACTTCTTAAACACATGTGCCATACACATAATTTCTTTCTCTTTTTTTTTTTTTTTTTTTTTACATGTATAACACACATAACAGTCTAACTGGGGATTTGGTTTGACTACCGCATCCCAGTGAGGTTCCAGGACGCATTCTTGTCCTGTGGCTGGGGAACTCACTACTGACTAAGTATAGTCCTTCAAGTAGTCTGGAGCTTTCCTAGCTCGCTGAGATCTTCTCACGGCGGGTGAGCCAACTGCAGGTGAAGACTCAGACTGCTCCACTGTTTCGGCTGCTGCAGTGCTGCCCGTAGAATCTGCAGAGACGGTTACCTCAGGTTTCACCTGAAGTGGTGGTTCGTTGATGCTCTCCTCAGGATGGGTGTCAGACAACACCTCTGGTGCCATCGGCAGGGGAATGGAGCTCCTACCACGAACTTGGTCGATGTGTCGCCTCACCACTTGTCCATGACCTAATGTCACCTTGAATGACACAGGGCCTGTCTTTTCTGTTATTTCTCCTGGTACCCAGGCTGGTCCTGAGCCAAAGTTGCGGGTGTAGACCACGTCTCCTTCTCTCAGTATTCTCTCTCTAGCATGCATGTCATGATAACCTTTTTGTTTCTCTTGTTTATCATGCACTTTGTTTCTGAAGTCTGGATGTATTAAGTCAAATGTTGACCTCAACTTCCTTCCACACAACAGCTCAGCTGGTGACTTGCCAGTTGTAGATTGGGGTGTTATTCGATAGCTGAACAGAGCTCTCGACATTCGGGTTTCAATAGAGTCTCCTGTCATCTTTTTCATGAGTGACTTGAATGTCTGCACGGCCCTCTCGGCTAAGCCGTTAGAAGAAGGATGGTATGGCGCAGTCGTGATGTGACGTATGCCATTCTTTTCAGAAAACTCTTGGAACTGTTCACTCGTAAAACATGTACCGTTATCTGATACTATGATTTCAGGTAGCCCATGTTGGCTGAAACTCTTTCTAAGACATTCAATGGTAACAGTAGAAGTAGAGCTACTCACAGAATATGCATCGATCCACTTTGAGTATGCGTCAACTATGATCAGGAACATTCTTCCCATCCATGGACCTGCGTAGTCAATGTGAATTCTTCTCCATGGTTTATCTGGAACTTCCCAGGGATGTAGTGGGGCTGCTGGAGGACTGTTCCTGTTCTCCTGGCATGCCGCACATGACTTCACAAGCGCCTCCACCTCTGCATCCATGTTGGGCCACCACATGTAACTCCTCGCCAACGCTTTCATGCGAGTGATGCCAGGGTGTGCTTGGTGTAGTTGTTGCAGTAAGGCATTCCTACCAGGTGGTGGAACAACCACGCGTCCTCCCCACAGGATACAACCTTCCTGGGTGCTGAGCTCATCCTGTCGTCGGGCATAGGGAATGAACTCAGGACTGTTCATCTTCGGCCATCCTCGCAAGATGTATTCTCGCACTCTTGCTAGAACAGGGTCTTTGTCTGTCCACTTCTTTATTTGTTGTGCGTTCACCAGGGGCACGCCGATATCTTCAAACAATAGCACTCTCTCCTCCTCCTCAGGCGTGCTGTCTCTTCCTCCATCCAAGGGTAGCCTACTCATCGCGTCAGCATTCGTATGGTCCCGTCCGGCTTTGTAAACGATGGTGTACTCATACGCTGCTAATGTAACGGCCCATCTCTGAATTCTCTGAGATGTCATCTGGGGTATGGCTCTCATTTCACTGAACAGTGAAATTAGTGGCTTGTGGTCAGTCACTATAGCGAACTGTCTCCCGTACAGGTATTTGTGGAATTTTTTTACACCAAATACTACTGCAAGGCCCTCCTTGTCTAGCTGGGAGTAGTTTTTCTCAGCTGCACTAAGAGTTCTTGAGACGAACCCTATGGGTCTCTCTGAGCCATCCTCCATACGATGAGAGAGTACAGCACCCACACCGTAGGGTGATGCGTCACACGCCAGGATGAGTGGTTTGTTTGAATCATAGTGCACTAACACACTACAGGACTGAAGTAGCGCTTTGGACTCTTCAAACGCCTTCTGCTGCTTGACCCCCCATGACCATTTTTCTTCCTTCTTAAGTAAGGTATGTAGTGGTGCCAGCAGCGTGGAGAGCTTTGGGAGGAACCTATGGTAATAGTTCAACAAGCCCAGGTAGGCTTTTAACTCAGTAACATTTTGTGGCTCAGGCGCCTCCGCAATGGCTTCCACTTTGTCTGTTAGAGGGTGTAGACCACTGGCGTTGATCTTGTGGCCTAGGAACACCACCTCTTTTCCCATGAACTCACACTTGCTTCTTTTCAACCTCAGACCGCTTTTCTCCAACCGTTGAAGCACTTCCTCCAGCGTTTTCAGATGTTCTTGTTCATTTGGTCCTGTACAAAGGATGTCATCCAAATAAATGGCAACATTCGGAATTCCACCTAGGATGCCCTCCATAGTTCTCTGGAATATAGCAGGACTGGAAGCTACTCCAAATGGTAAGCGTGTGTAGGTATATAAGCCTTTGTGTGTATTGATGGTTACATACTTTCTTGATTCTTCTTCCAAGACTACTTGTTGGTAGGCGTGACTCATGTCTAATTTCGTGAAGTGTCGGCCGCCGTTCAGCTGTGCGAAGAGGTCCTCCACTTTAGGAATTGGATACTGATCCACCCGTGATGCTCGATTGACAGTGAGTTTGTAATCTCCACATATTCTAATGGAGCCATCCGGCTTTCTCACTGGGACTATGGGCGCCGCCCATTTTGCAACCTGCACTGGCTCAATGATCTTGTCATCCAGCAGCCTCTGTAGCTCGCTTTCGACCAGTGGCTTGACTGCATAGGGCACCGATCGGGGTTTGCAGAATCGTGGTTGGGCCTCCTTGTCCACATTAATCTTTGCAGTGACACCTTTTAGCTGTCCTAAGCCTTCTTTGAACACCTCAGCGTGTCTTTCGAGGATCTCCTCCAGCTGCAATTTGGGCTGAGATTCCACTTTATTCACCAACTGATCAATCATGGCCAGTTCTTGTAGCCAACTTCGCCCTAGTAGATTTGGTCCTTCGCTCCCAACTACTACTACAGGTAAGTCCTTTTCTTTGTTTTCGTGTTGCACCTTCACTTGTGCCATGCCTAGCACGTCTAGCTTCTCTCCTGTGTATGTTTTTAATTTTAATGAACAGGGATTTAATTCTGCTGTGTCTGTTTTCTTCCACAGTTGTGTATATTGCTGTTTACTTAATATGGTTACTCCACAGCCTGTATCAACTTCAAATGTTACTTTCATTCCATTAACATTCATGGTACGCGTGATGGGCGCTACCTTGGTCAGCTCCTCTGACGTGTTGTAAATTGTGTGAAAACCCATGTCTTCTGTATCACTTTCTCCCTCCCCTCTCAGTTGATTCGCTCGCTGTTCCTTTCCTGGGCCCTTGTTTTCATACTTTTGCCCATTAACTGTCGCTTTCAGCACCTGTGCGCTGTCCACCTTTATTCTACATGCTTTCTTAATGTGCCCTCGCTTGCCACAATTATGACACAGCTCAGTGGCAAATTTGCACTCGGCGGCATTGTGCTGGCCTTTGCAGCGATAACAACTGGGGAATTTGTGCTGAGTTTTGTCAGTCAACACTTTGTGGACACCTACTTGGGTCTTAGGCACACGAACATGCGTTGCTGTGTCCTCTGTTAGCTTCCCTTGCATCTCTCTCACATCTTTAGATGCTGTTTCCATCGCTTGGCATAATTCCAAAGCCTTCGCAAAAGTGAGTTTTGTTTCAGATAAAAGTCGCCGTTGCATTCGGTCATCATTCACTCCACACACAAGTCTGTCTCTTAACATTTCTTCCAATGAGTCTTTGTAATCACAGTGCAGTGTTAATTTCCTCAATTCTGCCACATACTCTGCTATGGACTCAGTGTTCCTCCTTATGCGTGAATTAAATTTGAATCGTTGCACGATTTCACTCGGTTTGGGGCTGAAGTGCTTCTGAAGCTCAGCAGTAAGCTGGTCGTACGTTTTATCTTTCGGTAATGCAGGGCTTATTAAATTTCTCAACAAGCTGTAAGTAGTTGCACCAACTCCACTCAACAGTACAGCCTTCCTTTTGTCTGGCTCCTCAATATCATTAGCTTGGAAGAAAAAGTCCAACATTTCACTATATTCTTCCCATGACTGAGTCGAGTTATCAAAAGGGGTTACCGTTCCGATTACAGCCGCCATTGCTCGTCGTGGTGGGGAAACCTCGTTTTTCCTCCTCTGAACTTGCACTCGAACTACTGGAGTCACTTGAGTTCGCCACACTTGCAATGTTCTCTGTTTCTCGCCGCTGATTTTTTTCTTTTAATCCTCGTCGCCAATTGTGTGATATCCTACCGTGTAGCAATGATCACACTTGAGTTATTTCTTTGGCTAACTCTGCCGTTTATTCTGCAACACACATAATATGACTGAACATGGATTCTGCGCGGGGTTTTCACACTCTTGTTCTAATGTGTCCCCTTAATAGTAGTGCTGAACAATACAGGTAGTTCCCCCTAGAGGCATGTGCCAGTAATGTTTTAAATTAGACTTGCAGTCTACCACAATCAGCATACTTTATAATATGTCTGTTGTCATGTCTGCTCTGACACAAGTTTGTGTACAGGATAAAGAATAGTGGCAACAACACACACGCCTGAGGAGAGCCAGAAGAAGAACACTTTTGGTCAGACAATGATAAAAAATCCAGAATCCAACCCACCAGATTATTACTCAAATCAAATTGTTGCAGGAGCCTTTCAACTAAAATATGAGGTTGGATTGTATTAAAGGCGGAAGAAAAGTCCATAAATAAAAGTCTGGCGTGTGTCCCATTAAAATCCAGATGTTTGAAAAGCATGTTAAACAGAGTGACAGTGGCATCCTCCACTCCTCTGTGAGGCCTATAGGCAAACTGCAAAGGATCCAATGCATGCTCAGTCTGCTTTAGGACCTCAAATCTGACCAGTTTTTCAAAAATTTTCATTAAAATTGAAGTCAAAGCAACTGGTCTAAAATCATTTACTGTTTTAGGACAGCTGGATTTTGGAACAGGGACAACCACAGCATCTTTCCAGATCTTAGGCACATGTTGTGCCTATAAGGACTTATTGAAAATGTAGTGAAACACAGGACTCAGTTCATGTGCACAGGACTTTACCAAGCGCCCACATATATTATCAGGGCCCTGACTTTTGTTCACTTTTAGTTTAGTTTAGTTTAGTTTATTTGAAAAGGGACAATGCAATTTCATAAAACACATGATTACCCATGGTTAAAAAAAGCCAGAATTAGCCAAAAGGCTAGTTTTCATCTGTAGTCCCCTGGCCAAGATGTAAAAAAGCAGTAAAATGCATCTACAAGAAAAAAACATGGTTAGACATTTAAGAGGGCACTAATGTAACAAATAACATATACATAACAAACCGTACATTTAAACACAACATCAAACATCACAGCAGACTTATCTTTTAGTGTTGGCAGCTGTAGGTGTTTATAAGCCACATTTTCAATTTTTTTGTCAAGGCCTTGAATGTTGTGAGCAGTTTAACCTCCTCAGGTACTGAATTCCACTCACTAGCGCTCCTCACTGACGGGCCGACAGTGCTCCTGCGCAGAGGAATGAAACAGTCACCTCTGACAGAGCCTCGAGTGACACGCTCAGAGCTGTTTCTTTGGCTGATGAACTCTGCCAGAGGATCTGGAGCCAAATCATGCAGTACTTTATAAATCAAATTTAAATTTGCAAATGTATGAAGACTATCCCAATTTAAAAGACTGTATTTTTTTAAAATTGCACAATGATGATAATGCCTAGGTATTTTATCCATAACTTTAACTGCTTGCTTGTTTGTACAAAACTTCCAATGGTTTTTTTGCACTCAAACCCGCCTGGGACCAGCTAGTTAGGCAATAGTTGAAGTGACTCAGAATCATTGAATGCAAGTATATTTTTGTGGCTTCAGTTGACATTTCATTTCAGAATCAGAATCAGAATCAGAATCAGCTTTATTGCCAAGTATATTTACAAGTAAACACACAAGGAATTTGACTTGACATTAGACGCGCACGTTAGGCGCATCCAATGACGCGTCGCCATACAAGGCGCCTGTCAACAGTGGAGGTAAAGAGGGGAGAGGAGGGGGAGGAAAACACAATAGGAGAGAGAAAAAACATAGTAATCAGAATAAACGCTCATATGTGAGCCAAATTTTGACTACACAGAAAAAAACCCTCATGCATTAGCATACAATAGAATTCACAAGACACAAGAGAGCAGTGTACAGTATCTTTAATCAGTTCATGAATCAATGTGTGTGCGGTGTTGAGCAGTGTTGATGATAATAAGAGAGACCCAAGGACCCTTGGCAGAAGATGTTTTGTCTGTCTGGCGCCCAGTCTTATCTGGCGCTGCAGCTGGCTGTCCAAGGCCTTGTGCTCATGATTTTGAAAAAAAACACAGTCTGCAGACAGCCAGGAGGAATTTTCATGGGGAATAATAATGCCAAATAGGACTGATCACAGAGAAGACTTGTATTTCTTCTGTAGATTCAGTACATTAATCCTTCATTGCGCAGCTTTGAATTCGTCGTGGAAAGACCTGAGCGAACCCATGATGTAATCCACCTTACGAGACAGTTCTCCAGTAGTCGCTATCATGGTCTTCTCCAGTTTCTCAATTTGTTGGATGCACCTCGCCTGGCCAGCATTTTGATAGGTTGAATCCATCTTCAGCAATTTGCGGTAAACCAAGACAATTCCCGTCCCAATCAGAATTATCCCAATCACCAAGATTACGAAGATAAACAGATCTTCAATATCTTCGATAGAAAGATTAGAGAGACACAGCATTTTCCATTTACCCGTGTCACATAGATAGCCCACTGGAGCCGTTCCAGCGGGGCAGACAGCTTCCCCCGGAGCACTTTTCCTTGTTGAAAAAATAGTGTCAATTGTGTTCAAAGCCCAGCTTATTAACTCCATAATTTCTTTTCGGCGGTCGCAGTTAGACGCAGGCAGACAACAGCAAGCTGGGATCTAGTAACAGGAGGGGAGGAAAAAATCAGCAGGAGAGAAGAAAAAAGCGTCTGCTCTCTTGGGAGGGCGGAAGTGAAGCTCCATTGCTCTTTCGTGCAATTCATTTCGAATTGCACGAAAATTTGCAAGATTTAACTTGATTTTTTTTTTTACACAATTTAGCAATATGGGCTTTAAAGGAAAGCTGTGAATCTATTATTAACCCAAGATATTTATATTGGCTAACAATTTGTATTTTTCCTCCATTAACATGTATGCCAGGGTCAGGTGACACTCTATTTATTTTAGTGAAATACATGCCTACAGTTTTAGAAACATTTAACTCTAGACAGCACTCCTGCAACCAAGTTGTGACACAGGACATTGTTTTACTAAGTTTAGCAGCAACAGCACAGAACACCCTTTTAACATCCTGCACCTCAATATTAAACTGCTGACTGTCTTTGAGTTTCTGTTTCAAATCTTGGGTTTCTGTGTTAAAATCAAAGGAATCAAAACGACCATAAAAACAATTAAGAGCATTAGCCAGCTCTGTGTCTGAATTAAAACCATCTAAAAACACACGATTACTGCGCTCTGTGCTCTGAAGGCCTGCAATAGTTTTCATACTGGCCCAGGCTGAACCAAGTCTCTTTGTTGCCATCTTACTTTCCAACTCTGATTTATAATTCTGTTTTGCTCTTAAAATTTCGGCCTTCAGCTCTTTTGTGGCAACCTGCAGCTCAGAAACAACCCCCTGTTTAAAGGCAAGTGCTTTCCTCTGTAAGCAGGATTTAACTGATTTTGTAACCCATGGCTTGTTGTTGGGATATATTTTGACATGTTTACGTGGAATGATCATGTCTCTGCAGAAAGCCATGTACAGTATGAGCATGTCATGTCCACTAAAGAGTCCAAATCTTCTCCGCAGTCTAGCATGAACACCTCCCAGTCTGTACAGTTAAAGCATTCCTGGAGGCAGTGCACTGAATCCTCTGTCCACAGA